>CM034151.1:904536503-905136503 GCA_019776745.2 Taxus chinensis | reverse complement strand
TATGCAGCTGTAATGACTCGGAGTACCTCTGATCTATTCATTCCATAACTCGGCAATCTACCGATCTATTCATGAGTAATAAGAGTTGGCGTATTTATTTAATACTTCACTCTTGCGGTTCTCTTCCCTACTCTGGGATTAAGAATGCTCTGTCCAAGGAACCTAACTGAATAATTGTTACCATTATTCATCGGCATCTCATCCCTTAGACTAGGTGAATTAGGACAACGCAATCAGCAGCTTGCGATACTTTGGCCAAAGATTTGAAACATACTGTTTATGTCTCGTATTCCTTAACGGCATACTCGTCAACCTAGAATACGCCCTTCACCCCATTCTTATGTTATATAGAATGTCTTATACTGACTACTGTCAGTCCTTCCTATCACAAATTAATCACTCGGAGACAGATTAACAAGGTGATAATGTTATATGGATGCCCACAAGGATTAGGGATTACGGTGACATACTGGTTCAACCCTGCAGTTAAACCAGTGTGTCATGATACCCCCGAATCTCCTAGGCAGCCTTATAACATGACCACATTCCTAATCAGTCCCTGAGTAACTCGTTCTAGATCAAAGTGTAAATCTTAGCGATCAATGCAAAGGGTGTCGTCATAAGTCACCTGCATTGTTGTAACTTTGAGAAGATCCTAATCTTCTCGGAGGTACAACCTTGCAGTTGACTTGTTCTGTCAACCTTTAAATCCACCTCGAAAATATCTACTTAATAATATGCGTTACGCACGTTGAGTTTTAAATTACATTAAAGACTTTACCCTAAGGTTAGCCTTTCCCGATCCCTGGATTCTTTGTCTTAAGATGACCTTCCTCAATAAAACCCATTGCATGGTGGAGATATTAAGGCTAAGGTCTCATCAAGGAGTTTTTAGAATATACATGATTCTAAAACAACAGAATTGGACAATATCTCATAACCTTCACATGAGATTTCCATCTGAACCCCATTAGATTTATATCAGTTCTCCTAACTGAATTTATATCATACTTATTAGTATAAAGATATAAATGATTAAGAATCCAATTTAATGTTGTCCTATCATACTCAGGACTAGGGATTAGTAATTTAATCTAGCTTGATTAGCGTTCTGCTTAGGTTCATTTTTGCCCTATCTTTTAGAAAGACAATGATTTAAATTTCAATTTAGCTTTCGATAGAACAGATTAGAACTACTAAACAATCATAACAATTCAATCACATTTTCTTATAAGCTTTCATTTACAATCACAAAAGCATCCATAATACACAAAGATAACATTGCCACTCCGGTATATAAACCGAAGAAGGTCAACTATCAGAATTAAGAATCATAAGTAACAAATACTTATTTCCATTCCTTTCAGAACTATACAAATATATTTAGGGCATTCAGCATACTTGATACAATGCTCAATGGAAAAGAAACATCTTTCCACATTTAGTACATTTAGAAAATCAAGCTGTAATTCATTATAAATCAAATTAAACAATCTGATCATCCGGTCAGATCTGCATTGCTTTTACCACTTACGGTAACCATCTAAAAAAATAGTCAACATGAGTCAGTTCAATGAACTGAGCATGATAAGCACTAACTCTTAAAACAATTGCAATTTGTCAATTGTTTTCATTAAACACCCTGTTTAAATGAGATCAATTCTCCAAAAAAATAAACATATTCAGACTATGCCTTTTGCAATACAAAAATGGCTACAAATGTGTAACTCTATCATTGTTACAAAATAGTCCTAAACACTTCTCAATTATTTCATCAAATATTAGAAATCAAGAACGAAAGTATCTAAAGCAATTATCTTGAATCCAAGATCAGCAATATTGAACAAATCGTTACTTTCATCAGAAAAAGGAATATCATAACAAATCATGATTCCATCAATATGATACAAAAACAATTCCAACTGTTAAACAGATATCGACATGCATTTCTATAATAGAAGAGAAAGAAACAAATCATTCACATTTCACTTCACACAAGCTCATGACTGTACCGTCTCCTCAAATGGAAGGCATTCATCCTTCATGCATACGAAAAAGTCTGACGAGCCACAAGAAGAATCACTTTTTTTTTCTAAATCAAACATAGCAAAACTTCTGTACAGTAGCTAACACGCCTATAGTGATGACTATCAACCAATAGACTCACAAGACCTTCCACAAGAAGAGGTAAACTAGATGGGTTTCTCCACATTGCCTGTCGAGGTGCAGTCGATGGCTTTAGTTCAGTCTAGCTTAAGACAAGATAGTTTTGCAACAAAGACTAACACGCTAACAATCCCACACATAAACCTATATCCCAAGCTAGTCCCTTCTAAACACAGTAAGGCTTTTCGACCCAAGGTTGAAATCAAGAACTTTTATTATATCGCGGCCAACAACAAACTTCATCGCATTAAGCAATTTGATGTTTCCATAAGACTATGCGAAGATTATCCTACAAATCCCGTAACATCCACAGCCTCATCCAACTAGGAAAAATAGAAAGGAAACATATCATTCTGTATTTACATATGTACGCAATCGGAATCAGACGTATAACATTCACGATTCATTTATACAAAGCCACGTTACTTGATATAAATCATTACTCAGGAAATCCCACAATGTCAAAACAACAGTATACCAAGTCAAGTTTTAACTGAGGAAAAATAAAATATAGGATAACTTCCATGAATTCAACTGAACCCGAACAACAGTGGCAAGACAAATTGTTGCAAATGATTCCATCTGGGAAAATCAATGGTGTACATAAAAAAAAATCAGGCAAAAGAAAATTTAATACTGATTTCAACACAAGGAACCCGACTGACCCTTTGCCAATTCTTCACACAAGTTTTCACAGAATGTAAACGTAAAAATACACCCAAAGAATCTGTACCATAAAATCCTTGCAACACGAAGGTATTCTTACAAATAATAGAGGTCTTAGTACATGTTATTCCCTCAAGTCACTGGCTCATCAATTACCAATATTCAATTATATTTAACTTGAACAGAGGTCCAAATATAAGTAAATCATTCAATCGACTCTGCAGAGTCATTCTGATTACAACAAAACTATGAATATATACTTATTGCATAATGATAACGGGTTGAAACCCATAACCACAAAGCAAGGAATACACAATTTCCAAAAGGGGCGCAATGAAATACTGCAACACAATAAATAATTTGTTCAAAATAACTTAAAATACCATAGCGAAGCCCTGCTAGGTTCTGTAACCTTCACCAATGATAACCACCACAAACTTGCAAAGAAGTCCAATAAGACTGAACATTCACACAAAAGTCCAACAGTATCTTTTCCGACAAGAATCAACAACAAGCCTCATCAACAAGTTTCAATCAACAAGTTTCTACTGTATCCTAAACCCAGCAAGAGAAGCATGCACGGGTTCTCACGGAGAAGGAAGATACCCTTCAAGCACATGTTACACAAAATTACGCCGGAATGTGAAACACAATAAAACAGAGAACAGTTTGAAATACATCACACACCCATTAAGGGTTAAATTTGAAAAACGAACAGCATAAAGATACAGTACCAAATCACACAAGACAACCATAGGAAATCATCTATTTCCATAAGTCATTTGAATAGAGTTTTTCTAATGAAATCACTTGAAAGACAACAAGATTTTTAAAGGTTAGGGCCTAACATGCCTAGATTTTTGCTCAAAATTCCGAAGCAGACCACTAAAAGAGCTCGGACTTCCTTTTCCTTTTCCAAGTTAGAGCGACCAAAAAAAATTTTCTATCTCCATGACATATATATTTTCCTTGCCAGAGAAAAGAGCTAGATACCCTCATACTCGCCATGCAACGCAAGGAAGACTGGTGCAAAGAACAAGTGAACAGGCAGAAGGAAAACTAAAATTTGTGATAAGCTAAACAAAACAACAACTTTCCACATTGCATGCCTTCTCGCGAGTTCCGAGCTCGACTTCCAAGCTCATTGAATGAATTTACTCCTAATTTCCCGCTCAAAATCCACTGCCACCGACCGCCAAAGTTGGCGATAGACAAGAGGAATTCCAAGACCATCTCCAGTTTTGGCGACCTGCCACGTCGGCTCAGGTTATCCATTTCTAAAACCTCCACCAATACCTATCCTTCATACTTATCCATTGTATTTAATTACATAGAAAATTCTGCCCATGGTTCGTACCCCTCCATAGGTCCCTTTACATTCTTTCCCACTAGTTAGGTTAGTAACTTAGGTTAGAATTTAGGATAACACCTAGTCTAACCACTTTACACATAGATAATAACTTAGAACATCAGCTCTTAGCCTAGGTCTAGGTTAGATTAACACTAATCTAACCCCTAGGTTAGGTTTAGTTTTAGGTTACTAATCATTAATAATTCCAGTTAGGTCTACATTCTTTACGCTCAGAAAAAGACCTATAACATACATTCTCGAACAGGGTTAGCTCCTGTTCCACCTTAGGCTACAGAATTTTATGAAACCGAATTATTATCTGGTCTACGATCGAGACCTTCCAGATATACTTCGATATCAGGAACCAATCCATTTCATATGATCAACCTGAGTCATACTCCGGACTAGCTTATTAAATGCTTCTAGACCTTGCAACCTGTTCAAGGTCTGTAATTTTAATTCATCAGGAACAAACTTAAAGCAATACTTGGATCAATTCAACTGATCCAAGGCTAGGTATTATAGAAGGGTAACCCTATAATTCATTCCGAGATCAGATTAAACTCAGATACAAAATGAAAGAAATAAAAGAGTCCAATCATATTCTGAATCAGTCAAATATTTGCAATCTGCAAAGAAAATACAGTACATATCAAGCATGATTTCTTAATCTAGGAACATATCCTTTTTACAAAAGAAATCACATATCAACACTTGTATGCATAGGAGGAAGTAACAATAGTTCAGGGTGTTACATGCTTCCCTCCTAAAAAGATTCATCGTCCCGATGATTACATATTCAGTTAACCTTCAGGTCAACTAATTTATTAGTACACAAATAATGTGACTATTTCATATTTGAATAGTTCCAAAAATCAATGTCACAGCATATTTTATTCAACCTGAATAATGTTTTCCTTCATCTGGCTTCCATAAATTCTTTAAAAAAATAAGTTCTTAAAAGAATGTTTTGTCAACAGATTTCATTCTGTTGAAAAAGAGAAGGAAAATCCATTTTCATCTCTTCCAGGTTTTCCCAAGTTGCACTTTCTTCGTTAAACTAGTCCCACTGGACCTTACGTTGCTGTATTTCACGATTTCTTAAATGCAATTGGTGAGTTTCCAGCACTCGTGTGGGTTTAACCATGATTATTCTTGGGTCTTGGACCTACAAGGAATTCCAATTTAAAACATGTGACAGATCTGAAACATATTTCTTAAGCAAAGAAATATGGAAAACATCATGCATGCAAGATAAAGCAGGTGGCAATGCTAAACGATAAGCTACAAGATTGATTATTTCGACAATTTCGAAAGGTCCCACGAATCGAGGTGACAACTTGGCAGCCTTGCCAAAAGTTATAGAACTCTTTCTAGGTTTAACACGAAGAAAAACCTTATCACCAAGATCAAACCTTCTATCAACCCGCTTAAGGTCAGCATAGCTCTTCTGTCTATCCGCTACTTCCTTTAGTCGTTCACGAATCAGCTTAACTTGCTGTTCCATTTCAGTGAGAATTTCTGGTCCAATTACCACTCTATCTTCAACACTGTCCCAACTAACAGGAGTTCTGCACTTTCTTCCATAAAGTGTTTCAAATGGTGCCATTTTAAGAGATGAGTGATAAGTATTGTTGTATGCGAACTCAAATAATGGAAGATACTCCTCCCATTTATACTGTTGATCCATACAGTACATTCGCAACATGTCCTCCAACACTTGATTAACCCTCTCAGTTTGTCCATCCATTTCCGGATGATATGCAGAACTGAAATTTAGTTTCATTCCAAGAGCTGCGTTAAGTGTTTACCAAAACCTTGACGTCATTCTAGGATCCCTGTCAGATATAATCAATTCTGGTACACCATGCAATCTGAAAATTTCGTGCACGAATCTTTTGGCCAGCACTGGTGAATCATCCTTTAGGTTTCC
Source organism: Taxus chinensis (assembly GCA_019776745.2). NCBI lineage: Eukaryota > Viridiplantae > Streptophyta > Pinopsida > Cupressales > Taxaceae > Taxus > Taxus chinensis. Next base: position 905,130,387 of record CM034151.1, on the reverse strand, counting down.
AGTGATGAAATGAGCTACCTTAGTCAGTTTATCTACAACTACCAGGATAACATCATGTTTATTCCTGGACATGGGTAGTCCTTGTACAAAATCCATGCTTATTACTTGCCATTTGTACTGCAGTATGCTATGAGGATATAAAAATCTAGTAGGGTGCATATGTTCTGCCTTCACCCGCTGACATTCTAGACAATGAGTCACAAAATTAATTACATCCTTTTTCATACCTTTCCAAAAGTATTGCGGTTTCAAATCAGCAAGCATTTTTGTGATACCTGGGTGTCCAGAGAAGGGTGAATTATTAAATTCAACTAACAACTTCTTTCTCAAATCATTCAGCATAGGTACATATACCCTGTTTCATAACGCAAGATTCCTTCATTATCAAAATGAAAACCTTTATACCTTATATCCTTTGGTTCTGTAGCGAGCACTGCTTTTACTTGCTGAAAGTATGCATCTGATTCTGAGGCACTTTTTACCTCGTCTTTAAACTGAGTTCTTAATGTTATAAGAGCAGAAATGTGCCTCCTACGACTTAGAGCATCAGCTACTCTATTCTCCTTCCCTTTGATATAGCTAATATCAAAGTCATATTATGATAAAAATTCTAACCACCTTCTCTTTCTGGCATTCAGATTGGGCTGAGTAAAAATATATTTCAGTCCTAAGTGATCAGTTTTCAACTCAAAAGGTTTCCCAAGTAAGTAGTGTCTCCAGACTTGAAGTGCATGAACAATGGTAGCAAGTTCCAAATCATGAGGGGCATAATTCAGCTCATGTAACTTAAAGTTTCTACTTTCATATGCTATGACCTGATCATTTTGTAGCAAAACACCTCCAAGGCCTTCCCCAGAAGCATCCATTACAACTGTAAAACTCCCATTGGGGTTTGGTACAGCTAATATAGGTGCAGAAGTCAACTGGTCTTTTAGAATTTTGAAAGCCGCTTCGCACTTGTCGTTCCACATGAATTTCTTATCTTTCTTTTGCAATGAAGTTATTGGTGCAGCTACTTTAGAAAAATCCGTTACAAATTTTCTATAGTAACCAGCAAGACCCATGAAGCTTCTTACTTCATGCACATTCTTTGGTGTAGGCCACTCAATTATTGCCACTATTTTTGAAGGATCTACAAAAATTCCTTCTTTACTTATGACATGACCCAAATAGTGAACTTCTGAATCAAAGAAAGAACATTTGGATAACTTACCATACAACTTTATTTTTCTCAAAATTCCCAAAACTATCTTCAAATGCTCATTGTGCTCCTCAACGCTTTTAGAGTAAATGAGAATATCATCCAAGAATACAAGTACAAACTTGTCCAGGTATTCTTGAAAAATATTGTTCATTAAATTCATAAAGGCTGCAGGTGCATTAGTTAGTCCAAAGGGTAGAACTGTGAATTCATAATGTCCGTACCTTGTTCGGAAAGTTGTTTTATGAATATCTTCCTCTCTAATCCTTAATTGATGATAACTAGATCGAAGGTCTATCTTAGAATAAACCGCTGCTCCACACATCTGATCAAACAGATCGTCGATCCTAGGAAGTGGATATCGGTTCTTGATTTTTGCTTTGTTCAACATCTAATAATCAATACACAGCCTTAGTGTTCCATCCTTCTTTTTCACAAATATTACAGGTGCTCCCCAAGGTGAAACACTTGTTCCGATCAAACCTTTAGACAAAAGCTCTTGCAACTGTGCCTTAAGCTCGACTAACTCTGTAGTAGTCATTCAATAAGGCACTTTGGATATAGGTTCTGTTCCTAGCTTGATTTCAATGGTGAAGTCAAATTCTCTCTTGGGTGGTAACCCTGGTAATTCCTCAGGAAAAACATCCCTGAAAATTTTTAATAGAGGGAATCATTTCATGAAATCATCATCTTCTTCTGAAGATTCAGATATCTTTACTGCATAAAGGGTACATCCTTTATTTTTAGCCTTTTTAAGCTGCATAGCCGACAGTTTTCTAACTAAAATTTCCCATTTTACCCCTTGAATCTCTGCTGATTCCAGCTGATCATCTAAACATTTTATGTTCTTTTCATAGCAGTCTACTTTTACTTTATGGTCAGCTAACCAATTGACATAGATAACAATGTCATACAATCCTAAAGGTGCAACATAGAGGTCAACTTTCGTGGAAAAGTTAGGTAAGTCAAGGATTTCCCCAAAAAGACACATACTCACTGTATGAACAGAGTTATTACCATATTGTACAGTCCAAGATTTATCCATTTTTCTAGCTTTTCTTTTAAGTTTAGAAGCTAGTTTATTAGATATAAAACATTCAGTAGCTCCTGTATCAAAAAGAGTAGTGACAGGTATGCCAAATAACTTACCTGGAACTTCTATAGCTGTCACTTGCTTTTCAGCTTGCTTGTCCGCTACTGCAACATGTATCTTATGCTGTTGAGTACGATCATCCTTCTTCAAAGGGCACTGATTTGTGTAGTGATCTTTGCCACAATTGTAGCAGCCTCCTACAGGTCCCTTTTTAGGCTCAAAGTTTCCTCCAGTTTTGTAATTGTCACGCTGTCCTCCATAGGGCTTCTACCCATTATTATAATTTTTAACAAAATTATCCCTTACATTACCAGCAGGTTTATTTACTACTGCTTTCTTATTGTTATCTCCTAGAAACTTACTCTTGTTTCCAAACTTTTTACATGGTCCTTTTCTGGGTTGCAGTCTTCTTCCGCACTTCCTCTTTATGAGCAGAAATAGCCTTTAATTTCTGTTCTTTCCTTATGGCCTTTTTAACAACTCCTTCCATAGTGGTTGGACTATGAACATCGACCTCTCCCCCTATCACGGGATTAAATCCCATGATGAATTTCCGTATTCTGAACTTTTCGTCAGTTTGATACTACGGTACATACTTGAGGAGTTTTTAAAACCGCTCCTAGTATTCAGTTACTGTTAGCTTCCCTTGAGCTAAGTTCTGAAATTTTGTCATTTTCTGATCATAGAAAAGTTGTGGCAGCCAACGTTTCCTAAAATAGCCTTTAAATTGATCCCAAGTAATATTGGTCTCATCAATATTTAGTTCATCTTTACGGTTATCCCACCATGAAGATGCTTCGTGGGAAAGCTGATAGGCTCCCCAAATAGCTTTGGTTTCCTCTGAGAAGTTCCTTATTGCAAATTACTTCTCCATTTTTCTGAGCCAATTCTCAGCCCCATCTCCTAATGTGGTGCCATCATACTTAGGTGGACTTATCCTTTTTATATCATTAGTGAGTTCTACTGCCAATCTGGCCTTTTTGTTTTCTGGTTGGACAGGTGTATTCCCAGCATTAACATCAACACCCATGTCGGGGTTTTCCTCAGGAGGTTACTGATTATTATTATCAGCTTCTTCATCCTCCTCATTTCCCATCACCTGCTGTTCAAGTACAGCTAAGCAATCTCTTATGTCCAACAGGGTAGCAAGGATCTCATCAAGTTTCTGGGTTGTTGCCGCTCCTCCTTCAGGTGGAGCATTATTCGCAACGTTCAACCTTGTTCTAACCATTTTCTGTTACAAGAAAATTCAGTTTTTTATTAGATTATGGACATAATAGGTCCAAGAGCTGCAACCTTTAGCTCTGATACCAAGATGTAACATCCTCAATTTATACCTTAGAACAAGTGAATTTTTTTTTTTTTGATAATTACATCCTGGTTCTAAATACATAATTTAGAACTCACAAATCAACTAACCATTCTTATAACAGACAACCATATACAGCTGTAATGACTCGAAGTACCTCCGATCTATTCATTCCATGACTCGGTAATCTACCGATCTATTCATGAGTAATAAGAGTTGGCGTATTTATTTAATACTTCACTCTTGCGGTTCTCTTCCCTACTCTAGGATTCAGAATGCTCTATCCAAGGAACCTAACTGAATAATTGTTACCATTATTCATCGGCATCTCATCCCTTAGACTAGGTGAATTAGGAAAACGCAATCAGCAACTTGCGATACTTTGGCCAAATATTTGAAACATACTGTTTATGTCTCGTATTCCTTAACAGCATACTCATCAATCTGGAATACGCCCTTCACCCCATTCTTATGTTATATAGAATGTCTTATACTGACTACTGTCAGTCCTTCCTATCACAACTTAATCACTCGGAGACAGATTAACAAGGTGATAATGTTATATGGATGCCCACGAGGATTAGGGATACGGTGACATACTGGTTCAACCCTGCAGTTAAACTAGTGTGTCATGATACCCTGAATCTCCTAGGTAGCCTTATAACATGACCACATTCCTAATCGGTCCCTGAGTAACTCGTTTGAGATCAAAGTGTAAATCTTAGCGATCAATGCAAAGGGTGTCGTCATAAGTCACCTACATTGTTGTAACTTCAAGAAGATCCTAATATTCTCGGAGGTACAACCCTGTAGTTGACTTGTGCCATCAACCTTTAAATCTTCCTCGAAAAGATCTACTTAATAATATGCGTTACGCACGTTGAGTTTTAAATTACATTAAAGACTTTCCCCTAAGGTTAGCCTTTCCCGATCCCTGGATTCTTCATCTTAAGATGACCTTCCTCAATAAAACCCATTGCATGGTGGAGATATTAACGCTAAGGTCTCATCAAGGAGTTTTTAGAATATACATGATTCTAAAACAACAGAATTGGACAATATCTCATAACCTTCACATGAGATTGCCATCTAAACCCCATTAGATTTATATCAGTTCTCCTAACTGAATTTATATCATACTTATTAGTATAAAGATATAAATGATTAAGAATCCAATTTAATGTTGTCCTGTCATACTCAGGACTAGGGATTAGTAATTTAATCCAGCTTGATTATCGTTCTGCTTAGGTTCATTTTTTCCCTATCTTTTAGAAAGACAATGATTTAAATTTCAATTTAGCTTTCGATAGAACAAATTAGAACTACTAAACACTCATAAGAATTCAATCACATTTTCTTATAAGCTTTCATTGACAATCACAAAAGCATAAATAATACACAAAGATAACATTGCCACTCCGGTATATAAACCGAAGAAGGTCAACTATTAGAATTAAGAATACAACACATAAGTAACAAATACTTATTTCCATTCCTTTCAGAACAATACAAATATATTTAGGGCATTCAACATACTTGATACAATGCTCAACGGAAAAGAAACATCTTTCCACATTTAGTACATTTAGAAAATCAAGCTGTAATTCATTATAAATCAAATTAAACAATCTGATCATCCGGTCAGATCTGCATTGCTTTTACCACTTACGGTAACCATCTGCAAAAATAGTCAACATGATTCAGTTCAATGAACTAAGCATGATACGCACTAACTCTTAAAAAAATTGCAATCCGTCAATTTTTTTCATTAAACACCCTGTTTAAATGAGATCGATTCTCCAAAAAAACAAACATATTCAGACTATTTCTTTTGCAATACAAAAATGGCTACAAATGTGTAACTCTATCATTGTTACAAAATAGTCCTAAACACTTCTCAATTATTTCATCAAATATTAGAAATCAAGAACGAAAGTATCTAAAGCAATTATCTTGAATCCAAGATTAGCAATATTGAACAAATCGTTACTTTCATCAGAAAAAGGAATATCATAACAAATCGTGATTCCATCAATATGATACAAAAACAATTCCAACTGTTAAACAGATATCGACATGCATTGCTATAATAGAAGAGAAAGAAACAAATCATTCACATTTCCCTTCACACAAGCTCATGACTGCACCGTCTCCTCAAATGGAAGGCATTCATCCTTCATGCATATGAAAAAGTCCGACGAGCCACAAGAAGAATCACTTTTTTTTTCTAAATCGAACATAGCAAAACTTCTGTACAGTAGCTAACACGCCTATAGTGATGACTATCAACCAACAAACTCACAAGACCTTCCACAAGAAGTGGTAAACTAGATGGGTTTCTCCACATTGCCTGTCGAGGTGCAGTCGACGGCTTTAGTTCAGTCTAGCTTAAGACAGGATAGTTTTGCAACAAAGACTAACACGCTAACAATCCCACACATAAACCAATATCCCAAGCTAGTCCCTTCTAAACACAATAAGGCTTTTTGACCCAAGGTCAAAATCAAGAAATTTTATTATATCACGGCCAACAACAAACTTCATCGCATTAAGCAATTTGATGTTTCCATAAGACTATGCGAAGATTATCCTACAAATCCCGTAACATACATAGCCTCATCCAACTAGGAAAAATAGAAAGGAAACATATCATTCTATATTTACATCTGTACGCAATCGGAATCAGACGTATAGAATTCACTATTCATTTATACAAAGCAGCGTTACTTGATATAAATCATTACTCAGGAAATCCCACAATGTCAAAACAACAGTATACCAAGTCAAGTTTTAACTGAGGCAAAAGAAAATATAGGATAACTTCCATGAATTCAAATGAAATCAAACAACAGTGGCAAGACAAATTGTTGCAAATGATTCCATCTGGGAAAATCAATGGTGTACATAAAAAAAAATCAGGCAAAAGCAAATTTAAATACTGATTTCAACACAAGGAACCCAACTGACCCTTTGCCAATTCTTCACACAAGTTTGCATAGAATGTAAATGTTAAAATACACCCAAAGAATCTGTACCATAAAATCCTTGCAACACCAAGGTATTCTTACAAATAACAGAGGTCTTAGTACATGTTATTCCCTCAAGTCACTGGCTCATCAATTACCAATATTCAATTATATTTAACTTGAACAGAGGTCCAAATATAAGTAAATCATTCAATAGACTCCGCAGAGTCGTTCTGATTACAACAAAAATATGAATATGTACTTATTGCATACTGATAATGGGTTGAAACCCATAACCACAAAGCAAGGAATACACAATTTCCAAAAGGGGCACAATGAAATACTGTAACACAATAAATTATTTGTTCAAAATAACTTAAAATACCATAGCGAAGCCCTACTAGGTTCTGTAACCTTCACCAATGATAACAACCACAAACTTACAAAGAAGTCCAATAAGACTGAAGATTCACACAAAATTCCAACAGTATCTTTTCCGACAAGAATCAACAAGCCTCATCAACAAGTTTCAATCAACAAGTTTCTATCAACAAGTTTCTACTTTATCCTGAACCCAGCAAGAGAAGCATGCACGGGTTCTCATGGAGTAGGAAGATACCCTTCAAGCACATGTTACACAAACTTACGCCGGAATGTGAAGCACAATAAAACAAAGAACAGTTCGAAATACATCACACACCCATTAAGGGTTAAATTTGAAAAATGAACAGCATAAAGATACAGTACCAAATCACACAAGACAACCATAGGAAATCATCTATTTCCATAATTCATTTGAACAGAGTTGTTCTAATGAAATCACTTGAAAGACAACAAGATTTTTAAAGGTTAGGGCCTAACATGCCTAGATTTTTGCTCAAAATTCCGAAGCAGACCACTAAAAGAGCTCGGACTTCCTTTTCCTTTTCCAAGTTAGAGCGACCAAAAAAATTTTGCTATCTCCATGACATATATATTTTCCTTGCCAGAGAAAAGAGCTAGATACCCTCATACTCGCCATGCAACACAAGGAAGAATGGTGCGAATAACTAGTGAACAGGCAGAAGGAAAACTGAAATTCACGATAAACCAAACAAAACAACAACTTTCCACATTGCATGCCTTGTCGCGAGTTCTGAGCTCGACTTCCAAGCTCATTGAATGCATTTACTCCTAATTTCCCGCTCAAACTCCACTTCCACTGACCGCCAAAGTTGGCGATAGACAAGAGGAATTCCAAGACCATCTCCAGTTTTGGCGACTTGCCACGTCGGCTCAGGTTAGGTGTTTCTAAAACCTCCGCCAATACCTATCCTTCATACTTATCCATTGTATTTAATGACATAGAAAATTCCGCCCATGGTTCATACCCCTCCATAGGTCCCTTTACATTCTTGCCCACTAGTTAGGTTAGCAACATAGGTTAGAATTTAGGATAACACCTAGTCTAACCACTTTACACATAGATACTAACTTAGAACATCAGCTCTTAGCCTAGGTCTAGGTTAGATTAACACTAATCTAACCCCTAGGTTAGGTTTAGTTTTAGGTTACTAATCATTAATAATTCCAGTTAGGTCTACATTCTGTACACTCAGAAAAAGACCTACAACATACATTCTCGAACAGGGTTAGCTCCTATTCTGCCTTAGGCTACAGAATTTTATGAAACTGAATTATTATCTGGTCCACGATCGAGACCTTCCAGATATACTTCGATATCGGGAACCAATCCATTTCATATGATCAACCTGAGTCATACTCCGGACTAGCTTATTCAATGCTTCTAGACCTTGCAACCTGTTCAAGGTCTGTAATTTTAATTCATCAGGAACAAACTTAAAGCAATACTTGGATCAATTCAACTGATCCAAGGCTAGGTATTATAGAAGGGTAACCCTATAATTCATTCCGAGATCAGATTAAAATTAGATACAAAATGAAAGAAATAAAAGAGTCCAATCATATTCCGACTCAGTCAAAGATCTGCAATCTGCAAAGAAAATGCAGTACATATCAAGCATGATTTCTTAATCTAGGAACATATCCTTTTTACAAAAGAAATCACATATCAACACTTGTATGCATAGGAGGAAGTAACAACAGTTCAGGGTGTTACACATAGCCCGAACCACGGCCGTACCACTTCAATACCTTACCCAACATCAGAAACATACACTTTTATCCACCCATCATATAGTTTTTTGTTCAATCGAGCTCACCTGTTCGTGTTTTAGCATGATTAGGGTCCTTGACTTGATCAGTCGACCAAATTTTCCTAGACCTAGACCATGACGTTTATCTCAACCAAACCAACCATTTGGTACTGCCGAACATGACTAAACGTTCCTATACCTTACCTGTTATATACCCTAGAGCTACTTCCTATGCCTTGGATATCTGGATTATATCACCCTTATTTGGATAAACTATCGACCTTTGCCTATGCATGGCTGGTTTTCTCGTCAAATCATGTACCCTAGTCACACTATTGCATTTCAACATGTGTCTTCTTCCTTGGACCTACCCCACCCTCTCACCATCATCTCTACATCATTTATCCTTTATCAACTTTATCCTTGATTTCACGTTCTCTCAATCCGTGATAGATTTGAGGGGGATTACCTATACCCTTAACAAGAGAAACCACTTCATATTATTGTCCGTGTAGCTTTACAAAACAAGCTACATGACAATAAGGGGCTAATGTAGACACCGAATTTGTGTCTTATGACCCTTTGTGACCCACATCTCATCTCGCAACCTAACCTCATCACCAAAACTTTACACAATTATTTATTAATTACCTTGTAATTGATAAATCCACATCACCTTATCTGCCACCTCATTTTGCCACCTCATCATGACCTAGCCCTAACCCTAAAATAACTTAATTAAGACCTATAACTTGGTCCACACCTACACCCATGACTAATGACCCTTTCTCACACCCAAAACCAAATTTCTCGTCACTTGACCAAGCCCGCAACTAATCTCTCAGGAGAAAATCAGGGAAGGTGGGCTATTTTACTAAAAATAGCCTACTTTTTCCTTACCAATGCCGGTTCCTACTCGACCACCGTCGGTTACGTAACCACCATCGGTTCCCTGTAAATGGGCTCCCCTAACCAAAAACAAGGGTCGAAGGATTTTTGGATAAATGGAGATCAGCAGGAGCGATCAAGGAGAATCCGGATCTTCACTTGGCCGAGCAGAGACGAGTGAAGAAACCAGAAGAGTTTGTAGTGAAGGAGATCAAGCCCAAAACTGCAACTGAACAACCAGAGCTCTCTGACACTCAGCTGATCATTGGGAGGGAGATCTCTCATCTTCTATGTGTCAAGCCATCTTACCTAAGTTCTACCTTTGTCATCAGAGTTCTTGGACATGCATCTTCATCAATAACCAGTAAGTTACATCTTGCATGTCCTCTTTAATAACATTTCTTAGACTTTTTGAATCACAGTCCTCACAAATCCATTCTTAGATCCATTAACTAGTGTGCCATTACATCTAACTATCATTCATTTACCTCTCATCACCTCATTACCTAATATCACTCATATACCAGCCTTACAATCAACACCGTTACCCTACAACACAACCACCCCACAACACAACCAACCTACAGATCCCAAACCCTACCGATATCGGTTACCAGTAACCGGCATCGGTTATCTTGACTACAACCAGAAACCAGCCTTTCCCCTACCCATTTCAACGAAGCAATTTAATTGATATTTTACAGTCTTTTTTGTTAATTCATATTAGAAGGGAAACTGACCACCTTCGAAAGGAAGTTTTTATATTTCCTAGGCCCAAGGTAGTTTCCTCATTTATTGTCTAATCAAAATCTTGTGGTCTTGTGTTCTTATTTGCAGGTAGTCCTTCCAAGACAAAAAGGAGTTCTTTGCAGTCAACCTGATCTTTCTCTACGGTACGCACACACCATATCAACATTCAACAGGTATTCCTCCTAGCCCTAACCTTATCTGTTTCTAAAAGGAATGAAAGGATAGAAGTAACTCTATTCCCAGAAGCTGAAACATTCTGAGTGAAACATCAAGCTCCCTAGTGAGCTACTTTATGAGCTATTTGGCAAGCTCTGAAGAGAGCTGCTAGGTGATCTCAAAATTTAACTACTTGGCAAGACCCTAGTTTAGGTCCCTGGCAAGATGCTTGGCAAGATCAAAAGTGAGCTTAAGTCAACCTACTCGGCAAGTTTCTCAGTGAGCTCCTAGTTGAGCTGCTAGGAAAGATCCCAGGTGAGCTACTAAGGGGAGCTCCCGTGCGAGTTGGAAAGGTGAGCTATCAGGTGAGATCTCATGTAAGTTTTCAGGAAAGCTACTAGATGAGCTCCCAGGTGAGTTCAAATTGAGTTGCTTGGTGAGATCAAGGAGAGATGGAAGGGTGAGCTATCAGGTGAGCTCCCAAGTGAGTTTTCAGGAAAGCTCAAGTTGAGCTACTCGATGGAGTTCCTGGGTGAGATGGTAAGGTGAGATGTCAGGTGAGCTCCCAGGTGATTTTTTGGGTAAGCTAAAGTCGAAGCTACTCAATGAGTTCCTGGGTGAGATGCTTACCAAGCTCCCATCCAAGCTCCTAGGTTGGCTACTAGGTAAGCTCCTAGGTGAGCTTCAAAGGTGAGCTTGTCATTAATCTCTAAGGTGAGCTTACATATGAGCTACCAGATGAGCTCAAGGTGAGTTGGCAAGGTGAGCTCAAGTAGAGTTGGTAAGGTGAGCTCAAGGTGAGTTAGCAAGGTGAGTTGTTAGGCGAGCTCCTAGGTGAGTTTCTCAAAGTGAGTTACTTAACATCGAGCTCCTAGGTGAGCTACTTGGTGAGCTTATTCGAGTGAACTCCCAGGTGAACTGCTAGGTGAGATCACAAGTGAGCTACTTGAGTGAGCTCCCAGGTGAGGTCCCCCGACAAGCTACTCACAGTGAGCTCAGAAGTGAGTTCATGTCAACCTACATGGTAAATTACTTGGTGAGCTCCTCAGTGAGCTCATTAGGTGAGATCCTAGGGGAGCTATTAGGTGAGGTCCCAAGGTGAGCCTACTTGGTGAGCTATTCTAGTGAGCTCCCAGGTGAGCTACTAGGTGATCTCAAAAGTGAACTACTTAGCAAGCTCCCAGTCGAAGCTCCCTGGTGAGCTACAAGTGGCAAGGTCAACCTAGTGACTCAACTCAATCTTTGGTGAGCTACTCAGTGAGCTCCCAGGTGAGCTGACTTAGGTGAGTTGCATCAACGAATCTCATAGGTGAGCTACCAAGATTGCTTATAGGTGAGCTCCCAAGGTGCAGCTCAAGTGAGCTACTCGGACAATTTGCTCCTGGGTGAGCTTAAGGTGAGCTCCCAAGTGAGTTTTCATCCTAGGAAGTTTTGAGCTACTCTACAAGCTCCTCAGGAGAGCTACTTATCAAGTTCCCATCCTAGCTCCTAGGTGATCCTACTCTATGAGCTCCCAAGTGAGCTCAAAGGTGAGCTTATCAGTAATCTCTGAGGTGAACCTTACATGCAGCTACCAAATGAGCTCAAGGCTGAGTTGCCAAGGTGAGCTCAAGGATACGAGTTGGCAAGGTGAGCTCAAGGTGAGTTAGAAAGGTGAGCTATCAGGTGAGCTCCCAGGTGAGTTCCCAAGTGAGTTACTTGATGAGACCTCCTAGGTGAGCTCAACTCAAGCTGATCAGTGAGCTCCTAAAATAGTATCCCAAGTGAGCTACTTGGTGAGCTGTTCTGTGAGCTCCCAGGTGAGCTACTAGGTGAGCTCCCAAGCAAGCTACTCCTGGTGAGGTCCCATGCGAGCTCCCAAGTGAGCTTTCGGTGAACCTCACAAGTGAGCTCACTCAGTGAGCTCCCAAGTAAACTATACTAGGTGAGCTCCTAGGTGAGCTGTTAGGCAAGCTCTGATTTGAGCTAAGGTGAGCTGTTAGGTGAGCTTCTAGGTGAGCTACTTGGTGAGCTACTCGATGAACTCTGAGGTGAGCTACCAGATGAGCTCAAGGTGAGTTGGTAAGGTGAGTTCCTCAAGCTGAAAGCTCAAGGCAAGCTAGTAAGGTGAGCTTCTATGCAAGTTTAAGGTGAGCTAATCAGGTGAGTTCCGATAAGTTTTCAGGTGAGCTACTTGATGAGCTCCTGGGTGAGCTCAAGTCAAGTTTCTCAGCAATAGGTGAGCTCAAGGTGATGACTCAAGGTGAGCTGTCAAGGTGAGCTATCCTAGGTGAGTTTTATGGTGAAGCTCAAGTCAAGCTACTCAATGAGCTCCTGGGTGAGCTACTTACTCAAGCTCCTAGCTGATCTCCTAGGTGAGCTGCTTGGTGAGCTCACAAGTGAGCTCAAAGGTGAGCTTGTCAATAATATCTTAGGTGAGCTTACATGTGAGCTACAAGATGAGCTCAAGGTGAGTTGGCAAGGTGAACTTTCAAGTGACCTCCCAGGTGAGTTACTGGGTTACTTGATGAGCTCCCAGGTGAGCTCAACTTGAGATCTAATCACCTGAGCTCCCACAAGAGCTCCTCAGGTGAGCTACTTATGAGCTATTGAGAGTAAGATCTAGGTGAGCTACTCAGTGAGCTCCCAAGTGAGCTACTTAGGTGAGCTCCTAGGTGAGCTCTACTTGGTGAGCTACTCGGTGAACTTACAAGTGAGCTCTCATGTGAAAGTTGGGCAACTCCTTGGTGAGCTACTTAGGTGAGCTCCCAAGTGAGCTGTTAGGCAAGCTTCCCAGGAGAGCTTTGTGAGCAAGCAAAGGTGAGCTCTAAGGTAAGCTGGCAGGTGAGCTCCTCAATGAGTTGGCAAGGTGAGCTCCCATCTGATTTGATAAGGTGAGCTCCCATGTGAGTTTTCACATGAGCTATTTTAATGAGCTCCCAGGTGAGCTCAAGTTGAGCTTACTGCGGCGAGCTCCTTAGGAAAGCTCAAGGCAAGCTGGTAAGGTGAGCTGTCAGGCTGAGCTCCCAAGTGAGTTTTCAGTTGAAAGTTCAAGTGAAAGAGCTCCTGAGCTCAAGTTGACTAGCTCCTAGGTGAGCTCCTAAGGTGAGCCATTACTCAAGGTGAGCTCAAGGTGAGTTCAAGGTGATCTGTCAGGAAAGCTCCTAGGTGAGTTCCAAGGTGAGTTACTCAATGAGCTCTTAGGTGAAGCTCCCAACTTGATCTACTTAACAAGCTTCTGAGGTGAGCTACCTTCCAAGATCAAGCTACTCAATGGCTCCAAGGTGAGCTCCTCACCAATCTCAAGGTGAGCTTGACAAGGTGAGCTCCCATGAGTTGGCAAGGTAAGCTGTCAGGTGAGCTCCCATGTGAATTTTTTGAGCTAAGCTACTTGATGAGCTCTCAAGGTGAGCTCAAGTCGAGAGCTCCTAGGATCTCTTGGACGATAAGGTGAGCTGGCAAGGTGAGCTATCAGGTGAACTCCTAGGTGAGTTTCTAGGAAAGCTTAAGTCGAGTTATTCAACAAGCTCCTAGGTGAGCTACTGGTTTACCAAGGAAATCTGCTTCCAGGTCAAGCTCCTAGGTGAGCTACTCAGTGAGATCTCAGGTGAGCTAAAAGGTGAGCTTGTTGGTGAATCTCTTAGGTGAGCTTACATGTGAGCTACCAGATGAGCTCTAGGTGAGTTTACAAGGTGAGCTCAAGGTGAGTTAGCAAGGCAAGCTCAAGGTGAGTTGGCAAGGTGAGCTATGTCAGGTGAGCTCCCAGGTGAGTTCCTAGGTGAGTTACTTGATGAGCTCCTTGGTGAGCTCAACTCGAGCTAATCAGTGAGCTCCTAGGAAGAGATCCTAGGTGAGCTACCATGGTGAGCTATTCAGGTGAGCTTTCGAGGTGAAAGCTACAAGGTGAGCTCCCAAGAAAGCTACTTAGGTGGGCTCCCAGGAGGTCCCCGGTGAGCTACTTGGTGAGCTCACACAGGTGAGCTCAAGGTACACGTACTCAATGAGCTGCTTGGTGAGCTCCCAGGTGAGCTATTAGGTGAGCTCCCTAGGTGAGGTGAAATCCTAAGCAAGCTACTCGATGAACTCCAAGGTGAGCTACCTTCTAGATGAGCTCAAGGTGAGTTAGCAAGGTGAGCTCCCATCAGTTGAGCTCAAGGTGAGCTAATGCAGGTGAGCTCCCATGTGAGTTGGTAAGGTGATATTTTAGGCCAATTATTTTCAGGTGAGCTCCCATGGTGAGCTCAAGTTGAGCTACTCAGTGAGCTCCTATGTGAGCTCAAGGTGAGCTAGCAAGGTGAGCTCCTAGGTGAGTTTCCAGGTGAGTTTTACTGGGTGAGCGAGCTGGCCATGAGCTCCTAGGTGAGCTAGCTTTCCAAGCTCTTAGGCGAGCTCCTAGGTGAGCTTCCAAGAAACTCAAATCAGGTGCTTGATCTCCTAGGTGAGCTCAAAGGTGAGCTTGTCAACAATCTCTGAGGTGAGCTTACATGTAAGCTACCAGATGAGCTCAAGGTGAGTTGGCAAGGTGATCTCAAGGTGAGTTGGCAAGGTGAGCTCAAGGTGAGTTGGCAAGGTGAGCTATCAGGTGAGCTCCTAGGTGAGTTCCCAGAGCTACTTAGTGAGCTCCTAAGGTGAGCTCCTCAGCAAGCTACTCAGGTGAGCTCATAAGTAAGTCAAGTCATATTACTCGATGATCTGCTTGGTGAGCTCCCAGACAAGCTGTTAGTTGAGCTCTCAGGAAAGTTATTAGATGAGTACTCAACAAAACTCTGAGGTGAGCTACTAGATGAGCTCAAGGAGCTTAGTTGGCAAGGTCCTAGTGAGCTCCTTAGGTGAGCAATGTTAGAGGTGAAAGCTGATAGGTGAGTTCCCATGTCATGTTTTCAGGGTGAGCTATCAGGTGAGCTCCTATATAAGTTTTCAGGTGAGCTACTTGATGAGCTCTTAGGGGAGTTTGTGTCGAGCTGCTTGGTTAGCTCATAGGTGAGCTCAAGGTGAGCTGGTAAGGCAAGCTGTCAGGTGAGCTCCCAAGAAAGTTTCTAGGGAAGCTCAAGTCAAGCTACTCAAGAGCTCCCAAGTGAGCTCCTAGCCAAGCTCCTAGGTGATGCTACTTGGTGAGCTCCTAGGTGAGCTCAAAGGTGAGCTTGTCGATAATATCTGAGGTGAGCTTACATGTGAGCTAAGCAATGAGCTCAAGATGAGTTGGCAAGGTGAGCTCAAGGCAAGTTAGCAAGGTAAACTCAAGGCAAGTTGGCAAGGTGAGCTATCAAGGTGAGCTCCCAAGTTTCAAGTTCTTAGGTGAGTTACTAGATGAGCTCCTAGATGAGCTCAACTCAAGCTGATCATCGAGCTCCCTGGTGTCGGTAAGAGATCCCAAGTGAGCTACTTTGTGAGTTTTAAGGTGTCAAGCTCCTAGGTGAGCTTGGTGAGCTCCCAAGTGAGCTACTTGGTGAGATCCTAAGTGAGGTCCCTGACGAGCTACTCAGTGAGCTCACAAGTGAGCTCAAGTCAACCTACTCAGTGAGCTACTCGTGAGCTCCCAGGAGCTCCTAGGTGAGCTCCTAGGTGAGCTACTTGGTGAACTACTTGAAAAGCTCATAAGGTGAGCTACCAGATGAGCTCAAGGTGAGTTGGCAAGGTAAGCTCCTTAGTGAGCTCAAGGTGAGCTAGCAAGGAGCTTATAGGTGAGAATGTGATAGGTGAGCTCCCATGTGAGTTGGTAAGGTGAGCTATCAGGTGAGCTCCCATGCTGAGTTTTGGGGTGAGCTACTTGACGAGCTCAAGTCAAGCTACTCGGCGAGCTCCTAGGTGAGCTCAAGGTGAGCTAGCAAGGTGAGCTGTTAGGTGAGTTTCCATAAGCTCAAGTCAAGCTACTCGAAGCTCCTGGAGCTAGGAAAGCTGACTTACCAAGCTCCTAGGTGAGCTACTCATGTGAGCTCTTATGCAAGCTCAAAGGTGAGCTTGTTCAGTAATGTCTGAGGTGAGCTTATATGTGAAGCTACCAGCTTGAGCTCAAGGTGAGTTGGCAAGGTAAGCTGTCAGGTGAGCTCCTAGGTGAGTTCCAATAAGCTCTCAAGTGAGTTGAGCTGATTGATGAGCTCCCAGTGAGCTCCCAAGGAGCTACTTCGAGCTTTTTAGCGAGCTCCCAAGTGAGTTTCTAGGTGAGCTCCCAAGTGAGCTACTTGGTGAGCAGGTCCTTGGTGAGCTCACAAATGAGCTTGTTAACTGAGCTCCCAGGTGAGCTATTAGGTGAGCTCCTAGGTGAGCTACTTGGTGAGCTGCTCCACAAACTCTGAGGTGAGCTACTAGATGAGCTCAAGGTGAGTTGGCAAGGTGAGCTCCTCAGTGAGCTCAAGGTGAGCTGGCAAGGAAAGCTCCCATGTAAGTTTTTAGGAAAGCTGCTTGATGAGTTCCTGGATGAGCTGTTAGTTCCCAAGTGAGTTAAGTGACTAGCTCCTCAGGTGAGATCAACTCGAGATGATTGGTGAGCTCCCAGAAGAGGTCCTAGGTGAGCTACTTGACAAGCTATTTGGTGAGCTTCTAGGTGAGCTACTAGGCAAGACTCCCAAGTGAGCTACTTGTTGAGCTCCCATGTGAGGTCCCCGGTGAGCTACTCAGTGAGCTCACAAGAAGCTCAAGTCAACCTACTCGATGAGCTACTCGGTGAGCTCCCAGGTGAGATCCTAGGTGAGCTACTTGGTGAGCTACTTGATGAACTCTAAGGTGAGCTACAAGAAAAGCTCAAGGTGAGTTGGCAAGGTGATCTCCTAAGCAAGCTTAAGGTGAGTTAGCTGAAGCTATAGGTGAAGCTCCCACATGAGTTTCTAAGGTGAGCTATCAGGAGAGCTCCCATGTGAGTTTTCAGGTGAGTTACTTGACAAGAGCTCCTAGGTGAGCTCAACTTGAGCTTCTCAATGAGCTCTTATGATGAGCTCAAGGTGAGCTGGCAAGGTGAGTTGTTCAGGTGAGCTCCTAGGTGAGTTTCTAGGCAAGCTCAAGTCGAGCTACTTGAGGAGCTCCTTGACGAGCTACTTGTTGAGCATCCCAATCCAATCTCCTAGGTGAGCTACTCACTTAGCTCCCAGGTGAGCTCAAAGGTGAGCTTATTAGTCAATCTCTGAGGTGAGCTTACATGCAAGCTACAAGATGAGCTTAAGGTGAGTTGGCAAGGTGAGCTCAAGGGTAGTTGGCAAGGTGAGTTATTAGGTGAGTTCCCAGGTGAGTTACTCCTGACATGAGCTCCTAGGTGAGCTCAACTCAAGCTGATCGGTGAGCTCCTAGAAGAGCTCTCAAGTGAGCTACTTGGAAAGCTATTTGGTGAGCTCCAAGGTGAGCTACTAGGTGAGCTCTACAAGATACTTGGCGAGCTCCTAGGTGAGGTCCCTGGTGAGCTTCTCGATGAGCTCACATGTGAGATCACAAGTTGCTCAATCAACCTACTCGGCAAGCTACTAGGTGAGCTATCCCAAGTGGATTACTTGCAAGCTAGTTAGGTGAGCTCCTAGGTGAGCTGTTAGGTGAGCTCCTAGGTGAGCTACTTGGCGAGCTACTTGATTAACTCTGAGGTGAGCTACCAGATGAGCTCAAGGTGAGTTGGAGAGGTGAGCTCCTCAACGAGCTTAAGGTGAGTTGGAAAGGTGAGCTGATAGGTGAGCTCCCATGTGAGTTTCTAGGTGAGCTATCAGGTGAGCTCCCATGTGAGTTTTAGCAGGGTGACCTGTCAGGTGAGCTCCCATGTGAGTTTTAGGGTGAGCTATTTGACGAGCTCCTAGGTGAGCTCAAGTCAAGCTCTCGGTGAGCTCCTGGGTGAGCTTAAGGTGAGCTGTTAAGGTGAGCTCCCTAGGTGAGATTTTGGTAAGCTCAAGTCGAGCTACTCGACGAGCTCCTTAGTGAGCTACTTTCTGAGCTCCCAGCTGAGCTCCTAGGTGAGCTACTCAGTGAGCTCCCAGGTGAGCTCAAAGGTGAGATTTACAAGGTCTAGAAATATCTAAGGTGAGCTTCGATGCAAGCTACTAGATGAGCTCAAGGTGAGTTGGTAAGGTGAGCTATCAGGTGAGCTCCCAGGTGAGTTCCTAGGTGAGTTACTTGAATGAGCTCCTTAGGTGAGCTCAACTTGAGCTAATCGGTGAGCTCCCAGAAGAGCTCCTAGGTGAGCTACTTAGCGAGCTATTCAGCAAGCTCCTAGGTGAGCTGCTAGGTGACCTCCCTTGGTGAGCTCAAGCTACTTGGTGAGGTCCCAGTGAGCTACTTTAGCTCACTCAGTGAGCTCCTAAGGTGAGCTATTAGTGAAGTTCCCAGGTAAGCTACATGGTGAGTTGCTCAATGAAATCTTATAGGGAGCTGATAGGGGAGCTCCCATGTGAGTTGGCAAGGTGAGCTGTCAAGTGAGCTCCCATGCAGTTTTCAGGTGAGCTCCTTGATGAGCTCTTGGGTGAGCTCAAGTTGAAGCTGCTGAGTAAGCTCCCAGGTGTTTTCTCAAGGTGAGCTTGTAAGGTGAAACTGTTAGGTGAACTCCCAGGTGAGTTTCTAGGCAAGCTACAAGTCAAGCTGAGCTTGATGAGATCTTAGGGTGAGCTACTTGCTGAGCTCCTAGGTGAGCTCCTAGGTGAGCTCAAAGGTGAGCTTACTTGGAAATCTATAAGGTGAGCTTACATGTGAGCTACAGGTGAGCTACCAGATGAGCTCAAGGTGAGTTCAAGGTGAGCTATTAGGTGAGCTCCCAGTTGAGTTCCTAGGTGAGTTACTCAAAGAGCTCCCCATGAGCTCAACTCGAGCTGATCAGCGAGCTCCCATAAAGAGCTCCTAGGTGAGCTTGTCGGTAATCTCTGAGGTGAGCTTACATGCGAGCTACCAGGTTAGCTCAAGGTAATTTGGCAAGGTGAGCTCAGGATGAGTTGGAAAGCCAAGCTCAAGGAAAGCTATAGGAAACCTGAGATGTCAGATGAGCTCCAAGGTGAGTTCCTAGGTTAGTTACTCGATGAGCTACTTGGTGAACTCATAAGGTGAGCTCAAGTGAACCTACTCAGAGAGCTTCAAGGTGAGTCTGGCAAGCTAGCTCAAGGTGAGTTAGGAAAGTTCTCGGGTGAGTTACTTAGGACAAGCTCCTTGGCAAGCTCAACTAGATGAACTCTGAGGTGAGCTCCAAGATGAGCTCCCAGGTGAGCTGACAATGGTGAACTCCTCAGTGAGCTCAAGGTGAGCTAGCAAGCTGAGCTGATAGGTGAGCTCCCATGCGAGTTGGCAAGGAGAGCTGTCAGGTGAGCTCCCATGTGAGTTTTTGAGTGAGCTCAAGTTAACTCGGTGAGCTCCCGATCAAGCTCAAGTCAACTATTAGGTGAGCTCAGGGTGAGTTGGTAAGGTGAGATGTCATCTAATGCTCTTTTGTGAGCTTTTTACCAAGCTTAGCTCAAGTTGCTTGGCAAGCTCCTGGGTAAGTTGTTTGCGAGCTCCTAGCTAAGCTCCTAGGTGAGCTACTTGGTGAGCTCCCAGGTGAGTTGAAAGGTGAGCTTGTCGGTAATCTCTGAGGTGAGCTTACATGCAAGCTACTAGATGAGCTCAAGGTGAGTTGGCAAGGTGAGCTCAAGGTGAGTTGGCAAGGTGAGCTGTCAGGATGAGCTCCTAAGCGAAGCTACTTGGCGAGCTCCCAGGTGAGGTCCTCAGTGAGTTACTTAGGAAGCTCACTAGTGAGCTCTAAAGGTGAGCTCAAGTCAACCTACTTGGTGAGCTTCTTGGTGAGCTCCTAAGGTGAGATACTTGGTGAGCTCCTAGGCAAGCTTGGCTAAGGTACGAGCTCCTCAAAAGAACTTAAGGTGAGCTACAAGATGAGGTCAAGGTGAGCTGGGAAGGTGAGCTCCATAGTGAGCTTCAAGGTGAGCTATCAAGGTGAGTTCCCATGCAGTTGAGCTGTTACTGTGAGTTTCTTGGTGAGTTTCAAGTGAGCTCTTAGAAGAGCTCCTAGGTGAGCTAAAAGCTACTTGGCAAGGTGAGCTCATAGCAAGCTCCTAGGTAGATTGCTAGCTAGCTCTTAAGCGAGAGCTCCCATAGGTGAGGTCCCTGGTGAGCTGATCAGTGAGCTCACAAGTGAACTCAAGTCAACCTACTCAGGTGAGCTGCTCAGTGAACTCCCAGGTGAGCTGTTAAGGTGAGCTCCTAGGTGAGATACTTGGGCGAGCTACTCAATGAACTCTGAGGTGAGCTACTAGATGAGCTCAAGGCAAGGTGAGTTGTAATGTGAGCTCCTCAGTGATCTCAAGGTGCTGAGCTAGGTAAGATCCCATGTGATTTGGTAAGGCATGAGTGTTAGGTGAGCTCCCATGTAAGTTTTTGGGTAAGTGGATTGACTTGAACTCCTAGGTGAGCTCAACTTAAGCTCACTTCGCGAGCTCCTAGGAAAGATCAAGGTAAGATGGCAAGGTGATCTATCAAGGTGAGCTCTACAGGTGAGTTTCTAAGGATGTAAGCTCAAGTTGAGCTTCTCGATGAGCTCCTAGGTGAGCTACTATTCGAAGCTCCCAGTCGAGCTACTTGGTGAGCTATTCTATGAGCTCCCAGGAGAGCTCAAAGGTGAGCTTACATGTGAGCTACTACATGAGCTCAAGGTGAGTTGGCAAGGTGAGCTCAAGTTGAGTTAGCATAGGTGAGCTCAAGGTGAGTTGGCTAAGGTGAGCTACAAGGTGAGCTCTCAGGTGAGTTCCCAAGGTGAGTTACTCGAGAAGCTCCCAGGTGAGCTCAACTCGAGCTGATTGGTGAGCTCCTAGAAGAGAACCCAAGGTGAGCTACTTGGTGAGCTGTTTGGTGAGCTTCTAGTAGAGCTGCTTAGGTGAATGTTCCAAGTGAGCTACTTGGTGAGCTCCTAGGTGAGGTCCCGGTAGCAGTTGCTTGGTGAGCTCACAAGCGAGCTCAAGTCAACCTACTTAGAGAGCTTCTCGGTGAGCTCCCAGGTGAGCTACTAGGTGAGCTCCCATGTGAGCTACTCAAATTAACTAACTGAGGTGAGCTACTAGACATGAGCTCAAGGTGAGTTAGCAAGGTGAGCTCCTTAGTGAGCTCAAAGTAAGCTGGCAAGGTGAGTTGGCAAGGTGAGCTCCCATGCTGAGTTTGTGGGTAAGCTGTCAGGTGAGTTCCTTGGTGAGTTACTCAGTGAGCTACTTGAGCTCCTGATGAGCTCAAGGTGAGCTGGCAAGGTGAGTTATCAGGTAAGCTCCAAGGTGAGCTTCAACGAAAATCTCAATTGAGCTACTTAGGTGAGCTCCCAGCCAAACTCCAAGGTGAGCTTCTTGATGAGCTCCCAGGTGAGCTCAAAGGTGAGATTTTTGGTAATCTCTAAGGTGAGCTTACATGTGAGCTACCAGATGAGCTCAAGGTGAGTTAGCAAGGAAAGCTCAAGGTGAGTTAGAAAGGTGAGCTCAAGGTGAGTTGGCAAGGTGAGCTATAAGGTGAGCTCCTTAGGTGAGTTCCTAAGTGAGTTACTCGATGAGCTCCCACACGAGCTCAAATCTAAGCTAATCGAAAGAGCTCCCAGAAGATCTCCCAGGTGAGCTACTTGGCAAGTTATTTGGTGAGCTCCCAGACGAGCTACTATAGGTGAGCTCCCAAGTGAGCTACTTGGCAAGCTCCCAGGTGAGGTTCTTGATGAGCTACTGGTGAGCTAGCTCACAAGTGAGCTCAAGTCAACCTACTCAGTGAGCCTCACGGTGAGCTCCCAGTGAGCTGTTAGGCAAGCTCTCAGGAAAGCTACTTGGCGAGCTCCCTAGGTGAGCTACTTGGTGAGCTACTCGATGAAATCTAAGGTGAGATACCATCTACAAGCTCAAGGTGAGTTGAGTAAGGTGAGCTCCTGAGTGATATTAGATGCGAGCTAGCTTGGTGAGCTTATAGGAAAGCTCCCATGCAAGTTGGTAAGGTGAGCTCAAATGTGAGTTTTAAGGTGAGCTCCTTGATGAGCTATTGGTGAGCTCAAGTCGAGGTGAGACTCCCAGGTGAGCTCAAGGTGAGCTATGGTAAGGTGAGCTATCAGGTGAGCTCCTGGGTGAGCTACTTTTGGAACTCCCAGGTGTGTTCTTAGGTGAGATACTCAGTGAGGTACATAGGTGAGCTCAAAGGAGAGCTTGTTGGCAAACTCCTGAGGTGAGCTTACATGTGAGCTTCCAGGTGAGCTCAAGGTTAGTAATCTACAAGGTGAGCTTACAGGTGAGCTGGAAAGGTGAGCTCAAGGTGAGCTTTATAGTGAGGTCAAGAGCTCCTAGGTCGAGTTCCCATGCGAGTTACTTGATGAGCTCCATCGTGAGCTCAACTCTGAGCTAATCGGTGAACTCCCAGAACAGCTACCAAGTGAGCTACTTGGTGAAATGTTTGGTGAGCTCCTAGGTGAGCTACTAAGTGAGCTCCCAAGTGAGCTATTTAACAAGCTCCCATAGGAAAGTTCTCCAATGAGCTACTCGGTGATCTCATAAATGAGCTCAAGTCAGCCTACTTGACGAGCTACTACGGTGAGCTCTCAAGTGAGATCCTCAATGAGCTCAAGGTAACCTACTCGGTGAGCTACTTTTTGAGCTCCTAGGAGCTAAGTTTTTCCCAGGTGAGCTCCCAGGTGAGCTATTAGTGAAGCTCCCAAGTGAGCTACTTGGTGAGCTGCTCGAGGAACTTTGTTGTGAGCTACCAGATGAGCTCAAGGTGAGTTGGCAAGGTGAGCTCCTCAGTGAGCTCAAGGTGAGATGATAGGTGAGCTCCCATGCAAGTTGGCAAGGTGAGCTTTCAGGTGAGCTCCCAGGATAGTTTCTAGGTGAGCTTATGTAGCGAGCTCCTAGATGAGTTCTTGGGTGAGCTGCTTGTCAAGCTCCCAGTTGAGCTCCTAGGGGAGTTGATCAGTAAGCTCCCAGGTGAGCTTAAAGGTGAGGTTTTCAGTAATCTCTGAGTCAAGCTTACATACGAACTACTAGTTGAGCTCAAGGTGAGATGGTAAGTAAAGTTACTTGGTGAGTTAGTAAGGAAAATCCTAGGTGAGCTTTGCAAGGTGAGCTTTCAGGTGAGCTCCCACTCAACGAGCTCCTAGGTGAGCTACTTGCTGAGCTACCTAGATGAGCTCCTAGGTGAGTCTGGTAAGGTGAGCTTACATGCGAGCTACCAGGTGAGCTCAAGGTGATATATCAAGGTGAGCTCAAGGCTGAGTTGACAAGGTGAGGTATTAGGTGAGCTCCCATATGAGTTCCTAGGTGAGTTACTCGAAGAGCTCCTAGGTGAGCTCAACTTGAGGTAATCAGTTAGCTCCTAGAAGAGCTCCCAGGTGAGCTTGTCGGTAATCTCTAAGGTGAGCTTACATGTGAGCTACCAAATTAGCTTAAGGTGAGTTGGTAAGGTGAGCTCACAGGTGAGTTTGCAAGGTGAGCTCAATGTGAGTTGGCAAGGTGAGCTATCAAGTGAGCTCCAAGGTCAGTTCCCAGGTGAATTACTTGACGAGCTGCTTGGTGAGCTCACAAGCAAGCTCAAATCAACCTACTCAGAGAGATACTCGGTGATCTCTCAGGTGAGCTCCATTAGGTAAGTTCCCAGGCAAGCTGTTAGGTGAGCTACTTGTTGAGCTGCTCAATGAACTCCTAGGTGAGCTACATGATGAGCTCAAGGTGAGTTGGCAAGGTGAACTCCTCAGTAAGCTCCTGATCAAGCTCAAGTCAAGCTTCTTGGTGAGCTCCTAGGTGAGTTGGTAAGGTGAGATGTCAGGTGAGCTCCCAAGTGAGTTTCTAGGTAATCTTAACTCAAGTTGCTCGATGAGCTGTTAGGTGAGTTAAGTGATAAAATCCCATATAGAATAATCCCTTGAGTAGAATTGCAACAGTAGAAACTCCCCGGTGATGTCAGAAAATATTATTGGCGATCTCAAACAAAAGTGTAGGATAAATAAGGCACAACATAAAAATATAGGTGATTTAACGTGGTTCAGCTCAATTTGGGCTGATGTTGCACCAAGAATCACTTGCTCAGATTTTAGTTACAAGACTCCACTCTCTCAATACAGTACCCAGGTGAGTCTACTAGGAGCTCCTGCTGAGCTCAACTCTACAGAATTCAGACTTGAGATTCCAAAGCAGCATCTGCACTGCAGCTTCTTGTCTATGTATCATATGTCTCAGGTGAGACTCATATAAGCTAGACAATTTCTTAAGTAGTTTGATACAAAACCATGGAGTAGTTCAAAACCATGAGCTCCTCAAAAGCTCAAGGTATCAACCTACCATGAGCAAAAAATTGGTGAGTATCAAAACAATGGTTACCAAAAAAGCATGGGCCCAAAAACAGCCCATACCTGTTACCCATAACCCATGGGTTAATAAACCACCCATGAAAATTTGCTTACCATAAGCTACATAACAGTTACCCAGGTAACCCATGGGACCACTGTAAAAATACATGAGTGTAACACATAGTTCCTAGGTGTAGTTTTTGAGAAAGCTCAAGCTCTAACAAGAAAATAGGCTCCACAAACATAACAGGATGAGCTCCTAGGTGAGCTACTTCCAGTTGAGCTTCTTGCTAAGCTCCTAGGTGAGCTACTACATGTGAGCTACTAGATGAGCTCAAAGGTGAGATTGGCAAGGTAATCTCTGAAGGTGAGCTTACATGTGAGCTACTAGATGAGCTCAAGGTGAGTTGGCAAGGTGAGCTATCAGGCTGAGCTCCTAGGTGAGTTCCCAGGTGAGGTACTCAATGAGCTCCCAGGGTGAGCTCAACTTGAGTTGATTGGTAGAGCTCCTAGAAGAGGTCCTAGGTGAGTTACTTTGTGAGCTATTCGGTGAGCTCAGGCGAGCTCCTAGGTGAGCTCCCAAGTGAGCTACTTGGTGAGCTCCAAGGCAAGGTCCCCAGGTGAGCTTTTTTGGCAAGCTCACTAGTGAGCTCACAAGTGAGCTCAAGTCAACCTACTTGGCGAGCTGCTTGGTGAGCTCCCAAGTGAGCTGCTTGGTGAGATTCTTGAGGTGAACTCTAAGGTGAGCTACCAGACAAGCTCAAGGTGAGATGATAGGCTAGTAGCTCAAGGTGAGCTCCCATGTGCGTTTTTTGGGTGAGCTACTTGACGAGATCCCGGGTGAGCTCAAGCTGAGATACTTGGCAAGCTACTAGGTGAGCTCCCACGTGAGTTAGCAAGGTGAGCTATCAGGTGAGCTCCCATGTGAGTTTCTGGGCAAGCTCAAGTTGAGATACTCGATGAGCTCATGGGTGAGCTTGCTTTCTGAGCTCCTAATTGAGCTCTTACGTGAGATGCTCGAGGTGAGCTCCCGAGGTGAGCTCAAGGTGAAGTTGGCAAGGCAAGCTCTTAGGTGAGTTGGGAAGGTGAGCTCAAAGTGAGCTGGTAAGGTGAGCTATCAAGTGAGCTCCTAGGTGAGTTACTCGACAAGCTCCTGGGTGAGTCTCAAGCTTGAGCTAATCCATGAGTTCCCAAAATAGTTCAAGGTTAGCTACTTGGTGAGCTATTTGGTGAGCTCCTAGGAAAGCTCCTAGGATGAGCTACTAGGTGAGCTCCAAAGTGAGCTACTTGGGGAGCTCCCAAGTGATGTCCCTAGCAAGGTGATCAGTGAGCTCACAAGTAAGCTCAAGTCAACCTACTCAGCGAGTCTACTTGGTGAGCTCCTAGGCAAGCTGTTAGGTGAGCTCCCAGGTGAGATAATTTGATATTTTCTCAACGAACTCCAAGGTGAGCTAGCAGATGAGCTCAAGGTGAGTTGGCAATGTGAGCTCCTCAGTGAGCTCAATGTGAGATGGCAAGGTGAGCTCTAATGTGAGTTGGCAAGGTGAGCTATCAGGTGAGCTTCCATGTGAGTTTTTGGGTGAGCTACTTGATGAGACTCACAGGTGAGTTAAAGTAGATCTACTTGGTGAGCTCCTGGGTGAACTCAAGGTGAGATGGAACTGAGTTATTAGGTGAGCTCCCAGGTAAGTTTTTAGGGTAAGCTCAAGATGAGCTGCTCGATGAAGCTTCTAGGGTGAGCTACTTATCAAGATCAAAACCGAAGCTCCTAGGTGAGCTAATCTGGTGAGCTC
Source organism: Taxus chinensis (assembly GCA_019776745.2). Taxonomy (NCBI): domain Eukaryota; kingdom Viridiplantae; phylum Streptophyta; class Pinopsida; order Cupressales; family Taxaceae; genus Taxus; species Taxus chinensis. The sequence continues at coordinate 905,103,863 of CM034151.1, read as the reverse complement.
CAAGGTGAGATCAAGGTGAGCTAGTCAAGTGAGCTCCCAGGTGAGATTACTATGATGAGCTCCCGATGAGCTCAACTAAAGTTTCCAGGTGAGTTCAAGTTGAGTTGTATAGGATGAGCTCCCAGGTGAGCTTCTAGGTCGAGCTTCCCAACTCAAGCTGACTTGGAAAGCTGAGCCTCAGGTGAGCTCCCCAGGTGAGTTACTCAAGTTAGCTCTACTGAGGTGAGCTCAACATGCAAGCTACTTAGATGAGCTTCTCAAGGTGAGTTCCCAGGTGAGCTATTTAGGCTAAGAGCTCCTAGGTGAACTGTTAGGTGAGCTCCCAAGTGAGCTACTTGGTGAGCTCCCAGGTGAACTTTGTTAGCTACTAGATGAGCTACTCAAGGCTATCAGGCAAGTGAGCTCCCAGTAAAGTTCCTAAGGTGAGTTGACTCAGGTGAGCTCCAATGATAGGTGAGCTAAGGTTGAGTTGAGGTCAAGCTCCTATTAAAGCTCCCTAGGTGAGCTACTTTTGACAAGCTCCTAGGCGAGCTCAAGTTCTCAGCAAGCTCCTAGGTGAGCTGCTAGGTGACCTCCTTAGGCGAGCTACTTAGATGAGCTTTCTGGAAAACTCAAGATCCCTTGACAAGTACTAGGTTAACTACTTCCTGAGCTCCCAGCTAAAGCTCAAGGTAAGCTCACTTAGTGAGTTCCTAGGTGAGCTTCCTCAGAGCTGAGCTTATCAGGTGAGCTCCTAGGTGAGCTGTTAGGCAAGCTACTTAGCGAGATTCTCAACAAACTCGGAGGTGAGCTACTAGACAAGCTTAAGGATGAGTTGGCAAGGTGGGCTCCTCAATGAGCGCAAGGCTAAGTTGCCAAATGTGAGCTGGAAAGATGTCAAGTTAGATAAGGTGAAACTATCAGGCAAGTTGCCAAGGTGACCTTTCAGGTGAGCTCCCATGTAACGAGCTCAAGTTAAGATGCTTGGTGAGCTCCTGGGAAAACTCAAGGTCGAGTTGGTAAGGTGAGATCCCAGGGGAGCTGTTTCCATTGCAGATGGAAAGTCAAGTTACTTGAAGTGAGCTCCCTGGGTGAGTTATTTTCTAGGTATGCTCCTAGCTGAGCTACTCGACAAGTTCATAGGTGAGGTGTAGTTGCTAAGCTCAAATCTGAGCTTATCTGTAATGTCTGAGGTCAAATTATATGTGAGCTACGAGCTAAGCTCAGGGTGATTTGGCAAGCTGAGATGTCAAGCGAGCTCTCTGAGGTGAGCTTCCTAGGTTGAGATAATCGATGAGATCAAGGGTGAGCTCAACTGGACCTGATCGGTGAGCTATCAGGTGAACTTCTAGGTGAGTTCCCAGGCAAGTTACTCGACGAGCTCCCAGGTGAATTCAACTTGTGCTAATCCACGAGCTCCCAGAATGAGCTACCAAGGCGATCTACTTGGTTGAGGTCCTTTGTGAGCTCCCAGGTGAGGTTGTTAGGTGAGCTCCTAGGAGAGCTACTTGGTGAGCTACTCGAGGTGAACTCTAAGGTGAGCTACCAGATGAGCTCCAAGGTGAGCTACGTGAGCAAGTTGCTCGAAGCTGAACTTGGTAAGGTGAGCTACCAGATGTGAGTTCAAGGTGAGTGAGCTACTTGATGAGCTCCTGGACAAGCTATTAGTTCCCATGCGAGTTGGCTCGTTGAGCTGATAGGAAAGATCAAATGTGAGTTTCTAGCTAAGCTGTTAGGTGACCTCTCATGAAGAGATAATAGGTAAGTGCTACTTGACGAGTTCCTTTGGTGAGCTGCTAGGTTGAGCTCGCTTAGCTGAGCTACTTTGTGAACTCCCATGGAAGGTCTGGCAAGGCAAGATACTCAGGTGACCTCACTGAGTGCATGTTTCTAAGTAAGTTTCAAATCAACCTACTTGACGAGCTACTAAGGATGAGCTCCCAGGGAAACTGTTAGGAAAACTCCTATCCGGTGAGCTACTTAGGTGAGCTACTCAGGAAAATTCAAAGGTGAGCTTGTTGGACAAGCTCTGAGGTGAGATTGGTAGGGTGCAAGCTACCTAAATGAGGTCAAGGTGAGCTGGAAAGATAAGCTGATAAGGTGAGCTCGTACACAATTTTCTAGGTGAGCTGTTAGTTGAGCTCAACATGTGCTTTGGGGTTGAGGCTCAGCTACTTGATGAGCTCCTTGGTGAGCTCAATTCAAGCTACTCGGATGAGCTCCTGTGTGAGCTACAAGAAGATATGTTCAAGGTGAGTTGTCCTAGGTGAGCTCGTAACTAGGTTTTTGGGCTCCCAAGTTCAACTCAAGCTAATCGCTGAGCTCACAAGTGAGATACTTCTCAACCTACTTAGCTAATCTGTCCTAGGTGAGCTTCCACGAGAGTTCCTGGGCAAACTCAAAGCTGAGATTTTCATGCAACTCTCTGAGGTAAGCTTACCATGATGAGCTACCAAGGCAAGCTGGCAAGGTGAGTTCCTTAGTGAGCTCAAGGCAAGCTAACAAGGTGAGCTGATAGGTGAGCTCCCATGTGAGTTAGTCCTTTAGCCTGAGTTACTCAGGTGAGCTCCCATGTGAGTTTTCAAGAAAGTTACTTGAGTGAGGTCCTGGGTGAGCTCCTAGTTTAGTTACTCTAGTCGAGCTCGCTGTGGTGAGCTCAAGAGTGAGCTCCAAGGTGAGCTGTCAGGTGAGCTCCCAAGTGAGTTTCTAGGCAAGCTCCGAAGTTGAAGTCTGGTCAGACGAGTTACTTAGGTGAGCTCACTATGTTGAGCTCCAAGTCAACCTCCTAGGTGAGCTACTCGGTGAGCTCACTAGGTGAGATAAAAGGTGACCTTGTCAGAAAATCTCTAAGGTGAGCTTACATGTGAGGTGCCAGATGAGCTCAAGGGTGAGTTTGGCAAGGAAAGCTTTCAAGGTGAGTTCCGCAAATCGAGCTCCCAAGGTGAGTTGGCAAGGCGAGCTATCAGGTGAGCTCAACTCAATCTAGGCGGTGAGTTCCCAATCTGAGTTACTCCACAGAGCTCCTAGGTGAGCTCAACTTGAAAAGCATACTCAGTGAGCTCCCAGAAGCAAGCTGCCTAGGTGAGATCAAGTCAACTTTTTCCACAAGCTATCTCGGAGAGCTCCCAGGTGAGTTGCTAGGTGATCTCCCAAGTGAAGCTACTATGGTAAGCTACTCGACAAACTCCGAGGTGAGCTACCAGATCAGCTCAAGCTGAGTTGGCAAGGTGAGCTCATCAACGCAACTCAAGTCAACCTACTCAGGCGAGCTGCTCAGGTGAGCTCCCATCAGATTTGATAAGGTGAGCTCCTAGGTGAGTTTTCACATGAGTTACTTGATGAGCTCCTAGGTGAGCTCAACTTAAGCTGCTAAGTTAGCTCCTAGACAAAGCTCCAAGGTGAGCTGCAAGGTCAATTTTCAGGTGAGATCCCAGGTGATTTTTCAGGTAAGCTCAAGTCGAGCTCCTCGATACGAGCTCAAGGGTGAGCTAATAGGTGAGCTCCCAGCCTTGCTCCTAGTTGAACTATTAGGTGAGCTATAAGGTGAGCTCCCATGTTAGTCATTTCGCAAGGTGAGCTCAAGTTGAAAAGCTCCTAGGTGAGCTGTCAGGTTAAGCTACTTGGCAAGATCCTGGGTGAGTTACTCAAGGTGATTCGTAGCCAACTGGCAAACTAAAGCTCAGGTGAAAAAATCCCAGGTGAGTTTACCTTCTAGGCAAGCTCAAGGTCGAGATACTAGACAAGCTCCTACGTGAGCTACTTGTCAAGCTCCCAGCTGAGCTGGCTAGGTGAGCTGCTTGGTGAGACTCCCAATGTGAGCTAGTAATTGTGAGCTATAAGTTGAGCTCCCATTCGAGTCTTAGGTGTTAGCTTACATCACAAAGTTCCTAGGTGAGATTAAGGAGAGCTAGTAAGGTGATTTATCAGGCAAGTTCTTAGGTGAGTTTTTGAGAAATCTCAAGTTGATTTGTTCGAGAAGCTCCTAGAAGAGCTTCTTGCTGAGCTCCCAGATGAGCTCCTAAGTGATCTATTTAGTGAGATCCCAGTGTTTTACACAGAATGTTAAGTTCCTAGAATAGAATTGCTTCTATCCTTTCATTATCTTGAGAAACAGATAAGGGTTAGGGCTAGGAGGAATACTTGTTGAATGTTAGGGTGTACCGTAGAGAGAGATCAGATTGATTGCGAAGAGATCCTTTTTATCTAGGAAGGACTACCTGTAAGTAAGAATACAAGACAACTAGATTTTAGTTAGACAATAACTAAGGGAACTACCTTGGGCCCAGGAAATATTGGACTTCCTTTTGAAGGTGGTCAGTTCCCCTCTTAATACGAATTAACACAAATTCTAACAAAGAAATTATTGTGAAATTACAATTTAGTTACTTTGTTAAAAGGTAATAGAGGAAAGGCTGGTTTTGGTTTGAGTCACAGTGACCGATGTCGGTTAATGTATAACCGGTACTGGTTTCTAATAACTGATATCGGTAGGGGCAGTGATTTAGAGGCTTTTTAATGAAGGTTGGCTATAAGGTGGCTATGGTGTTTATCATGTTGGTAAATGATCAGGGATAGGCAATGGGGTAATGGAGAAGACTCAGAGAGTATGGGGGATGTTCTTAGGGAAATGTAAGGGTAGAGGAATGACAGTTAGATGTAGGGTGTTTCCGGGTAGTAGATCTAGGATTAGACTTATAATTACTGTGATTCAGAAGTTCAAGAAATGTTATTTAATGTACAAGACACTACTTACTAGTTCCTGATGAAGATACAGGTCCAAGGACTATGATGACGAAGGCAGGGCTCAGGTGGGATGATATGACAATCAAAGATGAGCTATCTTCTCTCCCAATGCTTGGATGAGTGTCGCTGTGCTCTAGTTACTTAGTTGCAGTCTTAGGCTCGATGTCCTTATCTGTAAACTCTTATCTTTTCTTCACTTGTCTCTGCTCTACCAAGTGAATTCTGGATCTTTCAAATGAATTCCCATCCTTTATTTTTGGTTGGGGGGTCATTTACAGGGAACCGATGGTGGTTACATAACCAACGGCGGTCGAGTAGGAACCAATGTCGGTTAAGTCAAAGTGGGCTATTTTTAGTAAAATAGCCAACTTTCCCTCCTTTTCTCCTGAGGGATTAGTTGTGGGCTTTGTCAAATCATTATCAGGTTGGTTTTGGTGTGGGTGAGGAGTAATTAGTCATGGGTGTGGATGTAGACCAATTTATAGGTCTTAATTAGGTTAGTTTAGGATTAGGGCTAGGTTATGATGAGGTGGAAAGATGAGGTGTAAGGTTTGGAGATGTGGATTTATTAATTATAAGGTAATTAATAAATAATTTTGTAGGGTTTAGATGGTGAGCTTAGGTTGTGAAATGAGATGTGGGGCACAGTGTGTCGTAAGACATAAATTTGGTGTCTACATTAGCCCCTTGTTGTCGTGTAGCTTGTCTTGTAAATTTGCACTGACAATAATAAGATGTGGTTACTCCCATTAAGGGTTTAGGTAACCCCCCTCAAATCTATCAGAGATTGAGGTGACGTGAAATCAGGGATAGGGTTGATAAAGGGTGAATGGTGTTGAGATGATGGTAATATGGTCAGGTAAGTTCAAGGAAGTAGACGCACATTGAAATGAAGTAGTGCGACCAGGATACATGATTTGAAGAGAAAACAAGCAATTCATAGGCAAACGCGATAGTTTATCCAAACAAGGGTGATATAATCCTGGTATCCAAGGTATAGGAAGTAGCTCCAAGGGATATAACGAGTAAGGTACAGGAATGTTTAGGCATGTTCGGCAAGTACCAAATGGTTGGTTTTGTTTCACTCGGAATGACTCGTTCCTTTTATAAATAGATGAGGTTAGGGTTAGGAGGAATACCTGTAAAATGTCGAGATGGTGTGCACGTACCGTAGAGAAAGATCAGGTTGATTGCGAAGAACTCCTTTTTTTCTTCGAAGGAATACCTGCAAATAAGAACACAAGACCACAAGATTTGATTAAACAATAAATGAGGAAACTGCCTTGGGCCCAGGAAATATAAAACTTCCTTTCTAAGGTGGTCAGTTCCCCTGCTAATATGAATTAACACAAAAGACTACAAAATATCAATTAGATTACTTGGTTGAAACTAGTAGGAGAAGGCTGGTTTCTGGTTATAGTTAGGGTAACCGATACCGGTTTTTGGTGACCGCCATCGGTTGGGTCTAGGACCTGTAGGTTGAACTGGGTAGGGGAAAGGCTGGTTTTCTGGTTTTGATCAGAGGAACCGATGGCAGTTAATGATAGCCGATGGCGGTTACTGATAACCGATACCGGTGGGTTCTAGGATCTTCTTAGTAGCTATGGTGTTTTGTAAGGCTATTTTATGGATGATATTAGGAAATGGGATGATTAGAAGAAAAATAATAAGAGTTAGATGCAATGACATGTTGGGTAGTAGATTCAGAGATGGATTTAGGAGGACTGAAATTCACAGAGCATAAGAAATGTTATAACAAAGAACATGCAAGATGTGACTTACTGGTTTTGACAAAGATGCAATTTGATCTCCTTGGTTGTAAACACTTCTGGTATTTCCACTCGTCTCTGCTCTGTCAAGTGAAGATCTGGACTCTGTTCCTCGCTTGCAATGCTCTCTGTTGTTTCAAAAATCAATCGACCGATCTCCCAAATGAAATTCCGATCCGTTGTTTTGGTTTGGGGAGCCCATTTACGGTGAACCGATGGCGGTTACGTAACTGACGGCGGTCGAGTAGGAACCGGCATTGGTAAGGAAAAAGTAGGCTATTTTTAGTAAAATAGCCCACCTTCCCTGATTTTCTCCCGAGAGATCAGTTGCGGGCTTGGTCAAGTGGCTAGAAGGTTGGCTTTGGGTGCGGGTAAGGAGGCATTAGTTATGGATGTGAGTCTAGACCAAGTCATGGGTCTTAATTAGGTTAGTTTAGGGTTAGGTCTAGGTCATGATGGGGTGGAAAAGTGAGGTGGCGGGTAAGGTGATGTGGATTTATCAATTATAAGGTAATTAATAAATAATTGTGTAAGGTTTAGGTGATGAGGTTAGATTGCGAGATGAGATGCGGGTCACAAGGGGTCGTAAGACACAAATTTGGTGTCTACATTAGCCCCTTATTGTCGTGTAGCTTGTCTTGTAGAGCTGCACGGACAATAATAAGAAGTGGTTACCCCTGTTAAGGGTATAGGTAATCCCCCTCAAATCTATCACAGATTGAGTGAATGAGAAATCAGGGATAGGGTTGATAACGGGTAAATGGGGTAGAGGGGATGGTAAGATGGTGGGGTAGGTTCAAGGAAGCAGACGCATATTGAAATGCCATAGTACGACTAGGGTACATGATTTGACGAGCAAACCAGCAGTGCAGAGGTAAAGGTCGATAGTTTATCAAAACAAGGGTGATATAATCCTGGTATCCAAGGCATAGGAAGTAGCCCCAGGGTATATAATAGGTAAGGTACAGGAACGTTTTGGCATGTTCGGCAGTACCAAAAGGTTGGTTTGGTTGAGATAAACGTCACGGTCTAGGTCTAGGAAAAGTTGGTCGACAAATCAAGTCAAGGACCCTAATCATGCTAAAACACGAACATGTGAGCTCGATTGAACAAAAAAATACCGGATGCATGGATAAAAGTGTATGGTGTTGATTTTGGGTAAGGGATGGAAGTGGTGCGGCCGTGGGTCGGGCCAAGTTATTGGGTTGTGGCCTTGGGTCGGGCTAGAAGGGTAAAGGGAGGCCTTGGGTCAGGCCAAATAGTGAGGGCGAGGCCTTGGGTCGGGCCAATTGGTAGGTTGAGGCCTTGGGTCGGGCCAAATGGGTAGGGCGAGGCCTTGGGTTGGGCCAAATGGGTAGGGCGAGGCCTTGGGTCGGGCCGAATAGGTAGGTTGAGGCCTTAGGTCAGGCTGAATAGGTAGGTTGAGGCCTTAGGTCAGGATGAAAAGGTAGGTTGAGGCCTTAGGTCGGGCCGAATAGGTAGGTTGAGGCCTTATGTCGGGCCGAATAGGTAGGTTGAGGCCTTAGGTCGGGCCAAATGGGTAGGGCGAGGCCTTGGGTCGGGCCGAATAGGTAGGTTGAGGCCTTAGGTCGGGCCGAATAGGTAGGTTGAGGCCGTAGGTCGGGCCGAATAGGTAGGTTGAGGCCTTAGGTTGGGCCGAATAGGTAGGTTGAGGCCTTAGGTCAGGCCAAATAGGTAAGTTGAGGCCGTAGGTCAGGCCGAATAGGTAGGTTGAGGCCTTAGGTTGGGCCGAATAGGTAGGTTGAGGCCTTAGGTTAGGCCAAATAGGTAAGTTGAGGCCTTAGGTTGGGGCCGAATAGGTAGGGTGAGGCCTTGGGTCGGGACAAATAGGTAAGTTGAGGCCATAGGTCGGGCCGAATAGGTAGGTTGAGGCCTTAGGTTGGGCCGAATAGGTAGGTTGAGGCCTTAGGTCAGGCCAAATAGGTAAGTTGAGGCCTTAGGTCGGGCTGAATAGGTATGGCGAGGCCTTGGGTCGGGCCAAATGGGTAGGGCGAGGCCTTGGTTCGGGCCGAATAGGTAGGTTGAGGCCTTAGGTCAGGCCGAATAGGTAGGTTGAGGCCGTAGGTCGGGCTGAAGAGGTAGGTTGAGGCCTTAGGTCGGGCCGAATAGGTAGGTTGAGGCCTTAGGTCGGGCCGAATAGGTAGGTTGAGGCCGTAGGTCAGGCTGAATAGGTAGGTTGAGGCCTTGGGTTAGGCCAAATTGGTAGGGCGAGGCCTTGGGTCGGGCTAAATGGGTAGGGCGAGGCCTTGGGTCGGGCCGAATAGGTAGGTTGAGGCCTTAGGTCGGGCTAGACAAGTGAACAAATGGTGTGCAACAAAGGTAGATAGAGGCGATATTGGTGAAAAAGAGGCAAGGAGTAAATAAGGGCAAAGAATGGCGTGAAAGTTGGGTAGAGAACCTGTCGATTCTGCATGACCGATATCGGTTAAGGGTCCGATACCGGTTCCTTAGGGAAAAATGAAACCGATATCGGTGAAATGTGAAAAACCTATAAAAAGAAAAATACGGCTTGTCATTGTCACTTTTGTTATTTGCAAACCAAATCGACTTGTCTGATGTGGAGAGTTGAGATTAGAGGCTTGATTGAGTGAGGTGGAGCTATTGTATTGGTGGAGAGAGTTGATAGTGAGCCCGATTAAGGAGGAGGCAGCAGTTGATTGGCCAGGGACCCAGCAGATCAGGATTGGAGCCATGGCATAGGCAGGAGGAGCTGGAGGGGCTGGAGTTCTCCGTGCGAGAGGGCGTATTCAGATGTTACAGGAGAGATTGGCAGATCAGTGGGTAGTACCAATAGCCATGGTACCTTTGAGGACAGAGAGGCCCGGCGAGAGGGGTCGACGATCACGATCATCACCTAGTTCGGGATGAGGCGTGAGGGTCTGGGTTAATGTTAGCAAGGTATAAGAATAAATAAGGATTCCAACCTGCGTGTCGATGATATAGAAGATGTATTTGTTTAACATCTAAATAAAACTGAATATGTATGGTGATTTAAGTTATGATAATAATAAGAATGTTTGCGTTGTGACTTTTAGTGTTTTGAAAAAGGATAAAGAGGAATGTGATTAAATAGAAATACACAGAAATATTTATTATACCACACATGATAGATTATGGTAGGGGATGGTCGAGCTAACCTTGGGAGACCCCATGTCTCCGAAGTGTTGCCTACATAGCCCATTGCACAAAGCAAGGAGGGGACTCAGACCGATGTAGTTCTCCCTTAGGATCAGGGAGAGGCGAATTCAGGCAATTTGGTACGGTTTAGGAAATTGGTTGGTTGGTAAAAATATTAAGATTGGTAAAGGTAAGGTTGATGGTGTTGGTAATGAATTGGTGATGTTGTAAAAGGTATAAGGGAATCGAAAGTTAGCCTACCCAAGTAGAAGGGAACCATGTCCTGATTAAGGTCAACACACAATCCTAGATGCGAGGCAAAGTAGAAAAAGTGCTCCGTAGGTGAAAAGAGCTAAACAAACCACACAACGTAGAACGAGCTTGGAGCCCTAGGTACCGTGCATAGACGATAAGTCAATAGGTGAAAAGAGTTGTGTGATCACAATATATCGAGCGTACATTACGTCCATTGAGTTGAAACAAATGGTGAGGTGAGGTGGATGGTATAGCTGAGGTGCAGAGAACTTATTACAAAGTGAGTGTTCTGACAAAAGAGAACCTACCCGAAAATAGACAAGTCCATGACTCAAAATTCCTTTTGAATGAGGCTTTTATTTTATTGAATGTAGACTGATCGATGTGGGAAGTCTACAAGGGATATTGATTGTATTATTCTTGAGGTCTTCACGAAGCTGATCAATGCGAGAAGCTTCTGATAAAGGCTGACTGTGCATAGCTGTCCTTCGAGGGAGCAGTATATTTATAGTAGCAGATATGATTTAAATGCATAGCTGTCCTTTGAGGGAGCAGTCTATATATATAATAGCATCAATAGTTTTTGGCATATAGCTGTCCTTCGAGGGAGCAGTCTATAGATAACTAGATGTCCTTGTGACGTGAAGCATCTAGGTTTGTAGGAAGTTTGATTCAAGAAAATCCCAAAAGAATACAACTTATTTTAATACGTTGAAGTCATGGACTAGACTAAAAAGGGGAAGGCATCGTTAAGGGGAGGTGAGAGGTGAGCTTGATTTTATTTTGAGATGTAGGAAACAAGTGCATGTGGTGGTATGGGAGCTCAAGGGACGAGCAGTAGGTGGATAAGAAGTGATATAACACTAATTTCAACAATAGAATGGTCGAAGATGCAAGGCATTAAGGGGCTCAGGCTCAGGTTTACCATTAAGCGAAGCTAAACGATAAGTACCAGATCCATAGGTGTGAGTGATTATATAAGGCCCAATCTAATTGGGAGCAAATTTTCCACATTTGCTCTTTTCTAGTTTGGTTACATGTTGATTCTCTTTGAGGACAAGATCACCAACCTTAAAGGTACGCTCATGAAGTCACTTATCATAAGCACGTTTAATGCGTTTTTGATAGATTTGAAGGTGATCAAGAGTTATAAGACGGCGTTCATCAAGAAGCTCCAATTGGGCTAACCGCTCTTGGCGGAAATCATCGTTGGTGAGAATAGCCTGAAGAGATATTCTAAGGGAGGGTATTTGTATTTTGAGAGGCAAAACAGCCTCGGTACCCTATACCAAAGAAAAAGGTGTGGCATTAGTGGAGGTACGAATACTAGTGCGATAAGCCCAAAGGGAAAAGGGGATGTGATCGTGCCAATTTCTTCCGTATTCATTGACAACTTTCATGAGGATTTTGGTTAGTGTTTTATTAGAAGATTCAGCCTGACCATTGCCCTGCAGATAGTAGGGTGATGAGAAGCTAACTTTGATACCAAAGTTGTCGCAAAGGTCTTGCAACAACTTGTTTTTAAAAGATTTTCCATTATCTGTTATTAGGCGATGAGGAACACAAAAACGACAGATAATGTGGTGGTTAATGAACTCTACGATTTTTTATTTTTTTATTGAAATGAGTGGAATAGCCTCCACCCATTTTGTGTAATATTCGGTCGCTGTGATTATCCAACGGTGACGTTATGAAGAGGTTGGGTGAATCTCACCAATAAGGTCTAAACCCCATTGTGAGAAGGGCTAAAGATCTCGAGCGACCTGGAGTGGGTGGCTAGGAGTATGTTGAAGGCTGGCATGTTGCTGACACATAACACAACGCTTAACATATTCGTAGCAGTCGTTATTGAGAGTAGGCCAATAATAACCAAGGCGAAGGATTCATTTGGCCACGGTAAGGCCGCTAAAATGTCCACCACAAATACTGTCATGGACCTGTTGGATGGTATGAGTGGCCTCCGCACCAGTTAGACAGCGAAGGAGGATGCCATCAAAGCCACGTTTATAGAGGAGTCACCCCATGACAACATAACGTGAAACACTTTTAAGAAAAGCACGTTTGCCGTGACTAGTAAGGTCAGGTGGGAGGACAGAGATTGTAAGGTAGTCATGAAATTGGTGGTACCAGGTATCCTGCAAACTAGTAGACACAATATTTATCGTATAAACTACCGGGGTTGGATAGGATGGGACAAAAAGTTATTGGACCACGAAGAATAATTCAGATTCAGTTGGTGCGGCGGTAATTTGCGAGGCTAAGGAAGCCATAGTGTCCACAAATTTGTTAGTGGAGCGTGGAATGGTTTGTATCGAATAGTGAGTAAATAAGGCTAGAAGTGAATCCACGTAGTGTTTGTATTTTTGAAGTTCCTCATTTTTACATTGCTAGACACCCATAACTTGATTGACTACCAATTGAGAGTCGCCAAAAATGTTGATAGATTTGATGCCTAAGTGTAACGCAACTTGGAGACCTAGAACCAGGGCCTCGTATTCCGCTGTATTATTACTGCAAGGGAAATCAAGCCGGAATGAAAGATGCATAGGTTCAGCGTCGAGAGGAATGAGAACAACGCCAGCTCCTCTGCCACGCGTGCATTTAGATCCATCGAAGAAGAGGGTCATTGGATACGACTCCTCTGTGAGGGAAAGAGTAGCGATGAGTTCGTCGGGAAATGTAAAATTGGTAAATTGTTCCCCAGGTAAGGGAGCTTCCGCAAGTTGGTCTGCGATGGTTTTTCCTTTGATTGATTTCTGGTGGACAAACTCAAGGTCGAGATCGGTGAGAAGCATGAGCCATCTGGAAATGCGTTGGTTCAGATGAGGTTTGGCATACATGTAATGGATGGGGTCGGTGTTGGTGATGACAAAAGTTTTGTGATTCAAGAGGTAATGTCAGAGTTTGGTGGCTACAAAATGATAGGGCAAGACACAATTTTTCTACATGTGTATACCTAGTCTCATAATCCACGAGGGTACGACTTATATAATAAATGACCTATTCTCGTCGTGTCGAATCCCGATGTGTGAGCAGAGCACCTATAACATGGTCAGTGGCGGAAAGATAAAGGTATAAAGGGCGGTCGTCCTGGGGTGGGATAAGCATGGGTGGCTGCAAGAGATAGGATTTGAGAGCTTCGAAGGCTTGGTGAACTCCTCACTCCATTGAAAGGCAATGTCCTTTTTAAGAAGGTGATGAAAAGGTTGACACCGATCCGAGAGTTGGGAGATGAAACGTCAGATAGATTGGAGCTTACCTTATAAACTACGCAATTGTTTGAGATTTTTGGGTGGGGGCATTTCTAGGATAGCTTTGACTTTAGATGGATCGACCTCAATGCCACGCAAAGAGATGATAAAGCCAAGAAGTTTTCCCGAAAGAACACCAAAGACACATTTCTTTGGTTGAAGGCGGACAAAATATTATAACAGGCGATCAAAAATAATTGTTAAAACATCAAGATGTTCACTACAATGTTTAGACTTACCAAGAAGATCGTCGACGTAATCTTCAAGGATAGTGTGCATAATGTCATGAAAAATGTAGGTCATAGCCCGCTGATAGGTTGCACCAGCATTCTTAAGGCCAAACGGCATGACACGATAACAGAAGGTTCCCCAAGGTGTTATGAAGGTAGTTTTGTGTTGATCGGCAGAGGCAACGAAAATTTGGTTGTATCCTGAAAAGCCATCCATGAGAGAGAGCATCTCATGACCTGCAGTTAGATCAACAAGTTGGTCAATGCTAGGTAAGGGGAAGTCATCCTTAGGGCAAGTGAGGTTAATATCCCGGAAATCTGTGCATATCCGAAGTCCCCCTGTCACTTTAGTGACAGGTAAGATGTTAGAAATCCATTGAGGATAGTCAATAGGCAAGATGAAGGAAACAGAAAGGAGTCGTTGGAGCTCCTCTTTGACCAAGAGAGCAATGCGTGGATGCATTTTTCTCAATTTCTGTTTGATTGGTTTGGAATCAGGGTTTAGGGTGATGTTATGGACGGAAATGGTAGGATCAATTCCTGGCATGTCAGCGTAAGACCATGCGAAAGCTTGGTTGCGAGCACGGAGAAAGGTAGTAAAGGCGGCTTGTTCTGATGTGTTAAGGGATTTTCCAATCTTCAAAATGTGAGGATCCTCCTCCGTGTGGATGTTGATTTATATGGTAGATTCGTTCAGCATGGTTTGGGTTTCAGATGGTAAGGCTCGTTGAATATAAGAATCATCCGCGCCAAGGTAAGTGAGGATGGAGTCGTCATCCTGGCATTCAACAACATTAATCAAAGGTGAATCCTCTTCGATCATGTCTAGATACAGAAGGGGAAGAGAAGATGGGTCCTCATTATCACATTGATAAGTGAGAGGACCTATGAAGATAGAATTTATGAAAAAAAAAAGTTAGGAGGGATGGATTCAGGGTCTATAGATTCTGTGGGTGATGATGGTTTGGTAGGGGCGACATCTTCTTCTTCCAGGATACAGCTGATAGGAGGTGTCTCCTGTGTAGGTGTTTCAAGAAAACCGAGACCACTACGATCATTATGTTTACGGGTAGTCACGGGAATGAGTGTATGTCGGCCTTGTTCGTAAAGGCCAAAACCAAAGCCTTTCCATGCACAGCGAGTCAAGAAGGTGAGGGCGAAATGACGATTTGTCAAGTATTGAAAATCATATTGGAAGGGAACCACACCAAGAGGAGGTTCAGGGGTAATGGAGGATGCGTCAACACCCCCATACGTTAGGTTAGTGCAGAAATGGGGTGGTCCGTAAGAGATTACCTCCCCCACGTGACGGTCGTAGGTGGGATGTGCATGTAATTGTCCGTACTCCTGCGGGGTAGGGAAAGAACTAACGTTATATAGGTGGTACTCCCCTAGCGTAAGGCATTGAAAAACATCTACTAAGGTGTCAGAGGTTGGAATGTTAGCTACGGGAAGGGAAGTGGTTTTTGCGATGGTGGTTTCATCAGTTGAAGGCATAGGCGCGGTTGAGGTGGATGGTTGAGGTACATTTGAAGAGGATGGTTAGGTTGAATGTATGGGTGTCTTGATTGGTATAAGCACATCGTTAGGACGATATAACATATTGCAGGTTTTAAAGGGAGGAGGATCAGCTTTTACGGTGTAGGACTTCCCCTCGTACTCAAATTTTATGCATCTATGTAATGTTGAGGGAACGCATCCCATGGCCTGGATCCAAGGACGACCCAGTAATATATTATATTGGAACTCTCCCTCCAAGACATAGAAGATTTCGGGTAAAGTACGTGGTCCTACCCGAATGTTGAGGATCACAGTGCCTAAGGTAGAGGTAATAGCGTCATTGAATGAACGCAACATGATGGGGTTGGCACACATGCAACTAGAAGGGATATTCATTTGTTGGAAGGCTTTTGAAGAGATGATGTTTAGGCTGGTGCCCCCGTCAATCATAATGCGACGTACCCGGATATCCCGGACGTAAGCGGAGATGAAAAGGGCAGGGTCAGGGTCTTTTGTACCAAAGTCAACAATATCATCTTCCGAGAAACTAACTGCAGCGGCTTATTGTACAGAGACAGAAGTGGTGGGGGAGATGCATTGTTTGGTGAGAGAAGCAACGTGATTAGGTGTTAGAATGGAGGCGATAGGCAGGGTTTCATTAGGTAAAACCTCTATCCCTTGAAGGATCTCAATGAGAGCTTGTCGATGAGATTCAGAAGTCTGAATGAGATCAAATAGTGTCATTTTTACGGGCGATTGGTGAAGCTGTTTAATCATATTTCGGTGGGAAATTCCATTAGAGACAGGATAGGCGGGTCCGCGAATGACCACTTTAGGTGGTGGTGCAATCAGGATGTTTGACGGAGAAAGAGATGCCGCAGGTGTGTTTTCTTTTACTTTCCCATTGTTTTTCTACCCTCGAGTAGTGACACTAATCATATTAATCTCGTATACCTGAGATAAAGAAGATGGTTGGGATAACTCATGGTTTTCAAGAGGTGGGGTTGTAATAATGATAGATCTTGGTGAGGCGGGGACAGATGGTATAGGAGAGGGAATGGAAACTAAAGGTCTCTCCATTCGTAAGTTGTCTTTCTTAATCTTTCTATCTGGGAGAGGTGACTGACGAAGGATGGTTTTTAGAGCTTTGCATCCCTCCACATCATGTCCTGGTGCGCGGTGATAGGCACAGATTTTAGACTCATCATAACCTGCGGGTCAAGGTTTAGACAGGTCATAAGGTCTAAGTGGAGGTAGGGAAATGGTCGCATTCTCCACCAACATAGCAAGGATTTTGGCGTAAGATCCTTTGAGTGGGTCAAAATTGGAAGAGGATGAGGGTATTGGTTGTGCGGGTTTTGGTAATGTTTGGGCGTGGTTGGTTCACACGGGTGGTGGTTTAGCCGAGGGGTGTTGATACGTGGTTTTCACTAAACGTGATTTCTTTGGCACATAAGCTATGTTGGATAATGAGGCTGCAGATGATGTGGTATCAGAAAACAACCACGGGGAAATAGGAGTGACCGAAAACAAATCTTTTGATGATGGAATTTTTTTAGGGTTGATAGGTGGATAGGATATGCGGAGTGACGGTGTTGCTATACCCTGGAATTTCTGTATGGGTGCGGAAGGTGTAGGTTGTTTTGAAGAAAATGTAGGAGGTATGATATATTGATGTAAGGTAGAGGGATGGGGTCCCAATATGGAAGGTAGGTATGACGATGATGGTTTTGATTGTGATAGGGGCACGGATTGAGTTTTTCTCCTAGGTGGCGGGACAAATTTATTTTTTGATAGATCGAGTCACTTAGGCGGGTGCGTTAGACTAGGCATTGGTGAGGTCCCAAGCGTAGGGGAAGATCCAGTTAAGTTGATAGAAGTGGACGGGGGCATTTGGTAGAGGTGAGGGGGGTGAAGGTGAGAACAGGGGCATTTTGAGCTTCTGTAAACACTTCGGGTATATGGTGGAGACATCAGGATCAGTCATTTGCATTTGAGTAGAAAAAGGGGTACTCAAACGTTCCCATAGGGCCTGTCTATCTTCTATGGAATGACAGTCCTCACGTGTGAATATGAAATTTTGTACGGAAGAACGATGGGTTGTGATTCCAGTCCACTATGGGTGTGACACAGGAGGTAGATGAGGCACTGTATCAATAGATGTTAAGAGGTTAACCAGTCGTTGAAAAGATTTAGGCGATGAGGGACTAATAGGTAAGAGGGGGGGGGGGGGGGGGGGCGGGGGGGGGGGTGTTTGAGAGGGTCCCGTTATGGTTAAAGAAGTTGGTGATGTCGGTGTAAGAAGTTTCTCGTCTAAAGGTGATAAAAGGAGTGGCGAGCTCTACCTCTTGTGTAGCAAGAGTTGTAGAAGGGGATCTTTTGGGAAATAGATAGGTTAGCTAACAGGTGTTCGCAGTCTTGCAGGGATGTGGTGTAAGAAGACTCATCGGTGAAACGAGAATCCTGGGTGGTTGATTCCTGTATGGGTAAAGGAATGATTTCGCCTTGTGTTGATGGTGGTGAAGGAGGTTCGGGCTCCTGTGTCAATGAAGAGGCTTGATTCAAAAAAAATTCGATAGAAGCTTTTGGCTGAGAATCGAAGACTACATGGATCTCATGAACACTCTCCTCGGCAAAGATATCTTGGTTTACGTTACTGTTGGATGAGTGATTCGGGAATGGCTTGTTGAAAATTTTTAGATTTTGGTTAGCAGGGGTGTTAGGATTATCGAGGGCTATTATCCCCCGCATCAACCATTTCCTGCACTATGTTTTTCAACATCTTGCAGTTTTCATGACTATGTCCTTTTACGCGGTGAAAGTTACAAAAGTCATTTTCTTTGTACCAGGAAGGTATTGTGCGGGTGGATTCAAACCCAGAGTGAGGTTTAACAGGGGGCAAGGTAATGGCTCCTACTTTGAGAAATTTCTCCAGGATCACGCCATAATTTTCTCCCAAGGGAGTGTAATTGATGGGCTCGGCTTTGTACTTATAGGTGGTTTTTCGGCGGAGTATTGGGACGGTGTTTGAGATTTGACCATTACCCGCGTGGACAGCTCCTTTTGATTTAGAAGAAGTGGACGCGTGAGGAGTGGTGGTGTTTGGCTTGTTGGTAGAATCTGGAGTTCGGAAATTGGGAGTTTTTATTATGCAACCAAAATTTCTCTTCTTTCTAAGGCTCAAATTTCTAGTTTCCGAGCCATGGTAAAGGCCTCGTCGAATGTACGGAAAGTTTGAATTTGGAGGGTGGGGGAGATGTGCTTAGCGCAGGCCCGCGTAAACAGTTTGATAAGTTCGGTTTGAGGTAAGGCATACGTAAGTTGGTTGATAAGGCCCCGCCATCGTCCAATGAAATCTGCGATAGATTTGTCCCTCAAATTGTCGGATGGCATAAAGGTCAGTGATAGATACTTTCTTGGAAATGTTAATGGAGAAATGATCCAAGAAATAATTGGGCTAGTTGGTTAAAAGAGAAGATCGAATGCTGGGTTAAAGCACTGTACCCACTCCAAGGCGGGTCCTGATAAGGACATGGGGAAGGTGCGGAGTAATAAGGCGTCATCATGGGCAATCAAATAACAAGCATGTCTAAATGATCGCAAGTGTTGTTGAGGATCCTCTTTTACTATTAAAACAAGTAAATTTTGGCAACTCCCCATTGAGGAGGATATGAATGAAGCGGGACAGAAGGGTGAATGGGCTCCCGACAAACTTGCTCGTATGTCAAGGCGCTACGACTTCCTGAAACAGAAGCCTCCAGGTTTTAGCATTTTGTCCATCATTTGTTTGATGAAATCTATGGTTGGATGAGATGATGGTGCAGTTTGTGGTAAACGGAGGCAAGTTGGACCAAGGGATTCCGCTGGAAAATGGTGGGGGCTAAGTGTTGATAAGGTATGGAGGATGAGTATGTTGGAGCAACAGAATAGGGATGTCCCATATAAGGTGTTGAGGTTACTGGATACGTGTATGGGAATGAAAAAGGTAGGCGGAGCTTGAGAAGGAAAGCTCGTGTGAATAGGTGGCAGAGAGCAAGTCATGAATGGAGTGGTCTGAAAGAGAGATGAGGTAGGGGCAGTTGGTGGTAACGATACGTGGGGTTCCAAGATCAACCAAAGGAAAGCTAATCGGGGTCGTATGAACCTCTGAAACCATCGGATTGGGAGACGGGGCTAGAGATGCAGGAAGTAAGGCAGTGTTATCAGCAGGAGTGGGGGCTAGATGATTAGCTATACTAATAGGCATGCCAACAAGGATCTGACCATTGGGCATACATTCAGGGGCATGTGACAAATAGTATTGTACAGCGATGGGATTAGCATCCAAAAATTTGGCAAAGTCCTTTTCTCCTACAGGAATTTGGGGGATCTCAACTGGTGTCCATAGGGTTCCCTATAGAAATGTGAAGGGGGTGATTCAAGGTAAAGACACAGAGCAAGCATGTGAAACCATGGCGGCGGCTTGCTTCCGAGTGATGAAAACCATGGACAAGAACACACAGGAAAGTTTCAATCTATCAAGAACAAAAACAACCTCAGAATGATGAATTTGGCAAGGTTGCTGGTTTGTCAGGGGCTGATGAAGACAGTAACCAATATCGGTTTAATAACCGGTGTCGGTCAGAGAGCAGACGACATTGGTCGGTTAACCGATGCCGGTGTCAAAAGTCTAGGATAAGAACATATAAAAGGTTGCTAATTTGATTTTTAGCAACGTTGAGTATATTTTGTCAACTTATTGATCACAGAAGACAAAGTATGACAGAGAAAATAGAATTTGAAAACAAGCAAGATGCACATGCAAATCCAGAGACTAATCCTAGGGTTAATTTTAGTTATCGTGGGCTTATGCCTTTAGAAGTAAAATGATGTCAAAAATCCTAAAACAACAAGACCTGGGGGAAATGTCAATTTTTTTTTGGCTTATAAGGTTACCTCAATTGGGCGGAGGAATACCGCGGAAAAGGGGGTGATGTTTGAGCTGTTGTGTTAATTGTGAAGTGATTCGGTATGTGTTGTGCAGTGAAACTAGGGTTAATTTCTTGTCAATACCATGGATATCACCCCCATGTGTACGACCTGTCTACTTAATCTATGTTCACTAGAATTGAAAACAGCAAGCAGTAATGCAATGCACGTGTTTTAAAACCCAAATCGAAAATTATGTTCGATGAAGCAAGAGAGATGACTTTCACTAATGCGAAACTAGGAAAGCAAGACAAATTCTTTACGAAGTATATAACAAAAGCAGCAACAGCAAGTATGCTTCCTAAAAAAGCAAGAGAAAGAAACCCAAAATGGGTCCCACCAGGCGTGCCAAAATGTTTACACTCAGAATGACTCGTTCCTTTTAGAAACATATGAGGTTAGGGTTAGGAGGAATACCTGTAGAATTTCGAGATGGTGTGCGTGTACCGTAGAGAAAGATCAGGCTGATTGCGAAGAACTCCTTTTTGTCTTGGAAGGACTACCTGCAAATAAGAACACAAGACCACAAGATTTGATTAAACAATAAATGAGGAAACTTCCTTGGGCCCAGGAAATATAAAACTTCCTTTCGAAGGTGGTCAGTTCCCTTGCTAATATGAATTAACACAAAAGACTGCAAAATATCAATTAGATTACTTGGTTGAAACTAGTAGGAGAAGGCTGGTTTCTGGTTATAGTCAGGGTAACTGATACCGGTTTCTGGTGACCACCGTCAGTTGGGTCTAGGACCTGTAGGTTGATACTGGGTAGGGGAAAGGCTGGTTTTCCTGGTTTTGATCAGAGGAACCGATGACGGTTACTGATAGCTGATGCCGGTTACTGATAACCGATACCCGGTGGGTTCTAGGATCTTCTTAGTAGCTATGGTGTTTTGTAAGGCTGGTTTATGGATGATATTAGGAAATGGGATGATTAGAAGCAAAAGAATAACAGTTAGATGCAATGACATGTTGGGTAGTAGAATTCAGAGATGGATTTAGGAGGACTGAAATTCACAGAGCATAAGAAATGTTATAACAAAGGACATGCAAGATGTCGACATTACTGGTTTTGACAAAGATGCAAGTTGATCTCCTTGGTTGTAAACACTTCTGGTATTTCCACTCGTATCTGCTCTGTCAAGTGAAGATCTAGACTCTGTTCCTCACTCGCAATGCTCTCTGTTGTTTCAAAAATCAATCGACCGATCTCCCAAATGAAAATTCCGATCCATTGTTTTGGTTTGGGGAGCCCATTTACAGTGAATCGATGGCGGTTACGTAACCGACGGCGGTCGAGTAGGAACCCGGCATCGGTAAGGAAAAAGTAGGCTATTTTTAGTAAAATAGCCCCACCTTCCCTGCTTTTCTCCCGAGAGATCAGTTGCAGGCTTGGTCAAGTGGCTAGAAGGTCGGCTTTGGGTGCGGGTAAGGAGGCATTAGTTATGGATGTGAGTCTAGACCAAGTCATGGGTCTTAATTAGGTTAGTTTAGGGTTAGGGCTAGGTCATGATGAGGTGGCAAAGTGAGGTGGCGGGTAAGGTGATGTGGATTTATCAATTATAAGGTAATTAATAAATAATTGTGTAAGGTTTAGGTGATGAGGTTAGATTGCGAGATGAGATGCGGGTCACAAGGGGTCGTAAGACACAAATTTGGTGTCTACAGGTTTGGTTGGGATAAACGTCACGGTCTCGGTCTAGGAAAAGTTGGTCGACTGATCAAGTCAAGTATCCTAATCATACTAAAACAGGAACAGGTGAGCTTGATTGAACAAAAAGTGACATGATGGGTGGATAAAATTGTAATTTATGGGTTTTAGGTGAGGTACTTAATTGGTAAGACCTTAGGTCAGGCCGATTGATTAGTGAGGGCCTGGGTTCAGGTTTGATTAGTTGAGTGCGGCCTTAGGTCAGGCCTGATTGGTTGGTTGTGGCCTTGGGTCGGGCCTGATTGGTTGGTTGCGGCCTTGGGTCAGGCCGGAAGGGTTGGTGGCGGCCTTTGGGTCGAGCCTGATTGATTGGTTGTGGCCTTGGGTTAGGCCTGATTGGTTGGGTGCGGCCTTAGGTTGGGCCGGATTGGTTGGTTGCGGCCTTTGGGTCGGGCCTGATTGATTGGTTGCGGCCTTGGGTCGAGCTTGATTGGTTGGGTGTGGCCTTAGGTCGGGCTTGATTGAGGTCAAAATAAGGCTAATCAGCAAAGCCGGGGGTAGGTGATGGGGGAAAATGTGGAGATTGGTGGATAAGGATGGGAGTTAGGTGAAGGAAGTAGGTAACCGATATCAGTTATGGGTGACCGATATCGGTTAGAAGACCGATACCCGGTATTCTAGGGTGTGAAATAACTAGTATCGGTTATAGGTCAAAACCTATGAAAAGAAAAATACGGCATGTCATTTTCACTTTGTGAATTTGAGTGCTCCATTTTGTCTTGTCTGAGGTGTGAAGTGATTGTGTTGAGTTGGTGCGCTGAGTTAGCATTATTTGAGTGGAGGAGTGAGTGGTTGGTAGACCCCAACGATCAGGAGGTAGAGTTTGATTAGTGGAGACCTAGCTAAGGAGATTTGGAGCCATGGCTCAGCTAGGAGGAGCACGAGGTGCTAGACCAGCTACACCAGCGCCACCTATCCCACCATGACGACGTGTAGTCATACCGGTAGGCTCTGAACTCCTACCTAATTGGATTTAATGAGTTTAACTTAGATGTGGGTTTTGGGTAGGAATCTTTAAATTTAATAAAATAATGAATGAATGGAAGAAATTTTGTAAAATGGAGTGGGTAGATAGGCTAGTTAGGCTAAAACGGCACGGGTGGGTAGGGTTTGTAGGTCTTTTGGGTGGGTAAATAGGTAAAAATAGGAAAAAAATAAATTTGCGAGCCATTTCGGGTTCGGCCCTCGGAATGGGACAGTGACCGATGTCAGTCACTAAGTGACCAGCATCAATCACCGAATGTTTGGTAAAATGTTTTTGCTGATAGACCGGCATCGGTCATATGTCTACCGACGTTGGTATGTTTTTTTTTTTTTTTTAGAATTTTCTTGTTGGTGTGTTTTTTGTGTTTGGGGGTGAAGGGGGAGGGGGTAGAGTTGATAGGAAAGGTGATTGGGATGGGGGGGGAAATGGGATGGTTGTGTGGCTGCTTTGGGTAGGATAAATTAGGTGTTGGGTATTAAGTAGGAGGTGTTAAATTGGCGGTGGTATAGTTAGATGGGTAGAGTAGATCAGGGTGGTTGGTAGGGTGTGAGATAAAGAAAGGGGATATCGTAGATGTATAGGGTAAGATAGGTGGGCATAGATGTGTGTTATAGATTCAGATTGTGGTTGGGTGGGTAAGTGGGTATAGAGAGTTAAGGTAGTTATTATTATAAAGGGTAGGCCTAATGAAGTGGGTTGTTTTTGTAGGCACGCCAGCAGCTCACGATGCGGATCAGATGCCCCTTTTATTGAGATGGATGCGGCCACATGTGTCTGCAGCGCATTGGGCCATTATGTGAGAGTTGGGACTCGGCGGAGTCCAGCAATATAGGGTTGTGGATAGGGACCACAGCCTGATGGTTGCCCTCATTGAGAGATGGGATCCAGCAACTAATTTTTTCCATCTCCCTACTGGAGAGATGACGATTACTTTAGAGGATGTGTATCACATCCTGAGACTGCCAATTGTAGGGGAGGTAGTGTTCAAGGTGGATGCAGAGAGGGCGATGGATAGCATCATGCATGTATTTAGGGATGTAACTGCATTGTTGACCTATCACAGTGTTAGCATTGCCTATGGCGACATGTATCATGCACACCGATAGGAGACACGGCTTGTCATGTTGATGATGATAGGTATCACCTGCTTCGCCCTCCCAAACTCAGAGGGAGGCCGCTTCCCATGGGATTTGATGGGTGTGTTGCACGAGATGGTAGAGGAGCATACATGCTATTCCTGGGCACTAGTGTATCTGGTGTAGCTATACAGAGAGCTGTGGGGTTATCTCCGGATGAGGTGATTTGGTATTTTCTTGACATTTTTGTTACACTATTAGGCATATGAGCACATCATCTGTATACGACCAGTAGGGCTGCCCTAGTAGCCAGGGCCACAGATTGTCTATAGATATGGATTTTAGAGATGGTTTGGGGTCGTGGGCCAGCCACAAGTGATGCTTGTAGAACAGGATGAGGCCTACTACCATCAGCTATTAGTGGGATTGACCACAGTGGACATTATATGGAGGCCCTACAGAGGCCATCAGCCCTGAGGAGGAGCCCGAGCACAGATGCGCTGGATCCAGTATAGTTTCTGGATAGCTAGACAAAGGCTCGGAGAGTATGAGCGGATACCCCTAGAGAGGGTACGACGGTAGTTGGGCTTGCGACAGGATGAGCCACCTCCCTTCCCATAGTACTGGAGGGATGATGTAGAGGTGCCACTTCCTGCACCGTAGCCCGTTGACCTAGATTGGGTAGCAGAGAGACTGGCTGACGATACAGTGGATGATACCAGAGTGACAGGTGCCTTTTTGGTTTGGTGGGTATGGGAGAGAGAAGCTAGGAGAGAACAACCCACATAGCTAGATTTGACGGCTGTTATAGCAGAGAGGGACCGGCTCTTAGGACAGGTTCAGTTGTTATAGGGGTAGTTTGCTGCTACGCAGGCACAGATTGGGGTGCTACAGGGGAAGTTAGCCTAGGCACATGCTCAGGGACAACTGTAGGCACCGGTATAGCCAAAGCCACTGCCACAGGCACAGGCACCACCACAGGAACAGGCACTACCGCAGGTACAGGCACATGGTGTATCAACAGGACAAGGGCCACTACTATTAGGAGTCGGGGGACCAGCCCCAGCAACCATGGTGGCACGGGCCCACTATATGGAGGAGAGAGTGAAGGTCCAGTATTATCAGGATGTCCTTGATGGTACCAAGGCTAACTATCAGCCATATACGGTGCATAGAGTAGAGACATCCCGGAGCTAGAGATCCCAGGGGTTGCAGCCACAGTCGGTGGGTCTGTTATAGGGAGGAGGTGAGAGCCAGCATAGGGACCAGCAGGGAGACAGGTCGAGGGTGGTGGAGAGAGCTAAGACATCCTGAGAGCGGTGATGGGTTTTTGATATCAGATATAGACACCGGTCTGCGAACTGGGTATGTATATTGAGGCCTGTGTGCCCATATATGATTTATTTATTCATTCTTGTTGTATATACTGGTCTTCAAGCTGAGTATAGGTTGTATAGTTTATACCGACCTGCGAGCCGAGTATATTTTTGACATGAGAGACCAGCCTATGAGCCGAGTCAAGATTTTGACAGGGATAGCAGCCTGCGTGCCGGCTTTGTATTATTTTTTTAGATCACAGAGGCCCCCATGCAGGGCAAGTTGTATATTTAAACATTGATATATATATAGATGATGATTTTGATCCACATGGTGTGTATAAAAATTTCTTATGTGTTTTGTTGATGGTTTTTGAAATTGAATGTATATTGATGATGAGTTTGATTCACATGGTGTGTATACTTATAGTTTTGATGTATATATTAAAATGTTGCATGTATTTTGTCGATGGTTTTTGAAATTTAATGTAGATAGATGATGTTGATGAAATTGTGATGATATATATATGTGTTGATGGGATTCTGATGAAAAATATTGATAATGATGTCTTTATGTGGGAAAAAGAGGCAGGCACCTCCAATTTTTTTTTAAAAATAAAGAAAAGGCCTAGGTTTAAGCAAAAGGAGACACGTGACCGATATCGGTTAGCTAACCGATGTCGGTAGATATATGACCGATATTGGTTAGATAACCGATATCGGTTATGCTAAAATGAGCTTTTCTAAAAATAGAAAATCTTGGCAGTAACTTAAGTTCGTATTTTTAGAGGCATGCAATAAGTTAAATATAAGAATACGACGTTGTTTGACGACTGATACAGGTAATTGCATGGGAGAATTGAGTGATAAGAAAGAAAGAGATAGGTAAAGTGATTGTGGGCTGAGAATAAGAAGGCTGAAAGGAAATTTATATTAAAGAGGGTGGTGAAAATGGTTGAACAAGGAGAAGCATCCAGTGGATAGAGACGAGAGGGAAGACAGGTTCCACCTCAAGCTGCTGCATCCCAAGAGGTAAACTGTTTGATTGTAATTTAATTCTTGCATGTTTTATGAATAGGATGAGAGGAGGTAAGTGGATAGAGATGAGAAAGAAAAGGTGATAGGCATGGGTTTGGGATGGGGTGAGTGTTATGAGGTAGGTAAGCAGGGGTTTCGCGTATGTTTGTAGGTACAGAGAGGAGGAAACAAGTAAATAATTATCGTAGGGGATGTTTTTAAGCAGGGTGTACGAGATTGATAGTGACCGCTATCGTTTAGAGATAACTAGTATCGGTTAAGTAACTGATATCGGTTATCTATAACTGATATTGGTTACTGTATGAAAGTCCTGAATATGAGAAAAAACACTTGAGGATTTTATTTATTGAATGGTTTGTTTGTTGATTTGATGTATGCAAGCAGATCCAGGGTTGAGAATGAATGATAGTGTGTAAGCTTTGTTGTCACGAGTCTGAGCGGATGTAACACCAGCTGAATGGGCATTGATAAACCACGTGGGGTTAAGTGGAATCCACTATTATTCACGAATCACACGCAATCATTCTATGTTACAGGCATTGATTGAGAGATGGAATCTAGAAAAGAATACCTTCTATCTACCAACAGGGGAGATGACAGTGACATTGGAATATGTGTTTAGGATTTTGAGGCTCCCAATTACAGGAAGACCAGTGTATCAGGTAGGGCCGAGTGCAGCACAGGGAGTGATAACAGCAATATTTGGTCCAGCTGCACGAGATTTGACACAACGAGGTTTGACATTTACTTATGGTATCATGTTTACAGCACACCCTGAGGTAACAAGGTTAGCAATGGTATTAATGATAGCGGTGGGGTATTATGCATTACCAAGGGTGGATGGGGGAAGATTTCCAAAAGCATTGATGTGTATTATTTGGGAAATGATAGAAAGGAGCGTTCCTTTCGCATGGGCACCCGCATATCTGGCGGAGCTATACAGGGGTTTATGGGCTTGCAGGTGAAATCACAGGAGGACTCTGGATTATGCATAATTATTACATTTTTGGGCCTATGAGCACATTGTGTGTGTGCGACCGATAGGCTGACCAATCCAGGACAGAGAGACAAGAGTGCAGAGGTTGGGATTCAGACAATGGGTCCAGACAGAACAAGAGGAGAGATCCCAAGCTGTGATGGATGACATCGAGTATTATAGGTAGGTATGGGAGGTGGTGACAATTTTGGATATCTGTTGGAGGCCTTATAGAAACTATATGGTGACAGAAAACATAGTTGAGGATTTGAGGGGTGTAGAGCGATTAAGGTGGATCACGGGGCACAGGCTAGGTGAGTACGAGAGGATTCCTCTAGATCATGTGCGGTGACAATTTGGATTTGTTCAGGATATACCCATGGCTTATAGACCATACATGAGGATCGACACCAAGGCATCATTCTCACCTCCTGGCCGACACCTTTAGAAGGACCAGAAGAGATAGCAGTCGATCGCAGGGTAATGGATGTAGGAGCAACAGAGGCTTATAGATTATGGTGGGTAGCAAAGCTATGAGGTTCACATGAGAGGGCCGATCATCATGACATAGCTTTGATTGCATCGGAGAGAGATCGATTACAGGGTTTAGATCACCAGCTCTAAACATGAGTGAATGAGACAATGGGATTGTTAGCGGTTGCAGAGTCACGAGCGGAGAGACTAGAGGTGATATTCTGCCACGCGAGAGGGCGTATTCATATGTTACAGGAGAGATTAGTGGATCAGTGGGAGGAACTAATAGCAGTGGCACCTTTGAGGATGGAGAGGCTAGGTGAGCGGTGTCGATGATCATGATCATCACCTAGTTCGGGATGAGGCGCAAGGGTCTAAGTGAATTTTGTAGGGGTAGAAGAATAAATAAGGATGCCGACCTATGCGTCGATGATAGAGAAGATGTATTTGTTTAATATCTAAATAAAACTAAATATGTATGTTGATTTGAGTTATGATAATAATAAGAATGTTGTGTTTTGACTGTTTTGTTTTGAGAAAGGATAAAGATGAATGTGATCAAATAAAAATACACAAAAATATTTATATTTACCACACATGATAGGTTATGGTAGGGGATGGTCGAGCTAACCTTGGGAGACCCCATGTCTCCTAAGTGCTGCCTACATAGCCTATTGCACAAAGCAAGGAGGGGCCTCAGACTGATGTAGTTCTTCCTTAGGACCAGGGAGAGGTGAATTCAGGAAATTTGGTTGTGGTTAGGCAATTTGTTGGTTGGTAACAATATTGATATTGGTAGGGTAATGTTGTTGGTGTTGGTAAGGGATTGGCGATGTTGGTGTAGGTATAGGTGAAGTGATAGTTAGCTTACCCTAGTAGTAGGGAATCGTGTCTTGATTAAGGTCAACACATAATCCTAGATTCGAGTAAAAGAGGAAAAAGTGTCCCGTAGTTGAGAAGAGCTAAACAAACCACATATTAATGTAGGATGAGCTTGAATCCCTAGGTACCTTGCATAGGTGAGAAGTCAATAGGTGAAAAAATTTATGTAATCACAATATATCAGATATACATCACGTTCCTTGAGTGTTGTTACTTTGACGAATGGTGAGGTTAGGTGGCTGGCATAGCTGGTGTGCAGAGAACTTGTTATAAGGTGATTATTCTGATGAAAGAGAACCAAACCTAAATAGACAAGTCCATGACTCAAAAATGCTTTGGAATAATACTTTGTAATTTTATAGATATAGACTGATCAATACGGGAAGTCCATAGGGGATATGCATTTTGTTTTTCTTGAGCTCTTCACGAAGCTGATCAATGTGAGAAGCTTTTGATAAAGGCTGACTTTGTATAGCTGTCCTTCAAGGGAGCAGTCTATTTATAGTAGAAGATGTGGTTTTTTGTGTATAGCTGTCCTTCAGGGGAGCAGTCTATTTATAATAGTAGAAGTGGCTTTGCACATAGCTGTCCTTCGAGGTAGTAGTCTATGTATAACTTAGAGGTCTAGATGTTCGTTTCGCATGAAGCATCTAGTTGTGTAGGAAGTTTTACTCAAGAATATCCCATAAGCGTATAATTGAGAATGTGTTATTTTGATACTTTTAAGTCATGGACCAGACTAAAAAGGGGAAGGTGTCTTTAAGAGGAGGTGATGACCAAATCACGTGAGCTTGATTCTATTTTGAGATGTATGAAACAAAGTGTATGAGGTGGTAAATGAGATCAAGGGATGAACACAAGGTAGATAAGAAGTGATATAACACTAAATTCAATATTAGAATGGTCGAAGATGCAAGGCATTAAGGGGTTCAGGCTCAAGTTTACCATTAAGTGAAGCTAAACAATAAGTGCCTGATCCATAAGTGTGAGTGATAATGTAAGGCCCAATCCAATTTGGAGAAAATTTTCAACGTTTGCTTTTTTCTAGTTTGGTTACATGTTGATTCTCTTTGAGGACAAGATCACCAACCTTAAAGGTATGCTCATGAAGTCACTTATCATAAGCATGCTTGATGCACTTTTGATAGATTTGAAGGTGGTCAAGAGTTGTAAGATGACACTTATCAAGAAGCTTCAGTTGGGCTAACCGCTCTTGGTGGAAATCATCATTGCTGAGAATATCCTGAAGAGATATTCTTATGGAGGGTATTTTTATTTCGAGAGGAAAGAAAGCCTCAGTACCATATACCAAAGAAAATGGGTTGGCATTAGTGGAGGTATGAATGCTGGTACAATAATCCCAAAGGGCAAAGGGGATGTGATCAGGCCAATTTTTTCTAGAATCGTTAACGACTTTCATGAGAATTTTGGTCAGGGTTTTGTTAGAAGATTCAGCTTGACCATTTTCTTGTGGATAGTAAGGTGATGAGAAGCTAATTTTGATACCAAAGTTGTCACAAAGGTCTTGTAGCAACTTATTCTTGAAATATTTTCCATTATCTATTATCAGGCGATGAGGAACACCAAAACGACAGATAATGTGATGGTTGATGAACTCTACAATTTTTTATTTTTTGGTTGAAATGAGTGGAATGGCCTCCACCCATTTAGTGTAATATTTAGTTGCTATGATTATCCAATGGTGACGTTGCGAAGAGGGCGGGTGAATCTCACCAATAAGGTCTAAACCCCATTGTGAGAAAGGCCTAAGATCTCGTGCGACCTGTAGTAGATGGCTAGGAGTATGTTGAAGATTGGCATGTTGTTGACACATAACACAATGCTTAACATATTCATAGTAGTCATTATTAAGAGTAGGTCAATAATAGCCTAGGTGAAGGATCCGTTTGGCCATGGTAAGGCCACTAAAATGTCCACCACAAATACCGTCATGGACTTGTTGGATGGTATAGGTAACCTCCATGCTGGTTAGAAATTGAAGGAGGATGCAATCAAAGCCATGTTTATAGAGGATTCCCCCCATGATGACATAATGAGAAACACTTGTAAGAAAAGCACGTTTTCCGTTACTAGTAAGATCAGGTGGGAGAACAAAGGTTGTATGGTAGTCATGAAATTGGTGATACCAGGTATCTTGTGAAGTAGCAGACACATTATTTATCATATAAACATCCGGGGCTGAGTAAGATGGGGCAAAGAGTTGTTGGACCGAGACAAATATGTTAGAGTCAGTTGGGGAGGCAATAATTTATGAGGCTAAGCAAACCATAGTATCCGCGAATTTGTTAGTTGAATGGGGAATGGTTTGGATAGAATAATGACTAAATAAGGTCAAAAGTGAATCCACGTAATGTTTGCAATTTTGAAGTTCCTCATTTTTACATTAGTAGATTCCCATAACTTGATTGACTACCAATTAAAAGTTGCAAAAAATTTTAATAGATTTTACACCTAAGTGTAACGCAACCTGGAGATCCAAAACAAGGGCCTCGTATTCCACCGTATTATTAGTGCAGGGGAAATCGAGCCGGAATGAAAGAGGTATAGGTTCAACATCTAGAGGAATGAGAACAATGCTGGCCCCTCTGCCATGATGGCATTTGGATCCATCGAAGAAGAGGGTCATTGGATATGACTCCTCACTGAGTGAAAGAGTGGTGATGATTTCATCGGGGAAAGTAAAATTGGTAAATTGCTCCCCAGGTAAAGGGGCTTCCACGAGTTGGTCTGCGATAGTTTTTCCTTTGATTGATTTCTGGTGTACAAACTCAAGGTCGAGATCGGCAAGGAGCATAAGCCATCGGGTGATGCATTGGTTTAGATGAGGCTTGGTGTACATATAATGGATGTGGTCCTTGTTGGTGATGATAAAAAAAATTTGATTCAGGAGGTAGTGTCAGAGTTTGGTGGCCACGAATGATAGGGCTAGGCACAACTTTTCTACATGTGTATACCTAGTCTCATAATCCACGAGAGTACGAATTATGTAATAAATGGCTTGTTCTTGATGCTCGGAGTAATGATGTGTGAGCATGGATCCTACAGCATGATCGGTGGCAGAAAGGTAAAGGTAGAAAGGGTGACCATCCTGAGGTGGGATAAGCACGGGTGGCTACAAGAGATAGGCTTTAAGAGCCTCAAAGGCTTGGTGGCACTCTTCGCTCCATTGAAAGGCAATGTCATTTTTAAGGAGATGATGGAAAGGTTGACATCGATCTGAGAGTTGTGAGATGAAATGCTGGATAGATTAGAGTTTTCCCTGCAAACTATGTAATTGTTTGAGGTTAGTGGGTGGGGGAATTTCTAGGATATCTTTGACTTTAGCTAGATCGACCTTGATGCCACGCAAAGAGAAATAAAACCAAGGAGTTTTCCTAAAAGGACACCAAAGACACATTTCTTTGGTTGAAGATGAACACAGTATTGTAACAGGTGATCAAAAATAATGGTTAAAACATCGAGATGTTCACTACGATGTTTATATTTTCCAAGAATATCATCGACATAATCCTCACAGATAGTGTCCATAATGTCATGAAAAATTTAATTCATAGCCCACTGATAGGTCGCATCAGCATTCTTAAGGCCAAACAACATGACACAATAGCAGAAGGTTCCCCAAGGAGTTATGAAGGTAGTTTTATGTTGATCGGCCAGGGCTACCAAAATTTGATTGTATCCTGAGAAGCCATCCATGAGAGAAAGCATCTCACGGCCTGCAGTGAGATCAACAATTTGATCAATACTTGGTAGGGGGAAGTCATCCTTTGGGAAAGTGAGATTAAGGTCCCAGAAATCCATACATATCTGAAGATCCCCCGTTGCTTTAGTAATAGGTATGATGTCAGTTTTCCATTGAGGATAATCAATAGGTAAGATGAAGGAAACAGAAAGGAGTCGTTGAAGCTCTTCTTTGACCAAGAGGGAAATGCGTGGATGCATTTTTCTCAGTTTCTATTTAACTAGTTTGGAATCAGGTTTCAGGGTAATGTTATGTACAGCAATGTCAGGATCAATTCCTGGCATGTTAGCGTAGGACCAAGCAAAAGCTTGGCTGAAGGAACGGAGGAAGGTAGTGAAGGCAGTTCGTTCCAATGCATTAAGAGATTGTCTAATCTTCACAATGTGAGGATCATCTTCTGTGTGGATGTTGATTTCTATAGTCAACTCATTCAGCATGGTTTGAGTGTCAGATGGTATAGTGCATTAAATATAAGAGTCATCCGCACCAAGGTAAGTGAGGATGGAGTCATCATCCTGGCACTCAACAACATTAATTGAAGGCGAGTCCTCTTCGATCATGTCTGGATACAGAAGGGGAAGAGAAGATGGGTCTTCATTATCATGTTGATAAGTGAGAGGACCGAGGAAGATAGTGTTTATGAAAAAAAAAAGTTAGGAGGGATAGATTTAGGGTCTATCGACTCTGTGGGTGACGATGGAAAAATGGGTGATGATGGTTCAGAAGGGGTGACTTCGTCATCTTCCTAGATGCAACGGATATGTGGTGTTTTTGGTGTAGGTGGTTCAGAGAATCCAATACCTTGATGATATTTGTGTTTGCGTGTAGTTACATGAATGATCATATGTTGGCATTGTTCATAAAGACCGAAACCGATGCCCTTCCAAGCACAGTGCATCAGGAAGGTGAGGGAGAAACGATGATTAGGTAGATATTGAAAATCAGATTTGAAGGGAACCACACCAAGGGGAGGTTTAGGGGCGATAGAGGATGTATCGACACCCCCATATGTTAGGTTGGTGTGGCAATTAGGTGGTCCGTAGGAGATTACTTCCCCCACACAAAGGTCGTAGGTAGGATGTGCATATAACTGCCCGTATTCCTGCGGGGTATGGAAAGTGCTAACGTTAGATAGGTGATACTCCCCCAGCGTAAGGTGTTGAAAAACATCTACCAATGGATCTGAGGTAGGGATGTTGTCCATGGGAAAGGAAGTGGTATTTTCAGCGGTGGTTTCATTTTTTGAAGGTGTAGGTGCGATTGAGATGGATGGTTGAGGTGTGGTCAAAGTAAATGGTTGGGTTGGATGAATGGGTGTCTTGACTAGTACAAGCACATCATTAGGGTGATATAACATATTACAGGTTTTGAAGGGGGGAGCGTCAACTTTTACGGTGTAGAACTTCCCCTCATACTCTATGTAAGGTGGAGGGAACACATCCCATAGCCTGGATCCAAGGGCAGCCTAACAACATGTTGTATATGAATTCTCCCTCAAGGACATAGAAGAGTTCATGTAAAGTATGTGGTCCTACATGAATGTTAAGGATCACGGTGCCTAAGGTAGAAGTAATAGCATCATTGAATGACCGCAACATGATGGGGTTGGAACACATGCAACTAGAAGGGATATTCATTTGTTGGAAGGATTTTGAAGAGATGATGTTTAGGCTAGCACCCCCATCAATCATAACATGACGTACCTAGAATATCCCTAGACGTAAGCTGAGATGAAAAGAGCAGGGTCAGGATCTTCTAGCATCAAAGTCGATAATTTCTGTCTTCGGAGAAACTGACAGTAGCGACTTGCTGTATAGAGACAGAAGTGGTTAGGGGGATATATTGTTTGGTGAGTGAAGCAACGTGATTGGGTGTTAAGAATAGAGGTAACAGGCAAGGTTTCATTAGGTAAGACCTCTATCCCTTGAAGGATTTCAACGAGAGCTTGTCGATGAGATTCAGAAGTCTGAATGAGATCATACAGTGTCATTTTTACAGGTGATTGGTGAAGCTGTTTGATCATAGTTCGGTGGACAATTCCATTAGAGATGGGATAGGCGGGTCTGTGAATAACCACTTTAGGTGGTGGTGCAATCGGGATGGTGGACGGAGAAAGAGAGGCCGCAGGTGTGTCTTTCTTTCGCTTTCCCATTGTTTTTCTGCCCTCGAGTAGCAACACTAATCATATTGATCTCGTGAACACGGAGAGGAGGAAGACGGTTGGGATAAGTCATGGTCTTCAAGAGGTGGGGTTGTAATAATGATAGATCTTGGTGAGGCAGGGACAGGTGGTATAGGAGAGGGAATTGAAGCTAAAGGTCTCTCCCTTCGTAAGTTGTCTTTCTTAACCTTTCTATCTGAGAGAGGTGACTGACGAAGGATGGTTTTCAAAGATTTGCATCCCTCTACATCATGTCCTGGTGTGCGGTGGTAAGTGCAGATTTTAGACTCATCATAACCTATAGGTCGAGGTTTAGATGGATCATAAGGTCTAAGTGGGGGTAGGGAAATGGTCGCATTCTCTACCAACATAGCAAGGATTTTGGCGTAAGATCCTTTAAGTGGGTCAAAGTCAGAGGAAGATGAGGCTATTGATTGGGTCAGGTTTTGGTACTGTTTGGGTATGAGTTGGTTTGTATGGGTGGTGGTTTAGCCAAGGGGTTTTGATAATTGGTTTTAACTAAACGTGGCTTCTTTGGCGCAGAAGCTATGTTTAGCTGGTTAGATGATGAGGCCACAGATGATGTGGTATCAGAAAACAACCACGGAGAAATAGGAGTGACAGCAAACAATTCTTTTGATGATGGAATTTGTTTAGGGTTGGTAGGTGGACAGGATACGCGGGGTGATAATGTTGATATACCCTTTGATCCCTGTATGGGTGCTAGAAGGTGTAGGTCATTTTTAAAGAAAACGCAGGAGGTATGATATATTGATGCAAGGTAGAGGGATGGGGTCCCAATATGGAAGGTAGGTGTGACGACGAGGGTTTTAGTTGTGATAGAGGCATAGGATTGAGGAGATTGAGTTTGTCTCCTAGGTGGGATGGATGGCTTTATTTTTAGATAAATCTAAGCCGCTTAGGTGGGTGTGTTAGACTGGGTATTGGTGAGGTCCCAAGTGTAGGGGAAGATTTGGTTAGGTTAATAGAAGTGGATGAGGTATTTGGTAGAGATGAGGGGGGTGAAGATGAGGACATAGGCATTTTAAGCTTCTGTAAACACTTCAGGTATATGGTAGAGGCATCTGGATCGGTCATCTGCATTTGAGTAGAATATGGCGTACTCAAACATTCCCATAGGACTCGTCTATCTTCTGGGGAATGACAGTCCTCACGTGTGAATAGGAACTTTTGTATGGAAGAAAGGTGGGTTTTGATTCCAGTCCACTGTGGGTGTGATACAGGGGGTAGATGAGGCACTGTATCAATGGGTGTTAAGAGGTCAACCGGTCGCTGAAAAGATTTAGGCGATGAAGAACTAATAGGTAGGAGGGCGTGTTTGAGAGGATCTGTCATGTTTAAAGAATGTGGTGATGTCGGTTCAAGAGGTTTCTCGTCTAAGGATGACAAAAGAAGTGGCGAGCCTTCCTCTTGTACAACAAGAATGGTAGAAGGAGACGTTTGGGAAATAGATAAATTAGATAACATCCTCTCACAGTCTTGCAAGGATGTGGTGTAAGAAGGCTCATTTGTGAGAAGGGAACTCTGGGTGGTTAATTCCTTTATGGGTAAAGGAATGGCAAGGATTTCAGTCTTGTCTTGATGGTGGTGAAGGGGGTTTGGGTTCCTGCGTTAGTGAAGAGGCTTGATTCAGAATTTTCTCGATAGAGGTTTTTGGTTGGGAGTCGAAGACTGCATGGATCTCATGAACACTCTCCTCGGCTAAGATATCTTGGTTTATGTTACTGTTAGAAGAGTGGTTCGGGAATGGTTTGTTGAAGATTTTCAAATTTTGGTTAGCAGGGGCATTAGGATTATCGAGGGTTATATCCCCTGCATCAACCATTTCCTGCACTATGTTTTTCAACATCTTGCAGTTTTCATGACTGTGTCCCTTCACGCGGTGGAAGTTACAGAAGTCATTTTCTTTGTACCAAGAAGGTATAGCGCGAGTGGAATCAAACCCGGAGTGAGGTTTAATAGGAGGTAAGGTAATGGCTCCTGCTTTGAGCAATTTTTCCAATATCACACCATATGTTTCTCCCAAGGGAGTGTAGTTGATGGGCTCGGCTTTATACTTATAGGTGGTTTTTGGTGGGGTATTAGATGGTGGTTTGAGATTTGACCATCACCGCGTGTACAGCTCCTTTTGATTTTGAAGCAGTCGATGGCATGAGGATTGGTGGTGTTAGGTTTGTTGGTGGAATCTTGGGTTCGGAAATTGGGGTTTTTGTTGCGCAACCACAATTTCTCTTCCTCTAAGGCTCGAATCTCTAGTTTTCGAGCCATAGTAAAGGCCTCATCAAATGTACGGAAAGTTTGAATTTGGAGGGTAGGAGAAATGTGCTTAGCACAGGCCCGCGTAAAGAGTTCGATAAGTTCAGCCTGAGGCAAGGCATACGTAAGTTGGTTGATAAGGCCCCACCATCGTCCAATGAAATCTGCGATAGATTCATCTTCAAATTGTCGGATGGCATAGAGGTCGGTGATAGATACTTTCTTGGCAATGTTAATGGAGAAATGATCCAAGAAAGATTGGGCTAGTTGGTTAAAAGAGAAGATTGAGTGCTGGGTTAAAGCACTGTACCACTCCAAGGTGGGTCCTGATAAGGACATGGGAAAGGTGCGGAGTAGTAAGGCATCATCATGAGCAATCAGATAGCAGGCATGTCTAAATGATCGCAAGTGTTGTTGAGGATCCTCCTTACTATTAAAACGAGTAAATTTTGGTAATTCCCATTGAGGAGGATATGAATGAAGGGGGACAGAAGGGTGAATAGGCTCCCGAAAAACTTGCTCGTATGTCAAGGTGCTATGACTTCCTGAAACAGAAGCCTCCAGATTTTGCATTTTGTCCATCATTTGTTTGATTAAATCAGTGGTTGGATGAGATGATGGTGTGGTTGTGGTAAATGGAGGAGGATTGGGCCAAGGGCCACCACTAGACAATGGTGGGGTTAAATGTTGATAAGGTATGGAGGATGAATATGTTGAGGTGACCGAATAGGGATGTCCTATATAAGATGTTGAGGCCACTGGATAAGTGTGTGGGAATGAAAAGGTGGGCGGAGCTTGAGAAGGAAAGCTCGTGTGGATAGGTGGCAGAGAGCAAGTCATGAAAGGAGTAGTCTGCAAGAGAGATGAGGTAGGAGTAGTCAGTGGTAATGATATGTGGGGCCCCAGATTAACCAAAGGAAAGCCAATCTGTGTCGTATGAACCTCTGAAGCCGTCTGAGTTGGGAGACGGGGCTAAGGATGCAGAAGGTAAGGCGGAGTTATCAGGTGGAGAAGGAGCTAAATGAGCAGCTATACTAATAGGCATACCAACAAGGAGTTGACCATCGGGTGTACGGTCAGGGGTATGAGACAAATAGTATTGTACAGCGCTAGGATTAGCATCCAGAAATTTCACAAATTCCTTATCTCCTACAGGAATTTTAGGAACCTCACTGGTGTCCGTAGGATTCCCCATAGAATGTGAAGGGGGTGATTCAGGAAAAGGCACGGAACAGGCATGTGAAACCATGGCTGTGGCTTGCTTTTCCGAGTGATAACAACCATGGACAAGAGTACACAGTAGGGTTTCAATCTATCAGGAACAGAAACAGCCAACAAAATGTTGGAAATTGGTAGGTTGCTGGTTTGTCAGAACTGTGAAAGATAGTAACCGATATCGGTCTGTAACCGATGTCGGTCAGACTGTAGCCAGACGTCGGTAAGTTAACCGATGTCGGTATAATAGGACTGGTGTAAGAAGTTGTAAGAAGTTGCTGATTTGGGGTTAACAACGCTTAGTATACCTACCAAACTATTCTGAAGTGATCACAGAAATAGTGTATGACAGAGAAACAAAACTAAAAACAAGCAAGATGCACAAACAAATCAAGAGACTAACCCTAGGGTTAATTTTAATTATTGTGGGCTTATGCCTTTAGACGCAAGAATGATGTCAATCCTAAACAAAAGACTTAGGGGAAATGTCAAGTTTGTTTTGGCTTATAAGGTTACCTCAATCGGGCGGAGGAATACCGTGGAAAAAGGGGGGATGTTTGAGCTGTTGTGTTAATTATGAAGTGATTCGGTATGTGTTGTGTAGTGAAAGTAAGATTAATTTCCTGTCAATACCATGGATATCACCCCCACGTGTATGACCTGTTACTTAATCTATGTTCACTAGAATTGAAAACAACAAGCAAGAATGTGATGCACGTGTTTTAAACCCAAATCAAAAATGATATTCGATGAAGCAAAGGAGATGACTTTCACTAATGCAAAGACTGTGAAAGCAAGACAAATTCTTTTACCAAAATGACAAAATATTTTGTGAATATTTAGCAAAAACAAACAAGTATGCTCCCTATATGAAAGCAAGCAAGAGAGAAAGAAACCCGAAATGGGTCCCACCGGGCGTGCCAAAATGTTTCGCACAGAATGTTTTCAGTTCCTAGAATAGAGTTGCTTCTATCCTTTCATTCTCTTGAGAAACAGATAAGGGTTAGGGCTAGGAGGAATACCTGTTGAATGTTGAGAGGGTGTGCGCGTACCGTAGAGAAAGATCAGATCGACTGCGAAGAACTCCTTTTTGTCTGGGAAGGACTACCTGCAAGTAAGAATACAAGACCACCAGATTTTAATTAGACAATAAATGAGGGAACTGCCTTGGGCCCAGGAAATATAAAACTTCCTTTCGAAGGTGGTCAGTTCCCCTGCTTAATATGAATTAACACAAATTCTAACAAAGAAATTATTATCAAAATTACAATTTAGTTACCTTGTTAAAAGGCAATAGAGGAAAGGCTAGTTTTGGTTTGAGTCACAGTGACCGATGCCGGTCACTGTATAGACCGGTACTGGGTTGTCTACTAACCGATATCGGTAGGGGCAGTGATTTAGGGGCTTTTAGGGGATAATGAAGGTTGGCTATAAGGTGGCTATGGTGTTTATAAGGCTGGTAAATGATTGGGGATGGCAATGGGGTGATGGAGAAGACTCAGAGTGTATGGGGGCTGTTCTTGGGGCAATGTAAGGGTAGAGGAATGACAGTTAGATGTAGGGTGTTACCAGGGTAGTAGATCTAGGAATGACTTATAATTACTGTGATTCAGAAGTTCAAGAAATGTTATTTAAAGAATCATACAAGACACTACTTACTAGTTCCTGATGAAGATACAGGTCCAAGGACTGTGATGATGAAGGCAGGGCTCAGGTAGGATGATCTGACAATCAAAGATGAGCTATCTTCTCTCCCAATGCTTGGATGAGTGTCACTGGGCTCTGGTTACTTAGTTGCAGTCTTGGGCTTGATGTCCTTCTCTGCAAACTCTTCTCTTTTCTTCACTTGTCTCTGCTCTGCCAAGTGAATTTTCTGGATGCTCTTTCTTGATTCAATGATTTCTCCTCTTCTCTGATCAAATGAAAATCCAGATCCCTTGTTTTTGGTTGGGGGAGGTCATTTACAGGGAACCGATGGCGGTTACGTAACTGACGGTGGTCGAGTAGGAACCGATATCGGTTAGGTCAAAGTGGGCTATTTTTAGTAAAATAGCCAACTTTCCCTCCTTTTCTCCTGAGGGATTAGTTGTGGGCTTGGTCAAGTCATTATGAGGTTGGTTTTAGGTGTGGGTGAGGAGTAATTAGTCATGGGTGTGGATGTAGACCAAGTTATAGGTCTTAATTAGGTTAGTTTAGGGTTAGGGCTAGGTCATGATGAGGTGGCAAATGAGGTGGCAGGTTTGGAGATGTGGATTTATTAATTATAAGGTAATTAATAAATAATTGTGTAAGGTTTAGGTGGTGAGGTTAGGTTACGAAATGAGATGCGGGGCACAAGGGGTCGTAAGACACAAATTTGGTGTCTACACCCAGGTGAGCTCAAAGGTGAGCTACTTAGGTGAGCTCCCAGGTGAGCTTACACGGTGAGCTACTCAGCTATGAGCTCAAGGTGAGTTGGCAAGGTCAGCTCAAGGTGAGTTGAGCAAGGTGAGCTCCTAAGGTGAGTTCCAGGTGAGCTCATGAGCTTCGAGGTGAGCTCCCAAATGAAAGCTCCTAAGTGAGCTACAAGGTGAGCTCCTAAGTGAGCTGACTTAAGAAAACTACTCTCCAGGTGAGGTCCCTGGTGAGCTACTCGGAAAGCTCACATGTGAGCTCAAGTCAACCTACTAGATGAGCTACTCAGTGAGCTCCTAGGTGAGCTGCTAGGAGAGCTCCTAGGTGAGCTACTTGGCAAGCTGCTTGATGAACTCAAGGTGAGCTACAAGATGAGCTCAAGGTGAGTTGGCAAGGTGAGCTCCTTAGTGAGCTCAAGGTGAGCCTTCAAGGTGAGTTGATAGGAAAGATCCCATGTGAGTTGGAAAGGTGAGCTGTCAGGTGAGCTCCCATGTGAGTTTTTAGGTGAGTTACTTGACAAGCTCCTAGGTGAGCTCAAGTCAAGCTACTCAATGAGCTCCTGGGTGAGCTCAAGCAAGTTACTGAGAGATTCCCAACCCAGCTCCTAGGTGAGCTACTCTGTGAGCTCCCAAACGAGTTCAAAGGAGCTACTCACTGCTTGAAGTGAGCTAATCAGCAATCTGAGGTGAGCTTACATGTGAGCTACCAGATGAGCTCAAGGTGAGTTGGTAAGGTGAGCTCAAGGCAAGGTGAGTTGGCAAGGTGAGCTCCTAAGAGTTCTATAGGTGAGTTACTTGACGAGCTCCCAGGTGAGCTCAACTCGAGCTGATCGGTGAGCTCCCAGAAGATCTCCCAAAGGAACTACTTGGCGAGCTATTCCAGCTCCCAGGGAGCTGCTAGGTGAGCTCCCAAGGTGAGCTCTACATAGGTGAGCTCCCATGGTGAGGTCCCCAGTGAGCTACTCGGTGAGCTCACAAGCATCTTCAAATGTGAGCTCAAGGTCAACCTACTCTGTGAGCTACTCCGTGAGCTCCCAGGTGAGCTCAAGTAGATTAGGTGAGCTCCCAGGTGAGCTACTTAGTGAGCTACTCAGATGAACTCTAAGGTGAGCTACCAAGATGAGCTTAAGGTTATTGGCAAGGTGAGCTCCTCAGGTGAGCTCAAGGTGAGTTAGCAAGGTGACCTTATAGTGAAGCTCCCATGCGAGTTTTTGGGTGAGCTACTTGAGGAGCTCCTGGGAGAGCTCAAGTCGAGCTGCTCAGTGAGCTCCTGGGTGAGCTAAGGTGAGTTGGCACTATTAGGTGAGCTCCCAGGTGAGTTTTTAGGAAAGCTCAAGTCAATCTACTTGATGAGCTCCTGGGTGAGCTACTTACTAAGCTCCTAGCCAAGCTCCTAGGTGAGCTACTCAGTGAGCTCTAATGTGAGCTCAAAGGTGAGCTTTTCGGTAATCTCTAAGGTGAGCTTACATGTGAGCTACTAGATGAGCTCAAGGTGAGTTGGTAAGGTGAGCTCAAGGTGATTTGGTAAGGCAAGCTCAAGGTGAGTTAGTAAGGTGAGCTATCAAGAAATCTCCCAGGTGAGTTCCCAGGTGAGTTACTCGATGAGCTCCCAGGTGAGCTCAACTCAAGCTAATCGATGAGCTCCCAGGTGAGCTACTTGGTGAGCTATTTGGTGAGCTCCTAGGTGAGCTAGGTGAGGTTCCCAAGTGAGCTACTTGGTGAGTTCCCCAAGCTCACAAGTGAGCTCAAGTCCTACTCGTGAGCTACTCGGTGAGCTCCCAAGTGAGCTGTTAGGCAACCTCCTAGGTGAGCTACTCGGTGAGCTCCTAGGTGAGCTACTTAGGTGAGCTAATTGATGAACTCTGAGGTGAGATATTGTAAGCAGAATGAGCTAAGGTGAGTTAGCAAGGGAAGCTCA
The DNA here is from genome assembly GCA_019776745.2 of Taxus chinensis. Taxonomy (NCBI): domain Eukaryota; kingdom Viridiplantae; phylum Streptophyta; class Pinopsida; order Cupressales; family Taxaceae; genus Taxus; species Taxus chinensis. The sequence goes on along the minus strand of CM034151.1, from coordinate 905,061,846 downwards.
AGGTGAGCTGGTAGGTGAGCTCCATATGAGCTTAAGGTGAGCTAGCATAGGAAGCTGATAGGTGAGCTTCCCATGCGAGTTCAAGGTGAGCTCCCATGTGAGTTTTCAGGTGAGCTACTTGACGAGCTCCCAGGTGAGCTCAAGTTGAGCTACTCGACAAGTTCTGGGTGAGCTCAAGGTGAGCTGGCAAGGTGAGCTATCAGGTGAGCTCCTAGGTGAGTTTCCAGGAAAGCTCAAGTCGAGACTGCTCATGAGCTCCTAGGTGAGTTACTTGGTGAGCTCCCAACCAAGCTCTTAGGTGAGCTACTCAGTGAGCTCCCAAGGTGAGCTCAAATGAGCTTGTTGGTAATCTCTGAGGTGAGCTTACATGTGAGCTACCAGATGAGCTCAAGGTGAGTTGGACAAGGTGAGGTGAATTGGTAAGGTGAGCTATAAGGTGAGCTCCCAGGTGAGTTACTCGATGAGCTCCTGGGTGAGCTCAACTTGAGCTGATTCAGGTGAGCTCCAAGAAGAGCTCCCAGGTGAGCTACTTGGTGAGCTATTTGAGTGAGCTCCCAGGTGAAAGCTTTGCTAGGAAGCTCCCAAGTGAGCTACTTGGTGAGCTCCCAAGGTGAGGTCCTTTGGTCAAGCTGCTCGGTGAGCTCACAAGTGAGCTCATGCTAACGAGCTAACTGGTGAGATCTCAGTGAACCTTCCTCAGGTGAGCTATTCGGTGAGCTCCCAGGTGAGCTCTGAGGTGCTTTCTGAGGTGAGCTACCAGGTGAGCTACTTGGTAAGCTACCTCACTCGGTGAGCTGTCAGATGATCTCCAAGGTGAGCTACCAGATGAGCTCAAGGTCGAGGTCCTGAGGTGAGCTTACTCAGGTGAGCTCACAAGGTGAGCTCAATCAACCTTTGGTAAGCTCGGTGAGCTCCCATGTGAGTTTTCAGGCAAGCTCCTTGATGAGCTACTTTGCGAGTGAGCTCAACCAACTACTAGGCAAGAGTTCCTGGATGCTCTCAAGGTGAGTTAGCAAGGTGAGCTCCTAGTGAGCTCAAGGTGAGCTTGCAAGGTGAGCTGATAGGCAAGAGTCCCATGTAAGTTAGCAAGGTAAGCCATCAAGTGAGCTCCCATTCAAATTTTCAGGTGAGTTACTTGACGAGCTCTCAGGAAAGCTCAAGTCAAGTTGCTCTATGAGCTCCTAGGTGAGCTACTTACCAAGTTCCCAGCCCAGCTCCTAGGTGAGCTACTCCATGAGCTCCCAAGTGAGCTCAAAGGTGAGCTTGTTAGCAATCTCTGAGGTCAACTTACATGTGTGCTACAAGATGAGCTCAAGGTGAGTTGGCAAGGTGAGCTCAAGGAGAGTTACAAGGTGAGCTCAAGGTGAGTTGTCAGGTGAGCTCCCAGGTGAGCTCCTAAGTGAGTTACTTGATGAGTTCCTAGGTGAGCTCAACTTGAAGCTTGATCGGTGAGCTCCAAGAAGATCTCCCAAGAGCTACTTGGTGAGCTATTCCACTGAGTTCCTAGGGGAGCTACTAGGTGAGCTCCTAAGTGATCTACATGGTGAGCTCCCATGCGTGAGTCCCCAGTGAGCTACTTGTTGAGCTCACAAGAAAGCTCAAAAGTGAGGTCAAGTCAACCTACTTGGTGAGCTAGTCCGTGAGCTCCCAGGTGAGTGTTAGGTGAGTTCCTAGGTGAGCTACTTGGTGAGCTACTCGATGAAATCTAAGGTGAGCTACCAGATGAGCTCAAGGCTTGTTGGTAAGGTGAGCTCCTTAGTGAGCTCAAGGTGAGGTGGTAAGGTGACCTTATAGGTGAGCTCCCATGTGAGTTTTCGGGTGAGCTACTTGATGAGCTCTTGGGAGAGATCAATTAAAGCTACTCAGCGAGCTCCTGTGTGAGCTGTCACGTGAGCTCCGAGGTGAGTTTCCAGGAAAGCTCAAGTCAATATTCTTATTGATGAGCTCCTAGGTGAGCTACTTACCGACCTCCTAGTCGAGCTCCTAGGTGAGCCACTCAGTGAGCTCCCATATGAGCTCAAAGGTGATATTTTTGGTAATCTCTTAGGTGAAGCTTTCAACCAAGCTACCGGATGAGCTCAAGGTGAGTTGGCAAGGTGAAAGCTCTAAGGTGAGTCAGCAAGGTGAGCTCCTAGGTGAGTTACTTGATGAGCTCCCAGGTGAGCTCAACTCGAGCTGATCAGTGAGCTCCTAGAAGAGCTCTTAGGCACGCTACTAGATGAGCTTTTTGGTGAGCTTGCTAGGTGACCTCCCAAGCAAGATACTTGGTGACCTCCCAGGTGAGGTCCCCGATGAGCTCACAAATGAGCTCAAGTAAACCTACTCAGTGAGATTCTCATGAGCTCCCAGGTGAGCTGTTAGGTAAGCTCCTAGGTGAGATGTTAGTAGAGCTCCCAAGTGAGTTGTTAGGTGAGCTTCTAGGTGAGCTACTTGGTGAGCTACTTGATGAACTCTGAGGTGAGCTACAAGATGAGATCAAGGTGAGTTGGCAAGGTTAGCTCCTTAGTGAGCTCAAGGCAAGCTAGCAAGGCAAGCTGATAGGTGAGCTTCCATGCGAGTTGGCAAGGTGACCTATCAGGAGAGCTCCTATTTGAGTTTTTAGGTGAGATGCTTGACGAGCTCCTGGGTGAAATCAAGTGAAGTTGCTCGAAAAGATCTTGGGTGAGCTCAAGGTGAGATGTAAAGGCTAGCTGTCAAGTGAACTCCCAGGTGAGTTTTTAGACAAGCTCAAGTCGAGTTGCTCAACGAGCTCCTGGACGAGTTGCTTGCCAAGCTCCTAGCCGATATCCTAGGTGACCTGCTCAATGAGCTCACATACGAGCTCAAAGGTGAGCTTGTTTACAATCTTTGAGGTGGCTTACATGTGAGCTACTAGATGAGGTCAAGGTGAGTTGGCAAGGTGAGGTTTCTGGTGACCTCCCAGGTGAGTTGCTCGATCAGCTTCCAGGTGAGCTCAACTCAATATGATTAGGTGATCTTCTAGGTGAGCTACTTTTTGAGCTATTCAGTGAGATCCAAGGTGAGCTACTAGGTAAGCTCCAAAGAGAGCTACTTGGTGAGCTCCCAGGTGAGGTCCCTATGGAGCTTCTCAGTGAGCTGACAAGTGAGATCAAGTAAACCTACTTGGTGAGCTACTCAGTGAGATCCTAGGTGAGCTATTAGGTGAGCTCACAGAAGAGTTCCTAGGTGAGTTACTCGATGAACTCTGAGGTGAGATACAAGATGAGGTCAAGGTGAGTTGGCAAGGTGAGCTCCTCAGTGAGCTCAAGGTGAGTTGGCAAAGTGAGCTCCCATCTGATTTGATAAGGTGAGCTCCCATGTGAATTTTCACATGAGCTTATTGATGAGCTCCTAGGTGAGCTCAAGTTGATCTGTTCGGTGAGCTCCTGGGCAAGCTCAAGGAAAGCTGGAAAGGTGATCTATGCGGTGAGCTCTTAGGTGAGTTTTTGAGAAAGCTCAAGTCGAGCTGGTCGACAAGCTCCTAGGTGATATACTTGCCGAGCTCCCAGCCTAGCTCCTAGGTGAGCTCCCAAGAAAGCTCAAAGGTGAGCCATTTAGAAAGGTGAGCTCAAGGTGAGTTGGTAAGGTGAGCTGTCAGGTGAGCTCCCAGGTGAGTTCCTAGGTGAGTTACTTGATGAGCTCCTAGGTAAACTCAACTCGTGTTGCTTAAAAAACACTGAGGTGAGCTACCTTCTGAGTTCAAAGAGAGTTGGCAAGGTGAGATCCTCACCAATCTCAAGGTGAGATAACAAGGTGAGGTGATAGGTGAGCTCCCATACGAGTTGGCAAGGTGAGCTATTAGGCAAGCTCCCATGTGAGTTTTTGGGTGAGCTGCTTGATGAGCTCCCGGGTGAGCTCAAGTCAAGCTACTCACCGTGCTCCTAGGTGAGCTTAAGGTGAGTTGGAAAGGTGAGCTATCAGGTGAATTCCTAGGTGAGTTTATGGGAAAGCTCAAGTTGAGATCCTCGACAAGCTCCTAGATGAGTTCCTTATTGAACTCCCAGCTGAGCTCCTAGGTGAGCTACTTGATCAGATCCCATATGAGCTCAAAGGTGAGCTTTTCAGCAATCTCTTAGGTGAGCTTACATGCGAGCTACTAGATGAGCTCCAGGTGAGTTGGAAAGGTGAGCTCAAGGTGAGTTGGCAAGGTGAGATCAAGGTGAGTTGGCAAGGTGAGCTGTCAGGAAAGCTCCCAGGTGAGTTACTTGATGAGCTCCTGAGTGAGCTCAACTCGAGTTGATCGGAGAGCTCTCAGAAGAGATCCCAGGCAAGCTACTTGGCGAGCTATTTGGAAAGCTCCCAGGTTGAGCTCCCAAGCAAGCTACTTAGCAAGCTCCCAGGAGAGGTCCCTGGTGAGCTTCTCAGTAAGCTCACATGTGAGCTCAAGTTAACCTGTAATGACCCAAAAAATTCACACACGCTAATAACATAGTTAAATATAGGATAAGTTTTTTTTTACTTGATTGACACAAAACACGACACAACATGTCGCCACCAAGGTTACAACTAACTCTGTGAACAACTTGATACAAGGATGATTGACTTTTCTTTTTGACAAGACAACATAGGAAAACACCACATAATACACTTACAGTTAGGGAAAGCCACAATGAGAAATTATTGAAGGTTATTTATTTTGATAAAACATCCTTCAATCCTTAACTTAAGTTTTTTAGGACTTAGGATATGATTAGTACAAATTCTCTTACAACGTTAAGTTTCTTTCTTTTACTCTGAAGAGGATTTTTCTGTAAGTATTCTCTATTATGACCTTTATTTGTTTGATTCATTTATTTAGTAAAAAGGGGGATATTTATTGCCATAAGCCTATTTGTTCACACTTACGCTTCTAGAACTCATTCATACCCTTATGACAACCTAGGTTTGCATTCAGCACACTTAAGAGAAGAAATACAAAGAACCTTGTAGAAAGTTAGGAAGAAGGTAAAGTTGAATTCATCTTTAATACCTCATTAGTTATTACCAAAATTTAATTGAGGCTTGAGAATTTATCCAGAATTATCAAAGATTTTACTTAGGCTTCACTGAATGAGTATTACAAAAGAGAACAATTTACCTTCCAAATGGCAGAGAGATAGATTGTGTGGTTTCTAAATTGTTTTCTCTGGCTTATTAAATCTTATTATCTTCTAGAATTAACCTTAGATCTCCCTTACATTTGTTTTAAGAATTTCACGATAAAAGGGATATTGTTCACTAGTGTATCTAGGGATATCAAGTTATATAATGTTACTTAACAAAGGATAGTTTCATCTTTGATCACTTAAGGAATTACATGCTCTCAAGTTGGTCACCACTACATTAATTAATTTGCAATATAAATTTTATTTTAAATTCTATAAGTATTAAATAACCCATTTTATTTTACTTATGACACATTATTACTAAGTCTTAGAAAAATTTAACTCAACATTTATTCACAAGGGTAAAGTTTAACAATACTCATTTATGAAAACAAAACAAGGTTACATCAACTCTTAGAATACTAATAATCCATTAAGGCCACTCAAAAAAGAGGTAAACCAATTTTCTTATATTTTCCAAGATAGACAGATAATCCAAGGTTTCCAAAGTTAAGATGACATAATCCACAATACAATATACTAAAACATTGATCATCTTCTACATTTTCCACTGGACATTATCAATAGTTGAAGAATATAAAAAGGATTCATGCAAAATAACTTCTCAACTGAGGTTGATGCAAAAGTCTAGAAGTCTATCCCTCATCTACCCACATAAGCCATCTGCAACAATTTTTTTATACAAGAGTGAGTTCATGAGAATTGAGCAAGATAATGCTACACAAAGCCACCATAACTAAAGTCTAACAATACCATGAAAGAAACACTCTATTACGAGAATTGGGTCAATGCCCTAAACACAACAATACCTCAAATTATCATAAAGTCTCTACCATGTCAGTCAAAGAATAAAAGGCCTTGTACTTCAATTATGAACAAAAGAAACAAAAGTTTAACAATCGTATGAGAATGGATCTTGGCCTTATAATAAGGAATAAACAATCTATAAGAAACAAGATTCCCATTAACAATTAAATATTTACAAGATTGAAGTTTGTCACAAATGCCATCCATCTAACATTACCAAAAGATACCAAAAGCATAGGCTTTAATATAAGATTTCTAAAAGACAAGAGTTGATCAGCCTAACCAAGAGGAACCACAATGTTCACAGATTAACATGAAAGGCCAAGCATATTAGAATTTCATTCCTATAATCACATAGATCATATCACTAAAATTAGATACATGGACGTGACATGACATAAGTTTCGAAGTGAAGGCAAGGTATACTAGTCTTGACCATTAACTCCAAGAGATTCCCAAATCATTCAAGAAGGTCCAATGCTTTAAAGGCTAGTAATAACACGCAAGAGAAGAAGGGAACTCTATCAAACAAGAGTATACAAAACTTCATCCAAATTTTTATATCACTAAGGATTTAAAAACCTCCACAGTAATTCTAAAGTTCAGTTAATTTAAAATAAATTACTTTTTTTTCAAACAACAATATTTTAAGTCAACCCTTCATAACACAGTTAACCGTCACACATAGATACAAACATACATTTCTAAGTGACATTAACAAAACAAAACCTTCCGCTATGAATCCATAAGAGTATCAAATGCAAGATGAGTTTTTTTCCCAAAGATTAATCACGTTTTAGGAAATTTCCATCACAAAATATTAAGGTAATTACATGCATAGAAACTAACCAATATTAATTAATAGTGTTAACATTATAAAGGAGAAAGAATGCAAGTTAAGAAAATAGAAAAATGCCATCAACAATAATTCTGAGAGGGTAATTAGACCAAAACTATTCTAGTGTCAACAAGGTACTGGATTCACATAATGAAACCTCGAGCTTAGATGATCTGAAAAGCTAGTTATAGTTCAAGTTGATAGGGATGGTCAAGCTACTTCCTGAGGATGGCCTTAAAATCCTAGACACAAGATGAAAGATAATATAGGAGTCTAAACATGTGATACATAAACAAACAGATGAAGGTCTATCACTCGAGCAAGAGAAACATAACACCTATAGGAGAGGGCACACACATGATTTCCATCAACATACTGATAATGATAAAAGCTAAAACAAGAGAAAATAAGTAGAAAGGGGAGATCTCCCATCATGGCGTCCAACTAAAAAATTAATACAAGGAAAAAAAAGTGGTTCTATTTCACAATAATTTAAATATAGTAATAGTAGAAAAGTGTAGAAATATATTTCCTACTCCTCTAGCTTGAATAAGGCATCCAAACAACTCAAAACGAGTAGCAGCAAACTTCTAGAAGAATCCTTGTCCTTAGCAAGGAAGGCACCAACACTCCACTCAACCCGCATCAAAACGGAACAGAAGAAAAGGGAAGGAGCATCCATTGGAGCACAAAAGAATTTTTTTAAAAACAGTTGTAGCCACAAGATCCTAAGAGGCCACGTATGAAAAAGTGCAAGAAAACACAAGGCAGGTAAACTACTTGTCAAAATGCCTCAAGGATATGGGATATCAAGAAATTCCATGTTTGTAGGAGGAGCACACATGGGGATCTTCTACAGCCATTCTTGCTTCACATCAACATCTAATAGGTGAAAAACCTTTTGATCCACCCCTCCTTTTCCAAAATGCAGCTAGAGACAAAGGCACCATGGGACAGGAAAGGACATCCAACGAGGCAGCAAGGAGGTGGGTTTGAAGGATGAAGTCGCAGGAGTTAAAGGGCTGTGAGTGCAAACATGGAGGTATGCACAATGTGTGGAAGATGTAAACAAAATCCCATATAATTTATCCTTGCTTCACCACCCCCATGCCATCACTAGGTTTCTAATCTGGACATCTCACATTTTCTAAGCATACCCACACAACAAGGGTAGAAAGGAGTTTAGAAAAAGGTATGGACATCCTCTAGCAGCAAGGTGACAAAAAATAGGAAAAAAAAAAATGTCCTAGCCAAATAAAGGACTATGCCCAAGGAGGAACTATTATGCAAATGCATTAACAGGAAAGTTTCCAAGATTCTCTCCACATTATGAAAACCCTCTCTCTACTCAGGAAGCCAGGAGAAAACAAAATACTCATGCACTAAAAAAAAACAAATCTGAGTAGAAAGATAAAACAAAACCCAATAAAAAAAGGTGGCCAAGGGGAAAAGGCATTTCATTCCAGAAAAAATTCAAATCATGATTTAATTAAAGCCAATAAGGAGACAAATAGGTAGCTAAATAATAAATTTACACTTTCTCCACCAAAAAAGTCAGGTAATAACAACAAAGAAAGAAACAATAAGGAAGGACAAGGGTAAGAAATTCCTCCACGCCAAGCATGGCATAAATAATTAAAAATAAGGAAATAACCAAGTGGCCAGCAAGATGTATATGCAAAGTGTGAAACTATATAAAAAGATAAATTGTTTGACAAAAGAACATGCACTATAGTTTACAACCCCATACGCAATTGCTAACCATAATTACATATCCACAAAATGAAATAAATTTAATTGATCACAAATTCATTTTAAAATTCCATTAGTTCGACAAAATTGATGGTAGTATACAGCTGCTAAGTCTAGGGAACCGAAAAAAACTCACATATTTTAGTTAATAATAATTCTTAGTAATTGAAAATGTGCAATCCTATTGGTCAGCCTTCTTAGTAAAGGAAAATGTGTAATCCTATTGGTCATCTTATTTATCCAACAATATACATAATACATTTACATGAACAAATCATCTTTTATTTATCTCTACAAATAAATCCATGTCTCCACACCTAGTATGAGGATAAATTGATAATAAAAATTTACCAGCTGGTGGATGAGAAACATCAAATAAACAATAACTCACAATAAGGCATGCATACAGCCCGAAAAGGCTTAATTAATTCAAAAAATGAAATTTTTATTATCTATATACACATAAGAATATAACTAATACCCATTCCTTGATTATTTATTATTATTATGTTTTAAAATGTCGTGACACCTAAACAGGGTTTGAAAAATCATTTTGGACCTAACACGATAGTGATAAAACAAAAAATAATAATTTAATCAAGGGTTCGAGCATGAGAGTGATCAATACTATGGAAAAATATCTTATAGGTAATTAACAACAATCAACAGGAGGTTTGATAAAGCAAGAACAAGATTTTCCTTTAATAGGTTAATCATGAGGGATGCTACGGGGCCATCAACAAAAAACATCAACACCGACACAAGCAGGAAAGCTCAACAAGATGAAGATGACAACATTTGAATGGAAATGCAACGCCATTCAGCCCTTAGAAGCATGGTCATTCATAGAATAATAGAGTAGTGATGAATGAGGCATTACAAAACCTACTAGGGGAGCTACTTGGTGAGCTCCAAGGTGAGCTATTAGGAGAGCTCCTAGGTGTGCTATTAGGTGAGCTACTTGACGAACTCCAAGGTGAGATACCAGAAGAGCTCAAGGTGAGTTAGAAAAGTGATCTCATCAGTGAGCTCAACGAGCTTAAGGTGAGCTCCCATATGAGTTTGTAAGGTGAGTTGTTAGGTGAGCTCCCATACAAGTTTCTGAGCAAGCTCCTGGGTGAGGTCAAGGTGAGCTAGCAAGGTTAGCTCCTAGGTTAGTTTCTGAGTGAGCTGTTGGGAAAGCTCTTGGATTAGCTCAAGGTGAGCTAGCAAGGTGAGCTGTCAGGCAAGCTCCTAGGTGATTTTTTGGGCAAGCTCAAGTTGAGATGCTGGACAAAATCTTAGGAAAGCTCAAAGGTGAGCTTCTTAGCAATCACTAAGGTGAGCTTATATGTGAGCTACCAGATGAGCTCAAGTTGAGTTAGCAAGGTGAGCTTAAGGAGAAATGGAAAGGTGAGCTGCTAGGTGATCTCCTAAGTGAGTTACATAGCGAGCTCCTAGGTGAGGACCCTAGCGAGCTACTCGAAAAGCTCATAAGTGAGCTCAAGTCATTTACTCAATGAGCTACTTGGTGAGCTCCCATGCAGGCTGTTAGTCAAGCTCCCAGGTAAGTTATTAGGTGAGCTCCCACATGCAAGCTGTTAGGTGAGCTACTCGATGAAATCTGAGGTGAGCTAACATATAAGCTCAAGGAAACTTGGCAAGGTGAGCTCCTCAAGTGAGCTCAAGGTGAGCTAGTAAGGTGAGCTGATAGGTGATTTTCCATGTGAGTTATCAGGGTGAGCTATCAGGTGAGCTTCTATGTGAGTTGTCAGGTGAGATACTTGACGAGCTCTCAGGTGAGCTTAATTTGAGGTGCTCAGTGAGCTCTTGGGTGAGCTCAAGGTTAGATAGTAAGGTGAGCTATCAAGTGAGCCCCCAGGAAAGTTTCCAGGAAAGCTCAAGTTGAGCTTCTCGATGATCTCCTAGGTGAGCTACTCATTGAGCTCCTAGCTAAGCACCTAGGTGAACTTCTTGGTGAGCTCCCAGGTGAGCTTAAAGGTGGGCTTGTTGGCAATCTCTGAGGTGAGCTTACATGCAAGCTACTAGATGAGCTCAAGGTGAGTTGGCAAGGCAAGCTCAAGGTAAGTTGGCAAGGCAACCTCAAGGCATGTTAGCAAGGCAAGATGTCAGGTGAGCTCCCAGTTAAGTTCCTATGTGAGTTACTCAAGGAGCTCCCGAGCAATCTCAACTCGAGCTGATCATCGAGCTCTCAGAAGATCTCCCTAGTGAGCTACTTTGCGAGCTATTTGGCGAGATCCTAGGTGAGCTGCTAGGTGAGCTCCCAAGTGAGCTACTTGACAAGCTCCTAGGTGAGGTCCCTGCTGATCTGAGCAATGAGCTCACAAGTGAGCTCAAGTCAACCTACTCAGTGAGCTACTCATTGAGCTCTCACGTGAGTTGAGGAGAGCTCCCAGGTGAGCTACTTAGCGAGCTACTTGATGAACTCATAGGTGAGCTATAAGATGAGATGAAGTTGATTTGGTAAGGCAGGCTCCTCAGTGAGCTCAATGAGCTTGCAAGGTGAGCTCCCATTTGATTTATTAAGGCAAGCTATCAGGCGAGCTCCCATGTGATTTTTGGGGTGGGCTACTTGACAAGCTCAAGTTGAGCTACTCGAAGATCTCCTGGGTGAGCTCCAGGTGAGCTGGCAAGGTGAGCTCCCAGGTAAGTTTTTGTGTAAGCTCAATTCAAGCTACTTGACAAGCACCTAGGCAAGCTACTTGTCGAGCTCCCAATTGAGTTCTTAGGTGAGCTACTTGGTGGGCTCTTAGGTGAGCTCAAAGGCAAGCTTGTTAGTAATGTCTAAGGTGAGATTATATGCAAGCTACCAGCTGAGCCCAAGGTGAGTTGGCAAGGCAAGCTTTCAGGTGAGCTCCCAGGTGAGTTTTCAGGTGAGTTACTTGACAAACTCTCAGGTAAGCTCAACTTGAGCTAATCGGTGAGCTCCCATGTGAGCTACTTAGAGAGTTGTTCAGAGAGTTCCTAGGTGAGTTGCTAGGTGAGCTCCCAAACAAGATACTTGGCTAGCTGGCAAGCTCACAAGTGAGCTATTAGGTGAGCTCCTAGGGGAGCTACTTGGGAAGTTGCTTGATGAACTCCGAGGTGAGCTACCAGATGATCTCAAGGTGAGTTGGTAAGGTGAACTCCTCAGTAAGCTCAAGGCGAGCTAGTAAGGTGAGCTCCCATGTGAGTTTTCAGGTGAGTTTCTAGACGAGCTCCTAGATGAGCTTTGAGTTCCCAGGAAAGTTACTTGACAAGCTTCTAGGTGAGATCAACTTGAGATGATCAGCGAGCTCCCAGAAGAGCTGTTAGGTGAGCTACTTGAAAAATTGTTTGGTGAGCTTCTAAGCGAGCTCCCAAGTGAGCTACTTGGCAAGCTCCCATGCGAGGTCCCCAATGAGCTCACATGTAAGCTCAAGTGAACATACTTTATGAGCTACTCAGTTAGCTCCCAGGAGAGCTATGAGCCGAGGTCCCAGGCAAGCTACTTGGGGAGCTACTCGATGAATTCTGAGGTGAGCTACCATACAAGCTCAAGGTAAGTTGGCAAGGTGATCTCCTAAGTGAGCTCAAGGAAGGATGGCAAGGTAAGTTGATAGGTGATCTCCCATGCAAGTTTCTAGGTGAGCTATTAGGTAAGCTCCCATATAATTTTTCAGGTGAGCTACTTCATGAGATCCCATGTGAGCTCAAGTTGAGCTACTCGGTGAGCTCTTATGTGAGCTTAAGGTGAGCTGGCAAGGTGAGTTGTTAGGTGAGCTCCCAGGTGATTTTTTAGGTAAGTTGCTCTACAAAATCTAAGGTAAGCTACCTTCCAAGCTTAAGGTGAGTTGGCAAGGTGAGCTCCTTAGCAAGCTCAAGGTGAGCTGATAGGTGAGCTCCCATGTGAGTTGGCAAGGAAACCTATCAGGAAAGCTCCCATGTGAGTTTTTGGGTGAGCTATCTGACAAGCTCCCAGGTGACCTCAAGTCATGCTTCTCAGTGACCTCCTGATAGAGCTTAAGGCTAGCTAGCAAGGTGATCTATCAGGTGAGCTACTTGGTGAGATCCCAGGTGAGGTCAAAGGTGAGCATGCCAGCTATCTCTTAGGTGAGCTTACATGCGAGCTACCAGATGAGCTCCAAGTGATTTGGAAAGGTGAGCTCAAGGTGAGTTGGTAAGGCTAGCTCAAGGTGAGTTAGCAAGGTGAGCTATCAAGTGAGCTCTCAGGTGAGTTCCTAGGCAAGTTACTCAATGAGCTCCTGGGTGAGCTCAACTTGAGTTGATTATTGAGCTCCCAGAATAGCTCAAGGCGAGATACTTGGCGAGATATTCACTTAGCTCCTAGAAGAGCTACTAGGTGAGCTCCCAAGTGAGCTACTTAGTGAGCTTCCAAGTGAGGTACCTCAGTGAGCCTCTGTGAGCTCACACGTGAGCTCAAATAAACCTACTCAGTGAGCTCTAAGGTGAGCTATTTGGTGAGTTCCTAGCTGAGGTGTTAGGTGAGCTCTCATGGGAGTTGTTAGGTGAGCCTCATGGTGAGCTACTTGAAAAACTCTAAGGTGAGCTACTAGACAAGCTCAAGGTGAGTTGGCAAGGTGAGCTCCTCAGCAAGCTCAAGGTGAGGTGATAAGCAAGCTCCCATGTGAGTTGTCAAGGTGAGTTGTCAGGTGAGCTCCCATATGAGTTTCAAGGTGAGCTGCTAGGTGAGCTCAAGGTGAGATAGAAAGGTGAGATCCTAGATGAGTTTTTAGGAGAGCTACTAGGTGAGCTCCTAGGCAAGCTCAAGGTGAGAAAATAGGGTGAGCTGTCAGGTGAGCTCCTAGGTAAGTTTCTAGGAAAGCTCAAGTTAAGATGCTCAATGAACTCCTGGGTGAGCTCAAAGGTAAGTTTGTCAGTAATATCTGAGGTGAGCTTACATGCGAGCTACCAGATGATATTAAGGTGAGTAAGCAAGGTGAGCTCAAGGCAAGTTGACATGCCAAGCTCAAGATGAGTTGGTAAGGCAAACTGTCAGGTGAGCTCCCAGGTGAGTTCCCATGCGAGTTACTAGATGAGCTCTCGAGTGAACTCAAGTTAAGCTTATCAGCAAGCTCCCAGAAGATATCCTAAGTGAGCTACTTGGCAAGCTATTCGGTGAGCTCCCAGGTGAGCTACTAGGTAATCTCCTAAGTAAGCTACTTGGTGAGCTCCCAGGCGAGGACCCTGGTGAACTACTCAAAAATCTCACAAGTGAGCTCAAGTTAACTTGCTCAGCAAGCATCTCAGTGAGCTCCTAGGTGAGCTATTAGGTGACCTCCTAGGCTAGCTATTAGGTGAGCTACTTAAAAAACTCTGAGGTGAGCTACTAGACGAGCTCAAGGAGAGTTGGCAAGGTGATCTTCCTAGTGAGATAGCAAGGCAAGCTGATAGCCGAGCTCCCATGCGAGTTGGCAAGGTAAGCTGTTAGGAGAGCTCCCATGTGAGTTTTTGGGTGAGCTGCTTGATGATCTCCTAGGCAAGCTCAAGTTGAGGTGCTCGGAAAGCTCTGGCCAAGCTCAAGGTGAGCTGGCAAGGTGAGCTCCCAGGTGAGTTTTTAGGAAAGCTCAAGTTGAGCTGCACGACAAGCTCCTGGGTGAGCTGCTTGTGGAGATCTTAGTTGAGATCCTAGGTGAGCTTACATGTGAGCTACCAGATGAGCTCAAGTTGAGTTGGAAAGGTGAGCTCAAGATGAGTTGGAAAGGTAAGCTCAAGGTGAGTTGGTAAGGTGAGATGTCAGGTAAGCTCCCAGGTGAGTTCCTATGTGAGTTACTCAACAAGCTCCCAGATGAGCTCAAATCAAGATGATTGACAAGTTCCCAGAAGAGATTCTAGCCAAGATACTTGGTGAGATGTTAATTGAGCTCCTGAGTGAGCTACTAGGTGAGCACCCAAGCAAGCTACTTGGTGAGCTCCCAAGTGAGGTCCCTGGCGAGCTACTTGGCGAGCTCACAAGTGAGCTCAAGTCAACCTACTTGGTGAGCTGCTCAATGAGCTCCCAGGAGAGATACTTAGTGAGCTACTCAATGAACTCCAATGTGAGATACCAGATGAGCTCAAGGCATGTTGGTAAGGTGAGCTCCTCAGTGAGCTCAAGGTGAGCTGGGAAGGTGCACTTATAGGTAAGCTCCCATGCGAGTTTTTAGGTGAGATATTTGACGAGCTCCTGGATGAGCTGTGAGTTCCCAGGTGAGTTACTTGGCAAGCTCTTAGGCAAGCTCAACTCAAGCTTATCAGAGAACTCCCAGAAGACCTCCCAGGTGAGCTACTTGGTGAGTTGTTTAGTGATTTCCTAGGTGAGCTACTAGGTGAGCTCCCAAGCAAGCTACTTACCGAGCTCCCAAGTGAGGTCCCCAGTGAGCTACTCGGTGAGCTCACAAGTGAGCTCAAGTCATCTTACTTGATGAGCTGCTTGGTGAGCTCCCAGGTGAGCTATTAGGTGAGTTTCTTGACAAACTCTGTGGTGAGCTACCAGATGATCTCAAGGTGAATTGGCAAGTTGATCTCCTCAGTGAGCTCAAGGTGAGCTAGCAAGGTGAGCTAATAGGGGATTTCCCATTTGAGTTATTAGGGTGAGCAACGTGAGCTCAAGTCATCTTACTTGATGAGCTGCTTGGTGAGCTCCCAGGTGAGCTATTAGGTGAGTTTCTTGACAAACTCTGTGGTGAGCTCAAGGTGAGTTGGTAAGGTATCAGATGATCTCAAGCTCCTATTGGCATGTTGATCTCCTCAGGTGAGCTCAATTGATGAGCTCTCGCAAGGAGAGCTCATAGTTGAGGTGCTCGGTGAGTTCAAGGAGAGCTGGCATTAGGGTGAGCTATCAGGTGAAGCTCCTAGGTGCATGTTTTCAGGTGAGCTAATTGATGGTGAGCTCAATATTAGGTGAGCTCTCGCTGCTTGACGAGCTCCTGGGTGAGCTACTTGTTGAGCTCCCAGCTGAGCTCCTAGGTGAGCTACTCTTTGAGCTCCTAGGTGAGATGAAAGATGATTTAATCAGTAATATTTGAGGTGACCTTACATGCGAGCTACCAAATGAGCTCAAGATGTGTTGGAAAGGTGAGCTCCTAGGTGAGTTGGTAAGGTGAGCTCAAGGCAAGCTGGTAAGGTTATCTATCAGACGAGCTCCTAGGCAAGTTCATAAGTGAGTTACTAAACAATCTCTCGAGTGATATCAACTCAACATGATCATCAAGATCCCAGAAGAGCTCCCTAGTGAGCTACTTTGCGAGGTATTCGGTGAGCTCCCAGCTGAGCTCCTAGGTGAGCTCCCAAGCGAGCTACTTGGCGAGCTCCATGGTGAGCTAGTCGGTGAGCTCACAAGTGAGCTCAAGTCAACCTACTCAGTGAGTTGCTCGTTGATCTCCTAGGTAAGCTATTAGGTGAGCTCCCAGTTGATCTACTTGGTGAGCTGCTTGATGAAATTAGAGGTGAGCTACCATATGAGCTTCAAGATGTGTTAGAAAGGTGAGGCTCCTCAGGTGAGCTTAAGATAAGGTGGGAAGCTCAAGGCAAGTCAAGAGCTCCAATCTGAGTTATCTATCAGACGAGCTCCTAGGCTAAGTTCATAAGTGAGTTACTAAACAATCTCTCGAGTGATATCAACTCTCCCAGAGAGCTCCCATGTGAGATAATTAGTGAGCTGTTCGGTGAGCTCCTAGGTGAGCTACTAGGTGAGCTCCCAAACACGCTACTTGGTAATCTCCTAGGTGAGGTCCACAGTGAGCTCAAAAGTGACTTGTTAGTGAGGCTCCCAGGTGAGCTATTAGGTGAGCTCCTAGGCAAGGTACTTGGTGAGCTGCTCGATGAACTCTAAGGAGAGATACCAGATAAGATAAAGGTGAGTTGGTAAGGTGAGCTCAAGGCAAGTTGGTAAGGTTATCTATCAGACGAGCTCCTAGGCAAGTTCATAAGTGAGTTACTAAACAATCTCTCGAGTGATATCAACTCAACATGATCATCAAGATCCCAGAAGAGCTCCCTAGTGAGCTACTTTGCGAGGTATTCGGTGAGCTCCCATATGAGCTACTAGGTGAGCTCCCAAGCGAGCTACTTGGCGAGGTCCATGGTGAGCTAGTCGGTGAGCTCACAAGTGAGCTCAAGTCAACCTACTCAGTGAGTTGCTCGTTGATCTCCTAGGTGAGCTATTAGGTGAGCTCCCAGTTGATCTACTTGGTGAGCTGCTTGATGAAATTAGAGGTGAGCTACCATATGAGTCAAGGTGACTTAGCAAGGTGGGCTCCTCAGTGAGCTTAAGATAAGATGGGAAGGTGAGCTCCAATCTGAGTTATTAAGGACAGCTATCAGGCGAGCTCCCATATGATTTTTTGGGTAAGCTACTCAACAAGCTTTAGTTAAGCTTCTTGGTGAGCTCCTAGGTGAGCTCAAGGTGATCTGGTAAGGTGAGCTCCTAGGAAAGTTTCCGTGCAAGCTCAAGTCAAGCTGCTCAACGAGCACCTGGGTGAGCTACTTGTCGAGCTCCCAGCTCAGCTCCTAGGTGAGTTTCTTTGTGGGCTCTTAGGTAAGCTCAAAGGAAAGGTTGTTGATAATGTATTCTTATATGTGAGCTACCAGATGAGCTCAAGGTGAGTTGGCAAGGTAAGTTGTTAGGTGATCTCCCAGGTGATTTCTCAGGTGAGTTACTTGACAAGCTCTTAGGTGAGCTCAACTCGAGCTGATCGGTGAGCTCCCAGAAGAGCTCCCATGTGAGATAATTAGTGAGCTGTTCGGTGAGCTCCTAGGTGAGTTGCTAGGTGAGCTCCCAAACACGCTACTTGGTAATCTCCTAGGTGAGGTCCACAGTGAGCTCAAAAGTGACTTGTTAGGTGAGCTCCCAGGTGAGCTATTAGGTGAGCTCCTAGGCAAGGTACTTGGTGAGCTGCTCGATGAACTCTAAGGAGAGATACCAGATAAGATAAAGGTGAGTTGGTAAGGTGAGATTCTCAGTGAGATAAAGGTGAGCTAGTAAGGTGAGATCCCATGTGAGTTTTTAGGCAAGCTGCTTGATGAGATCTTGGATGAGCTGTGAGTTCCAAGGTGAGTTACTTGATGAGCTTCTGGGTGAGATGAAATTGAGATCATCGATGAGCTCCTAGAAGAGATCCTAGGTGAGCTACTTGACAACATGTTTGGTGAGCTTCAAGGTGAGCTGATAGCTGAGCTCCCAAGTAATCTACTTGGTGAGCTCCCATGTGAGTTCCTCGATGATCTTCTCAGTGAGATCATAAGTAAGCTCAAATCAACCTACTCGACGAGCTACTAGGTGAGCTCCCACGCAAGCTATTAGGTGAGATCCTAGGTAAGCTACTTAGTGAGCTACTCAAACAAACTCTGAGGTGAGCTACCATACAAGCTCAAGGTTAGTTGGCAAGGTGATCTCCTAAACTTTCTCAAGGAGAGATAGCAAGGCGAGCTGATAAGCGATCTCGCACATGAGTTTCTAGGTGAGCTATCAGGTGAGTTCCCATGTGATTTTTCAGGTGAGGTGATTAACAAGAACCTGAGTGAGCTCAAGTTGAACTACTCGGTGAGCTCCTGTGTGAGCTCAAGGTGTGCTGGTAAGGTGAGCTATTAGGTGATCTCCTAGGTGAGTTTTCAGGCAAGCTCAAGTTGAGCTACTCGAGGAGATCCTAGGTGAGCTACTTTTTGAGATCCTAGCTGAGATCCTAGGTGAGCTACTTGGTTAGCTTCCATGTGAGCTCAAACATGAGATTTTTGGTAATCTCTGAGGTGAGCTTACATGTGAGCTACAAGATGAGCTCAAGGTGAGTTGGAAAGGTGAACTTAAGGGGAGTTGGCAAGGTGAGCTATCAGGTGATCTTCTAGGTGATTTCCTAGGTGAGTTACTAGATGTGCTCCTAGGTGAGCTCAACTCGAGCTGATCAGTGAGATCCCAGAAGAGATCTCAGGTAAGTTACTTGGAGAGCTACTCCAAGGTGAGCTCCCAAGGTGAGCTACTTGGCAAGCTCCTAGACAAGGTCCCCAGTGAGCTGCTTGGTGAGCTCACAAGTGAGCTCAAGTTAACCTACTTGGTGAGATGCTCGGTGAGCTCCCAGGTGAGCTGTTAGTTGAGCTCCCAGTAAAGCTATTAGGTGAGTTCCCAGGTGAGCTACTTGGTGAGCTGCTCAAGGTGAGCTTAATCTGAGGGGAGCTACCAAATGAGCTCAAGGTGAGTTGGAAAGGTGAGCTATTAGGTGACCTCCCATGAAATTTTTTCGGGTGAGCTGATAAGGAAAGATCCCATGTAAGTTTTAGGGTAAGCTATATGATGAGCTCCCGTCTCATCTCAAGTCGAGCTACTTAGTGAGCTCCCTGGTTGAAAGCTTAAGGTGAGCTAACAAGTAAAGCTGTCAGGTGAGCTCCCAAGTGAGTTTCTGGGTAAGCTCAAGTCGAGCTACTCAAGGAGCTCCTAGGTGAGCTTCTTGCCAAGCTCCCAACTGAGCTCCTAGGTGAGCTACTTGGTGGGCTCCTAGGTGAGGTCAAAGGTGAGCTTGTCGGAAATATTTGAGGTGAGCTTACATGTGAGCTACTAGATGAGCTCAAGGTGAGTTGGTAAGGAGCTCAAGCTCAAGTTCGAGTTGGTAAGGTGAGCTCAAGGTGAGCTGATCAGGAAAGCTCCCAAGTTCAGTTCCTAGGGGAGTTACTCGATGAGATCCTAGGTGAGCTCAACTTGAGCTGATTGGTGAGCTCCTAGAATTAGCTTCCAAGTGAGCTACTTAGCGAGATATTCGGTGAGCTCCCATTGGAGCTGCTAGTTAAGCTCCTAAGCGAGCTACTTGGTGATCTCCCATGTGAGGTCCCTGGCAAGCTATTTCAAGGTGAGTTCACAAGTGAACTCAAGTCAACCTACTCAGGCGAGCTACTTGGTGAGCTCCTAGGCGAGCTGTTAGGTGAGCTCTGATGTGAGCTGTTAGTAGAGTTCGTAGGTGAGCTACTTGGCAAGCTGTTTGATGAACTCTGATAGGGGAACTCTAAGCTCCCATGCATGTTTTTGGGTAAGCTACTTGAAAGATCTCTCAGGTGAGCTCAAGTCAACCTACTCAGTGAGCTACTTAGGTGAACTCCCATGTTAGCTCCTCAAGTGATATAATTGGCAAGCTACTAGACAAAATCCTAGGTGAGCTACTCAGACAAGTTCAAGGTAATTTGGAAAGGTGAGCTCCTCAGTGAGCTCAAAGTGAGCTTGTAAGAAGAGCTCCCATCTGAGTTTGTGAGGTGAGATCCTCATGTGAAGTTTTCATGTGAGATTCTTCATGAGCTCCTGGGTGACCTACTTGAAGCGCTACCAAGTGAGCTCAAGTTGAGCTACTTGGGTAACTCCTAGGTGAGCTCAAGGTGAGGCTGTAAGGTGAGCTATCAGGTGAGCTCCTAGGAAAGTTTTTCAGGTAAGCTCAAGTCGAGCTGGTCGACGAGCTCCCAGGTGAGCTCAAAGGTGAGCTAGTTGGCAAGGTGAGTTCAATGGTGAGTTAGCAAGGTGATGTGTTAGAATGAGCTCCTAGGTGAGTTTCTAGGTAAAGTTACTCGAGCTGATCAGGTGAGCTCCTAGGAGAGCTCCCAAAAGAGCTTCTAGGTGAGCTCCCAAGTGAGCTACTTGGCAAGCTCCCAGGTGAGGTCCCTAATGAGCTACTCGACAAGCTCACAAGTGAGCTCAAGTCAACCTACTTGGTGAGTAGAGCTCCCAGGCAAGCTGTTAGGTGAGCTCTCAGGTGAGATGCTAGGCAAGATCCTAGGTGAGCTAATTGGTGAGCTACTCGATAAAATCTGAGGTGAGCCACCTTCTAAGCTCAAGGTGAGTTGGCAAGGTGAGCTCCTCAGTGAGCTCAAGGTGAGCTGAAAAGGAGAGCTGATAGGCGAGCTCCCATGCGAGTTAGCAAGGTGAGCTGTCAGGTGATCTCCCATGCTGAGTTTTTAGGTGAGCTACTTGACGAGCTCCTAGGTGAGCTCAAGCCAAGCTACTCAGTGAGCTCTTGGGTGAGCTCAAGGTGAGCTATTAGGTGAGCTTCCAAGTGAGTTTTTAGGAAAGCTCAAGTTGAGTTGCTTGATGAGCTCTTGGGTGAGCTACTTACCAAGCTTCTCAGCCGAGCTCCTAGGTGAGCTAGTCGGTGAGATTCCAGGTGAGCTCAAAGGTGAGCTTGCAGAAATCTCTTAGGTGGGCTTACATACAAGCTACAAGATGAGCTCAAGGTGAGTTGGCAAGGTGAGCTCAAGGTGAGTTGGCAAGGTGAGCTCAAGGTGAGTTCCCCGACGAATTGAGCTCAAGGTGAGTTACTAGATGAGCTCCTGGTGAGCTCCCCGGTGAGTTCCTAAGTGAGTTCCTAGAAGAGCTCCCAGGCAAGCTAACTTGGTGAGATATTCGGTGAGCTCTTAGGTGAGCTCCTAGGTAAGCTCCCAAGTGAGCTATTTGGTGAGCTCCTAGGAGAGGTCCCAAGTGAGTTACTTAGCAAGCTCCCAGTGAAAGGTTCAAGTTAAGCTACTCAATGAGCTCACACGTGAGCTCAAGTGAGCCTACTATTAGGTGAGCTGTAATGTGAGCTCCCAGGTGAGCTATTAGGTGAGCTACCATGTAAGCTACATGGTGAACTACTCAATGAACTCTGAGGTAAGCTACCAGATGAGCTCAAGCCAAGTTGGCAAGGTGAGCTTTAGTCAGCAAGCTCAAGGTGAGCTGGCAAGGTAAGTTGATAGGTGAGGTCCCATCTAAGTTATCAGGGAGAGCTATCATGCAAGCTCCTATGTGAGTTTTCAGGCAAGCTACTTGATGAGGTCTCAGGCAAGCTCAAGTTGAAGCTGCTCGTCGAGCTCCTGGGTGAGCTCAAGGTGAGCTATCAAGTGAGCTCCCAGGTGAGTTTCCAGTGAAGCTCAAGTTGAGCTACTTGACGAGCTCCTGGGTGAGCTATTTGTTGAGCTCCCATCCGAGCTCCTAGGTGAGCTACTTGGTGAGCTCCCAGGTGAGCTTGTTGTCAGCAATATTTGAGGTGAGATTATATGTTAGCTACCAAATGAGCTTAAGGTGAGTTGGTAAGCGTGAGCTCAAGGTAAGTTTACAAGGTGATCTCAAGGCAAGTTGGCAAGGTGAGTTAGTAGGAGATCTCAAAGGCAAGTTCCCGGGTGAGTTACTCAACAAGCTCCCGAGTGAGCTCAACTCAAGCTGATCGTTAAAATCCCAGAAGAGATCCCTAGTGAGCTACTTTGCAAGCTATTCAGTGAGCTCCCAGTGAGCTACTAGGTGAGTTCTCAAGTGAGCTACTTGACGAGATCCCAAGTGAGGTCCCTAGTGAGCTGCTCAGTGAGGTCACAAGCAAGCTCACAAGTGAGCTCAAGTCAACCTACTCGGTGAGCTGCTCGTTAAGCTCCCAGGAGAGCTCCCAAGTGAGCTCCCAGGAAAGCTACTTGGAAAACTACTCGACAAACTCAGAGGTGAGCTACTAGACGAGCTCAAGGCAAGTTGGCAAGGTGAGTTATCAGGAGATCTCCAAGGCAAGTTCCCGGGTGAGTTACTCAATGAGCTCCCGTGAGCTCAACTCGAGCTGATCGTTAAAATCCCAGAAGAGCTCCCTGATAAGCTACTTTGCAAGCTATTTGGTGAGCTCCCAGGTGAGCTACTAGGTGAGTTCTCAAGTGAGCTACTTGACGAGATCCCAAGTGAGGTCACTAGTGAGCTGCTCAGTGAGGTCACAAGCAAGCTCACAAGTGAGCTCAAGTCAACCTACTCTACTCATTAAGCTCCCAGGAGAGCTCCTAAGTGAGCTCCCAGGAAAGCTACTTGGAAAACTACTCGACAAACTCAGAGGTGAGCTACTAGACAAGCTCAAGGTGAGTTGGCAAGGTGAGCTCCTTAATGAGCTCAAGGTGACCTGGCAAGGAGATCTGATAGGAAAGCTCCCATGTGAGTCTGTAAGGCAAGCTATCAGGTGAGCTCCCATGTGAGTTTTGGGGTGAACTACTTGATGAGATCAAGTTGAGCTACTTGGCAAGCTCTTGGGTGAGCTCAAGGTGAGCTAGAAATGTAACCCGTTAGGTGAGCTCCCAGGGGAGTTTCAGTGTAAGCTCAAGTCACGCTACTCGAGGAGGACCTAGGTGAGCTACTTACCAAACTCCCAGCCAAGCTCAGTACTTAGTAAGCTCAAAGGTGAGCTTGTTAGCAATGTCTAAGGTGAGCTTATATGCGAGCTACCAAATGATCTCAAGGTGAGTTAGTAAGGTAAGCTATCAGGTGAGCTCCCATGTGAGTTCTCAGGTGTTTTATTCGATAATCTCTTGGGTGAGATCAACTCTAGCTAATTGGTGTACTCCTAGAATAGCTTCTATGTGAGCTACTTCACAAGCTATTCGACGAGCTTCCAAGTGATTTTCTATGTGAGCTCCTAAGCAAGCTACTTGGTAAGCTCCCAGGTGAGGTCCCCGGTGAGCTCACAAGTGAGTTGTTAGGTGAGATCCCAGGTAAGTTGTTAGGTGAGCTTGCAGGTAAGCTATTTGGTGAGCTACTCCATGAACTGTGAGTCGAGCTACTAGGTGAACTCAAGGTGAGTTGGCAAGGTGAGCTCCTAAGTGAGCTCAAGGTGAGCTGGCAAGGTAAGCTCCCATGTGAGTTTTTAGGTGAGCTACTTGACAAGCTCTTGGATGAACTGTGAGTTCCCAGGCAAGTTCCTCGACTAGGTCCTTGGTGAGATCAACTCAAGATGATTAGCGAGCTCCTAGAAGAGGTCCTAGGTGAGCTACTTGACAAGATATTTAGCGAGCTTCTAGGTAAGTTGCTAGGAAAGATCCCAAGTGAGATACTTGTTGAGCTCCCATATGAGGTCCTCGACAAGCTACTCAGTGAGGTCAAAAGCAATCTCAAGTCAACCTACTCGACGAGTTTCTCGGTGAGCTCCCAGGTGAGCTGTTAGGTGAGCTACTTGGTGACCTACTTGATGAACTCTGAGGTGAGGTACCAAAAAAAACTCAAGGCAAGTTGCCAAGGTGATGTCTTAAGCGAGGTCAAGGTGAGCTAACAAGGAAAGCTAATAGGTGAGCTCCCACGTGAGTTTCTAAGTGAGCTATCAGGAAAGCTCCCATGTAAGTTTCTGGGTGAGCTATCAGGTGAGATCCCATGTGAGTTTCTAAGTGAACTATCAAGTGAGCTCCCATGTGAGTTTTAGGGTGAGATGTTTGATGAGCTCTTGGGTGTCTTGGCAAGTTGTTTGGTGAGCTCCTAGGTGAGCTGTTAGGCAAGCTCCCAAGTGAGCTACATGGCAAGCTCCCAGGTGAGGTCCCCGATGAGCTGCTTGGTAAGTTCATAAGGAAGCTCAAGTCAACATACTCGGTGAGCTCCTAGGTAAGCTATTAGGAAATCTCCTAGGTGATCTTTTAGTTGAGTTCCCAGGTGAGCTACTTGGTAAGCTACTTGATGAACTCTGATAGGGGAGCTCCTATGTGAGTTGGCAAGGCAGGCTGTCAAGTGAGCTCCCATGCACCTTTTCAGGTGAGCTACTTGATGAGCTCCCAGGAAAGCTCAAGTCAAATTGTTGAGAAAGCTTTTGGGTGTGCTAAAGGTGATCTACCAAGGTGAGCTGTCAGGTGAGCTCCCAGGTGAGTTTCTAGGTAAGCTCAAGTCAAGCTACTCGACGAGCCCCTAGGTGAGCTGCTTACCAAGCTCTCAGCTGAGCTCCTAGGTGAGCTCCCAGATGAGTTCAAAAGTGATCTTGTAGAGAATATCTAAGGTGAGTTTACATGTGAGCTATCAGATGAGCTCAAGGTGAGTTGGAAAGGTGAGCTCAAGGTTTAGTTAACAAGGTGAGCTATTAGGTAAGCTCCCAGGTGAGTTCCCAAGCGAGTCACTCAAAGAGCTCTAGGGCGAGCTCAACTCGAGTTGATCAGCAAGCTCCCATAAGAGCTCCTAGGTGAGCTTGTTGACAATATCTGAGGTGACCTTACATGCAACCTACTAGATTAGCTCAAGCTGAGTTGGCAAGGTGAGCTTAAGATGAGTTGGCAAGGAGAGCTCAAGGTGAGTTACCAAGGTGAGCTGTCAGGCAAGCTCCAAGGTAAGTTCTGAGGTGAGTTACCTAACAAGCTACCCAGTGAGGTCTCAAGCAAGCTCAAATTAACCTACTCAAAGAGCTACTCATTTATCTCCCAAGTGAGCTGTTAGGCAAGTTCCCAGGTGAGCTATTAGGTGAGCTACTTGGAATGCTACTCGATGAAATCTTAGGTGAGCTACTAGACAAGCTCAAGGTGAGTTGGTAAGGTGAACTCCTCAGCGAGCTCAAGGTGGGCTGCCAAGCTAAGCTGATAGGTGAGCTCCCATGTGATTTCACAAGGTGAGCTATTAGGTGAGCTCCCATGTGAGTCTTTGAGTGAGCTGCTTGATGAGCTTCAGATTGATCTCAAGTTGAGCTACATGGAAAGCTCAAGGTGATTTGGTAAGGTGAGATGTCATGCAAGGTCCCAGGTAAGTTTTTGGGCAAGCTTAACTCGAGCTGCTTGAAGAGATCTTGAGTGAGCTGCTTACGAAGCTCCCAGCTGAGCTCCTAGGTGAGCTACTTAGTGAGCTCCCAAGAAAGCTCAGAGTGAGCTACTTACGTGAGCTCCTAGGTGAGCTGTGAGCTCCCAAGAAATCAAAGGTCTTAGGTGATACTACATGTGAGCTACCAAATGAGCTCAAGGCAAGTTGTCAAGGTGAGCTCAAGGTGAGTTAGAAAGGTGAGCTGTCAGGCTAGCTCCCATGTGAGTTACTAGGTGAGTTACTCGATGAGCTCCCAGGTGAGCTCAACTCAAGGTAATCGGAGAGATCCTAGAAGAGCTCTCAGGTGAGCTACTTTGTGAGCTCTTTGGTGAACTCCTAGGCAAGTTGCTAGGTGAGCTCCTAAGTGAGCTAATTGGTGAGCTCCTAGGTTAGTTGTTAGGTGAGCTCCCAGGTAAGCTGTTAGGTGAGCTCCTAGGTGAGGTCCCCAATTAGTTACTTAGAAAGCTCACTAGTGAGCTCACAAGAAAGCTCAAGTCAACCTACTCAGTGAGCTGCTCGAAAAAATCTGAGGTGAGCTACCATATGAGCTCAAGGTGAGTTTTTAAGGTGAGATGATAGGTAAGCTCCCATGTAAGTTTCTAGGTAACCTATAAGGTGAGCTCCCATGTGAGTGTTTGGGTGTGTTCTTAGGTGAGCTCAAAGTGATCTTGTAAGGTGTGCTGTCAGGTAAGCTCGTAGGTAATTTTCTAGGTGAGCTCAAGGCAAGTTGGTAAGGCAAGCTCAAGGTGATTTGGGAAGGCGAGATCAAAGTGAGTTTACAAGGTGAGATGTCAAGCAAGCTCCTAGGTTAGTTACTTGATAAGCTCCTAGGTGAGCTCAACTCAAGCTAATCGACGAGATCCCAGAAGATCTCAAGGTGAGCTACTTGGCGAATTGTTTAGTAAGCTCTTAGGTAAACTGCTAAGTGATCTCCCAAGTAAGCTACTTCGTGAGCTCCCAGGTGAGGTCCCCAGTGAGCTGATTAGTGAGCTCACAAGTGAGCTCAATTAAACCTACTCGGTGAGCTGCTTGGTGAGCTCCTAGTTAAGCTGTTAGGTGAGCTCCTAGGTAAGCTATTAGGAAAGCTTTTAGTTGAGCTACTTGGAGATTTACTCAACAAACTTTGAGGTGAGCTACTAGATGAGCTCAAGGTGAGTTGGCAATGTGAGCTCCTCAGCAAGCTCAATGCGAGTTGGCAAGGCAAGCTCCCATGTGAGTGGCAAGGTGTGCTATCAGGAAATCTTCCATGTAAGTTTTTAGGTAAGCTACTTGACAAAATCATCAGCAAGCTCAAGTCAAGTTACTTGGTGAGCTCCTGGGTAAGCTAGAGGTAAGCTGGTAAGGCAAGCTCCTAGGCAAGTTTTTGGGCAAGCTTAATTTGAGTTAGTTGACAAGCTCCTAGGTGAGCTACTTGCTGAGCTCCTAGGTGAGATACTCTGTGAGCTCCCAGGTGAGCTCAAAGGCGAGCTTGTCGGTAATATATGAGGTGAGCTTATTAGTGAGCTACTAGATGAGCTCAAGGTGAGTTAGTAAGGTGATATCAAGTCGAGTTGGATAGGTGAGCTCAAGGTGAGTTGGCAAGCTGAGCTGTCATCTGATCTCCCACGTGAGTTCCCAGGTGAGATGAACTCGATCTGATCAATAAGCTCCCAGAAGAGCTCCCAGGTGAGCTATTTGGTGAGCTCCCAGGTGAGCTTATCGGCAATCTCTAAGGTGAGCTTACATGTGAGCTACGAGATGAGCTCAAGGTGAGTTAGCAAGGTGAGATCAAGTCAAGTTGGATAGGTGAGCTCAAGGAAAGTTAACAAGGTGAGCTCCCATGTGAGTTCCTAGGTGAGTTACACGATGAGCTCACAGGCAAGCTCAACTCGATCTAATCGAAGAGCTCCCAAAAGAGCTCCCAGGTTATCTACTTAGTGAGTTGTTTGGTGAGCTTCCAGGCAAGCTGCTAGGTGAGGTTCTAAGTGAGCTACTTGGTGAGCTTCCAGGCAAGATCTCTAGCAAGCTATTCGGTAAACTCATAAGTGAACTCATAAGTGAGCTCAAGTCAACCTTCTCAGAAAGCTACTCGGTGACTTCCCAGGTAAGCTACTTAGTGAGCTACTTGATGAACTCCAAGGTGAGCTACCAGATGAGCTCAAGGTGAGCTGACAATGTGAGCTGGAAAGGTAAGCTCCTTAAAGAGCTTAAGGTGAAATGGTAAGGTGAGCTCCCATGTGAGTTTCTGGGTGAGCTGTAAGGTGAGTTTCTGGGTGAGCTGCTCGGTGCGCTCCTTGGTGAGCTCAAGGCTAACTGGCAAGGTGAGCTGTTAGGTGATCTCTGAGGTGAGTTTCTAGACAAGCTCAAGTTGAGCTACTTGTTGAGCTCCCAACTGAGCTACTAGGTGAGCTACTTGATGAGCTCCCAGGTGAGCTCAAAGGTGAGCTTGTTGGAAATCTCTCATGTGAGTTTACATGTGAGCTACCAGATGAGCTCAAGATGAGTTGGAAAGGAAAGCTCAAGGTGAGTTAACAAGGTGAGCTCAAGGTGAGTTAGTAAGTAAGGTGAGCTCCTAGGTAAGTTCCCAAGTAAGTTACTTGATGAGATCCCATGTGAACTTAAGCTCAAGCTGATCGGTGAGCTCTCAGAAGAGCTCCCAGGTGAGCTACTTGGCAAGTTTTTTAGCGATCTCCTAGGAAAGCTGCTAGGTGAGATCCCAAGTGAGCTACTTGGCAAGGTCCCAAGTGAGGTCCATGGTGAGCTGCTCAGCAAGCTCACAATTAAGCTCAAGTCAACCTACTTGGGGATCTTCTTGGTGAGCTCCCAAGTGAGCTATTAGGCAAGCTCCCAGGTGATCTTTTAGGTGAGCTCCCAAGAGAGCTACTTGGTGAGCTACTTAACAAACTCTTAGGCTAGCTACTAGACAATCTCAAGGTGGGTTGGCAAGGTGAGCTCCTGAGTGAGCTTAAGGTGAGCTGGCAAGGTGAGCTAATAGGAAATCTCCCATGAAAGTTGGTAAGGTGAGCTCCCATGTGATTTTTTGGGTGAGATACTTGATGAACTCCTAGGTGAGCTCAAGGTGAGCTGGCAAGATGAGATGTTAGGTGAGCTCTTGGGCAAGCTACTTTCTAAGCTCCTAGCTAAGCTATTTTGTGAGCTCAAAGGTGAGCTTGTCAGATATCTCTGAGGTGAGATTACATGTGAGCTACAAGATGAGCTCAAGGTGAGTTGGCAAGGAGAGCTTAAGGTGAGTTGGCAAGGTAAACTCAAGGTGAGTCTGGTAAGGTGAGTTGTTAGGTGAGCTCCTAGTAGATTTCCCAAGTGAGTTACTCAATGAGATCCCTAGCGAGCTCAACTCGAGCTAATTGGTGAGCTCCCATAATAGTTCCCAGGTGAGCTCATTGGTGAGCTATTTATTGAGCTCCCAGGTGAGTTACTATGTGAGCTCCTAAGTAAGATACTTAGTGAGCTCCTAGGTGAGGTACCCTATGAGCTGCTCGTTGAGCTCATAAGTGAGCTCAAGTTAACCTACTCGGTGAGTTGTTCAGTGAGCTCCCAGGTGAGTTGTTAGGTGATCTACGAGGTGAGTTGTTAGTTGAGCTCCCAGGTGAGCTACTTGGTGAGTTTCTCAATGAATTCTGATGTGAGCTACCATACAAGCTCAACGGGAGTTAACAATATAAGTTCCTCAGTGAGCTCAAAATGAGCTGGCAAGGTGAGCTAATATGGGAGCTCCCATGCGAGTTAGCAAGGTGAGTTGTCAGGTGAGCTCCCTTGCAAGTTTTTAGGTGAGCTATAAGGTTAGCTCCCTTACAAGTTTTAAGTGAAAGCTCAAGTTGATCTGCTCGATGAGTTCTTGGGTGAGCTACTTACTGAGCTCCCAGCAAGCTTTTAGGTGAGCTTCTTGAAAAGCTCCCAGGTGAGCTCAAAGGCAAGCTTATCGGTAATCTCTGAGGTGAGCTTACATATGAGCTACCAGATGAGCTAAAGGTGAGTTGGCAAGGCGAGCTCAAGGTAAGTTGGTAAGGTAAACTCAAGGTGAATTAGAAAGGTGAGTTGTCAGGTGAGCTCCCAGGTGAGTTTCTAGGTGAATTACTCAATGAGCTCTCAAGTGAGCTCAACTTGAGGTAATCAGCAAGCTCCCAGAAGAGCTCTAAGGTGAGCTACCTGGTGAGCTATTTGGCAAGCTCTCAGGTAAACTACTAGGAGAGCTCCCAAGCTAGCTACTTGGTGAGCTCCTAGGTGAGGTCCCTAGTGAGCTACTCGATGAGCTCACAAGTGAGCTCATGTCAACCTACTGGCGAGCTACTTGGTGAGTTCCCAGGTGAGCTATTAGGCGAGCTCCAAGGTGAGCTACTAGGTGAGCTACTTCGTGAGCTATTTGGTGAGCTACCTAGCGAGATGCTAGGTGATCTCAAAAGTGAACTACTTGGTGAGCTCCCAGTTGAGGTCCTTGATGAGCTACTTAGTGAGCTCATAAGTGAGATCAAGTTAATCTACTCAATGAGTTGCTTGATGAGCTCTCAAGTGAGCTGATAGGCAAGCTCCTAGATGAGCTACTAGGTGAGCTCCCAGGTGAGCTACTTGGCGAGATACTTGATGAACTCATAGCTGAGCTACCAGATGCACTCAAGGTGAGTTGGCAAGGTGAGCTCCTATGTGAGCTCAAGGTGAGATCCCATGTGAGTTAGTAAGGAGAGCCATCAAGTGATCTCGCATTCATGTTTTTAGGTGAGCTACTTGACAAGCTCCCGGGAAAGCTCAAGTCAATCTACTCTATGAGCTCCTAGGTGAGCTATTTGTCGAGTTCCCAGCCCAACTCCTAGGTGAGCAACTCTGCGAGCTCCCAAGCTATCTCAAAGGCAAGCTTTTCAGCAATCTCTGAGGTCAACTTACATGCGTGCTACACGATGAGCGTAAGGTGAGTTGGCAAGGCAAGCTCAAGGATAGTTTGCAAGGTGAGTTCAAGGTGAGTTGGAAAAGTGATCTCTGATCTCTTAGGTGAGTTCCCAAGTGAGTTAATCAATGAGCTCCCAGGAGAGCTTAACTCAAGCTGATTGGTGAGCTCCTAGAAGATCTCCTAAGTGAGCTACTTGGCAAGCTGTTTTGTGAGTTCCCAGGTGATCTCCCAAGTGATCTACGTGGCAAGATCCAATGTGAGGTCTCCGGTGAGCTACTTGGTGACCTCACAAGTGAGCTTAAAACTGAGGTCAAGTCAACCTACTCGGTGAGCTACTCCATGAGCTCTAAACCGAGTTGTTAGGTTAGTTACATGGCAAGGTACTCGATGAACTCTGAGGTGAGCTACCAAATGAGCTCAAGGTGAGTTGGAAACGTGAGCTCCTTAGTGAGCTCAAGGTGAGCTAGCAAGGTAACCTTATAGGTGAGCTCCCATCTGAGTTTT
This sequence comes from Taxus chinensis, assembly GCA_019776745.2. NCBI lineage: Eukaryota > Viridiplantae > Streptophyta > Pinopsida > Cupressales > Taxaceae > Taxus > Taxus chinensis. Next base: position 905,031,499 of record CM034151.1, on the reverse strand, counting down.
CGGGTGAGCTGCTTGATGAGCTCCTAGGTGAGCTCAAGTTGAGCTACTCGGTGATCTCCTAGGTGAGATATCATGTGAGCTCCCAAGTGAGTTTTTTGGAAATATCAAGTGGAATTACTCAATGAGCTCCTGGGTGAGAAACTTGTCGAGCTCCCAGCTAAGCTCCTAAGTGAGCCACTTGGTGAGATCACATTTGAGCTCAAAGGAGAGCTTGTCAGTAATCTCTGAGGCAAGCTTACATGTGAGCTACTAGATGAGCACAAGGTGAGTTGGTAAGGCAAGCTCAAGGTGAGCTTGGCAAGGTGAGCTCTAGGTGAGTTGACAAGGCAAGTTGTCAGGTGAGCTCGCAGGTGAGTTACTTGATGAGCTCCCAGGCGAGCTCAACTCGAGCTGATAAGTGAGCTCCTAGAGCTCCAAGAGCTCCTACTTGGTGAGCTACTCGGTGAGTCCCCAGGTGAGCTATTAGGTAAGCTCCCAGGTGAGCTACTAGGAAAGCTCCAGGTGAGCTACTTGATGAGCTCCAGGCGAGCTCCCTGATGAGCTCACAAGCAAGCTAGATTAAACCTACTCGGTGAGCTATTCAGTGAGCTCAAGGAAAGCTAGCAAGGTGAGCTAATAGGTGATCTTCCATATGAGTTGGGAAGGTGAGATTTCAGGTGAGGTCCCATGTGAGTTTTTTGTTGATCTACTTGAAGAGATTCCTAGTGAGCTCAAGTCAAGTTACTTGGTGAGCTCCTGGATGAGCTCAAGGTGAGCTCCCAGGTGAGTTTTTGGGCAAGCTCAAGTTGAGCTACTCAATGAGCTCCTGAGCAAGCTATTTGTCAAGCTCCTATCTGATCTCCTAGATGAGTTACTTGGTGAGCTCACAAGTGAGCTCAAAGGTGAGCTTGTTAGTAATATCTTAGGTGAGCTTACATGTGAGCTACCAGATGAGCTCAAGGGGAGTTGGCAAGGTGAGATTTTAGTTAACCTCCTAGGTGAGTTCCAAGGTGAGTTACTCGATGAGCTCCCGAGTGAGCTTAACTCGATTTGATCAGCAAGCTCCTAGAAGAGATCCTAGGTGAGCTACTTGGTGATCTCCCAGTTGAGGTCCCCGGTGAGATGCTCGGTGATCTCACAAGTGAGTTGACAAGCGAGATCAAGTCAACCTACTCGATGAGCTACTCGGTGAGCTCCTAGGCAAGCTATTAGGCAAGATCCTAGGTGAGCTACTTTGTGAACTACTCGACAAACTTTAAGGTGAGCTACCAGATGAGCTCAAGGTGAGTTGGCAAGTTGAGCTCATCAGCGAGGTCAAGGTCAGCTGGCAAGGTGAGTTGATAGGTGACCTTCCTTTTGATTTGATAAGGTGAGATCCCATTTGAGTTTTCACATGATATACTTTATGAGATCCCAGGTGAGCTCAAGTTGAGCTACTCATTGAGCTCCTGGCCAAGCTCAAGGCAAGCTTACAAGGTGAGCTATCAGGTGAGCTCCCAGGTAAGTTTTCGGGAAAGCTCAAGTTGAGCTGGTCGACGAGCTCTTGGGTGAGTTGATTCCTAAGCTCCCTTCATAACTCCTAGGTGAGCTGCTGGGTGAGCTCCTAAGAGAGCTCAAAGGTGAGCCATTTGGCAAGGTGAGCTCAATGTGAGTTGGCAAGGTGAGCTATCAGGTAAGCTCCCAGGTGAGTTCCTAGGTGAGTTACTTGACGAGCTCTCAGGTGAACTCAAATTGAGCTGCTCGAAAGACTCTAACATGAGCTACCTTCTGAGATAAAGGTGAGTTGGCAAGGTGAGATCCTCTCCAAGCTCAAGGTGAGCTCTCAGGAAAGCTCCCATGTGAGATTTTGGGTGAGCTACTTGACGAGCTCCTGGGTGATCTCAAGTCGAGCTGCTCACCAAGCTCCTAGGTGAGTTCAAGGTGAGCTGTCAGGTGAGTTCCTAGGTGAGTTTCTGGGAAAGCTTAAATCAAGCTACTTGACAAGCTCCTTAACGAGCTATTTGTTGAGCTCTTAGCTAAGCTCCTAGGTAAGATTCTTAGTGAGATCCGAGGTGAGCTCAAAGGTGATCTTGTTGATAATCTCTTAGGTGAGTTTACATGTGAGTTATATGATGAGCTCCAGGTGAGTTGGCAAGGTGAGCTCAAGGTGAGTTGGCAAGGCGAGCTCAAGGTGAGTTAACAAGGTGAGCTGTTAGGTGAGCTCCCAGGTGAGTTTCTCGATGATTTCTCGGTTGAGGTCAACTTGAGTTGATCGGTGAGCTCCTAGAAGAGCTCCCAGGTGAGTGACTTGATGAGCTATTCAGTGAGCTCCTAGGTGAGCTACAAGGAAAGCTATTCGGTGAGCTCCTAAGTGAGCTTCTAGGATAGCTCCCAAGCAAGCTACTTAACAAGCTCCCAGGTGAGTTACCTGGTGAGATGCTCAGTGAGCTCATACACAAGATCAAGTGAACCTACTTAGTAAACTACTTGGTGAGCTTCAAGGCGAGCCATTAGACTAGCTCCCAGGTGAGTTGTTAGGTGAGAACCCAGGTGAGCTGTTAGGTGAGCTACTCGATGAACTCTAAGGTGAGCTACTAGATGAGCTCAAGGGAAGTTAGTAAGGTGAGCTCCTTAGGGATCTCAAGGAGAGATCCCATATGAGTTGGCAAGGTGATTTGTCAGGTGAGCTTCCATGTGAGTTTTTGAGTGAGTTGCTGGGTGAGCTCCTGGGTGAGCTCAAGGTGAGCTAGCAAGGTGAGCTCCTAGGTTAGTTTCTGTGTGAGCTCCTGGGTGACCTCAAGATGAGCTAGCAAGGTGAGCTATTAGGTGTGCTCCTAGGTGAGTTTCCAGACAAGCTCAAATCAAGATGCTCGACGAAATCCTGGGCAAGCTCAAAGGTGAGCTTATTAGTAATGTCTGAGGTGAGATTACATGTGAGATACCAGATGAGCTCAAGGTGAGTTGGCAAGGTGAGCTCAAGGTCAGTTGGCAAGGTGAGCTCGATGTGAGTTGGCAAGGTGATCTGTTAGGTGAGCTCCCAGGTGAGCTGCTAGGCGATCTCCTAAGTGAGCTACTTGGTGAGCTCCCAGGAAAGGACCCCAGCGAGCTGCTTAGCAAGCTCACAAATGAGCTCAAGTCATCTTACTCGACGAGCTACTTTGTGAGCTCCCAGGTGAGCTGTTAGGTGAGCTCCTATGTGAGATATTAAGCAAGCTATTCGATGAACTTTGAGGTGAGCTACCAGAAAAGCTCAAGGTGAGTTAGTAAGGTGAGCTCCTCAGTGAGATCAAGGAGAGCTGGTAAGGTGAGATAAGTGAAATCCTAGAGTTAGTTGAGCTAAGTGAGCTCCTCGATGATTCCTAGGTGAAGCTATTTGTTGAGCTCTAGTAAGCTCAAGCTCCCGTGTGAGCTCAAAGGACTTGTCGCAAGATCTCTTAGGTGAGCTCATATGAGCTACCAGATGAGCTCAATGGTGAGATGGCAAGGCAAGCTCAAGGAAAGTTGGTAAGGGCTCAAGCTAATTTTGAGCTATCTGAGCTCCTTGAAGCTCCTAGGTGAGCTATTCGAGCTAAGCTCCCATGTGAGCTCAAAGGCAAGCTTGTCGGTAATCTCTTAGGTGAGCTTACATATGAGCTACCAGATGAGCTGAAGGTTAGATGACAAGGTGAGCTTAAGGTGAGATGGCAAGGTGAGCTCAAGGAAAGTTGGCTAGGTGAATTTATAGGTGAGTTACTTGAAGAGCTCTCGAGTGAGCTCAACTCGAGCTGATTGGTGAGGTCCCAGGTGAGCTTGTCTGAAATCTATGAGGTGATCTTACATTTGAGCTACCAGATTAGCTTCAAAGTGAGTTAGCTTAAGGTGAGCTCAAGGTAAGTCGGTAATGTGAGCTCAAGGTAAGTTGGCAAGGTGAGCTGTCAGGTGAGCTCCAAGGTGAGTTCCCAAGTGAGTTACTCAATGAGCTACTCATCGAGCTCACAAGAAAGATCAAGTCAACCTACTTAGAGAGCTACTCGGTGATCTCCCATGAATGTTGTTAGGTGAGTTCCCAGGTGAGCTGTTAGGTGAACCACTTAGTGAGGTACTTGATGAACTCTGATGCGAGCTACCAGACGAGCTTAAGGTGAGTTAGCAAGGTGAACTCCTCAGCTAGCTCAAGCTGAGCTAGCAAGCTGAGCTGATAGGTGAGCTCCCATGTGAGTTTTTGGGTTAGTTGCTTGACAAGCTCCTACGGTGAGATCAACGTTGAGCTACTCAACTCGAGATGCTTGGTGAGCTCAAGGTGAGTTGGCAAGGTGAGATGTCAGGTGAGCTCCCAGGTGAGTTTCTGGGCAAGCTTAACTCAAGCTGCTTGATCGAGCTCCTAGGTGAGTTACTCAGTGAGCTCCCACTGATCTCCTACATGAGCTGAGATCCTAGGTGAGCTCAAAGGTGAGCTTGTTGGTAATCTCTGAGGTGAGCTTACATGCGAGCTACTAGATGAGCTCAAGGTGAGTTGGCAAGGTGAGCTCAAGGTGAGTTAGTCCCTTGTGAAGGTGAGCTTACTCGACGAGTCCTGGTAAGAACTGAGCTGATCAATGAGCTCCCAGAAAGAGCTCCCAGGTGAGTTACTAGGTGAGGTACTCGATGAGCTTCTGGTTGAGCTCAACTCAAGTGAGCTAATCGGAGAACTCCTAGAATAGATCCCAGGAGCTAGCTGAGCTAGGCAAGCTCGCAAGTGAGCTACTTTGTGAGCTCAAAGGTGAGGTCCCTAGCGAGTGTAAGCCTCACTAAGCTCACTCCTAAGCTCACAAGTGAGCTCAAGTCAACCTACTCGATGAGATGTTTGATTAGGTCCTAGGTGAGCTACTTGATAAACTCTGAGGTGAGCTATCAGGAGAGCTCCTTGCATGAGTTTTTGGGTGAGCTACTTGACAAGCTCCTAGGTGAGCTCAAGTCGAGCTGCTCGATGATCTCCAAGGTGAGCTCAAGGTGAGCTCTGAGCTGAGCTCCCATGTGAGTTTCTAGGTGAGCTCTAGTCGAGCTAATCGACGAGCTTCTGGGTGAGCTACTTACCGAGCTCCCAGTCGAGCACCTAGGTGAGATGCTCGGTGAGATGCTTCAAAGGTGAGCTCCCGGGAGAATCTCAAAGGTGAGCTTCACAGGTGAGTTGGCAAGGATGATCTCAAGGAAAATTAGGAAGGTGAGCTCAAAGTGAAGTTGGTAACACTAAGTTAGTGAGCTATCAAGGTGAGTCTCCCAAGTGAGTTACTCAACGAGCTCTTGGGTGAGCTCAAATTGAGCTAATCAGTGAGCTCCCAGAATAGCTCCTAATGCAAGCTACTTGCCAAGCTGATTTAGTGAGCTCGCAAGCCGAGCTACTAGGTGAGCTCCAAAGTGAGCTACTTCATGAAGTCCCCAGTGAGCTGATCGGTGAGCTCACAAGTGAGCTCAAGTCAAGTTACTTAGCAAGCAACTTGATGAGCTCCTAGGTGAGCTCCTAGGTGAGTTGTTAGGTCTGAGTTACTAGGTGAGCTCCCATTGGAGATTTTCCTAATGAAATAAACTGAGGTGAGGTACTAGATGAATTCAAGGTGAGTTAGCAATGTGGGTGTAGCTTAAGGTCATTGAGCTAGCAATGCGAGCTGACAAGGTGAGCTCCTCATGTGATTTTTCAAGGCATGTTATCAAGCGAGCTCCCATGTGAGTTTTTTGGGAAAGGTACTTGAGGTGAAATCACAAGTGAGCTTTAGGCGAGCAAGTTTATCAATAGAGTTACTTAGTGAGCTCATATCAAACTATAATGAGCTTTGTAAGGAAAGCTTGCAAGGTAGAGCTCCCAGGTGAGTTTCTTGGATATTTCAAGTCAAGCGACTCTCAACTCAGAACTTTGGGAAGCTAACTCATCCTGAGCTCCTATGTGAGCTAATTGGCCGATCTCCGAGCAAAGCTCCAAGGTGAGCTATTTTGTGAGCTCCCAAGCGAGCTCTTAGGTGAGCTCCCATGGTGATGTCAACTTGGCAATCCCTGGTGAGCTCCTGTGAGCTACTTGGTGAGCTTACATGTGAGCTACCAGATGTGCTCCACAAGGTGAGTTTGGTAAGGAGAGAGGTCCCCAAAGTCTTCCAGGTGAGTTAACAAGGTGAGCTCAAGGTGAATTACAAGGTGAGTTGTTAGGTGAGATCCTAGGTGAGTTGTTAGGCAAGCTCCCAGGTGAGATGTTAGTTGAGATCCTAAGTAAGCTACTTGGCAAGCTGCTAGATGAACTCTCAATAGGTGAGATGCAAACAAGGTAGATCCCAGGTGAGTTTCCTGGCTAAGGTGAGGTCATAAGGTGAGCTCCCATGCTATCCTAGCAAGTGAAAGCTACTTGATGAAAGTTCGTGATGTTAGCTCAAGTCGAGCTACTTGAGATTAAGCTCCTGGATACCAACAAGCTCAAGTGTGAGCTTGGAAGGTGAGCTATCAGGTGAGCTCCTGGTGAGATTAACTCCAGAAATCTCAAGTCAATCTACTTGAAGAGCTCCTACTTGAGCTACTTGACCGAGCTATTTAGTCAAGCTCCTAGGTGAGCTACTACGGTGAGCTCCTAATGTGAGCTACAAAGGTGAGCTTATCATGGCAATCTCTTAGGTGAGCTTACATGCAGTGAGCTACAAGATGAGCTCATGTGAGTTGGATGAAGGTGAGCTCAGGGTGAGTTCAGCAAGGTGAATCTATTAGGTGAGCTCCTAGGTGAGCTCCTTGGCAAAGTTACTCAGTATGAGCTCCGAGGTGAGCTCCCAGACTAGCTCAAGGTGAGTTGGCGAGGTGATCTCCTAGCTGAGCTCAACTCGAGTTGCATCGGTGAGTCAGAAATCTCCTAGGTGAGCTTACATGTGAGAAGCTATTTGGCAAGCTCCTAGGTGAGCTTTCTAGGTGAGCTATCAGGAGAGCTACTTAGTGAATTCCCATTGGGTTAGTTACTCGAGTGAGCCACTTGATGAGCTCACAAGCAGTGAGCTCAAGTTAACCTACTCAGCAGAGCTCCTAAGCAAGTGTTAGGTGAGCTCCCAGGTGATCTGTTAGGTGAGTTGTCAGGTGAGCTCCCAGGTGAGTTACTTGGAAAGATACTTAAGTCAACTCTTGAGGTGAGCTACCTAGATGAGCTCAAGGCAAGTTGGTCAAGGTGAGCTCCTCAGATGAGCTCAAGGTGATCTTACAAGTTGAGCTGATAGGTGAGCTCCCATGGTGAGTTGTCAAGGTAAGCTCTTAGGTGAGCTCCCATGTGAGTTCTTCAGTGAACTACTTGACGTTAGCTCTTGTTCGAGGTCAAGTTGAGCTACTTCGGTGAGCTCAATGGGTGATCTGGCAAGGTAAGATGTCAAGGTGAGTTCCCAAGTGAGCTTCTAAAAATGAGTTAACTCGACGAGCTACTCATAGGTGAGCTCAACTGGGAGAGCTGATTGGTGACCTCCCAAAAGAGCTCCTACGTTGAGATACTTGGTGAGCTCCTTAGGTGAGCTCAAAGGTGAGCATGTCGGGTAATCTCTGAGGTGAACTTACATGCAAGCTACTTGATGAGCTCAAGTTGAGTTGGCAAGGTGAGCTCAAGGAAAGTTACTGCAAGGTAAGCTACTCAAGGTAAGCTCCCAAAGTGAGTTAGTTAGGTGAGCTCCCAGGTGAGCTCAACTCGAGTGAGCTCACAGGTGAAAGCTCACTTAGAAGAGCTCACAAGTTGAGAGACTCTAAGATGAGATCTACTCAGGTGAGCTCCCAAGGTGAGTTGGCTTAGATGAGCTCCTTAACAAGATACTTAGTTGAGCTCCTAGGACAAGGTCTTGGTGCGTTGATCGATGAGGTGAGCTCCTCAAGCGAGCTCAAGGTAAGCTACCTGGTGATAGGTGAGCTCCCATGTAAGTTTACGTAGGCGAGTTACTCAGGATTAAGCTTAGAGGTGAGCTACTAGACAAGTTCAAGGTGATTTGACAAGGTGGGCTCCTCAGGTGAGCTCAAGTCAGAGCTAACAAGGTGAGCTTATAGGTGAGCTCCCATGTGAGTTGGTAAGGTGAGCTGTCAGGTGAGCTCCCATGTGAGTTTGGGGTGAGATGCTTGATGAGATCAAGTCAAGCTTCTTCGACAAGGTCCTGGGTGAGCTCAAGGTGAGCTATTAAGGGGACCTATTAGGCGAGCTCCCTAGGTGAGTTTTCATGTAAGCTCAAGTCAAGCTGATTGATGAGGGACTTGGGTTAAGCTACTTAGGTGAGCTCCTAAGCTAAGCTTGGCTAGGTGAGCTACTTGGTGGGCTCTTAGGCAGGTGAGCTCAAAGGTGAGCTTGGCAAGGTAATGTTTGAGGTGAGCTCCCATATGTGAGCTACTAGATGAGCTCATAGGCAAGTTGGCAAGGAAAGCTGTCATCGGTGAGCTCCCAGGTGAGTTCCCAGGTGAGTTACTTGGCGATAAGCTCTCAGGAAATGCTAAACTTGAGGTTATAGGTGATCTCTCAGAAGAGATCCCAAGAAAGCTACTTGGCAAGCTATTTGGCAAGCTCCCAGGTGAGGTCCCTGACGAGCTAATCGACGAGTTCATAAGTGAGCTCAAGTCAACCTACTTGGCAAGATGTTGTGTGAGCTCCCAGGTGAGCTATTATGTGAGCTCCCAAGTGAGCTGTTGGATGAGCTCCTAAGTGAGCTACTCAGAGAATTGCTTGACAAAATCCAAGGTGAGATACCAGACTAGCTCAAGGAGATTTTGTAATGTGAGCTCCTCAGCGAGTTCAATGCGAGCTAGTAAGGCGAGCTCCCATGTGAGTTGGAAAGGTGTGTTCTCAGGTGAGCTCCCATGTGAGTTTTCAGGGAAGTTATTCAATGAAATCACGGGTGAGCTCAAGTCAAGTTACTTGGTGAGCTCCTAGTTAAGCTCAAGGTAAGCTAGCAAGGAGAGCTATAAGGCAAGCTCCTAGGTGATTTTTTGGGAAAGCTCAAGTCAAGCTACTTGACAAGCTCTTAGGTAAGCTACTTGCTGAGCTCCCAACTGAGCTCCTAGGTGAGCTACTCTGTGAGATCCCAGGAGAGTTCAAATGTGAGCTTGTCAGAAATCTCTGAGGTGAGCTTATATGCTAGCTACCACATGAGCACAAGGTAAGTTAGCAAGGTGAGATTAAGTCAAGTTAGACAGGTGAGCTCAAGGTGAGTTAGTAAGGTGAGCTGTTAGGTGAGCTCCCAAGTGAGTTCCCAGGCAAGTTACTTAATGATCTCCTAGGCTAGCTCAACTTGATCTGATCAACGAGCTCCTAGAAGAGATCCTAGGAGAGGTACTTGGTGAGCTATTCAGTGAGCTTCCAGGTGAGCTACTATGTAAGGTTCTAAGTGAGATACTTGGTGAGCTCCCAGGCGAGGTCCCTGACAAGCTACGTAGTGAACTCATAAGCGATCTCACAAGTGATCTTAAGTCAACCTACTCAGAGAGCTACTCGGTGAGCTCCCATGTGAGCTACTTGGTGAGCTTCTTGATGAACTCTGAGGTGATATACTAGACAAGATCACAGTGAGTTAGATGGGTGAGCTCCTTAGCGAACTCAATGTGAGTGTGTAAGGCAAGCTCCCATGTGAGTTTTTGGGTGAGCTATAAGGTGAGTTTCTAGGTGAGCTCTTCAGCAAGCTCTTACGTGAGCTCAAGGTGAGCTGTTACGTGATCTCTGAAGTGAGTTTCTAGACAATCTCAAGTCAAGCTTCTTGCCAAGATCCTAGTTGAGCTCCTAGGTCAGCTACTCGATGAGCTCCCAGGTGAGCTCAAAGGTGAACTTGTCGCAATCTCTGAGGTGAGCTTACATATGAGCTACCAGATGAGCTCAAGGTGAGTTGGCAAGGTAAGCTCAAGGTAAGTCAGTAAGGCAAGCTCAATGTGAGTTTGTAAGGTGAGCTATCTGGTGAGCTCCTAGGTGAGTTCCCAAGTGACTTACTCGATGAGCTCCCACACAAGCTCAACTCAAATTGATTGGTGAGCTACTTGGTGAGTTGTTCGGTGAGTTCCCAAGTGAGCTAGTAGGTAAGCTCCCAAGTGAGCTACTTGGCATGCTCCTAGGTGAGGTCCCCAGTGAGCTACTTGGTGAGCTCACAAGTGAACTCAAGTCAACCTACACAGTGAGCTTCTCAGTGAGCTCCCAAGTGAGCTATTAGGTGAGCTTCCAACTGAGCTGTTAGGTGAGCTCCCAGATGAGCTACTTGGTGAGATGCTCCAAAAATTCTAAGGTGAGCTACAATACAAGATAAAGGTGGGTTGGCAAGGTGAGCTCTTAAGTGAGCTTAAAGTAAGCTGATAGGTGAGCTCCCATGAAAGTTGGTAAGGTGAGCTCCCATGTGAGTTTTCAAGAAAGCTAATTGATAAGCTCCTAGGTGACCTGCTTTCAGAGATCCCAGCCAAGTTCCTAGGTGAGATACTTGGCGAGCTCCTAGGCAAGCTCAAAGGTGAGCTTGTTAGCAATCTCTGAGGTGAGATTACATGTGAGCTACCAGATGAGCTCAAGGTGAGTTGGCAAGGTGATCTTAATGTGAGTTGGTAAGGTGAATTCAAGGTGAGTTAGTAAGGTGAGCTCCTAGTTGAGTTCTCACATGAGTTACTCAATGAGCTCCCAGGAGAGCTCAACTCGTACTGATCGGTGAGCTCCCAGAAGAGATCCTAGGTGAGCTACTTAGAAAGTTGTTTGGCGAGCTCCCAAGTGAGCTGCTAGGTAAGCTCCCAAGCGAGCTACTTGGCATGCTCCTAGGTGAGGTCTCATGTGAGTTGCTTGGAAATATCACAAGTGAGCTCAAGTCAACCTACTCAGCGAGCTTCTCAGTGAGCTCCCAAGTGAGCTATTAGGCCAGCTCCTAGCTGAGTTGTTAGGCAAGCTCCCAGGTGAGATACTTGGTGAGCTACTCCAAAAATTATAAGGTGAGATACAAGACAAGCTTAAGGTGAGTTGGTAAGGTGAGCTTCTGAGTGAACTTAAGGTGAGCTCCCATGTAAGTTGGTAAGGCGAGCTCCCATGTAGGTTTTTAGGCAAGCTACTTGATGAGCTCCTGGGTGAGCTGAAGTTAAGCTACTCGGTGAGTTCCTGGGCAAGCTCAAGATGAACTGGCAAGGTGAGTTATCAGGTGAGCTCCTGGGTGACCTTCTTTCTGAACTCCCAGCCGAGTTACTAGGTGAGCTACTTGGTGAGCTCCCAGGTAAGCTCAAAGGTGAGCTTATCAGCAATCTCTAAGGTGATATTACATGTGAGCTTCCAGATGAGCTCAAGTTGAGTTGGAAATGCAAGCTTAAGGTTAGTTGGCAAGGTAAACTCAAGGTGAGTTGGTAAGGCAAGATCTTAGTTGAGTTCCTAGGTGAGTTAGTCAATGAGCTCCCAGGAGAGCTCAACTTGAGCTGATCAGTAAGCTCAGAGAATAGCTCCCAGGAGGGCTACTTGGAAATCTCCCAGGTGACCTGCTAGGTGAGCTCCCAAGTGAGATACTTGGTGAGCTCCCATGAAAGGTCCCCGATGAGCTACTCAGTAAACTCATAAGATATCTCAAGTTAACCTACTCAGCAAGCTACTCAGTGAGCTCCTAGGAGAGGTCCCTGATGAGCTACTCTATGAGCTCATAAGCGAGCTGAAGTCAACATAATTTGTGAGCTCCTAGGAAAGCTATTAGGTGAGCTATTATTCAAGGTCCCAGGTGAGCTAATTTGTGAGCTACTCAATGAACTCTGATGTGAGATACCAGATGAGCTCAAGGTGAGTTGGTAAGATGATCTCCTCAACAAGATCAAGGAGAGCTCCCATGTGAGTTGGCAAGGTGAGCTATCAGGTGATCTCCTTAGTTTATTGGCAAGCTCAATTCGAGCTTCTCGATGAATTCTTGGGAAAACTGTTTGCTAAGCTCCCAGCCAAGCTCCTAAGTGAGCTGCTCTGTAAGCTCCCATGCAAGCTCAAAGGTGAGCTTATCAGTTATATCTTAGGTGAGATTACATATGAGCTACTAGATGAGCTCAAGGGGAGTTGGCAAGGTGAGCTCAAGGAAATTTGGTAAGGTGAACTCAAGGTGAATTTGTAAGGTGAGCTGTCAGACAAGCTCCCACTCGATGAGCTCCTCGGTGAGCTGCTTGCTGAGCTCCCAGCCAAGCTCCTAAGTGAGCTCCCAGGTGACCTCAAAGGTGAGCTTGTTTGTAATATCTTAGGTGAGCTTATATGCAAGCTACTAGATGAGTTCAAGGAAATTTGAAAAGGTGAGCTTAAGGCGAGTTGACAAGGTAAGCTCGTAGGTGAGCTCCCAAGTGAGTTCCTAGGTTAGTTACTTGAAGAGATCTCGAGTGAGCTCAACTTGAGCTTATCGACGAGCTCCCAAGTGAGCTTGTCAGTAATCTCTGAGGTGATATTATATTTGATCTCCCAGATTAGCTCAAGGTGAGTTAGCAAGGTGAGCTCAAGGTGAGTTGGCAATGAGAGCTCAAGGTGAGTTGGCAATGTGAGCTCAAGGTGAGTTGGCAAGGTGAGCTGTCAGGTGTGATCCAAGCTGAGTTCCCTGGTGAGTTACTCGATGAGCTACTCATCGAGCTCATAAGTAAGATCAAGTTAAGCTACTTAGAGAGCTACTCAGTGATATCCCAGGCATGCTGTTAGGTGAGTTCCCAGGTGAGCTGTTAGGTGAGATACTTGGTGAGATACTCGATGAAATCTAACGTGAGATACAAGATGATTTCAAGGTGAGTTGGTAAGGTGAGCTGGCAAGACGAGCTGATAGGTGACCTCCCATGTGAGTTGGTAAGGCGACCTGTCAGGTGAGCTCCCATGTGAGTTTTCAAGTGTTCTGTTTGATGAGCTCTTGATCAAGCTCAAGTTGAGCTGCTTGGTGAGCTTAAGGTGAGTTGGCAAGGTGAGATGTCATGTGAGCTCTCAGGTGAGTTTCTGGGAAAGCTTAACTTGAGTTGCTTGATGAGCTCCTTGGTGAGTTACTTACCGAGCTCCCAGCTAAGCTCCTAGGTGAGTTTCTTGGTGAGCTCCCAGGTGATATCAAAGGTGAGCTTATTGGTAATCTCTGAGGTGAGCTTACATCTGAGCTACCAGATGAGCTCAAGGTGAGTTGGCAAGGTGAGCTCAAGGTGTGTTGGTAAGGTGAGCTCAAGGTGAGTTGGCAAGATGAGCTATCAGGCTAGCTCCTAGGTGAGTTACTAGGTGATGTACTTGACAAGCTCTCGAGTGAGTTGAACTCGAGGTAATCGATAAGCTCCCAGAAGAGCTTGCAAGTGAGCTGCTAGGAAAGCTCCCAAGTAAGCTACTTGGTGAGCTCCCAAGTGAGGTACCCGGTGAGTTACTCACCAAGCTCAGTAATGAGCTCATAAATGAGCTCAAGTCAACCTACTCAACGAGTTGTTTGATGAGGTCCTAGGCAAGCTACTCGATAAACTCCGAGGTGAGCTCCCATGTGAGTTTCTAGGTGAGATGTCAGGAGAGCTCCCACGTGAGTTTTTGGGTGAGCTACCTTACAAGCTCCTGGGTGATCTCAATTTGAGTTGCTCAACGAAAGCTCCTAGGTGAGCTCAAAGTGAGCTCTAAAGGTGAGCTATAAGGAAAGCTCCTAGGTGAGGTTTCCAGGAAAGCTCAAGTCAAGCTACTCGATGAGCTCCTGTGGTGAGCTACTTACCGAACTCCCAACCAAGATCCTAGGTGAGATGCTCAGTGAGCTCCCGAGGTGAGCTCAAAGGTGAGCTCAAGGTGAGTTGGAAAGGTGAGCTCAAGGTGAGTTGGGAAGGTGAGCTAAAATTGAGTTGGTAAGGTGAGCTGTCAAGTCGAGATCCTAGGTGAGTTACTCGATGAGCTCCTAGGTGAGTTCAACTCGAGCTAATTGGCGAGCTCCCATAAGAGCTCAAGGTGAGATACTTGGTGAGCTATTTGGTGAACTCCCAGGTAAGATGCTAGGTGAGCTCCTAAGTGAGCTACTTAGCGTAGCTCTTTGAGGTGAGGTCCTCAGCGAGCTCATCGGTGAACTCACAAGAAAGCTCAAGTCAACCTACTTGGCGAGCTACTCAGTGAGCTCCTAAGTGAGCTATTAGGTGAGCTCCTAGGTGAGCTGTTAGGCAAGCTCCTAAGTGAGCTATTAGGTGAGATCCTAGGTGAGCTACTTGGATATTTTCTTGATGAAGTCCGTGGTGAGCTACCAGATAAGCTCAAGGTGAGTTGGAAATGTGAGCAACTTAGCGAGCTCAATGAGAGCTAGCAGGGTGAGCTCCCATGCGAGTTGGTAAGGCATGCTATCAGGTGAGCTCCCATGTGAGTTTTCAGGCAAGCTGCTTGATGAAATCACATGTGAACTCAAGTTGAATTGCTCATCGAGCTCTTGGATGAGCTCAAGGAAAGATGGCAAGGTAAGCTATAAGCTGAGCTCCCAAGGTGAGTTTTCTAGGCTAGCTCAAGTCGAGCTACTCGATGAGCTCCTAGGTGAGCTACTTACCGAGCTCCTATCTAAAATCCTAGGTGAGTTACTATTGTGAGCTCCCAGGTGAGCTCAAAGATAAGGTTGTTGGTAATCTCAAGTGGTGAGCTTACATGTGAGCTACCAGATGTAGCTCAAAGTGCAAGTTGGAAAGGCGAGATCAAGTTGAGTTGGACAGGTAAGCTCAAGGCTGAGTTAGACAAGGTGAGCTATCATGCGAGAGCTCCCAGGTGAGTTACCAAGTGTGTTATTCGATGATTTTCCAGGTGAGCTCAACTCGATCTGATTGGTGAGCTCCTAGAAGAGGTCCCAGGTGAGCTACTTGGCTGAGCTATTCGGTGAGCTTCTAGGGAAGCTGCTAGGTGAGGTTCTAGGTGAACTAATTGGTGATCTCCCAAGTGAGGTCCCTAATGAGCTACTTAGTGAGCTCCCAAGTGAGCTCAAGTTGACCTACTCAAAGAGATACTCAATGAGCTCCCAGGTGAGCTACTTAGTAAGCTGCTCGATGAAATATAAGGCAAGTTGACAAATGAGCTCAAGGTGAGTTGAAAAGGTGAGATCCTTAGTGATCTCAAGGTGATCTCCCATGTGAGTTTCTGGGTAAGATGTAAGGTGAGTTTCTAGGTGAACTGCTTTGTGAGTTCTCTAGGTGAGCTCAAGGTGAGATGGCAAGGTAAGCTATCAGGTGATCTCCGAAGTGACTTTCTGGACAAGCTCAAGTTGAGCTACTTACCAAGATCTCCCAGCTGAAATCCTAGGTGAGTTGACTCGATGACCTCCCAAGTGAAATCTCAAAGGCTGAGATTATCGGTAAATCTCTGAGGTGAGCTTACATGTGAGCTACCAGATGAGCTCAAGGTGAGTTGATGAAGGCAAGCTCAAGGTGAGTCGGTAAGGTGAGCTCAAGGTGAGTTGGTAAGGTGAGCTATCAGGTGAGATCCTAGATGAGTTCCAAGGTGAGTTACTTGATGAGCTGCCACATGTTGAGCTCAACTCAAGTTGATTGGTGAGCTCCTAGAAGAGCTCCCAAGTGAGCTACTTACTGGAGAGTTGTTCAGCAAGCTCCTAGTCAAGCTCCCAAGTGAGCTACTTGGAAAGCTCCCAAGTAAGGTCCCTGGTGAGCTACTTGGTGAGCTCAAAAGTGACCTAAAGTCAACCTAATCGGTGAGCTTCTCAGTGAGCTGCTAAGTCAAGTTGTTAGGGGAGCTCCCATGTGAGCTACTTGGTAAGCTTGCTTGATGAAACTCATGAGGCAAGCTACCAGACAAGCTCAAGATGGGTTGAACAAGGTGAGCTCCTGAACGAGCTTAAGGTGAGCAGGCAAGGTGAGCTGATAGGTGAACTCCCATAAAAGTTGGTAAGGTGATCTCCCATTATGAGTTTTATGGTGCAAGCTACTCGATGAGCTCCTGGGTGAGCTCAAGTCGAGCTACTCCATGAAAGCTCCTAGGTGAGCTCAAGGTGAGCTGGAAAGGTGAGCTATGCTAGGTGAGCTCCTGGGAAAGCTACTTTCCATGAGCTCCCAACCAAGCTCCTAGGTGAGCTACTCATTGAACTACTCAGTGTGCTCCTAGGTGAGCTCAAAGGTGAGCTTGTCGGAAATCTTTGAGGTGAGATTACATGTGAGCTACCACATGAGCTCAAGGATGAGTTGGTAAGGCCAAGCTTAAGGTGAGATGGCAAGGAAAACTCAAGGCAAGTTGGTAAGGTGAGCTTTCAAGTGATCTCATAGTCGAGTTCCTAGGTGAGTTACATGACGAGCTCTCAGGCAAGCTAAAATCGAGCTGATCAGTGAGCTCCCAGAACAGCTCCCAGGTGTGCTACTTAGCGAGGGTATTTAGTGAGTTCCTAGGTGAGCTACTAGGCAAGCTCCCTAGTAAGCTACTTGGCAAGCTCCTAGGGTGAGGTCCTTGATAAGCTGCTCAGTGAGATCATAAGCGAGCTCAAGTCAACCTACTCGGTGAGCTCCCTTCCAGGTGAACTATTAGTCAAGTTCCCAGGAAAGCTACTTGGCAAGCTGCTCGATGAACTCCGATATGAGCTACCAGATGAGCTTAATGTGAGTTGGTAAGGTGAGCTCCTCAGCAAGCTCAAGGTGAGTTGGGCAAGGTAAGTTGATAGGGGAGCTCCCATGCTAGTTGGCAAGGTGAGCTATTAGGTGAGCACCCATCGTGAGTTTTTAGGTGCAAGCTACTTGATGAGCTCTCATGTGATCTCAAGTTGAGCTACTCAGTGAGCTCTTAGGTGAGCTCAAGGTGAGCTATCAAGGCAAGCTATTAGGTGAACGCTCCCAGGTGAGTTTTTAGGCAAGCTCAAGTTGAGCTACTCAAAGAGTTCTTAGGCAAGCTGGTTACTGATCTCCCATCTGAGCTCCTAGGTGAGCTACTCAGTAAGATCGACCTCAGAGATTGCTAAAAAACTCACCTTTGAGCTCACCTAAGAGGGTGAGCTATCAGGTGAGTTGGCCAGGAAAGCTCAAGGTGAGTTCGTAAGGTGAAGTAAAGGTGAATTAGAAAGGTGAGATGTCAGGTGAGCTCCCAGGCATGTTCCTAGGTAAGTTACTCAATGAGCTCCTAGGTGAGCTCAACTCAAGTTGATCAGTGAGCTACTAGAAGAGCTCCTAGGTGAGCTACTTGGTGAGTTATTCGGTGAGCTCCTAGGTGAGCTCCCAAGTGAGCTACTTTGTGAGCTCCCAAGTGAGGTCCCTGACGAGCTACTCAGTGAGCTAAAAAGTGCACTCATGTCAACCTACTTAGCGAGCTACTTGGTTAGTTCCTAGGTGAGCTATTAGGAGAGCTCCCATGTGAGCTATTAGGTGAGCTCTAAGATGAGCTACCAGGTGATCTACTTGGCAAGCTATTCAGGCGAGCTCCCAGGAGAGCTGCTAAGTGATCGCTCAAAGTGAACTACTTGGTGAGTTCAACCTAGTTGAGGTCCCAGGTGATCTACTGATGGCAAGCTCACAAGTGATTTCAAGTCAACCTACTCAATGAGTTTCTCGGGTGAGCTCTTAGGTGAGCTGCTAGGAGAGCTCTTAGGTGAGCTACTTAGGGAGTTGCTGGACAAAACTCATGGGTGAGCTACCAAATGTGCTCAAGGTGAGTTAGCAAGGTGAGCTCCTTAGTGACCTCAAGATGAGTTGGTAAGGGTAGCTGATAAGTGAGTTCCCATGTAAGTTGGAAAGACGAGCTGTCAGGTGAGCTCCCATTTAAGTTTTTGGGTGAGTTACTTGAAGAGCTCCCAGCCAAGCTCAAGTCGAGTTACTCTATGAGCTACTAGTTGAGTTACTTGCCAAGTTCCTAGCCCAACTCCTAGGTGATCAACTCCATGAGCTCCCAAGTGAGCTCAAAGACTAGCTTGTTAACAATCTCTGAGGTCAACTTACATGCATGCTACCAGATGAGCTCAAGGTGAGTTGGCAAGGCAAGCTCAAGCAGAGTTGGAAATGGCTCAAGTTGCTATCAGGTGAGTTCCCAAGTGAGTTACTCGACGAGCTCTGGGGCGAGCTCAACTTGAGCTAATCGGCGAGCTCCCAGAAGATATTCCAAGTGAGCTACTTGGCAAGCTATTGTGTGAGCTCCAAGGAAAGCTACTACGATAGCTCCCAAGTGATCTATGTGGTGAGCTCCTATGTTGCAAGGTCCCCGGTGAGCTGCTTGGTGAGCTCACAAGTGAGCTCAAAACTGTGGTGAAGTGAACCTACTTGGCGAGATACTCCGTGACCTCCTAGGCGAGCTGTGAGGTGATCTCCCAGGTGAGCTACTTGGCAAGCTACTCAATGAACTCTAAGGTGAGCTACCAGATGAGCTCAAGGAAAGTTGGCAAAGTGAGCTCCTTAGCAAGCTCAAGGCAAGCTAGCAAGTTTACCTTATAGGTGAGCTCCCATGTGAGTTTTCAGGTGAGTTACTTGAAGAGCTCCCGTATGAGCTCAATTCAAGCTACTCAGTGAGATCATGGGTGAGCTGTCACATGAGCTCATAGGTGAGTTTCTAGGTAAGCTCAAGCCAAGCTTCTTGATAAGCTCTTAGGTGAGCTTCTTGCCAAATTCCCAACCGAGCTCCTAGGTGAGCCACTCAGTGAGCTCCCATGTGAGGTAAAAGGTGAGCTTGTTAGTAATCTCTGAGGTGAGCTTACATGCAACCTTTTAGATGAGCTTAAGGTGAGTTGGCAAGGTGAGCTCAAGGTGAGTTGGCAAGTTGAGCTCTAGGAAAGTTAGCAAGGCAAGCTATCAGGTTAACTCCCAGGTGAGCTCCTAAAAAATTTACTAAACAATCTCCAAGGTGAGCTCAACTCGAGATGATCAGTGAGGTCCTTGAAGAGCTCCTATGTGAGCTACGTGATGAGCTATTTGGCAACCTCCCAAATGAGCTACAAGGTGAGCTCCCAAGTGAGCTACTTGGTGAGTTCCTAGGCAAGCTCCTCAGTGAGCTGTTAGGTGAGCTCCCAGGTGAGTTGTTAGGAAAGCTCGTAGGTGAGAAATTAGGTGAGCTCCCAGTTTAGCTATTACGTGAGATTCTAGGTGAGCTACTTAGTGAGCTACTCAAAAAACTCTGAGGTGAGCTACCAGATGAGCTTAAGATGAGTTTGCAAGGTGAGCTCCTTAGTGAGCTCAAGGCAAGCTAACAAGGTGAGTTGATAGGAAAGCTTCCATGTGAGTTGGCAAGGCGAGCTGTCAGGGAAGCTCCCATGTTAATTTTTGGGTGAGCTGCTAGCCGTGCTCCTGAATGAGCTCAAGTTTAGTTTATTGGTGAGCTTCTTGGTGAGCTCAAGGTGAGCTATCAGGTGAGCTCATAGGTGAGTTTCCAGGGAAGCTCAAGTCGAGCTACTCAACGAGCTCATGGGTGAGCTGCTTGCCAAGCTCCTAGCTGATGTCCTAGGTGAGCTACTTAGTGAGCTCATAAGTGAGCTCAAAGGTGAGCTTGTTAGTAATCTCTAAGGTGAGCTTACATGTGAGCTACCAGATGAGCTCAAGGTGAGTTAGCAAGGTGAGCTTTGAGGTGACCTCCTAGGTGAGTTCCTAGGTGAGTTACTCAATGAGCTCCTGGGCAAGCTCAACTCGAGTTGATCAGAGAGCTCCCAGAAGGGCTCCTAGGTGAGCTACTTTTTGAGCTATTTGGTGAGATCCCAGGTGAGCTGCTAGGTGAGCTCCCAAGCGATCTATATGGCAAGCTCCCAAGAGAGGTCCCTGGTGACCTGCTCGGCAAGCTCACAAGTGAGATCAAGTAAACCTACTCAGTGAGCTACTTAGTGAGCTCCCAGGTGAGCTTCTAGGTGAGCTACTTGGCGAGATGCTTGATGAACTCCGAGGTGAGCTACCAGATGATCTCAAGGTGAGTTGGCAAGGTGAACTCCTAAGTGAGCTCAAGGTGATTTGGCAAGGTGAGCTCCCATCCATGTTGATAAGGTGAGCTCCCATGTGAGTTTTTGCATGAGTTGCTTAATGAGCTCTTGGGTGAGCTCAAGTTGAGCTCCTTGGTGAGCTCCTGGGTAAGCTCAAGGCAAGCTAGTAAAGTGAGATGTCAGGTGAGCTCCGAAGTGAGTTTTTGGGAAAGCTCAAGTCAAGCTGGTCAAGGAGCTACTGGGTGAACTATTTGCCGAGCTCCCAGCCTAGCTCCTAGGTGAGCTACTAGGTGAGCTCCCAGGTGAGCTCCTAGGTGAGCTCAAGGTGAGTTGGAAAGGTGAGATACCATGTAAGAGCTCCTCACCGAGCTCAAGTTGAGCTGGCAAGGTGAGATGATAGGCGAGCTTCTATGTGAGTTGGCAAGGTGAGCTGTCAGGTGAGCTCCCATGTAAGTTTTTAAACGAGATTCTTGACAAGCTCCTGGGTGATCTCAAGTCATGCTACTCACCAAGATCCTCGGTGAGCTCAAGGCGAGCTGACAAGGAGAGTTCCTAGGTGATTTTCAAGGAAATCTAAAGTTGAGTTACTCAACAAGCTCCTAGACGAGCTACTTTCTGAGCTCCAAGCCAAGCTCCTCGGTGAGCTACTCGGTGAGATCCTAGGTGAGCTCAAAGGTGAGCTTGTCGGTAATCTCTTAGCTGAGGTTACATGCGAGCTACAAGATGAGCTCCAGGTGAGTTGGAAAGATGAGCTCAAGGTGAGTTGGCAAGGTGAGCTCAAGGTGAGTTGGCAAGGTCAATCTCAAGGTGAGTTGGTAAGGTGAGCTGTCAGGCGAGCTCCCAGGTGAGTTCCCAGGTGAGTTACTTGACAAGGTCCCGGGTGAGCTCAACTTGAGCTAATCGGTGAGCTCCCAGAAGAGCTTTGAGGCGAGCTACTTAGGGAACTATTTGGTGAGATCCCAGGTGAGTTATTAGGTGAGCTCCTAAGGAAGCTACTTATCAAGCTCCCAGGTGAGGTCCCAGGTGAGCTACTCGGTGAGGTCCAAGTCAACCTACTCTAGGCTGAGCTGCTCGGTGCGCTCCAAGGTGATTTGTTCGGTGAGCTCCTAGGAGAGTTATTAGGTGAGCTACTTGATGAACTTTGAGGTGAGCTACTAGATGAGCTCAAGGTGAGTTGGTAAGGTGATCTCCTTAGTGAGCTTAAGGCGAGCTGATAGGTGAGATCCCATGTGAGTTGGTAAGGTGAGTTGTCAGCTAAGCTCCCATGTGAGTTTTTTAGCGAGCTACTAGGTGAGTTTCTGAGTGAGCTGCTAGGTGAGCTCCTGATTGAGCTGCTAACGAGCTAGCAAAGTGAGATCCTAGGTTAGTTTCTACATGAGCTACTGGGTAAGCTTCTGGGAAAGCTCAATGTGAGCTAGCAAGGCGAGCAGTCAGGTGAGTTCCTAGGTGAGTTTTTGGGCAAGCTCAAGTCAAGCTAATTGACAAAATCCTAGGCGAGCTCAAAGGGAAGCTTGTTAGAAATCTCTGAGGTGAGCTTATATGTGAGCTACTATATGAGCTCAAGGTGAGTTGGCAAGGTGAGGTCCTAGGTGAGCTGTTAGGTGATCTCCTAATTGAGCTAGTTGGTGAGCTTCAGGGTGAGGACCATGGTGAGCTACTCGGTGAGCTCACAAGCATGCTCAAGTCATCTTACTCGATGAGCTACTTGGTGAGCT
Source organism: Taxus chinensis (assembly GCA_019776745.2). Lineage (NCBI taxonomy): Eukaryota > Viridiplantae > Streptophyta > Pinopsida > Cupressales > Taxaceae > Taxus > Taxus chinensis. The sequence continues at coordinate 905,010,081 of CM034151.1, read as the reverse complement.
CCCAAGTGAGCTGTTAGGTGAGCTCCCAAGTGAGCTGTTAGGAAAGCTCCTAAATGAGGTCAAGGAAAGTTGGCAAGGTGAGCTCAAGTTGAGCTGACAAGGTGAGCGGATAGGTGATTTCCTATGAGAGTTATCAGGGTGAGCTATTAGGTGAGCTCCTATGTGAGTTTTTAGGTAAGCTACTTAATGAGCTCTCAGGTGAGCTTAAGTCTAGGTACTCAGTGAGCTTCTGGCCACACTTAAGGTGAGCTAGTAAGGTGAGCTGTCAAGCAAGCACCCAGGAAAGTTTTTAGGGAAGCTCAAGTTGAGTAGCTAAATGAGCTCCTGGATGAGCTGCTTGTTGAGCTCCTAGCTGAGGTTCTATGTGAGCTACTTGGTGAGCTTCGAGGTGAGCTCAAAGGTGAGATTATTGGTAATGTCTAAGTGAGTTGGAAATGGCAAGGTGAGCTCAAGGCAAGTTAACAAGGTGAACTCAAGGCAAGTTGGCAAGGCGAGTTGTCAGATGAGATCTTAGGCAAGTTCCCAAGGGAGTTACTCGACGAGCTCCTAGGCAAGCTGAACTCAAGCTGATCATCAAGCTCCCAGAAGAGATCCCTGGGTGAGCTAATTGGCAAGCTTATTGACGAACTCAGAAGTGAGCTACCAGATGAACTCAAGGTGAGTTAGCAAGGTGGGCTCCTAAGTGAGCTCAAGGTGAGCTGGCAAGGTAAGCTCCCATTCGAGTTAGTAAGGTGAGCTGTCAGGTGAGCTCCCATGTGATTTTTTGTTTGAGTTACTTGACAAGATCAATTTGAGCTGCTCGGAGAGCTCCTGGGTGAGCTGAAAGTGAGCTGGTAAGGTGAGCTCCCAGGTGAGTTTTTGTGTAAGCTCAAGTCAAGCTACTCGATGACTACCTAGGTGAGCTACTTGCCGAGCTCATACTTGAGCTCCTAGGTGAGCTACTCAGTGGCCTCTTAGGTAAGCTAAAATGAGAGCTTGTCGGCAATGTCTGAGGTGAGCTTATATGTGAGCTAGCAGATGAGCTCAAGGTGAGTAGGCAAGGTAAGTTATCAGGTGAGCTCCCAGGTGAGTTCCTAGCTGAGTTACTCAACAAGCTCTCAGGTGAGTTCAACTCGAGCTGATTGGTGAGCTCCTAGAAGAGCTCCTAGGTGAGCTACTTAGCGATTTTTTTAGTGAGTTCCCAGGCGAGTTGGTAGGTGATCTCCCAAATGAGCTACTTGGTGATCTCCCAAGTGAGGTCCCTGGCGAGCTCACAAGTGAGTTTTTAGGTGAGCTCCCATGCGAGCTGTTAGGTGATCTCCCAGGCAAGATACTCGACGAACTCCTAGGTGAGCTACAAGATGAGATCAAGGTGAGTTGGCAAGGTGAGATCCTTAGTGAGCTCAAGGTGAGCTAGCAAGGTGAGCTCCCATGCGAGCTTTTAGGTGAGGTGCTTGATGAGCTCCTGAACAAGCTGTGAGTTCTTAGGTGAGTTACTCAATGAGCTTCTGGGTGAGATCAACTTGAGATGATCAGAGAGCTCCCAAAAGAGCTCCTAGGTGAGTTACTTGACAAGTTGTTTAGTGAGCTTCTAGGTGAGCTCCCAAGTGAGCTACTCAGTGAGCTCCCCTGTGAGGTCCCTAGTGAGCTCAAGGTGAGTTGACAAGGCAAGTTGATAGGTGAACTCCCATGCGAGTTTCTGTGTGAGCTGTCAGGTGAGCTCCCATGTGAGTTTTTAGGTGAGCTACTTGACAAGATCCTGTGTGAGCTCAAGTCAAGCTACTCGGTGAGCTCTTATGCAAGCTTAAGGTGAGATGGCAAGGTGAGCTATCAGGTAATCTCCCAGGTGAGTTTTTAGGTAAGCTACTTGACAAAATCTGAGGCAAGCTACCTTCTGAGCTCAAGGAGAGTTAGTAAGGTGAGATCCTCACTGAGCTCAAGGTGAGCTTGTAAGGTGAGCTCCCATGCAAGTTGGCAAGGAAAGCTATACGGTGAGGTCCCATGTGAGTTTTTGGGTGAGCTACCTGACAAGCTCCTAGGTGAGCTCAAGTCAAGCTGCTCAACAAGATCCTAGGTGAGCTCCTCGGTGAGCTCAAGGTGAGCTGACAAGGTGAGGTGTCAGATGAGTTCCCAGGTGAGTTTCTAGGAAAGCTCAAATCGATCTGCTAGATGAGATCCTAGGTGAGTTTTTTGCTGAGCTCCTAACCAAGCTCCTAGGTGAGCTTCTTGGTGAGATCCTAGGTGAGCTAAAAGGTGATCTTATCAGCAATCTCTTAGGTGACCTTACATGTGAGCTACTAGATGAGCTCATGTGAGCTACATGAGTTGGCAAGGTGAGCTCCAAGTGAGTTGGCAAGGTGAGCTCAAGGTGAGTTGGCAGGGTGAGCTGTCAAGCGAGCTCCCAAGTGAGTTCCTAGGTGAGTTAACTTGACGAGATTTCAGGTGAACTCGACTCGAGTTGGTCAGTAAGCTCCTAGAAGAGCTCCCAAGTAAGCTACTTGGCAAACTATTCGGTGAGCTTCTAGGTGAGCTACAAGTTGAGCTCCCAAGTGAGCTACTTAGTAAGCTCCCAGGTGAGGTCCCCAATGAGCTCACACATGAGCTCAAGTAAACCTACTCGGTGAGCTTCTCAGTGAACTCCAAGCCTAGTTGTTTGATGAGTTCCTAGGTGAGTTGTTAGGTGAGCTCACATGCGAGCTATTAGGTGAGCTCCTAGGTGAGCTACATGGCGAGCTACTTGATGAAATCCAAGGTGAGCTACCAGTTGAGCACAAGGAAAGTTAATAAGGTGAGCTCCTTAATGAGCTCAAGCCAAGCTGATAGGTGAGTTCCCATGTGATTTGGCAAGGCAAGTTTTCAGGCGAGCTCCCATGTGAGTTTCTTGGTGAGCTACTGGGTAAGATCCTAGGCGATCTCAAGGTGAGCTAGAAAGGTTCATATGTCAGGCAAGCTCCTAGGCATGTTTTCAAGTAAGCTCAAGTTGAGATGCCTGATGAACTTCTAGGAAAGCTCAAATGTGAGCTTTTCAGCAATCTCTAAGATGAGATTACATGTGATCTATCAGATGATCTCAAGGTGAGTTGGTAAGATGAGATCAAGGCGAGTTGATAAGCTAAGCTCAAGGAAAATTGGCAAGGCGAGCTATTACGCAAGCACCCAAGTGATTTCCCAGGTGAGTTACTTGATGAGCTCCCAGGAAAGCTGAACTCAAGCTTATCATCAAGGTCTCAGTAGAGTTCCTAAGTGAGCTACTTGGTGAGCTATTCAGTTGGCTCCTAGGTGAGTTACTAGGTGATCTCCTAAGTGAGCTACTTGGTGAGCTCCCAGGTGAGGAAGTCAGTGTGCTACTTAGAAAGCTCAAAAGTGAGCTAAAGTCAACCTACTCGGCAAGATTCTCGATGAGATCCTAGGTAAGCTGTTAGGTGAGCTCCCAAGTGAGATGTTAGGTGAGATACTTGATGAACTCTGAGGTTAGCTACTAGACAATCTCAAGGTGATTTTCTAAGGTGAGCTTCTTCGCAAGTTGGCAACGTCAGCTCCCATGCGAGTTAGTAAGGGAAGCTACCAGATGAGCTATCGTGTGAGTTTTTAGGTGAGCTAATTAACGAGCTCCTAGGTGAGCTCAAGTCTAGGTTCTCAGTAAACTTCTAAGTGAGCTCGAGGCAAGCTGCAAGTCAAGCTCCTAGATGAGTTTCCAAGAAAGCTCAAGTTGAGCTACTCAATAAGCTCCTAGGTGAGCTGCTTGTTGAGATCTCAGCTAAGCTCCTAGTTGAGCTTACATGTGAGCTACCAGACAAGATCAAGGTGAGTTAGCAAGGTGAGCTCCTCAAAAAGTTGGTAAGGTGAGCTGATAGGTAAGCTCTCATGCGAGTTGGCAAGGAAAGCTATTAGGTGATCTCCCACGTGAGTTTTTGGGTTAGCTGCTTGACGAGCTCCAAGGCAAGCTCAAGTTGAGGTTCTTAACAAGCTTCTAGGTGAGCTCAAGGTGAGCTAGCAAGGTAAGCTCCTAGGTGATTTTTTGAGAAATCTCAAGTCGAGCTCCTAGATGAGCTCCTGGGTGAGCTGTTTCCTGAGCTCCTACGTGAGCTACTCAATGAAATCCCAGGAGATCTCAAAGGTGAGCTTTTCGGCAATATCTTAGGTGAGCTTACATGTGAGCTACCAGATGAGCTCTACATGAGTTGACAAGGTGAGCTCAAGGTGAGTTGGAAAGGTGAGCTCAAGGTGAGTTGGCAAGGTGAGCTATCAAATGAGCTCCTAGGTGAGTTCCTAAGTGATTTACTTGATGAGCTTCTAGGTGAGCTCAACTCGAGTTGATCGAAAAGCTCCCAGAAGAGCTCCTAGGCAAGCTACTTGGCGAGCTATTTGGTGAGCTTCCAGGTGAGCTACTAGGTGAGCTCCCAAGTTATCTACTTGGTGAGATCCTAGGTGAAGTCCCCGGTGAGCTACTTGAGTGAGCTCACACATGATCTCAAGTCAACCTACTTGGTAAGCTTCTCATTGAGCTCCAAGATGAGCTATTTGGCGAGTTCCCAGGTGATCTGTTAGGTGAGCTCCCACGTGTGCTTTTAGGCGAGCTCCTAGGTGAGCTACATGGTGAGCTACATCGATGAACTCTGAGGTGAGCTATCAGATGAGATCAAGGTGAGTTGACAAGGTGATCTCCTCAGCAAGCTCGAGGTAGAACTGATAGGTGAACTCCCCATGTGAGTTGGCAAGGCAAGGTTATTAGGAACGCTCCCATGTGTGTTTCTGGGTGAGCTGCTGGGTGAGCTCCTGGGTGAGCTCAAGGTGAGCTAGTAAGGTGAGCTCCTAGGAAAGTTTTTGGGTGAGCTCCTTGGAGAGCTCAAGGTGGGCTAGCAAGGTGAGCTATTAGGTGAGCTCCTAGGAATATTTCCGGGAAAGATCAAGTTGAGATGCTTGACAAACTCCTGGGTGAGTGTTTCACACATAATTTCTAGTTCCAGAATAGAGTTACTTCTATCCTTTCATTCTCTTGAGAAACAGATAAGGGGTTAGGGTTAGGAGGAATACTCGTTGAGTGTTGGGAAGGTGTGTGCATATCATAGAGAGATCAGACTAATTGTGAAGAAATCCTTTTTGTCTGGGAAGGACTACCTGTAAATAAGAATGTAAGACCACTAGATTTTAGTTAGACAATAAATGAGGAAACTGCCTTGGGCCCATGAAATATTAGACTTCCTTTCGAAGGTGGTCAGTTCCCTTTTAATACAAATTAATGTAAATGATAATAAAGAAGCTATTATGAAATCATGATTTAGGTATCTCGTTACTAAAATCAATAGAGACTAAACTACCAATAATAAAATGTCATTTTGTTTGTTTGGTCACTGGTTATTGATACGTTCATATCAAATTACAGGGATAGATCAGGATGGCTCTAAGGTTGTTAGGAAATGAATAGGTGAAAGGTTGGTTTTGTTATAAGTCACAGTGGCTGATGCCAGTCACTGGATAACCAACTACGGTTATAAAACTGCTACCGGTAGGAGATAACCGATATCAGTAGGGGTAGTGATTCAGGGGCTTCTGGGTAGAGGTTGATTATAGGATGGTTATGGGGTTTTTAAGGTTGGTAGATGGTTAGGGGGAATAGTAAGGAAATGGATAAGACTTAGGGAGTGAGAAACCTATCTTCTGGGCAATAAAGGGATGGATGAATGAAGGTTAGGTACAGGATGCTGCCAGGTGTTAGATCCATCAGTGAGTTTATAATTACTATCAATCAAAAGTTCACGAACTGGAGCCTAAAATCATACAAGATACTACTTACTACTTTCTGACGAGGATACAAGTCCAAGGAATGTGGTGATGAAGGAAAATATTAGGTGGGATGATCTGACAATCAAAAGTGAGCTGATGAAGCTATCGTCTGACTCTCCTAATGCTTGGACGAGTGTGACAGTGATCTCGTTGATCAGTTATAGTCTTGGACTCAATGTTCTTCTCTGCAACCTCCTTCCTCTTTCTCACTTGTCTCTTTTCCCTAAATGAATTTGGATCCTTGCATTTTGGCTGGGGTAGGTCATTTACAGGGAACCAATGGCGGTTGCATAACTGATGGTGGTCAAGTAGGGACCGGCATCGGTCAAGTCAAAGTTAGCTATTTTTACTAAAAATAGCCAACTTTCCCTCCTTTTCTCCTGAGGGGTCAGTTGTGGGCTTGGTCAAGTCATTATTAGGTTCGTTTTGATGCGGGTGAGGGGTGATGAGTCATGGGTGTGGGTCTGGACCAAGTCATAGGTTTTAATTAGGTTATTTTAGGGTTAGGGCTAGGTCATAAGTGAGGTGGTGAGGTGAGGTGGTAGGGTTGGAGATGTGGATTTATTAATTATAAGGTAATTAATAAATGATTCAGTGTGTAAGGTTTTAGGTGGTGAGGTAGGGTTAGGTTGCAGGATGAGATATGAGTTACAAGGAGTCGTAAGACCTAAATTTGGTGTCTACATTTTCCCCTTGTTGTCGTGTAGCTTTTCTTGTAAAGCTACACTGACAATAATAAAAAGTGGTTACCCCAGTTAAGGGTATAGGTAATCCCCCTCAATTATATCATAGATTGAGGCAACATGAAATTAGGGATAGGGTTGATAAAGGGTAAATGATGGTGAGATGCTGGTAAGATAGTGGGGTAAGTTCAAGGAAGCTGACACACGTTAAAATACAATAGTGTGATTAGGGTACATAGTTTGAAGAAAAAACAAGTAATTCATAGGCAAAGGTCATTAGTTTATCTAAACAAGGCTGATATAATCCTGGTATCCAAGGCATAGGAAGTAGTTCCATGGGATATAACAGGGTAGGTACCAGAACGTTTAGGCATGTTCGGCAGTACCAAATGGTTGGTTTGGTTGAGATAAACATCACGATATCAGTCTAAGAAAAGCTAGTTCACTGATCAATTCAAGTATCCTAGTCATCCTAATACCGTGATACCATGATGGGTGGATAGAATCATAATTTTTAGGCCTTGATCGAGGTACTTAATTGGTACGGCCGTGGGTTGGGATGATTGGCTGGGTGCGGCCGTGGGTTGGACCAATTGGTTGGTTGCGGCCTTTGGTTGGGCCGATTGGGTTGTTGCAGCCTTAGATCGGGCCGAGTGGTTGGTTGTGGCCTTGGGTTAGGCCGATTGGTTGGTTGCAGCCTTGGGTCAGGCTGATTGGGTTGTTGCGGCCTTGGGTTAGGCCGAGTGGTTTGTTGCGGCCTTGGGTCGAGCTGATTGGTTAGTGGCGGCCTTGGGTCAGGCTAATGAATTCAAAATAAGGCTATTTAGCAAAGGCTGGGGGTAGGAAATGTGGTGAAAAATAGAGTTCGGTGGATAAGGGTAGGAGTTAGGGTAAACTAGGTAGGTAACCAATATCGGTTAGTTATGACTGGTATCGGTTAGGAGACTGATATTAGTTTTCTTGGGTGCGCCCTAACCGATATCGGTTAGAGGTCAAAACCTATAAAAAGAAAAAATATGGCGTGTCATTTTCACATTGTGAATTTGAGTGCAAATGTGTTTCTTGTCTGAGTTTTGAATTGATTGGGTTGAGTATTTGGGCTGAGTTGGAACTAGTTGAGTGGGGGAGTGAGCTATTGGTAGGCCCCAGAGATCATGAGGTAGAGTTTGATTGGTTAAGGACCCTACTGAGGAGATTTGGAGCTATGGCACAGCTTGGAGGAGTAGGAGGTGCTAAAGGAGCTGGACCATCGCCATATATCCCACCACAACGACGTGTAGTCATACCGGTAGGCTCTAAATCCCTATTTGTGTGAAGTTGATGAATTTAGCTAGGATGTGGGTTTTGGGGTAGGAATCTAAAATTTGATAAAATAATGAATAAATGAAGGTAAATCATAAAATGGAGTGGGTAGATATGTTAGGTAAGTCAAAATGGCAGGGTGGGTAATTTTTTAGGCAATTGGGCTAGGTAGATGGGTAAAAAATAGAAAAAAAGAGGATTTGGGGGCCGTTTTTGGTCCGGCCCTGAAATCCCACAGTGACCGATGTCGGTCACTAGGTGACCGACATCGGTCACAGCGAAATCTATATAGAATAGATATTATAAAGACCGGTGTTGGTCATGTGTCGATTGACGTCGGTGCATAAAATTTTGGTATAGACAAGTGGTGGGGGACCAATGGTGGTCGAGGGTGACCGGTACAAGTCACCATGGGTCAGAGGAAAGGGTGTGAAATTTGTTGTGTTGTTTAGTTATAGGTGGGTAGGATAGATTTGTGGGGTGAAGGGGGAGAAGGTAGATTTGCTAGGAAATGTTATTGGGGTGGGGGGTAATTGGGTGGTTGGAGATCAGATTGGGTAGGATAGGTTATGGGTTGTGTATGAATTAGGAGGGGTTAAATTGGTTAAGGTATGGTTAGAGGGTGAGAGTAGAGTAGGTGGAGTATGAGTAGGGTGGTTGGTAGAGTGTGGGATAGGTAAAGGGGATATTGTAGATGTTTGTAGGGTGGGGTTATTTATGTTGAGAGAGATGAGGTGGTTTAGGTTTAATTGGAGTCGGTAGGATATTTAGAGAAGGACCATAAGAGTGAGAGGAATTTATAGATGTATAGGGTAAGGTAGGTTGGTGTAGATGTGTTTATAGAGTCGGGTTGTGATTGGGTGGGTGAGTGAGTATAGAGGGTTAAGGCAGTTATTTTGTAAAGGGTAGGATTGATGTAGTGGGTTGTTTTTGCAGGCACGCCAGCAGCTGACGATGCGAGATCAGATGCCACCTCTATTGGGATGGATGCGGCCACATGTGTTCGCAGCACAGTGGGTAGTGATGTGGGAGGTTGGACTCAGTGGATTCCAAAGATATAGGGCTATGGATAGGGACCACATCCTGATGGTTGCACTCATCAAGAGATGGGATCCGGAAACCAATTTCTTCCATCTCCCTACCGGGGAGATGATAGTCACGCTAGAGGATGTGTATCACATCCTGAGACTGCTAATTATAGGTGAGGTAGTGTTCCAGGTGGATGTTGAGACAGTGATGGATAGCATCCTACAGGTATTCGGGGATGCAGCCCCATTGATTACATATCATAGTGCGAGCATCTGCTATGGCGATATGTATCGCGTGCATCAATAGGAGACACGACTTGTCGTGTTGATGATGATCGGGATTACCTGCTTCACCCTCGCTGACTCAGAGGGAGGCCACTTCCCACAAGCTCTGATGGGAGTGCTACATGAGATGGTGGAGGAGCACACCTGCTATACATGGGCACTAGTGTATCTGGTGTAGCTATACAGAGAGATATGGGGCTATCACCGTATGAGGTGATTCGGGATATGTTTGACATTATTGTTACACTGTTGGGCCTATGAGCATATTGTGTGTTTATGACCAGTAGGGTTTCCCCAGCAGCCAGGGCCACAGGTAGTTTATAGGTATGGGTTTCAGAGGTAGTTGGGGGTCATGGGCCAGCCACGAGTAGTTATCACAGGGTGAGATGTCACGTATTATAGGCATATGTTAGAGGGCCTGACCACACTAGATATTATATAGAGGCCATCAGCCCCATGGAGGAGCCTGAGTATAGCTGCGATGGATCCAGTACATCTTCTGGATAGCTGGATGGAGATCCAGGGAGTATGAGTGGATTCCCCTAGAGATGGTACGACGATAGTTGGGAATACGTCAGGATGAGCTGCCTCCCTTCCCATAGTATCGGAGGGAGGATGTAGAGGCATTGCTACCTTTACCATATCCATTTGACCCAGTCTGGGTAGCAGAGAGACCATCCGATGATACAGTGGATGATGCTAGAGTTACAGGTTCATTTTTGGTTAGGTGGGCAGGGTAGAGGACAACCATGAGAGCACAACCTGCACAGCAAGATTTTGTGGTTGTTATAGCGGAGAGGGACCATCTCTTAGGTCGGTTGCAGCTATTATAGGGGTAGCTTACTGCTGCATAGGCACAGATCAGAGTGATACAGGGGCAGTTGGCCAAGGCATAGGGATAGGGACAGGGATAGGCACAGGCACAAGGACAGGCATAGGCATAGGTACATGCACAGGCACAACCTCAGGGCCAAATCCCTATTCAGGCATAGGCACATGTCCCTATTCAAGATCTGATTTCAGCTCCACCGCCACCACAGGTATAGGCTCAGGGTTAGGGCATATAGGCAGGGTAGGGCCCACTTATATTAGGAGCGGGGGAGAAGCCCCACCAGCCATGGTGGTACGGGCCTGATACATGGAGGTAAGAGCAGAGGCCTACTATTATCAGGATGTACTAGATGGTACCAGTACCGAGTATTTGCCATATGTGGCTCACAGAGCTGAGACGTCCTAGAGTCACAGGTCATAGGGGGCCGCAGCCATAGCCGGTGGGTCAGTTACAGGGAGGAGGCGAGATCCGAAACATGGGCCAACTGAGGGATGGGTTGAGGGTGGGGGAGAGAGCTGAGTCACCCCAGGAGCGAAGATGGGTTTTGTTGAGTTGAAAGAGGATTTTTTGATAGATACACCAGTCTGCGAACTGAGTGTGTATATAGAGGCGTACGTGCCCTTATAGGATTTATGTATGCATTTTTTTTGTATATACCAGCCTACGATTTGAGTACTTTTTGTATAGTTAATACCGGTCTGCGAGCCGAGTATATGTTTGACATGACAGACCGGCCTACGAGCCGAGTTGAGATTTTGACAGAGATAGTGGCTTGCGTGCCGGCTTTGTATTTTGGATTATAGAGGCCCAATGTAGGGTAATTTGTATATGTTGAAATTGATTTGAGGATATATATAGATGATGATTTTGATCCACATGGTGTGTATAATGTTTGATTTGATGCATATATTAAAATGTTGTATGTGTTTTGCTAATGGTATTGGAATTTTGATGTATATATATAGATGATGTTGATGATATTTTGATGATATGCATATGTTTTGAAATGTTTATGTTTATTATGATGATGGATGTTGATAGTGATGTCGTTTATGTAGGGAAAAGAGGCGGGCTCTGCAAAAAAATTCAAAAAACAAAGAAAAGGATTAGGTTTAAGTAAGAGGAGATAGATGACTGATATCGGTTAGATAACCAATGTTGGTCACAACCTGACCGATACTGGTTAGCTAACCGATATCGGTTATACTTAAACGAGCTTTTCTAAAAATAGAAAAGCTTGGGAGGCAACTGAAATCTTATTTTTAGAGTCATACAACATGTTAAATATGAAGATGCAAAGTTGTTGACATCTATATAGGTAATTGCATGGGAGAATTAAGTGATAAGGAGGAAAGAGATAGGTAAAGTGATTGTGGGCTTGGATTAAGAAGGCATAAAGGTAATTAACAGTGAAGAGGGTGGTGAACATGGCTGAACAAGGAGAAGCATCTAGTAGGTAAAGAGGAGAGGGAAGATAGGTTCCACCTCAAACTGCTGCATCCTAGGAGGTATATATAATTTTTGGTTGGAATTAAATTTTTTCATGTGTAGGAATAGGATGTGGGAAGGTAAGTGGGTAGAGATGAAAAAGAAAGGTGATAGGTAAAGGTTTGGGATGGGGTGAGTGTTATGGGGTAGGTAATCAAGGGTTTCAAATATATTTTTAGGTATAGATAGGTGCGAAAAAGCGAGTAAGTTATCATAGGTGGTGTTTTTGAGTAGGGTACATGGAATTGACAGTGACTGATATCGTTTAGGAATAACTGGTATCAGTTAGGTAACCGGTATCGGTTATCTGTAACCGATATCAGTTACTGTGTAAAGTTATGGATTGTGATAAAAAACACATGGGAATTTATTTTTTGATTTGTTGTTTGTTAGTTTGATGTGTGCAGCACAGGTAGAGTTGAGGATGAATGATAGGGTACCAGCTTTGTTGTCATGAGTCCAAGTTTATGTAACACCAGCTGAGTGGGAATTAATAAACCATGTGGGGTTAAGCAAAATCTGTTATTTTTCACAAATCACACGTAATCATGCCATGTTACAGGTGCTGATTGAGAGATGGAATCCTTAAAATAATACCTTCTATCTGCCAACAAGGGAGATGACAGTGACGTTAGAAGATGTGTTTCAAATTTTGAGACTTCCAATTATAGGAAGACTAGTGTATCAGGTAGGGCCTAATGTGTCGCGTGCAGTGGTAACAACAGTATTTGGTCTATCCGCACAAGATTTGACATAGCGAGGTTTGACATTCACTTATGGTATAATGTTTGTAGCACACCCTAAGGAAAAAAGGTTAGCCGTGGTATTAATGATAGCGGTGGGGTATTATGCATTACCTAGAGCAGGCGGGGGAATATTTCCAAAATCATTGATGTGTATTATTCGGGAAATGATAGAAGGGAGTGTGACTTTCACATGGGCACCCGCATATCTGGTGGAGCTATACATGGGTTTATGGGAATGCAGGAAAAATCACAGGACTACATTGGATTGTGCATACTTATTACATTGTTGGGACTATGAGCACATTGTGTGTGTGCAACTAATAGGATGACCCATCCAATCAGGAGAGATAGGAGTGCAAAGGTTGGGATTCAAGCGATGGGTCCAGATAGAGCAAAAGGTGAGATCCGAGGCCGTGATAGATGATGCTAAGTATTATAGGTAGATGTGGGAGATGGTGACAATTTTGGATATCCATTGGAGGCCTTACAGGAACTTTATGGTGACAGTGAACATATCTAAGGATTTGAGGGGTGTAGAGTGATTGAGGTGGATCACGGGACACAGGCTAGGTGAGTACGAGAGGATTCCTCTAGATTACGTGCGGGAAACAATTTGGATTTGTTCAAGATATACCCATGGCTCATAGACCATACAGGAGGATTGATTCCGAGGCACCATTCTCACCTCCACATCCGACACTTCCAGAAGGACTAGAAGAGACAGTAGCCGATCATAGGGTAATGGATGCAGGAGTGAAAAAGTATTATAGGTTATGGTGGGTAGTTGAGCTGCGAGATACACATGAGGGGGCTGATCATCCTGAAATAGATATGATTACCATGGAGAGAGACCACCTACAGGGTTTAGTTCACCAACTTCAAACATAGATGAACAAGACCATAGGATTGTTAGAGGCTTCGCAGTCTCGAGTGGAGAGACTAGAGGCAAGAGTCCTCCATGCGAGAGAGCAGATTCATATGTTACTGGAGAGATTGGTGGATCAGTGGGAGGAACCAATAGTAGTAGTACCTTTGAGTATGGAGAGGCCAAGTGAGTGGCATCGACGATCACCATCACTTCCTGGTTCTGGATGAGGCGCGGGGGTCTAAGTGAGTTTCATACATAGGGGTAGAAGAATAAATAAATATTCCAACCTGCGCGTTGATGATAGAGAAGATGTATTTGTTTAACATCTAAATAAAATGGAATATGTATCTTGATTTGATTTTGTGATAATTATAAGAATGTTTGTGTTTTGAATGTTTGGATTGAAAAGGACAAAGGTGAGTGTTATCAAAATAAATATGTGAAAATATTTATATTTTTAAGTAAAACACAACACATGATAGGTGATGGTAGGGGATGGTTGAGCTAACCTTGGGAGACCCCATGTCTCCTAAGTGCTACCTACATAGCCCATTGCACAAAGAAATGAGGGGCCTTAGACCGATATAGTTCTCCCTTAGGACCAGGGAGAGGTGAATTTAGGCAATTTGGTTGTGGTTAGGAAATTTTTTGGTTGGTAAAATTTTGATGTTGGTAGAGTAATGTTGTTAGTGTTGGTGTGGGTATAGGTGAAGTGAGAGTTAACTTACCCAAGCATGGGAAATCGTGTCCAAATTAAGATCAACACACAATCCTAGATTTGGGTAAAAGAGGAAAAACTATCCCATAGTTGGAAATACCTAAACAAACCATGTATTATCATAGGATGAACTTGAATCCCTAGGTACCTTGCATAGGCGAGAAGTTGATAGGTGAAAAGAGTTGTATAATCACAAGATATCAGATATACACACGTTCCTTAAGTTTTGTTAATGTGAAGAATGGTGAGGAGGGGTGGATGGAATATTTTTGTTTCTGTTAGGGGCATAGAGAAATTTTTTATAAGGTGATTATTATAACGGAAGAGAACCAAACCAAAATAGACAAGTCCATCACTCTAAAATACTTTTGAATACTACTTTGATATTTTTTCTAGATATAGACTGATCGATGCAGGAAGTCTATATAGGATATGCATTTTATTGTTCTTGAGGTCTTCATGAAGCTGATCAATGCGAGAAGATTCTAATAGAGGCTGACTTTGTGTAGCTATGCTTTGAGGGAACAGTCTACTTATAGTTATAGACGCGACGTTGCACATAGCTGTCCTTCGAGGGAGCAGCTAGTTATAGTAGTAGATGTGGCTTTTTTCACATAGCTTTCCTTCGAGGGAGTAGTCTAGTTTATAGTTTAGAGTTCTAGATGTTTGTTTAGAATGAAGTATCTAGTTTTACAGGAAGTTTGACTCAAGAATATCCCATAATTGTATAATTGAGAAATTGTTATTTTGATACTTTTTAGTCATGGACTAGACTAAAAATGAGAAGGCTTCTTTAAGAGGAGGTGATAATCAAACCATGTGGGTTTGATTTACTTTGAGATGTATGAAAAAGGGTGTATGAGGTGGTAAATGATCTCAAGGGACAAGCACAAGGTAGATAAATGATAAGTACCTGATTCATAAGTGTGAGTGATAATGTAAGGCCCAATCCAATTAGGAGCAAATTTTCCATGTTTACTCTTTTCTAGTTTGGTTACATGTTGATTCTCTTTGAGGACGAGATCACCAATTTTAAAGGTACACTCATGAATTCACTTATCATAAGCATGCTTGATGCACTTTTGATAAATTTGAAGGTGGTCAAGAGCAATAAGATGACGCTCGTCAAAAAGCTCTAATTGGGCTAACCACTCTTGGCGGAAGTCATCATTGGTGAGAATATCCTAGAGAGATATTTTAAGGGAAGGGATTTGTATTTCAAGAGGAAATACAACCTCGGTACCATACACAAGAGAGAATGGTGTGGCATTAGTGGAAGTATGAATGCTGGTATGATAAGCCCAAAGGGAAAATGGGATCTGATCATGCCAATTTTGACCAGAATCGTTAACAACTTTGATGAGAATTTTGGTTAAGGTTTTGTTAGAAGATTCAGCTTGACCATTTTCTTGTGGATAGTAGGGTGACGAGAAGCTAAGTTTTATACCAAAGTTGTCACAAAGGGCTCGTAACAGCTTATTCTTGTAACACTCTGGTTTTGTATGTTAACTTGGTGAATGTTTTACATACTGTTATAGCTGTTGGAATGAAAGAAAACATGTTAAGATATGTTTTGATCTTAAGAGAATGTGTTGCTAACTTGGATTCTTGCATACTGTGATTTATTGCATAGAACAGCAAATATTGTACTTGTGTGTTGCTGATGTGATGATAGATTGTCGTATAATTGCTTGCTCTTGTGCTAATTGACAGCATACCCTGAATCAATTCCATTGATTCAAGTATGCTGAGGCCCTCTTGTGCTTTCTATGATTAATTCACACTTGAACTGGACTAGGATTATTATGAGCGTGCAGCGCCTGATTACAGGTGTGAATAGCTAGCATGAAAATGCCAATGACAGGGGTTCAATTCTTGAACCTTGTACTGTCGAATTTGGGACCTCGTGGGGTGAGAAACGCCTGGACACGAGTGGCCTTGGCATGTAATATGAAGGACGGAACGTCCAGCTCTGCGTTAACGTGAATGTTAGTAAGGGGCTGGAAGGAAGTTGTTAGTGTTAGTGGTTAGTGTGAATTAAACCTAAACTAACCCTAAGGCCTAACATACATCCTACACTACTATCCTAAGTGGATTTTTAAATTAAAAAAAAAAGAGGGAAAATAAACCTAAATTCTAAAACCTAAGGTTGAATTAGGACCTAGGTTGAATACTACTGGCAACCTAAACTAATCCTAAACTAAGGGGTACGCAGACCCTTGGGAGGAAGGGGATAAGGATGGGAAGGAGGCATTCATTGGTATTAAATGAACTATCCCTTCATGGACGACGCCAGTTTTGGCGGGGCAGGTAAGGAATTTAGAGGCATCTATTTTGAAATAGAGCCAAATTCAGTTGCATGGAAAATTTGAAATTTAGAAGCTTGCCAACCCAAGTGGCGGTGGCGTGGAAAGTAAGGAAAAAGGTAAAGCCTTTAATGCATTAATGGTTTTTGGTCCTTGCGACCAGCTCACCTTGGAAACAGTATGAGGAAAAATTGATTTTCATTTTTTTGTTGGTTCGAGCCTTTTGTAAAGTTACTCTGCATTTTGTTTTTCTAACCTGGTTCGGTCGAACCAGCTCTTGGCATTTGACATTTTCTTGGGGATTTAGAGGTTGTTGTTAAGCCGAAGAAGGAAGGAAGTGTTGGAGAGTTTGTGCTGTCGCTGTGGAAAGGAAAAACATGGCAGACAAGGTTTTCTTCGAGTTTTGGAAGAAAGATTACAGGCATGCTAAGGCCTTCTCTTTAAAAATCTTTGCTTTGATTAAATGTTTCATTAAAACAACCCTGCTCTTGGGTTGGGATTGCATGATTGATGTTGAGTTGATTTTGAAATGGATTTGTTGATTCTTGCCTTCTTTTCTTTGGAAAATGATAAGAAAACGGCTCTGGTTGCTCGGCCTTGATTTGTTGTTGCTTAAATTGGGTTGGAATATGAATTACCGTTATGGTTGCCGACAGTTTGTGGAATGAAATAAACATTTTCTTTCTCTGTACATGTGGTATGGAGTGGACAGGCTGTTTAATCTTTTCCTTATAGTGTAATCGTTCTCCTTGTTGTTGTGCTTGGAACTGCTATTACATGTGAAGAGAAAAATGGAATTACAGTCGTGATTATTGTTTCACTTGGAAAATTATTCGTTCCTTATAGAAACAGATAAGGTTAGGGTTAGGAGGAATACCTGTAGGATGTCGAGATGATGTGCGCGTACCGTAGAGAAAGATCAGGCTGACTGCGAAGAACTCCTTTTTGTCTTGGAAGGACTACCTGCAAATAAGAACACAAGACCACAAGATTTTGATTAGACCAGTAAATGAGGGAACTGCCTTGGGCCCAGGAAATATGAAACTTCCTTTCGAAGGTGGTCAGTTCCCCTGCTAATATGAGTTAACACAAAATACTATAAAATATCAATTAAATTGCTTGGCTGAACTGGGTAGGGGAAAGGCTGTTTTTCCTGGTTTTTGATCAAAGGAACCGATGCCGGTTACCTATAACCGATGGCGGTTACTGATAACCGATACCGGTGGGTTCTAGGATCTTCTGGGCTGGTTGTGGAGTTTGTAATGGCTGATTTTTGGATAGTTTTTGGGAAACGGGATGGTTAGAAACAAAAGAATGACAGCTAGAGGCAATGGTGCGTTGGATAATGGATCCAGAAACGGATTTGGGAGGACTGTAATTCCAAAAGCATAAGAAATGTTATAATGGAGGACATGCAAGATGTAACTTACTGGTTTTTGACGAAGATGCTAGTTGATCTCCTTGGCTGCCAACTCTTCTGGTATTCTTCACTCGTCTCTGCTTGGTCAAGTGAAGTTCTGGACTCTGCTAATCGCTTTGGACTCCCTCGCTTTGATTCAGACAATCCTTCGACTGATCTCCCAAAATGAAATTCCGATCCGTTGTTTTGGTTTGGGGAGCCCATTTACAGGGAACCGATGGCGGTTACGTAACCGACGGCGGTCGAGTAGGAACCGGCATCGGTTAGGAAAAAGTAGGCTATTTTTAGTAAAATAGCCCACCTTCCCTGCTTTTCTCCCAAGAGATCAGTTGCGGGCTTGGTCAAGTGGCTAGAAGGTCGGCTTTGGGTGCGAGTAAGGAGGCATTAGTTATGGATGTGAGTCTAGACCAAGTCATGGGTCCTAATTAGGTTAGTTTAGGGTTAGGGCTAAGTCATGGTGAGGTGGGCAAGGTGAGGGTGGCGGGTAAGGCGATGTGGATTTATCAATTATGAGGTAATTAATAAATAATTGTGTAAGGTTTAGGTGATGAGTTTAGGTTGCGAGATGAGATGTGGGTCACAAGGGATCGTAAGACACGAATTTGGTGTCTACATTAGCCCCTTATTGTCGTGTAGCTTGTTTTGTAAAGCTGCGCGGACAATAATATGAAGTGGTTTCCCCCTGTTAAGGGTATAGGTAATCCCCCTCAAATCTATCACAGATTGGTGTGAACGGGAAATCAGGGATAGGGTTGATAAAGGGTATATGTTGTTGAGAGAATGGTAAGGTGGTGGGGTAGGTCCAAGGAAGCATACACATGTTGAAATGCAATAGTATGACTAGGGTACATGATTTGACGAGCAAACCAGCGATGTATAGGCAAAGGTCGATAGTTTATCCAAACAAGGGTGATATAATCCTGGTATCCAAGGCATAGGAAGTAGCTCCAGGGTATATAACAGGTAAGGTACAAGAACGTTTAGGCATGTTCGGCAGTACCAAATGGTTGGTTTGGTTGAGATAAACGTCACGGTCTAGGTCTAGGCAAAGTTGGTCAACAGATCAAGTCAAGGACCCTAATCATGCTAAAACACGAACAGGTGAGCTCGATTGAACAAAAAGCTACATGATGGATGGATAAATTAAAACGGTGATTGTGGGTATGGTATGGAAGTGATACGGCCTTGGGTGGCGGTGGCCTTAAGTCGGGCCAAATAGGTTAGGTGCGAGGCCTTGGGTCGGGCCAAATGGTAGTTGGTTGCGGCCTTAGGGTCGGGCCAAATGGTTTGGTTGCGGCCTTGGGTCGGGCCAAATGGTTTGGTTGCGGCCTTGGGTCGGGCCAAATGGTTTGGTTGCGGCCTTGGGTCGGGCCAAATGGTAGGTTGAGGCCTTGGGTCGGGCCAATGGTAGGTTGAGGCCTTGGGTCGGGCCAATTGGTAGGTTGAGGCCTTGGGTCGGGCCAAATGGTAGGTTGAGGCCTTAGGTCGGGCCAATTGGTAGGTTGAGGCCTTAGGTCGGGCCAATGGTAGGTAGGCCTAGGGTTAAGGCCTTGGGTCGGGCCAATTGGTAGGTTGAGGCCTTAGGTCGGGCCAAATAGGTAGGTTGAGGCCTTAGGTCGGGCCAAATAAGGCCTTAGGTCAGGTCGAATGGTAGGTTTGAGGCCTAGGGTCGGGCCAATATGGTAGGTTAAAAAAGAGGCAAATGGTAAATAGGGGCAAAAAGATAAAATTGGGGGAAAGTTGGGATTAACACCGATGTCGATTCTACATGACCGATATCGGTTAAGGGACCGATACCGGTTTTTTAGGGCAAACAGGAAACCGACATCGGTTAAGGTCGAAAAACCTATAAAAAGAAAAAATACGGCCTGTCATTGTCACTTTGGTTATTTGCAATCCAAATTAACTTGTCTGACGTGGAGAGTTGAGTTGGAGGGGTATTGAGTGAGGTGGAGCTATTTGATTGGCGGAGAGAGTTGATAGTGGGTCCGAATAGTTGAGGAGGCCGCAGGTGATTGAGCTGGAGGACCCAACAGATCAGGATTGGAGCCATGGCACAGGCAGGAGGAGCTGGAGTTCTCCATGCGAGAGGGCGTATTCATATGTTACAGGAGAGATTGGCAGATCAGTGGGCGGGGTACCAATAGCCGCGGTACCTTTGAGGACAGAGAGGCCCGGCGAGAGGGGTCGACGATCACGATCATCACCTAGTTCGGGATGAGTTGTGATGGTCTGAGTATATGTTAGCGAGGTATGAGAATAAATAAGGATGCCGACCTGCGTGTCGATGATAAAGAAGATGTATTTGTTTAACATCTAAATAAAACTGAATATGTATGTTGATTTGAGTTATGATAATAATAAGATTGTCGGTGTTTTGATTTTCGGTGTTTCGAAAAAGGATAAAGAGAAATGTGATTAAAATAAAAATACACAAAAATATTTATATTCACCACACAAGATAGGTTATGGTAGGGGATGGTCGAGCTAACCTTGGGAGACCCCATGTCTCCGAAGTGCTGCCTACATAGCCCATTGCACAAAGCAAGGAAGGGCCTCAGACCGATGTAGTTCTCCCTTAGGATCAGGGAGAGGTGAATTTAGGCAATTTGGTATGGTTTAGGCAATTGGTCGTTTGGTAAAAATTTGATGTTGGTAGGGTAATGTTGTTGGTGCTGGTAGGATAATGTTGTTGGTGTAGGTATAGGTAAAGCAAAGGTTAGCATACCCAAGTAGGAGGGAATAGTGTCCTGATTAAGATCAACACACAATCCTAGATGCGAGGCAAAGCGGAAAGAGTGTTCCGTAGGTGAAAAGAGCTAAACAAACCACACAACGTAGAATGAGCCTGAAGCCCTAAGTGCCGTGCACAGACGAGAAGTCCATAGTTGAAAAGAGTTGTATGATCACAATATATCAGGTGTACGTTACGTCCCTTGAGTTGAAACAAATGGTGAGGTGATGTGGATGATATAGCGGAGGTACAAAGAACTTGTTATAACGAAAGAGAACCTACCCTAAATAGACAAGTCCATGACCCAAAAAGTTCTTTTGAATGAGGCTTTTATTTTATTGAATGTAGACTGATCGATGCGGGAAGTCTACAAGGGATATTGATTGTTTTATTCTTGAGGTCTTCACGAAGCTGATCAATGCGAGAAGCTTCTGATAAAGGCTGACTGTGTATAGCTGTCCTTCGGGGGAGCAGTCTATTTATAGTAGCAGAGATGATTTTAGTGCATAGCTGTCCTTCAGGGGAGCAGTCTATTTATAGTAGCAGCAATAGTTTGGCATATAGCTGTCCTTCGAGGGAGCAGTCTATATTTAATTTTAGATGACTAGATGTTCTTTTGGCGTGAAGCATCTAGTTTAGTAGGAAGTTTGACTCAAGAAAATCCCATAAGAATACGGCTTATTTTAATACTTTGAAGTCATGGACTAGACTAAAAAAGGGGAAGGCATTATCAAGGGGAGGTGCGAAGTGATTTCGATTTTATTTAGAGATATAGAAAACAAAGTGTATGTAGTGGTAAATGAGCTCAAGGGACGAGCAGTAGGTAGATAAGAAGTGATATAACACTAGATTCAACAGTAGAATGGGCGAAGATGTAAGGCATTAAGGGGTTCCGGCTCAGGTTTACCATTAAGCGAAGCTAAACGATAAGTGCCTGATCCATAGGTGTGAGTGATTATATAAGGCCCAATCCAATTGGGAGCAAATTTTCCACGTTTGCTCTTTTCTAGTTTGGTGACATGTTGATTCTCTTTGAGGACAAGATCACCAACCTTAAAGGTACGCTCATGAAGTCGCTTATCATAAGCACGTTTAATGCGTTTTTGATAGATTTGAAGGTGATCAAGAGCTGTAAGACGGCGTTCGTCAAGAAGCTCCAATTGGGCTAACCGCTCTTGGCGGAAATCATCGTTGGTGAGAATATCCTGAAGAGATATTCTAAGGGAGGGTATTTGTATTTCGAGAGGCAAAACAGCCTCGGTGCCGTATACCAAAGAAAAAGGTGTGGCATTAGTAGAAGTACGAATGCTAGTACGATAAGCCCAAAGGGCAAAGGGAATGTGATCGTGCCAATTTCTTCCAGATTCATTGACAACTTTCATGAGGATTTTGGTTAGCGTTTTATTAGAAGACTCGGCTTGCCCATTGGCTTGTGGATAGTAAGGTGATGAGAAACTAAGTTTTGATACCAAAGTTGTCACAAAGGTCTCGCAACAACTTGTTTTTGAAAGATTTTCCATTATCTGTTATCAGGCGGTGAGGAACACCAAAACGACAGATAATGTGGTGGTTAATGAACTCGACAATTTTTTCTTTTTTGATTGAAATGAGTGGAATAGCCTCCACCCATTTTGTGTAATATTCGGTCGCTGTGAGTATCCAACGGTGACGTTGTGAAGAGGTTGGGTGAATCTCACCAATAAGGTCTAAACCCCACTGTGAGAAAGGCCAAAGATCTCGAGCGATCTGGAGCGGGTGGCTAGGAGTATGTTGAAGGTTGGCATGTTGCTGACACATAACACAACGCTTAACATATTCGTAGCAGTCGTTATTGAGAGTAGGCCAATAATAACCAAGGCGAAGGATTCGTTTGGCCACGGCAAGGCCGCTAAAATGTCCACCACAAATACCGTCATGGACCTGTTGGATGGTATGAGTGGCCTCCATGCCAGTTAGACAGCGAAGGAGGATACCATCAAAGCCACGTTTATAGAGGAGTCCCCCCATGACAACATAACGCGAAACACTTTTAAGAAAAGCACGTTTGCCGTTACTAGTAAGATCAGGTGGGAGGACAGAGATTGTAAGGTAGTCGTGAAATTGGTGGTACCAGGTATCCTGTGAATTAGTAGACACAGTATTTATCATACAAACTATCGGGGTTGAATAGGATGGGGCAAAAAGTTGTTGGACCACGACGAATAATTCAGAGTCAGTTGGCGCGGCGGGAATTTGCGAGGCTAAGCACGCCATAGTATCCGCAAATTTGTTAGTGGAGTGGGGAATGGTTTGTATAGAATAGTGGGTAAATAAAGCTAGAAGTGATTCTACATAGTGTTTGTATTTTTGAAGTTCCTCGTTTTTGCATTGGTAGACGCCCATAACTTGATTGACTACCAATTGAGAGTCGCCAAAAATGTTGATAGATTTGATACCTAAGTGTAACGCAACTTGGAGACCCAGAACAAGGGCCTCGTATTCTGCTGTATTATTAGTGCAAGGGAAATCAAGTCGGAATGAAAGAGGCATAGGTTCAGCGTTGAGAGGAATGAGAACAACGCCAGCTCCTCCGCCGCGCTGGCATTTAGATCCATCGAAGAAGAGGGTCATTGGGTACGACTCCTCCGTGAGGGAAAGAGTAGCGATGAGTTCGTCGGGAAATGTGAAATTGGTAAATTGTTCCCCCGGTACAGGAGCGTCCGCAAGTTGGTCTGCGATGGTTTGTCCTTTGATTGATTTCTGGTGGATAAACTCAAGGTCGAGGTCGGCGAGAAGCATGAGCCATCTAGCAATGCGTTGGTTCAGATGAGGTTTGGCGTACATGTAATGGATGGGGTCTGTATTGGTGATGACGAAAGTCTTGTGATTTAGAAGGTAGTGTCGGAGTTTGGTGGCAACGAATGATAGGGCAAGGCACAATTTTTCTACATGTGTGTACCTAGTCTCATAGTCCACCAAAGTACGACTTATATAATAAACGGCTTGTTCGTGATTCTCAGAGTCACGATGTGCAAGCATGGCTCCTACAGCGTGGTCGGTGGCGGAAAGGTAAAGGTAGAAAGGGCAGTTGTCTTGGGGTGGGATAAGCACGGGTGGCTGTAAGAGATAAGCTTTGAGAGCTTCGAAGGCTTGGTGACATTCTTCGCTCCATTGGAATGCAATATCCTTTTTAAGGAGGTGATGGAAAGGTTGACACCGATCCGAGAGTTGGGAGATGAAACGTCGGATAGATTGGAGCTTACCTTGTAAACTACGCAGTTGTTTGAGATTTTTGGGTGGGGGCATTTCTAGGATAGCTTTGACTTTCGATGGATCGACCTCAATGCCACGCAAAGAGACGATAAAGCCAAGAAGTTTTCCCGAAAGAACACCAAAGACACATTTCTTCGGTTGAAGGCGGACAGAATATTGTAACAGGCGATCAAAAATAATGGTTAAAACATCGAGATGTTCACTACGATGTTTAGACTTGCCAAGAAGATCGTCGACATAGTCTTCAAGGATAGTGAGCTCAAGGTGAGTTGGCAAGGTGAGCTTAAGGTAATTTGGTAAGGTGAACTCAAGGTGAGATGGTAAGGTGAGGTGTCAAGTGAGATCCTAGTCAAGTTCCCAGGTGAGTT
Source organism: Taxus chinensis (assembly GCA_019776745.2). NCBI lineage: Eukaryota > Viridiplantae > Streptophyta > Pinopsida > Cupressales > Taxaceae > Taxus > Taxus chinensis. The sequence continues at coordinate 904,986,288 of CM034151.1, read as the reverse complement.
ACTTAATGATCTCCTAGGTGAGCACAACTCGAGATAATCGGTAAGGTGAGATCCTCAGTGAGATGATAAGGGAGCTCCCATATGAATTGGCAAGGTGAGCTATCAGGTGAGCTCCTATGTGAGTTTTCAGTTGAGTTACTTGATAAGCTCCTGGGTGAGATCAAGTCGAGCTACTAAGTGAGCTCCTAGGTGAGCTTAAGGTGAGCTTGCAAGGTGAGCTATCAGGTGAGCTACCAGGTGATTTTCTAGAAAATATCAAGTAGAGATGCTCGATGAGTTCCAAGGTGAGTTGTTTACCGAGTTCCCAACTAAGATCCTAGGTGAGCTACTCGATAAGATCAAAGGTGAGATTGATGGTAATCTCTGAGCTGAGCTTACATACAAGCTACCGAATGAGCTCAAGGTGATTTGGCAAGGTGAGATCAAGGTGAGTTGGTAAGGTGAACTCAAGATGAATTTGTAAGGTGAGCTATTAGGTGAACTCCCAGGTAATTTCCTAGGTGAGTTACTCGATGAGCTCCTAGGTGAGCTCAACTCAAGTTGATTAACAAGATCCTAGAAGAGCTCCTAGGCCAGCTACTTTGTGAGATTTTCAGTGAGCTCCTAGTGAACTGGTAGGTGAGCTCAAATGTGAGGTCCTTAAAAAGCTACTCGGTGAGCTCACAAGTGAGCTCCTTTAAACCTACTTGATGACCTACTTGGTGAGTTCCCAGGTGAGCTATTAGTCAAGCTCCTAGGTGAGCTATTAGGTGAGTTCTGAGCTGAGCTACCAGGTAAGCTACTTGGAGAGATATTTGAAGAGATCCCAAGTGAGCTGTTAGGTAATCTCAAAAGTGTACTACTTGGTAAGCTCCTAGTTGAGGTCTCTGGAAAGCTGCTTGGTGAGCTCACAAGCGAGCTCAAGTTAACCTACTCAGTGAGTTACTCAGTGAGCTCCCAATCGAGCTGCTAGGTGAGCTCCCAAGTGAGTTAATTAGTGATTTGATCAAAAAACTCATAGGTGAGCTACTATATGTACTCAAGGTGAGTTTGCAAGGTGAGATCATCAATGAGCTCAAGGTGAGCTTGCAAGGTGAGCTAATAGGTGAGATCCCATATAATTCGGAAAGGCATCCTAAGTGAGCTACTTGCCGAGTTCCCAGCCTAGCTCCTAGGTGAGGTACTTCATGAGCTTAAAGGTGAGCTTGTCAGTAATATTTGAGGTCAACTTACATACGTGCTACCAGATGAGCTCAAGGTGAGTTGGCAAGGCAAGCTCAGGGAGAGTTGGCAAGGTCAGCTAAGGGTGAGTTGGAAAGGTGAGCTGCCAGGTGAGCTCCCAAGCGAGTTACTTGACGAGCTCCTAGGTGAACTCAACTCAAGCTAATCGGTGAGCTCCTAGAAGATCTCCTAGGTGAGTTATTTCGTGAGTTCCCAGGTGAGCTCCTAGGTAAGTTTCCATGGAAGATAAATTCAAGTTGCTCGACTAGTTCCTAAAGGAGCTCTTAGGAAAGTTTCTAGGGAAGCTCAAGTTGAGCTACTTGACGAGCTATGGGATGAGCTGCTTGTTGAGCTCCCAATCGAGATCCTAGGTGAGCTACTCGGTGAGCTCCCAGTTGAGCTTGTCATTAATCTCTAAGGTTAGCTTGCATGCGAGCTACCAGAAGAGCTCAATGTGAGTTGGTAAGGTGAGCTCAAGGCAAGTTGGCAAGGTGATTTCAAGGCAATTTTTCAAGGCAAGCTATCAGGTGAGATCTTAGGTAAGTTCTCAAGTGAGTTACATGAAGAGCTTTGTAGTGAGCTCAACTTGAGCTGATCGTCAAGCTCCCAGAAGAGCTCCCTGGTGAGCTACTTTGTGAGTTATTTGGTGAACTCCTAGGTGTGCTGCTAGGTGAGTTCCCATGTGAGTTACTTGGCGAGATCCTAGGCAAGGTCCCTGGAAAGCTGCTCGGAAATCTCACAAGTGAGCTCAAGTCAACCAACTTAGTGAGCTACTTTACAAGCTTTTCAATGAACTTAGAGGTGAGCTACCAGATGAGATCAAGGTGATTTGGTAAGGTGAGCTCCTCAATGAGCTCAAGGAAAGCTGCTCGGCAAGCTGCTCGGTGAGCTTAACATGAGTTTACAAGTGAGCTCAAGTTGAGACCTACTCAGCGAGTTGGCAAGGTGAGATCCTCAGTGAGGTCATGGTAAGCTGGGAAGGTGAGCTCCCAGTTGAGTTTTTAAGCTCGAGCAAGCTGGGCGAGAGTCAAGCTGAGGTCGATTGTAGAGCTCTCAGCTGAGCTCCTAGGTGAATCCACTCAAGTGAGCTTTTATGTAAGCTATCAAAGGTCTAGCTACTAAAAGAGCTCCTTGATGAGATGATTTGAGGTGAGCTTACCATGCCGAGGCTCCCTAGGTGATCTACTTAGGTTAGCTCCTAGGAAAGCTCAAACATGAGCTTATCAAGGTGATCTCTGAGGCGAGAGTACATGCGAGCTATCAGGTGTGCTGTCAAGGTGAGTTCCAAGGTGAGTTACTTGATGAGCTCCTAGAGTGAGCTCAACTTGAGCTAATCGGTAAGCTGATATGTGAGCTCCTCAGAAGAGCTACTAGGCAAGATGTTTGGCAGAGCTACCATGGTGAGATGTTCGTCCGTTAGCTCCCAAGTGCAAGCTGCTAGGTGAGCTCCTAAGGTAAGCTACTCTGGTGAACTCCTGGGTAAGGTTCCCAAGTGAGCTCACAAGTCAACCTACTCAGTAAACTCCTACTCGACCGAGCTACTCGATTGATGCTCCCAAGGTGAGTTGGTAGGTGAGCTCCCAAGTGAGCTATTTCTTGAGTTACTCGATGAACTCCAAGGTGAGCTACTAGATGAGCTCAAGGTGAGTTGGCAAGGTGATGATACATCACAGAAGCTTAAAGGGGAGCTACTAGTTGAGCTCAAGGTGAGCTAGGCAAGGTGAGATTTGCTCATGTGAGTTTCTAGGCAAGGCTATTAAGGTGACCCTTCCATACGAAGTTGGGCAAGGTGAGCTGTCAGGTCGATCTCCCATGTGAGAGTTTTCCAGGGTGAGCCTGCTCTGGTGAGCTCCTGGGTGAGCTCAAGTCAAGTTGCTCACCAAGCTGATAGGGTGAGCTTAAGGTGAGCTACTAAGGTGATCTGTCAAGCGAGCTGCTAGGTGATGTTTCTGGGGTAAGCTCAAGTCAAGCTGCTCAACGAGCTCCTTGGTGAGCTGGGAAGGTGAGCTCCCAGTTGAGTTTTTAAGTGAGCTACTCGGGGAGCTCACAGATCATACTTGAAGGTGAGCTTGTCAATAATCTCTAAGAAGAGCTTACATGTGAGGTACCAAATGAGCTATCAGGTAAGTTTTCAAGGCAAGCTCAACTCAAGCTACTCGAAGACCTTCCAAGGTGAGATGATTTAATGAGCTCCTGAGTTGAGCTCAACTAGGTCTAGCTGATTAGAAAGATCTGAGAATGATCTCAAACAGGTGAACTACTTCACGTAAACTATTGAGGTGAGCTTACGAGGTGAGATTTCTAGGTGAGCTACTTCAAGGTGAGTTCCCCAGGTAAGCTACTCGTTGTAGCTCACAAGGTGAGCTGACAAGTCAAGATCAAGTCGGTGAACTCCTCAGAAGAGCTACTCAGGTGAGATCCCAGGGTGAGATGCTACCATGTGAGCTCTACTTGGTGAGTTACTAGGTGAGTTTGACAAGGCGAGCTACTTAGATGAGCTCCCAAGGTGAGTTCAAGGTGAGTTACTCCGATTTGATGAGCTCCCATGTGAGTTCAACATGAGCTTACTTAATGAGCTCCTAGGTGAGCTTCCAGGTGAGCTACTTGGTGAGCTCCTGGGCATGCCCAAGGAAAGTTGGCCTAGGTGAGCTACTAGGTGAGCTCCCAGGTGAGCTACTTGGTCGAGCTCAAGTCGAGTTGGTCGATGAGTCCTCTTGAGGTGAGCTACTCAGATGAGCTCAAGGGGTGAGTTTCTGGTAAGGGTGAAATAGATCCTCAGGTAAGCTCAAGGGTGAGCTATAGCCAATGTGAGCTGATCAGGTGAGCTACCGTAGGTGACGTTCCTAGGTGAGTTACTCAATGATTTTCAGGGTGAACTCCTTTTTTTCTTGGAGGACTGAGCTGCAAATAAGAACAGAGATGAGCTACATTCCGAGCTTAGCTGAGTTTTAAGGGTGAGACAATAAAGGTGAGCTGATAAGCTCCTTGGTGAGCTGGCAAGGCAAGATGCTTAGGTGAGCTTCCTTTCGACGGTGGTGAGTATTCCCTGGGTAATATGAGATAACACAAAACGAGCTGTCGGCGTTGAGCTCAAGGTAAGTTGCTCACCGAGCTAAGCTGTGAAGTTCAAGGCAAGCTAGACAAGGTGAGTTATCAGGTGTGTTCCTAGGTGAGTGTAACCGAGTCAAGTTACTGATCAAGTGGCGCTGCTAGACAGAGCTCGATATCTTGAGAGTCTAGGATTTATCAAGATCTCAGTTGTTTTGCTCCTAGGTGAGCTACTTGGTAGGTGATTTGTTCAGGTGAACTCAAAGGTCGAGATAATACTCGAGGAATCCTCTGGGTGAGATGAGATTAGATGAATGAGATACTAAGATGCAATGCTCAAGTTGGGTAGGTGAGCTATCCAAGGTGAGTTGTGCAAGGAAAGCTCAAACATGAGTTTAAGGTAAGATGTCTGAGGTGAGCTTACAGGCAGAGTATCAGATGCACTCTCAAGGTGAGCTTAACTGAGTTGAAGCTTCGGTGAGACTACTCGAAGAGCTCTGATGGCAAGCTAATGAGTGAGGATGTTCATGGCGAGCTCCGCAGATCAAATGCTAGCTGAGCTCCCAGTGTGAGCTACTGGTATAGTGAGCTTTGAATGCTTGCGATCCCTTGCTGCTAGTTTCTCCTTGTCTCTTCACAAGTCTCTGCTCAAGTCAACCTAAAGATCCGGGTGAGCTCGATCGGTGAAATCTCCAGGTGAGCTCTTAGTTGACCTCCTTGGTAAGTCCTATTCTGGTGAGCTCCAAGGGTGAGATATTCTCAAGTTCCTTGGTGAGTTGTTAGGTTGAGGCCATACTAGATGAACTCCAAGGTGAGTTACGCAAGGTGATCGGCTCAAGAAGCTTAGGCAAGTTAGCAAGGTGAGCTGATTAGCAAGGCTCAAGGCTATTTTCTAGTTGAGCTATTAGGTGACCTCCCATGTGAGTTTCTAAGGTGAGTTATCAGTTTTAGCTCCCATGCAAGTTTTAGGGCGAGCTACTTCACAAGCTCCTAGGTGAGCTCAAGTTGAGATGGTAAGCTCTTAGGGTTAGCTTAGGTGAGCTAGGTCAAGGGTGAGTTGTCAGTGGGGTGCTGCCTAGGTGAAGTTTTTGGGGATAAGCTCAATTACAAGGTGCTCGATGAGCTAATTGTGTGAGCTGCTAGGTAATGAGGTTAGGTTACGAAATGAGCGGGTCACAAGGTGAGCTAAGACATGAATTTGGTCTCTATCGTGAGCTCACAACCGGTGAGCTTTTTAGTAATCCTACTCAGATGAGCTTACAGGTGAGCTATGAGCTAATAGGTGAGCTCAAGGTGAGTTCTACAAGGCGAGCTATTAGGTGAGTTCCCAGGTGAGTTACTTGAGTGAGTCTCTTAGGTGACCTCAACTTGATAGGGTAACTCATAGGTGAGCTCCCATAAGTTAGCTTCTAGGAAAGCTATCAGGGTGAGTTGCATGTTTTCAAGGTGATCTCCTTGGTGAGATTCTAGGTGAGCTCAAGTCAACCTACTCTGCAAGCTAATTAGTGAGCTCCTAGGTGAGTTGTTAGGTGAGATCTAGGTGTTACATGAGCTCCCAGGCACAGTTGGCTTGGTGAGATACTTGATGAGCTCCCATACGGTGAAGTTGATAAGTGAGCTAGCCATATCGAGTTGAGTAACGTGTAAGCTGTCAAGGTGAGCTCCCATGCATGTTTTCAGGTGAGCTGCTTGACGAGCTTTTCGGGGCTGAGCTCAAGTCAACCTACTCGGTGAGAGCTACTTAGTCGAGCTCTTAGGTGAGTTACTTAGGTGAGCTACTTGATGTGCTCGAATGCAAGCTACTAGATGAGCTCAAGGTGAGTTGATAAGGTCGGAGCTCCTTAGGGAGAAGTTGGGTAAGGTGAGCTGATAGGTGAGCTCCCATGTGAGTTTTCATGTAGGTGAGCTCTTATGAGTAAGATACTTGATGAACTTACAGGTGAGCTCAAGTTGAGGTACTTGAGCTCTCAGGAGAGCTCAAAGCGAGCTACTTGTTAGGTGAGATCCTAGTTAAGTTTTTTAGGCAAGCTTAAGTTGAGCTGGTCAAGGAGCTCCTAGGTGAGCTCAAAGGTGAGCCAGTTGGTAAGGTGAGTTCAAGGCAAGTTAGTAAGGCAAGCTATCAGGAAATCTCCTAGGTGAGTTACTCGATGAGCTCTTGGGTGAGCTCAACTCGAGCTGATCAATGAGCTCCCAGAAGAGGTACTAGGTGAGCTACTTGATAAGTTATTTAGTGAGCTTCTAGGTGAAATGCTAGGTGAGCTCGCAAGTGAGCTAATTTTTGAGCTCCCATGTGAGGTCCCCGATGAGCTACTCCATGAGCTCACAAGCAAGTCAAGTTAACGTAAGTTACTCAGTGAGCAGGTGAGCTTGACGAGTTACTCAGTGAGCTCCCAGGTGAGCTTGAGATACTTGGTGAGCTACTTGATAAAAGTAAGCAAGGTGAGCTACCAGGTGAGATCCCTATTGATCTTCTTGATGAGCTCACAAGTGAGCTCAAGTTTACCTACTCTGGTGAGATACTTGGTGAGCTCTCAGGTAAGCTGTTATGTGAGATCTCAGGTGAGATGTTAGACAAGCTCCCATGTGAGCTAATTGGTGAGCTACTCGATAAACTCTAAGGTGAGCTACCTTCTGAGCTCAAGGGTGCAAGTTGGCAAGGTGAGACTACTCAATGAGCTAAAGGTGAGCTGATAGGTGAACTCCCATGCGAGTTGGCAAGGCAAGCTATCAGGTGATCTGCCATGTGAGTTTTTGGGTGAGCTGTTTCGTGAGCTCCTGGGTGAGCTCAAGTCAAGCTGCTCAGTGAGCTCCTGGGTGAGCTCAAGGCAAGCTGGCAAGGTGAGGCTGTCAGGCCAGTTCTAGGTGAGTTTTCAGGAAACCTCAAGTTGAGCTTCTTGATGAGATCTTAAGTGAGCTAATTATTGAGCTTCCAGCAGAGCTCCTAGGTGAGTTCCTTGGTGAGATCCTATGTGAGCTCAAAGGTGAGCTTATCAGTAATCTATTAGGTGAACTTACATACGATCTACTAGATGAGCTCCAAGTGAGTTGGAAAGGCGAAGCTCAAGGTGAGTTGGCAAGGCAAGCTCAAGGTGAGTTGGCAAGGTGAGCTGTCAGGCGAGCTCCCTTGTGAGTTCCTAGGTGAGTTACTCGACGAGCTCCCAGGTGAGCTCAACTCGAGTTGATCAATGAGCTCCCAAAAGAGCTCCCAGGTGAGCTACTTGGTAAGCTATTTGGAGAGCTCCTAGGTGAGCTACTAGGTGAGCTCCCAAGTGAGCTACTGAGCGAGCTCCTAGGTAAGGTTCCTAGTGAGCTGCTCGGTGAGCTCACACGTGAGCTCAAGTCAACCTACTTGAGTTACCTGATGATTCTCAGTGAGATCCCAGGCAAGCTGTTAGGTGAGCTTCCAGGTGAGCTATTAGGTGAACTTCTAGGCAAGCTATTAGGTGAGCTCCCAGGTGAGCTACATGGCAAGATACTCGATGAAATCTGAGGCGAGATACTAGATGAGCTCAAGGTGAGTTGGCAAGGTGAGCTCCTTAGTGAGCTCAAGGTGAGGCTGGCAAGGTGAGCTGATAGGTGAGGTCCCATGCGAGTTGTCAGGGTGAGCTATCAGGTGAGCTCTTATGTGAATTTTCAGGTGAGCTACTTAATGAGCTCTCGGGGGAGCTCAAGTCAAGCTGCTCGATGAGCTCCTAGGTGAGCTCAAGGTGAGCTGGCAAGGTGAGCTGTCAGGTGAGCTCCCAGGTGAGTTTCTAGGGAAGCTCTAGTCTAGCTACTCGACGAGCTCCTGGGTGAGCTACTTGTCAAGCTCCCATCTGAGCTCCTAGGTGAGCTTCTCGGTGAGCTCCCAAGTGAGCTCAAAGGTGAGCTTGTTTAGCAATCTTTGAGGTGAGCTTACATGTGAGCTACCAGATGAGCTCAAGGTGAGTTGTCAAGGTGAGCTCAAGGAAAGTTTACAAGGTGAGCTCAAGGCAAGTTAGCAAGGGTGAGCTATTAGGTGAGCTCCCAGGTAAGTTCCCAGTGAGTTACTCAATGAGTTCCTAGGTGAGCTTGACTCGACCTGATCATCGACCTCCTAGAAGAGCTTCCTTGGTGAGCTGATTGTTCAGTGGCTCATAAGTGAGCTCAAGTCAAGTGAGCTACTCAGTGAGATCCCAGGTAAGGTCTCAAGCTACTTGGTGAGCTCACAAGTGAGCTCCTAGGTGAGCTCTTAGGTGAGCTACTTGGTGAGTTTCTCGATGAACTCAGAGGTGAGCTACCAGATGAGCTCAAGGCGAGTTAGCAAGGTGAGCTCCTTAGTGAGCTCAAGGTGAGCTGGTAAGGTGAGCTGATAGGTGAGCTCCCATGTGAGTTAGTAAGGAAAGCTATCAGGTGAGCTCCCATGTGGGTTTTGGGGTGAGTTTCTTGATGATCTCAAGTCGAGATTCTCAGCGAGCTTGGGTGAGCTCCTAGGTGAGCTGGCAAGGTGACCTGTTAGGCGAGCTCCCAGGTGAGTTTTTGTGTAAGCTCAAGTCAAGCTACTCGACGAGGACCTGGGTGAGCTACTTACTGAGCTCCCAGCTAAGCTCCTAGGTGAGCTACTCAGTGGGCTTTTAGGAGAGCTCAAAGATGAGCTTATCAATAATGTTTGAGGTGAGCTTATATGTGAACTACCAGATGAGCTCAAGGTGAGTTGCCAAGGAAAGCTATCAGGTGAGCTCCCAGGTGAGTTCCCAAATGAGTTATTCGATAAGATCTTCAGGTGAGCTCAACTCGAGATGATCAGTGAAGCTCCAAGAAGAGCTCCCATGTGAGCTACTTGGTGATTATTCGGCGAGCTCATAAGTGAGTTGCTAGGTGAGTTCCCAAGTGAGCTACTTGGGAGCTCCCCTGGTGATGAGCTCCCCGAGCTCTTAGGTGAGCTCCTAGGTGAGCTCTTAGGTGAGCTCCTAGCTACTTGGTGAGCTACTCCAGCAAACTCTGAGGTGAGCTACTTGGTGAGCTCCCCGGTGAAGTCCCTGGTGAGCTCACAGGTGAGTTGTTAGGTGAGCTCCCAGGTGAGCTGTTAGTAGAGCTCCCAGGTAGCTACTTAGAGAGCTGCTCCACGAAATCTGAGGTGAGCTACCAGATGAGCTCATGGTGAGTAGGCAAGGTGAGCTCCTAAGTGAGCTCAAGGTGAGCTAGCAAGGCAAGCTCCTTATGTGAGTTTTTAGGTGAGCTACTTGATGAGCTCCTGACGAGATGTGAGTTCCCAGGTGAGTTACTCAACTAGCTCCTGGGTGAGATCAGCTCCAGATGATTGGTGAGCTCCTAGAAGAGGTCCTACTTGAGCTACTTGACAAGCTATTTGGTAAGCTTCTAGGTGAGCTACTAGGTGAGCTCCCAAGTGAGCTACTTACCGAGCTCCCATGCGAGGTCCCCCGGTGAGCTACTCAGTGAAGCTCACAAGCAAGCTCAAGTCAACCTACTTGATGAGCTACTCGGTGAGCTCCCAGGTTAGCTATTAGGTTGAGCTCCTAGGTGAGCTACTTGGCAAAGCTACTCGATGAACTTTGAGGTGAGCTACCAGACAAGCTCAAGGTGAGTTGGCAAGGTGATTTCCTAAGTGAGCTCAAGGTGAGTCTGGCAAGGTGAGCTGATAGGCATGCTCCCATGCATGAGTTTCTAGGTGAGCTATCAGGAGAGCTACCATGTGAGTTTTTGGGTGAGCCACTTGATGAGCTCCTGAGGCTTAAGTTGAGCTCAAGTCAAGCTACTTGGAGCTTAAGAGCTCCTGTGTAAGCTCCCAGGTGAGTTTCTGGCAAGATCAAGTCAAGCTACTCAAGGAGAAGCTCCTAGATGAGTTACTTACTTGAGCTCCCAGATGAGCTCCTAGGTGAGCTACTCTTGGTTAGCTCCCAGGTGAGCTCAAAGGTGAGATTGTTGGGAATCTCTTAAGGTGAGCTTACATGTGAGCTACCAGATGAGCTTAAGGTGAGTTGGCAAGGTGAGCTCAAGGGTAGTTACTAGGGTAAGCTGTTAGGTGAGTTCCTAGGTGAGTTCCTAAGTGAGTTACTCGACGAGCTCCCAGGTGAGCACAACTCGAGTTGATCTGGAAAGCTCCCAAAAGAGCTCTCACGAGAGCTCTCAGGTGAGCTACTTGGTCAGCTATTTGGTGAGCTCTAAGGTGAGCTTCTAGGTGAAGCTCCTAAGTGAGGTCCTTGGAGAGCTCCCAGGCGAGGTCCCCAGTGAGCTCACAAATGAGCTCACAAGTGAGATCAAGTCAACCTACTCGGTGAGCTACTCAACTGTTAGGTGAGCTCCCAGGTGAGTTTTAGGTGAGCTCCTAGGTGAGCTACTTAGGTGAGCTCCCAGGTGAGGTACTTAGGGGAGCTAGGGTAGCTCAATGAAGCTGGTAAGGTGAGCTACTAGAAGAGCTCCCAAGGTGACATTTGGCAAGCTGACGAGCTCCTTAGAAAGATTAAGTTGAGCTACTCAGGTGAGATCCCACTCATTGAGCTCCTAGGTGAGCTATCAGGTGAGCTCCCAGGTAAGCTTTCCAGAGTGAATATCTAGGTGAGCTCGCATGTGAGTTTTAGGGTGACAACTTGATTTGATGAGCTCAAGTTAGCTCAAGTCAAGCTCTCATCTGAGTTCCTGGTGAGAACTTAAGGTGAGCTTTGAGCTATCAGGTGAGCTCCCAGGTGAGTTCCAAGGTGAGTTTTCACAAGATGTGTAAAGAGGTCCTGGAGCTCCTGGGAAAGTCAAGTCAAGCTTGATGAGCTCCTGGGTGAAATGCTTTCAGTGAGCTCCTAGGTGAGCTACTAGGTGAGCTACCAAATGAGCTCAAGGTGAGTTCAAGGCAAGCTAGTCGGTGAGCTCCTTAGTGAGTTCTTAGAAGAGCTCCCAGGTGAGCTCCTAGGAAGAGCTCCCAGGTGAGCTCACTAGCTCAAAGTGAGCCTATTTGGAAAGCGAGCTCCCAGGTGAGCTACTAGGTGAGCTCCCAAGTGAGCTACTTGGTGAGCTACTTGATGGTCTTAGGTGAACTAGCTCGAGCTACTTGGTGAGTCTGACAAGGTGAGCTTCAAGATCAAGGCGAGCTCAATGGCAAGCTACTTGATGAGTTGGCAAGGTGAGCTCCCATGTGAGTTTGACAAGGAAAGCTGTCAGGTGAGCTCCCATTAGTGAGTTTTCTAGGTGAGCTACTTGGTGAGCTCCTAGATGAGCTCAAGTGAGCTAGAAGAGCTCCTAGGAGATCTCCCAGGTGAGTTGGGTAAGGCAAGCTGTCAAGTGAGCTTCCCATGCACATTTTTAGGAAAGCTACTTGTCAAGCTCCTAGAAAAGCTCCTAGGTGAGCTATTGAGCAAGCTCCTAGGTGAGATCTCAACAGGTGAGCTCAAAGGTGAGCTTGTCAAGGTGATCTCCGAGGTGAGTTTAAATGAGCTGAGCTCATGACAGCATGAGCTCAAGGTGAGCTGACTAGGTGAGCTCATTTGGTGAGCTCCCAGGTGAGCTCCTAGGTGAGTTGGTAAGGTGAGCAAAGGTGAGCTTGGTCGGCTAATCTCTTAGGTGAGCTTACATGCAGCTGACCAGATTAGCTCAAAGTAAGCTCATGGTGAGCTCCAAGGTGAGATGTTACTTGGTGAACTCCCATGTCAGCTCTAGGTGAGTTACCTGAAGAGCTCTTTCGAGACTGAGCTTAACTGAGCTCTGATATAGGTGAGCTCCCAGAAGAGCTCAAAGTGAGATATTGAGCTTGGTGAGCTCTAAGGTAAGCTGACAAGCTGATAGGTGAGCTCCTAGGATGCAAGTTGAGTTACTCATAGGTGAGCTATTAGAGTGAGCTCCCATGTGATTTTTTGGGTGAGCTGCTTGATGAGCTCTCGGGTGAAGCTCAAGTTGAGCTGTTAGGTGAGCTTCCATGGGTTGAGCTCTAAGGTGAGTTTTCAGGTAAGCTCACTAGGTGAGCTACTGGGTGAGCTGCTTGACAAGCTCCCATGCTGAGCTCAAAATTGAGCTACTAGGTGAGATGCTACATGGTGAGCTCCCCGGGAGATCTCAAGACAAGATAGCTCAAGGTGAGCTCATGCAAAAAAAATTGAGCTCTAGGTGAGGGAATGAGCTCCTACGTGAGTTCTTTCCAACTGAGTTGGCAAGGTGAGCTATCAAGGTGAGTTCCCAGGTGAGCTATCAGCTTGTCAAGTGAGCTCCTAGGTGAGTTCCAGGTGAGCTACTCAATGAGCTCTTGGGTGAGCTCAAGGTGAGTATAAGGCAAGTTAGTAAGGTGAGCTCTGAGGTGACCTACTTGGTGAGCTATTTAAGAAGCTCCTAGGTGAGCTGATAGGCTAAGCTCCTCAAGTGAGCTACTCGGTAAGCTACTAGGTGAGCTCCCTAGCCAAGGTGAACTCATAATTAGGTGAGCTACTCAGTGAGCTACAAGTGAGCTCACTAGTGAGCTCAAGTTAACCTCAAGCTCTGAGAGCTCCCAGGTGAGCTACTTGGTGAGCCTCCTAGGTGAGCTCCAATGTGAGCTACTAGATGAGCTCAAGGTGAGTTGGCAAAGGTGAGCTACTCAATGTCGAGCTGTTTCTTGGTGAGCTCCCAGGAAAGCTCCCAGGTGAGTTGGCAAGGTGAGCTATCAGGTGAGCTCCCATGTAATTTTTAGGTGAGCTACTCGATGAAGCTCCTGGAGATTGCAAGGTGAGCTCAAGTCAAGCTAACTCAATAGAGCTCAAGGTGAGCTACTTTTTGATATTAAGTGAGCTCCCATGTGAGTTTCTAGGAAAGCTCAAGTGAGCTTGCTTGGTGAGTTCCTGGGTGAGCTCTTGGCAAGCTGGCTAGGTGAGCTCAAGGTGAGCTACTCGGTGAAGCTCAAAATGAGTTACGTCAGGAAAGCTCGAAGTTGTTAGCTGAGCTCAGGTGAGATTACTACTAAGGTGAGCTTCCATTTGATGAATTCAAGCTTAGGTGAGCTACCAAGGCGAGCTCAAGGTGAGTTGGTAAGGTGATCTTACTCAAGATGATCTCAGACGTGAGCTCAAGGTGAGCTGATAGGTGAGCTCCCATGGAGTTGAGTTGGCATCAAGGTGAGCTCCCATGAGTTTTTGAGGTGAGCTACTTGATGAGCTCCCAGGGTGAGCTCAAGTTGAGCTACTCGGTGAGCTCCTGGGCAAGCTCAAGGTAAGCTGACAAGGTGAGCTGTCAGGTGAGCTCCCAGGTGAGTTTCTGGGTAAGCTCAAGTCAAGCTGACTCGATGAGCTCCTAGGTGAGCTACTTACCACAGCTCCCAAGCTGAGCTCCTAGGTGAGCTACTCAGTGAGCTCCTAGGTGAGCTCAAAGGTGAGCTTATGGTGAATCTCTGAGGTGAGCTTACATGTGAGCTACCAGATGAGCTCAAGGTGAGTTAGCAAGGTGAGCTCAAGGTGAGCTGACATAGGTGAGCTCAAGGTGAGTTTGTAAGGTGAGTTACTTGAACAGAGCTCCCAGGTGAGCTCCTAAGTGAGTTCCTCGGCTATACGAGCTACTTAGAAGAGCTCCTAGGTGAGCTCAACTTGGTGAGCTATCGGTGAGCTCCCAGATGAGCTTACCATATGAAGCTACAAGGTGAGTTGGTAAGGTGAGCTCAAGGTGAGCTTACTAGGTGAGCTCCCATTAGCTAAGGTGAGCTCCCAGGTGAGCTCCCAGGTGAGTTCACAAGGTGAGCTACTTAGTGAGCTCCCAACTCAGCTGATTAGGTGAGCTACTTGAGAAGAGTTCCTAAGGTGAGCTATCAGAAAGCTCTGAGGTGAGCTTACATGGTGAGCTACCAGATGAGCTCAAGGTGAGTTGGCAAGGTGAGCTCAAGGTGAGTTGGTAAGTGGTCAGCTGAGCTTAGCAAGGTGAGCTCAGGTGAGTTGCAAGGTGAGTTCCCAGGTGAGTTACTTGATGAGCTACTCTGAGTCACAAGTGAGCTCAAGTCAACCTACTCAAGAGTTACTCAGGTGATTCAGTACTTGGTGAGCTATTTGGTGAGCTCCCTGGTGAGCTACTTAGGTGAGCTACTTGAGTGAGCTCGATGAGAAGCTTCTGAGGTGAGCTACTAGATGAGCTCAAGGTGAGCTAGTTGGCAAGCTCCCATCGGTGAGCTCCTAGGTGAGCTACTCAAGGTGAGCTCAAGCAAGCCAAGCTTGAAAGGTGAGCTCCTATGTGAGGTTACAAGGTGAGCTGGTCAGGTGAGCTCCCTATGTGAGTTTTCAAGTGAGCTATACTGATGAGCTCCTAGATGAGCTCAACTTCAAGCTGTAGTTGGTAAAGCTCAAGTTGTGCAGTTGGCAAGGTGAGCTACTTTGCAGGTGAGCTCCCAGGTGAGTTTTTAGGCAATCTCAACGAGCTGAGGTACTCAAGAGCTCCTGGGCAGAGCTACTTGCCAGCTCCCAGCTAAGCTCCTAGGTGAGCTACTCGGTGAGCTCCCAGGAAAGCTCAAAGGTGAGCTTGTCACAAATCTCTGAGGTGAGCTTACATGTGAGCTACAGGATGAGCTTGGTAAGGTGAGTTCAGGGGAGTTCAAGGTGAGCTATAGGCTGAGCTCCCAGGTGAGTTTCTTGAGGTGAGCTCAACTGAGCTAATTGGTGAGCTCCTAGAAGAGCTCCTAGGTGAGCTACTTGGAAGAGCTATTCAGGCAAGCTCCAAGGTGAGCTGTTAGGTTGAGCTCCCAAGTGAGCTACTTTGAGCTCCCAGGTGAGATCCCAAGTGAGCTGATAAGGTGAGCTCACAAGTGAGCTCAAGTCAACCTAGTGAGCTTCGGTGAGCTCCCAGGTGAGCTACTTGAGCTCCTAGGTGAGCTACCAGGTGAGCTCAAGGTGAGCTAAGGTGAGCTCCTCTGAGGTGAAGCTTAAGGTGAGCTAGTCAAGGTGAGTTTCATAGGTGAAGACTCCCATGTGAGTTTCTGGAAGCTGTAAGTGAGCTCCCATGTAAGTTTTTGGGTGAGCTACTTGATGAGCTCCCATGTGAGCTCAAGTCGAGCTACTCGGTGAGCTCCTAGGTGAGCTAGGGTGAGCTAGGAGATTTCAAGTCGAAGCTGAGCTCTACTCACGGGTGAGCTCATGGGTGAGCTCACTTTCTGAGATCCTAGGTGAGCTCCTAGGTGAGCTACTCAGTGGTGAGCTCAAGGTGAGATTTGTCTGGCAAATCTCTGAGGTGAGCTTACATGTGAGCTCACCAGTGAGCTTCACAAGGGTGAGCTTAGCAAGCAAGCTCCTCGAGGTGAGTTGGTAAGCTCTTAAGGTGAGTCCCAGGTGAGGTCAAGCTCAAGGTGAGCTTCCAGAAGAGATCAAGGTGAGTTACTCCATGAGCTCCCAGGTGAGCTCAACTTGAGCAAGCTCAGTGAGCTCCCAAAAGAGTTCCTAGGTGAGCTACTTTGCGAGCTGGTGAGCTACTTTTTGAGCTCATAAGCAAGCTCAAGTCATCAGCTACTTGGTGAGCTCATAAGTGATGAGCAAGTCAACCTACTCAGGTGAGCTGTTAGGTGAGCTCCCAGGTGAGCTATTGGTTCCTAGAGCTACTTGAAAAACTCTAATGAAATCTGACATGAGCTACCAGATGAGCTCAAGGTGAGTTGGCAAGGTGAGCTCCTTAATGAGCTCAAGGTGAGCTGGCAATGGTGAGTTCCGATGTGAAGCTGGCAAGGTGACTGCTAGATGTCAAGGTGAGCTCCCATGTGAGTTTTTAGTGAGCTACTTGACGAGCTCCTGATGTGAGCTCAAGTCAAGCTACTTGGTGAGCTCCTAGGTGAGCTCTCAGGTGAGGGTGAGTTGTTATGGTGAGCTCCCAGGTGAGTTTTTGGGCAAGCTCAAGTTGAGCTACTAGATGAGCTCCTACGCAGAGCTTCTTACCGAGATCCCAGTTGAGGTCATAGGTGAGCTACTTGGTGAGCTCCCAAGTGAGCTCAAAGGTGAGCTTGTCAGTAATCTCTTAGGTGAGCTTATGTGAGCTACTAGATGAGCTCAAGGTGAGTTAGCAAGGTGAGCTCAAGGAAAGTTGGTACAGGTGAAAGGTAATTGTGAGCTGTAAAGTGAGCTACTAGATGAGCTCATAGGTGATTTCCCAAGTGAGTTACTCGATGAGCTCCTAGGTGAGCTCAACTGTGAGCTGATCTCTGGTGAGCTCTCAGAAGAGCTCAAAGGTGATCTACTTTGTGAGCTATTTGGTGAGCTCCTAGGTAAGCTACTAGTTGAGATCCCAAGTGAGCTACTTGGTGAGCTCCCATGTGAGGTTATCAGGGTGAGCTACTCAGTGAGCTCATAAACAAGTGAGCTCAACTCAGTGAGCTGCTTGGTGAGAAAGGTGAGCTATTAGGGTGAGCTCCCAGGTGAGCTACTTGGTGAGCTTCTCGAAGAAATCCAAGGTGAGCTACCAGATGAGCTCAAGGTGAGTTGGCAAGGTGAGCTCCTCAGCAAGCTCAAGGTGAGTTGATAGAAGGTGAGCTCCCATGTGAGTTTCTGGGTGAGCTGTCAGGTGAGACTCCCATGCGAGGTGAGCTTTGGGTGAGCTGCTTGAAAAGCTCCTAGGTGATCTACTCAAGGTGATTTGTCTAGGTAAAGCTCAAGGTCGAGTTGCTAAGATGAGCTCAAGTGAGCTACTTAGCAAGCTCCCAGCTGAAGCTCCTAGGTGAGCTACTCGGTGAGCTCCCAGGTGAGCTCAAAGGTGATCTTGTCAGCTAATCTCTGAGGTGAGACCTTACATGCAAGCTACTAGATGAGCTTCAAGGTGAGTTGGCAAGGTGAGCTTAGGTTAAGCTCCCATTGAGTCAAGGTGAGCTAAAGGTGAGTTGGAAAGGCAAGCTATCAAGGTGAGCTTTTAGGTGAGCTCCTAGGTGAGTTACTAAGGTGAGCTCCTGGGTGAGCTCAACTTGAGTTGGGTGAGTTCCTCAGAAGAGCTCCTATGTAAGCTACTTGGTGAGCTATTCAGCAAGCTCCTAGGAAAAGCTAGTAGGTGAGCTCCCAAAGGAGCTACTTGGCAAGCTCCTAGGTGAGGTCCCTTGGTGAGCTATTTGGTGACCTCACAAGTGAGCTCAAGTCAACCTACTTGGTGAGCTACTCGGTGAGCTCCCTAGTGAGTTATGGTAACTCCCATGTGAGCTGTCAAGGTGAGCTCCCAGGCAAGCTACTTGGTGAGTTTCAAGATGAAATCAGAGGTGAGCTACCAGATGAGGGTGAGCTTGGCAAGGTGAGCTCCTCAACGAGTTGATAGGTGAGCTAGCTATGAGCTGAGAGCTTAGCAAGGTGAGATATAAGGTGAGCTCCCATGTGATTTTTTCAGGTGAGCTGACTTGACGAGCTCCCAAGTGAGCTCAAGTTGAGATGCTCAACAAGCTTCTGTGAGCTCAAGGTGAGCTCACAGGTGAGTTAGGTAAGGTGAGCTACTCAGGTGAGCTCCTAGGTGAGCTACTTATTAAGAGCTCCTAGGTGAGCTACTCAGTGAGCTACCATGAGAGCTCAAAGGTGAGCTTGTCAGTAATCTCTGAGGTGAGCTTACATGTGAGCTACCAGATGAGCTCAAGGTGAGTTGCAAGTGATCTCAAGGTGAGCTCAAGGTGAGCTATCAGGAGAGCTCTCAGGTGAGCTCAAGGTGAGTTGGCTTGAGGTGAGCTCAACTTGACTTCAGGCAAGCTCCCAGGTGATTTCCAAGGTGAGTTACTTGGCGAGCTGCTTGGCGAGCTCCCAGGAAATTTGCTAAGCTCCAAAGTCAACTACTAAGCTCCTGGGTGAGGTCCTTGGTACTCTCGGTGAGCTCCTAGGCTCAAGTCAACCTGTTAGGTGAGTTCCCTAAGCTATTAGGTGAGCTCCCAGGTAAGCTACTTTGTGAGCTACTCGATGAACTCTGAGGTGAGCTACTAGATGAGCTCAAGGTGAAGTTGGCAAGGTGAGACTCCTTAGTGAGCTCAAGGTGAGCTGGCAAGCTGAGCTAATAGGTGAGCTCCCATGCGAGTTGGCAAGGTGAGCTTTCAGGTGAGCTCCCATGTGAGTTTTCTAGTGAGCTACTTGACAAGCTCCCGGATCGAGCTCAAGTTCGAGCTACTTGGTGACATCAAGGGTGAAGTTGGCAAGGTGAGATGTCATTAGGTGAGATCCCAGGTGAATTTCTAAGCAAGCTTAACTTGAGCTGCTTGACACAGATCTCCTGGGTGAGCTGCTTATCGAGCTCCTAGCTGAGCTCCTAGGTGAGCTACTCGGTGAGCTCCCACGTGAGTTCAAAGGTGAGCTTGTCAGCAATCTCTTAGGTGAGCTTACATGTGAGCTATAAGATGAGCTCAAGGTGAGTTGGCAAGGTGAGCTCAAGTCAAATTATAAAGGCTAGCTCCCAAGGTGAGTTACCAAGGTGAGTTACTCAGACGAGCTCCTGGGTGAGCTCAACTCAAGGTACTTGA
Source organism: Taxus chinensis (assembly GCA_019776745.2). NCBI lineage: Eukaryota > Viridiplantae > Streptophyta > Pinopsida > Cupressales > Taxaceae > Taxus > Taxus chinensis. The sequence goes on along the minus strand of CM034151.1, from coordinate 904,967,678 downwards.
CGAGATCCCAGAAGAGCTCAACTCAGGTGAGCTACTTTGTGAGCTATTTGGTGAGCTCCCAGGTGACTTACTAGGTGAGCTCCCAGCAAGCTACTTGGTGAGCTCCCAAGTGAGCTATCCCCAGGTGAGTTACTTGGTAAGCTCACTAGTGAGCTCACAAGTGAGCTCAAGTCAACCTACTCGGTGAGCTACTCGATGAGCTCCTAGGTGAGCTATGAGCTACTCAAAAAAATCTTCGATGTGAGCTACAGATGAGCTCAAGGTGAGTTAGGAAGGTGAGCTCCTCAAGGTGAGCTCAAGGTGAGCTCATAGGTGAGCTCCCATGTGAGTTTCTGGGTGAGCTGTAAGGTAAGCTCCCATGTGAGTTTTTAGGTGAGATACTTGACGAGCTCTCAGGTGAGATCAAGTTAGAGCTACTCGGCGAGCTCCTAGGCTGAGCTCAAAGTGAGCTGGCAAGGTGATCTATCATGTGAGCTCCCAGGTGAGTTTTGGGTAGACAAGCTTAAGTCAAGCTTACTTGATGAGCTCCTAGGTGAGCTACTTTTAAACCTCCCAGCCAAGCTCCTAGATGAGCTGGTCAGTGAGCTCCAAGGTGAGCTTGTCAGAAATATCTGAGGTGAGATTACATGTGAGATACCTGATGTGCAACGTGAGTTGGTAAGGCAAGCTCAAGGTGAGCTCAAGGTGAGTTGGTAAGGCGAGCTGTTAGGTGAGCTCCCAGGTGAGTTACTTGATGAGCTCTCGGGTGATCTCAACTCAAGCTGATCGATGAGATCCCAAAATATATCCAAGGTGAGCTACTTGGCGAGCTCCTACAAAAGTTCCTAGATGAGCTTCGGGGAAAAGTGAGCTTACTTGGTAAGCTCCTAGGTGATGCTCCCCGGCATGCCGCTTGCTAAGCTCAGCTCAAGTAAGCTCAAGGTCAGTTTCTGTAATCGTCAAGCAAGCTACTCGGTGAGCTATTAGGTGAGCTATTAGGTGGGATCCTAGGTGAGTTACTTGGTGAGATGCTTGATGAACTTTGAGGCAAGCAACTAGAAATGAGCTCAAGGTGAGTTGACAAGGTGAGCTCCTCAGCAAGCTCAAGGTGAGCTGGCAAGGTAAGCTGATAGGTGAGATCTCCTATGTGAGTTTCTGGGTGAGCTTTCAGGTGAAGCTCCCATGTGAGTTTTCAAGTGAGTGATACTTGATCGAGCACTCTGAGCGAGCTCAAGTTGAGCTGTTCAATTAGATCTTGGGCGAGCTAGATTAAGGTGAGATGGTAAGGTGAGCTCCTAGGTAAGTTTCTGGGAAATCTCAAGTTGAGCTACTTACCAAGCTCTATCAGGCAGAGCTACCTAGGTGAGCTACTAAGTGAAGCTCCCAGGTGAGGTCAAAGGAAAACTTATCGGTAATCTCTAAGGTGATCTTACATTCGAGCTACTATTTGAGCTTAAGGTGACTTAGCAAGGTGAGCTCAAGGTGAGTTGGCAAGGTGAGCTGTTCAAGTGAGCTCCTATGTTAGTTACCAGGTGGGTTACTCGACGAGCTCTTAGTTAAGCTCAAATTGAGCTGAATCGGTGAACTCCTAGATGAGTTCAAGGAAAGTTGGCAAGGTGAGTTCAAGGTGAGTTGGTAAGGTGAGCTCCTATTTAAGTTTTTAGGTGTGTTGTTAGGTGAGATCCCATGTGAGTTTTTAGGTGAGCTGCATTACGAGCTCCCTGGGTTATCTCAAGTTGAGTTGCTCCTAGGCAAGTTCAAGGAAAGTTTACAAGGCAAGTTGTTAGGTGAGATCCCAGGTGAGTTTTTAGGCAAGCTCAATTCAAGCTACTAGATGATCTCTTATACAAGCTACTTGCTAAGATTCTAGCTGAACTCCTAGGTGAGATACTTAGTGAGCTCCCAAGAAAGCTTAAAGGTGAGCTTGTGAGCAATCTCTTAGGTGATCTTACATGTCAGCTACCAGATGAGCTCAAGGTGAGTTGGAAAGGTGAAGTTTCAAGTGATCTCCTTGGTGAGTTCCGATGTGAGTTACTCGACGAGCTCCTAGGTGATCTCAACTCGAGTTGATCAAAAATCTCCTAGAAGAGCTCCCAGGTGAGCTACATAGTGAGTTGTTTGGCAAGCCCCCAGATGAACTTCTTGGTAAGCTCATAGGTGAGCTACTAGGTGAGCTTCCAAGGTGAGCTACTTGGTGAGCTCCCAAGTGAGGTATCTAACAAGATGAGTCGGTGAACACAAATGAGCTCAAGTCCCAACCTACTTGTTAGGCGAGCTTCTCGTAGGTGAGATCCTAGGTGAAGCTACTTGGGAAGCTGCTTGATGAAACTCTAATGTGAGTTACCAAATGAGCTCAAGGTGAGCTCCTCAGGTGAGCTCCTGAGGTGAGCTAGCAAAGTAAGCTACTTGATGAACTCCTAGCTGAGGTCAGGTCGAGTTGTTCAGGTGGCATGGTGACTTCTCAGATGACCTCCTAGCTGAGTTTCCAAACAAGCTCAATTTGAGCTTCTTGATGAGCTCCTAGGTCAAGCTTCTTGCTGAGCTCCCAACTGAGCTCCTCAGGTGAGCTGCTCAGGTGATCTCCCAGGTGACCTCAAAGGGAATTGCTGTTGGAAATCTCTGAGGTGAGCTTATATGTGAGCTACCAGATGAGCGCAAGGTGAGCTTGGCAAGGTGAGCTCAAGGTGAGATTTGGCAAGGCAAGCTCAAGGTGAGTTGGCAAGGCGACCTCAAGGTGAGTTACCAAGGTGAGATCTACTTAGGTGAGCTCCTAGATGAGTTCCCAGGATAGTTACTAGATGAGCTCTAAAGGGCTTAAGGTCAACTTGAGTTGATTAGAAAGCTCCAAGGAAATCTGTTAGAGCTCACAAGTGAGCTACTTGGTAGAGCTATTCAAGGTGAGCTTCTGGGGGAGCTACTCAATGACCTCACTAGGTGAGCTCCCAAGAGAGGTCCCTGGTGAGCTCACAATTGAGCTCAAGTCAACCTACTCAGCGATATACTTGGTGAGCTATTAGGTGAGCTCCCAGGTGAGCTACTTAAAGAGATTCTTGAAAAACATCCTGAGGTGAGGTACAAGATGAGCTCAAGGTGAGTTGGTAAGGTAAGCTCCTCAGTGAGCTCAATGGTAAGCTCGCAAGGTGAGATCCCATACAAGTTTCTATGGTGAGCTATCAGGTGAGCTCCCATGTGAGTTACAAGACAAGCTCAAGGGTGAGCTACTTGATGAGCTCCTAGGTGAGCTCAAGGTGAGCTGGCAAGGTGATAGGGGAGTCAAGGTGATCTTGTAGATACCAAGATTTGTGTCTTACAACCCCCTGTGCCCCGTATCTCATTTCGCGACCTAACCTCATCACCTAAACCTTACACAATTATTTATTAATTACCTTATAATTAATAAATCCACATCTCCAAACCTGCCACCTCATTTTGTCACCTCATCATGACCTAGGCCTAATCCTAAACTAACCTAATTAAGACCTATAACTTGGTCTACATCCACACCCATGACTAATTACTCCTCACCCACACCAAAATCAACCTAATAATGACTTAAACAAGCCCAAAACTAATTCCTTGGGAGAAAATGAGGGAAAGTTGGCTATTTTACTAAAAATAGCCCACTTTTGACTTAACCAATATTGGTTCCTACTCGACCACTGTCGGTTAAGTAACTGCCATCAGTTCCCTGTAAATGGCCTCCCCCAACCAAAAACAAGGGATCTGGAAAAATTCATTGGAAAGATCGGGGACCTGGAAAAATTCATTAAAAAGATCAGGAATTCAATTTGCCGAGCAGAGACAAGTGAAGGAAAGAGATAGAGTTTGCAGAGAATGACATCAAGCCCAAGAATACAACTAAGTAACCAAAGCCCGGTGACACTCATCCAAGCATTGGGAGAGAATATATCTCATCTTTGATTATCAGATCATCCTACCTGAGTCCTGCCTTCGTCATCACAGTCCTCAGGCCTGTATCTTCATCAGGAACTAGTAAGTAGTATCTTGTATGTTCTTTTAATAACATTTCTTGAACTTCTAAAGCACAACAATTATAAGTTCTATTCCTAGATCTACTACCTGGTAACACACTACATCTAATTGTCATTCCTGTACACGTACATTGTCCCAAGGGACAGCCCCCATACTCTCTGAGTCTTCTCCATCACCCCATTACCTATCCCCAATCATTTACCAGCCTTATAAACACCATAGCTATCACCTTATAGCCAACCTTCACTAAAAGCCCCTAAACCACTACCCCCCATATCGGTTATCAGCATCCGGTACCGGTGACAGTGACCGGCATTGGTCACCGGTGATTCAAAACCAAAACCAGCCTTTCCTCTATTGTTTTAACGAGGTAATTAAATTGTAATTTTTTAATAATTTGTGTTAATTCATATTAGCAGGGGAACTAACCACCTTCAAAAGGAAGTTTAATATTTCCTGGGCCCAAGGCAGTTCCATCATTTATTGTCTAACTATAATCTAGTGGTCTTACATTCTTATTCATAGGTAGTCCTTCCTAGACAAAAAGGAGTTCTCTGTAATTGATCTGATCTCTTTCTACGGTACATGCACACCCTCCCATAATTCAATAGGTATTCCTCCTAGCCCTAACCCTTATCTATTTCTCAAGAGAATGAAAGGATAAAAGTAACTATATTCCAAGAATGGAAACATTCTATGCAAAACATTTTGGCACGCTCGGTGGGACCCATTTCGGGTTTATTTGATTCTTGCTTGCATTCATATAGGGAGCATACTTGCTGTTTGTTTCTGCTAAAATATTAAAAAAATATTTTATAATTTTGGTAAAATAATTTGTCTTGCTTTCACATCTTTGCATTAGTGAAAGTCATCTCCTTTGCTTCATCGAATATCATTTTTGATTTGGGTTTAAAAAACGTGCATCACATTCTTGCTTGCTGTTTTCAATTCTAGTGAACATAGATTAAGTAACAGGTTGTACACGTGGGGGTGATATCCATGGTATTGACAAGAAATTAATCTTACTTTCACTGCACAACACAATACCAAATCACGTCATAATCAACACAACAGCTCAAACATCCCCCCTTTTCCACGGTATTCCTCCACCTGATTGAGGTAACCTTATAAGCCAAAAAAAACTTGACATTTCCCCTAAGTCTTTTGTTTAGGATTGACATCATCTTGAGTCTAAGGCATAAGCCCAAATAATTAAAACTAATCCTAGGGTTAGTCTGTTAATTTGCATGTGCATCTTGCTTGTTTTTAGTTCTGTTTCTCTGTCATACGATGTTTCAGTGATCACTTCAGAACAATTTGGTAGGTATACTAAGCATTGTTAACCCCAAATCAGAAGCTCCTTACAGCTTCTTACACCAGTCCTATTATACCGACATCGGTTAACTTACCGATGCCGGCTACAGTCTAACCGACATCGGTTATTAGACCGATATCGGTTACTGTCTTTCACAGTTCCCGACAAACCAACAGCCTACCAATTCCAACATTTTGTGGTTGTTTCTTTTCCTGATAGATCAAATCCCTACTGTGTACTCTTGTCCATGGTTGTTATCACTTGGAAACAAGCTACAACCATGGTTTCACATGCCTGATCCATACCTTTCCCTGAATCACCCCCTTCACATTCTATGGGGAATCCTACAGACACCAGTGAGGTTCCCAAAATCCCTGTAGGAGATAAGGAATTTGTGAAATTTTTGGATGCTAATCCTAGTACTGTACAGTACTATTTGTCTCATACCCCTGACCGTACACCCGATGGTCAGCTCCTTGTTGGTATGCCTATTAGTATAGCTGCTCATTTAGCTCCTTCTCCACCCAATAACTCCACCTTACCTTCTTCATCCTTAGCCCCGTCTCCCAACTCAGTGGCTTCAGAGGTTCATACGGCATAGATTGGCTTTCCTTTGGTTAATCTTGGGCCCCACATATCATTACCACTGACTGCTCCTACCTCATCTCTCTCACAGACTGCCCCTTTCATAACTTGCTCTCTGCCACCTATCCACACAAGCTTTCCTTCTCAAGCTCCGCCCACCTTTTCATTTCCACACACTTATCCGGTGGCTTCAACACCTTATATAGGACATCCCTATTCGGCCACCTCAACATATTCATCCTCAATACCTTATCAACATTTAACCCCACCATTGTCTAGTGGAGGCCCTTGGCCCAATCCTCCACCTTTTACAACAACCACACCATCATCTCATCCAACCACTTATTTCATCAAACAAATGATGGACAAGATGCAAAATCTAGAGGCTTCTGTTTCAGGAAGCTGTAGCACCCTGACATACGAGAAAGTTTGTTGGGAGCCTATTCATCCTTCTATCCCCCTTCATTCATATCCTCCTCAATGGGAATTACCAAAATTCACTCATTTTAATAGTAAGGAGGATCCTCAACAACACTTGCGATCATTTAGACATGCCTGCTATCTGATTGCTCATGACAATGCCTTACTACTCTGCACCTTTCCCATGTCTTTATCAGGACCCGCCTTGGAGTGGTACAGTGCTTTAACCCAACACTCAATCTTCTCTTTTAACCAATTAGCCCAATCTTTCTTGGATCATTTCTCCATTAATATTGCTAAGAAAGTATCTATCACCGACCTCTATGCCATCCGACAATTTGAAGACGAATCTATCGCAGATTTCATTGGACGATGGCGAGGCCTCATCAACCAACTTACTTATGCCTTGCCTCAGGCCAAACTCATCAAACTCTTTACGCGGGCCTGCGCTAAGCACATTTCTCCTACCCTCCAAATTCAAACTTTCCACACCTTTGATGAGGCCTTTACTATGGCTCGAAAACTAGAAATTCGAGCCTTAGAGGAAGAGAAATTACGGTTGCGCAACAAAAACCCTAATTTCTGAACCCAAGACTCCACCAACAAACCCAAGACCACCAATTCTCATGCATCAACTGCTTCAAAATCAAAAGGATTTGTACACACGGTGATGGTAAAATCCCAAGCACCGTCTAGTACCCCGCTAAAAAACCACCTATAAGTATAAAGCTGAGCCCATCAACTACACTCCCTTGGGAGAAACTTATGGTGTGATTTTGGAAAAATTGCTCAAAGCAGGAGCTATTACCTTGCCTCTTGTTAAACCTCACTCCAGGTTTGATTCCACCCATGCAATACCTTCTTGGTACAAAGAAAATGACTTCTGTAACTTCCACTGTGTGAAGGGACACAGTCACGAAAACTGTAAGATGTTGAAAAATATAGTGCAGGAAATGGTTGATGCAGGGGATATAACCCTCGATAATCCTAATGCCCCCACTAACCAAAATTTGAAAATCTTCAACAAACCATTCCCGAACCACTCATCTAATAGTAACATAAACCAAGATATCTTAGCCGAGGAGAGTGTTCCATGAAATCCATGTGGTCTTCGACTCCCAACCAAAAGCTTCTATCGAGAAAATTTTGAATCAAGCCTCTTCACTAACACAGGGACCCGAACCCCCTTCACCACCATCAAGACAAGATGAAATCCTTGCCATTCCTTTACCCATAAAGGAATTAACCACCCAGAGTTCTCTTCCCACGAGATGAGTCTTCTTACACCACATCCCTGCAAGATTGTGAGTGGATGTTATCTAGCTTATCTATTTCCCAAACATCTCCTTCCATCACTCTTGCTATAAAAGAGGAAGGCTCGCCACTGTTTCTATCATCCTTAGAAGAGAAACCCCTTGAACCAACATCACCACATTCTTTAATCATGACGGATCCCCTCCAACATGCCCTTCTACCTATTAGTTCTTCATCACCTAAATCTTTTCAGCGACTGGTTGACCTCTTAACACCCATTGATACAGAGACTCATTTACCCCCTGTATCACACCCACAGTGGACCGGAATTACAACCCACCTCTCTTCCATACAAAAATTCCTATTCACACGTGAAGATTGTCATCCCTCAGAAGATAGACGAGTCCTATGGGAGCGTTTGAGTACACCATGCTCTACTCAGATGCAGATGACTGATCCAGACACCTCTACCATATACCCGCAGTGTTTACAAAAACTCAAAATGCCTATGTCCTCACCTTCACCCCCTCGTCTCTACCGAATACCTCATCCACCTCTATTAACCTAATACAAACCTCCCCCTATGCTTGGGACTTCACCAATACCCAGCCTAACACACCCACCTAAACGGTTAGATTTATCCAAAAATAAAGTCGTCCATCCACCTAGGAGACAGACCCAATCTCCTCAAGTCCAATCCATGCCGCTGTCACAACTAAAACCCTCATCATCACACATACCTTCTATATTGGGACCTCACCCCTCCACCTTGCCTCAATACATCATACCTCCTTCGTTTTCTTTAAAACGACCTACACCTTCTACATCCATACAGAGATCCTGTCCACCTATCAACCCTAAACAAACTCCATCATCAAAGGATTTGTTTGTTATCACTCCTCTTTCTCCGTGGTTATTTCCTGATACCATATCATCTGTGGCCTCATCATCTAACCAGCTAAACATAACTTCTGTGCTGAAGAAGCCACGTTTAGTTAAATCCAATTATCAAAACCCCTTGTCTAAACCACCACCCATATGAACCAACCATACCCAAACATTACCAAAACCCACCCAATCAATAGCCTCATCTTCCTCTGACTTTGACCCACTCAAAGGATCTTATGCCAAGATCCTTGATATGTTAGTGGAGAATGCGACCATCTCCCTACCCCCACTTAGACCCTATGATCCATCTAAACCTCGACCTATAGGTTATGATGAGTCTAAAATCTACGCTTACCACCGCACACCAGGACATGATGTAGAGGGATGCAAAGCTTTGAAAGCCATACTTCGTCAGTCACCTCTCTCAGATAGAAAGGTTAAGAAAGACAACTTACAAAGGGAGAAAACTTTAGCTTCAATCTCCTCTCCTATACCACTTGTCCCCGCCTCACCAAGATCTATCATTATTACAACCCCACCTCTTGAATACCATGACTTATCCCTATTGTCTTCCTCCTCTCGTGTTCACGAGATCAACATGATTAGTGTTGCTACTCGAGGGTAGAAAAACAATGGGAAAGCTAAAGAAAGCACACCTATGGCCTCTCTTTTGTCCACCATCCCGATCGCACCACCACCTAAAGTGGTTATTCGTGGACCTGCCTACCCCATCTCTGATGGAGTTACCCACCGATACCATGATCAAACAGCTTCACTAATCACCTGTAAAAATGACACTGTATGATCTCTGTTCAAACTTTTGAATCTCATCGACAAGCTCTCATTGAAATCCTTCAATGGATAGAGGTCTTACCTAACGAAAATTTTCCCGTTACCTCCATCTTAACACCCAACCACCTTTCTTCTCTCACCAAAAAATCTACCACTTCTGTCCCTATACAGTAAACCACTGCTGTCAGTTTCTCTGAAGATGAAATTATTGACTTTGGTATAGAAGATCCTGACCCTGCTCTTTTCATCTCAGCTTACATCTGGGACATCTGAGTACATCGTGTTATGATTGAAGGGGGTGCTAGCCTAAACATAATCTCTTCAAAAGCCTTCCAAAAAATGAATATCCCCTCTAGCTGCATGTGTGCCAACCCCACCATGCTGTGTTCATTCAACGATGCTATTACTTCTACCTTAGGCACCATGATCCTTAACATTTTTGTAGGGCCAGGTACCTTACCTGAGCTCTTCTATGTCCTTGAGGGAGAATTCCAATACAACATGTTGTTAGGCTGCCCTTGGATCTGGGCTATGGGATGTTTTCCCTCCACCTTACATAGATGCATAAAATTCGAGTATGAGGGGAAATCCTACACCATAAAATCTTACGCTCCCCACTTCAAGACCTGTAATATGTTATATTTACCTAATGATGTACTTGTACCAGTCAAGACACCCATTCATCCAACCCAGCCATCTACTTCAATCACACCTCAACCATCCATCTCAGCCACATCTACACCTTCAACCAATGAAACCACCTCTGCCAATTCCACTTCCTTTCCCACGTGAACAACAACCCGACCTCAGATCCCTTAGTTGATGTTTTTCAACACCTTACACTGGGATAATATCAGCTATATAACGTTAGCACTTTCCATACTCCACAGGAGTATGGACAGTTACAGGCGCATCCTACCTATGACTGCCGTGTAGGGGAAGTAATCTCCTACAGACCACCTAATTTCCGTACTAACTTAATGTATGGGGGTGTCGATACAACCTCTGTCACCCCTAAACCTCCCCTTGGTGTGGTTCCCTTCCAATCTGATTTTCAATATTTAACTAATCATCGTTTCGCTCTCACCTTCCTGATGCGCTGTGCTTGGAAGGGCTTCAGTTTCGATCTTTATGAACAAGGCCAACATACGATCATTCCCATTACTACACGCAAACACAAAGATTGTCATGGTCTTGGATTCTATGAACCACCTACACCAAAAACACCACATATTTGTTGTATCCAGGAAGATGATGAAGTCACCCCTTCTAAACCATCATCACCCATTTTTCCATCGTCACCCACAGAGTCGATAGACCCTGAATCTATCCCTCCTAAAATTTTTTTTTCACAAACACTATCTTCCTAGGTCCTCTCACTTATCAACATGATAATGAAGACCCATCTTCTCTTCCCCTTTTGTATCCAGACATGGTCGAAGAAGACTCACCTTCAATTAATGTTGTTGAGTGCCAGGATGACAACTCCATCCTCACTTACCTTGGTGCGGACGACTCTTATATTCAATGCACCTTACCATCTGACACTCAAACCATGTTGAATGAGTTGACTATAGAAATCAACATCCACACAGAGGATGATCCTCACATTGTGAAGATTAGACAATCTCTTAATGCATCATAACAAACTACCTTCACTACCTTCCTCCGTGCCCACAACCAAGATTTTGCTTGGTCCTATGCCGACATGCCAGGAATTGATCCTGACATTGCTGTCCATAACATTACCCTAAAACCCGAGGCCAAACCAGTTAAATAGAAACTGAGAAAAATGCATCCACGCATTGCCCTCTTGGTCAAAGAAGAGCTTCAATGACTCCTTTCTGTTTCCTTCATCTTACCTATTGACTATCCTCAATGGATCTCTAACATCATACCTGTTACTAAAGCAACGGGGGGGACTTCGGATATGTATGGATTTCTCAGGACCTTAACCTCACTTGCCCAAAGGATGTCATTCCCCCTCCCAAGTATTGATCAACTTGTTGATCTCACTGTGGGCCATGAGATGCTTTCTCTCATGGATGGCTTCTCGGGATATAATCAAATTTTGGTAGCCCCGATCCGATCAACATAAAACCGCCTTCATAACTCCTTGGGGAACATTCTGCTATCATGTCATGCCGTTTGGCCTTAAGAATGCTGGTGCGACCTATCAGCGGGATATGACTTACATTTTTCATGACATTATGCACACTATCCTTGAGGATTATGTCGATGATCTTCTTGGAAAATCTAAACATCGCAGTGAACATCTCGACGTTTTAACCATTATTTTCGATCACCTGTTACAATATTGTGTTCGTCTTCAACCAAAGAAATGTGTCTTTGGTGTCCTTTCAGGAAAAATCCTTGGTTTTATTGTCTCTTTGTGTGGCATCGAGGTTGATCTAGCTAAATTCAAAGCTATCCTAGAGATTCCCCCACCTACTAACCTCAAACAATTGCGTAGTTTACAGGGTAAACTCCACTCTATCCTGGCGTTTCATCTCGCAACTCTCGGATCGATGTCAACCTTTCCATCATCTCCTTAAAAAGGACATTGTCTTTCAATGGAGCGAAGAGTGTCACCAAGCCTTTGAAGCTCTTAAAGCCTATCTCTTGCAGCCACCAGTGCTTATCTCACCTCAGGACGATCGCCCTTTCTACCTTTACCTTTCCTCCACCGACCATGCTGTAGGAGCCATGCTCGCACATCGTGACTCTGAGCATCGAGAACAAGCCAGTTTATTACATAAGTCATACTCTAGTGGATTATGAGACTAGGTATACACATGTAGAAAAGTTGTGCCTAGCCCTATCATTCGTGGCCACCAAACTCTGACACTACCTCCTGAATGACAAAACTTTTGTCATCACCAACACGGACCCCATCCATTACATGTACACCAAGCCTCATCTAAACCAATGCATCGCCTAATGGCTTATGCTCCTCACCGACCTTCGACCTTGAGTTTGTATGCACTAGAAATCAATCAAAGGACAAACTATCGCAGACCAACTCGCGGAAGCCCCTTTACCTGGGGAGAAATTTACCAATTTTAATTTCCCCGATGAACTCATCTGCCACTCTTTCACTCAGTAAGGAGTCATATCCAATGACCCTCTTCTTCGATGGATCCAAATACCAGTGCGGTAGTGAGGAGCTGACATTGTTCTCATTCCTCTTAATGCTGAGCCTATGCCTCTTTCTTTCTGGCTCGATTTCCCCGGCACTAATAGTACAGCGGAATATGAGGCCCTTGTTTTTTGTCTCCAGGTGGTGTTACACTTAGGTGTCAAATCTATTAATATTTTTGGCAACTCTCAATTGGTAGTCAATCAAGTTATGGGCATCTACCAATGTAAAAATGAGGAACTTCAAAAGTAAAAATATTACGTGGATTCACTTTTGACCTTATTTACTCATTATTATATCCAAACCATTCCCTGCTCCACTAAAAAATTTGTGGATACTATGGCTTGCTTAGCCTCAAAAATTCCTGCCTCACCAACTGACTCTGACATATTCGTCTTGGTCCAACAACTCTTTGCCCCATCATACTCCACCCCGGATGTTTGTATGATAAATAATGTGTCTGCTAATTCAAAGGATACCTGGTATCACCAATCTTATGGCTACCTTACAACCTCTGTTCTCCCACTTGACCTTACTAGTAATGGTAAATGTGCTTTTCTTAAAAGTGTTTCTCATTATGTCGTCATGGGGGGACTCCTCTATAAATGTGGCTTTGATGGCATCCTCCTTCGATGTCTGACTGGCACAGAGGTCACCTATACCATCCAACAAGTCCATGATGGTATTTTTGGTGGACATTTTAGTAGCCTTGCCATGGCCAAACAGATCCTTCGCCTAGGATATTATTGGCCTACTCTTAATAACGACTACTACGAATATGTTAAGTGTTGTGTTATATGTCAACAACATGCCAACCTTCAACATACTCCTAGCCATCCACTACAGGTCGCACGAGATCTTTGGCCTTTCTCACAATGGGGTTTAGACCTTATTGGTGAAATTCACCCACCCTCTTCGCAATGTCACCATTGGATAATCACAGCAACCGAATATTACACTAAATGGGTGGAGGCTATTCCACTCATTTCAACCAAAAAATAAAAAATCGTAGAATTCATTAACCATCACATTATTTTTCGTTTCAGTGTTCCTCATCGCTTGATAACAGATAATGGAAAATATTTCAAAAATAATTTGTTAGAAGACCTTTGTGACAACTTTGGTATCAAACTTAGCTTCTCATCACCTTACTATCCACAAGAAAATGGTCAAGCTAAATCTTCTAACAAAACCTTGACCAAAATTCTCATGAAAGTTGTTAACGATTCTGGGAAAAATTGGCCTGATCACATCCCCTTTGCCCTTTGGGCTTATTGGACTAGCATTCGTACCTCCACTAATGCCACCCCTTTTTCTTTGGTATATGGTATCGAGGCTGTCTTGCCTCTCGAAGTACAAATACCCTCATTAAGAATATCTCTTCAGGATATTCTCACCAATGATGATTTCCACCAAGAGCAGTTCACCCAATTGGAGCTTCTTGACAAGCGTCACCTTAAAGCTCTTGACCACCTTCAAATTTATCAAAAGCACATCAAGCGTGCTTATGATAAATGACTTCATGAGCGTACCTTTAAGGTTGGTGATCTTGTCCTCAAATAGAATCAACATGTAACCAAACTAGAAAAAAGCAAATGTGGAAAATTTGCTCCAAATTGGATTAGGCCTTACATTATCACTCAAACTTATGGATCAGGCACTTATCATTTAGCTTCACTTAATGGTAAACCTGAGCCTGAACCCCTTAATGCCTTGCATCTCCGACCATTCTACTGTAGAATTTAGTGTTATATCACTTCTTATCTACCTTGCGCTCGTCCCTTGAGCTCATTTACCACCTCATACACTTTGTTTCATGCATCAAAAAATCAAATCAAGCTCACATGGTTTGGTCATCACCTCCCCTTAAAGATACCTTCCCCTTTTTAGTCTAGTCCATGACTTAAAAGTATCAAAATAACATGTTCTCAATTATACACTTATGGGATATTCTTGAGTCAAACTTCCTACAAAACTAGATGCTTCATGCCAAATGGACATATGGACCTCTAAAGTTATACATAGACTGCTCCCTCGAAGGACAGCTATGTGCAAAGCCACTTCTACTATTATAAATAGACTCCTCCCCCGAAGGACAGCTATACACAAAAACTGCATCTGCTACTATAAATAGACTACTCCCTTGAAGGACAGCTATACAAAGTCAGCCTTTATCAGAAGCTTCTCGCATTGATCAGCTTCGTGAAGACCTCAAGAACAACAAAATGCATATTCCCTATGGACTTCCCACATCGATCAGTCTATATCCAGAAAAGTAAAAAGTAGTATTCAATAGCACTTTTGAGTCATGGAATTGTCTATTTAGGTTTAGTTCTCTTTAGTCAGCATAATCACCTTATAACAAGTTCTCTGTGCCCTAGCTCTAGCAGCCACCTCACTTCACCATTTGTCAAAACAAAAAAACTCAAGGGACATGACGTATATCCGATATATTGTGATTATACGACTCTTTTCACCTATCGACTTCTCGCCTATGCAAGGCACCTAGGGATTCAAGCTCATCCTATGTTAATAAGTGGTTTGTTTATCTCTTCTCAACTATGGGACACTTTTGCCTCTTTTACTCGAATCTAGGATTGTGTGTTGACCTTAATCAGGACACGATTCCATACTACTTGGGTAAGCTAACTTTCATTTCACCTATACCTACAACAACATCGCCAGTCCCTTACCAACACCAACAACATTACCCTACCAATATCAATATTTTTACCAACCCACAAATTGCCTAACTATAACCAAATTACCTGAATTCACCTCTCCCTGGTCCTAAGGGAGAACTACATTGGTCTGAGGCCCCTCCTTGCTTTGTGCAAAGGGCTATGCAGGTAGCACTTAGGAGACATAGGGTCTCCCAAGGTTAGCTTGACCATCCCCTACCATAACCTACCATGTGTGGTAAATATAAATTTTTTGTGTATTTCTATTTGCTCACATTCATCTTTATCCTTTTTCAAAATAAAACGTTCAAAACACAACCATTCTTATTATTATCATAACTCAAATCAACATACATATTTAGTTTTATTTAGATGTTAAACAAATAAATCTTCTCTATCATCAACGCGTAGGTCGGCATCCTTATTTATTCTTATACCTCTTTGAAATTCACTTAGACCCTAGCACCTCATCTCGAACCAGGTGATGATCATGATCGTCGACACCACTCGCCTCGCCTCTCCATCCTCAAAGGTACCACTACTATTGGTTCCTCCCACTGATCTACCAACCTCTCTTATAACATATGAATACGCCCTCTCGCATGGTGGAATATTGCCTCTAGTCTCTCCACTCGTGACTCTGTAACCGCTAACAATCTCATGGTCTCATTCACCCACGTTTGGAGCTGATGAACTAACTCCTGCAGACGATCTCTCTCTGCTGTAATCACAGCTATGTCATGATGATCGGACCTCTCAAGTGAACCTAACAGCTCTGCTACCCACCATAATCTATAAGCCTCTGTCACTCCTACATCTATTACCCTGCAATCAGCTGCTATCTCTTT
Organism: Taxus chinensis; assembly: GCA_019776745.2. Taxonomy (NCBI): domain Eukaryota; kingdom Viridiplantae; phylum Streptophyta; class Pinopsida; order Cupressales; family Taxaceae; genus Taxus; species Taxus chinensis. The sequence continues at coordinate 904,951,784 of CM034151.1, read as the reverse complement.
TGGTCCTTCTGGAGGTGTCAGCCGGGGAGGTGAGAATGATGCCTCAGGGTCGATCCTCATGTATGGTCTATAAGCCATGGGTATATCCTAAACAAATCCAAATTATTGCCACACGCGATCTAAAGGAATCCTCTCGTACTCACCTGGCCTGTGCCCCGTGATCCACCTCAATCACTCTACCCCCCTCAACTCCTCAGCTATGTTCTCCGTCACCATATAGTTCCCGTAAGGCCTCCAATGGATATCCACAATTGTCACCATCTCCCACACCTACCGATAATACTCGATGTCATCTATCATGGCCTAGGATCTTGCCTCTTGTTCTGTCTGGACCCATTGTCTGAATCCCAACCTCTGCACTCCTGTCTCTCCCAACTGGATAGGTCGGCCTATCGATCACACAAAAACAATGTACTCATAGGCCCAACAATGTAATAAGTATGAACAATCCAGTGTCGTCCTATGATTTCACCTGCAGGCCCATAAACCACTGTATAGCTCCACCAGATATGCAGGTGCCCATGCAAAATTCACGCTCCTTTCTATCATTTCCCAAATAATACCCCACCACTATCATTAATACTACTACCAACCTTGTTTCCTCAGGGTGTGCTACATACATTATACCATAATTGAATGTCAAACCTCGCTGTGTCAAATCTCGTGCAGCTGGACCAAATACTACTGCTATTACTCCCTGCACCACACTTAGCCTTGCCTGATACACAGGTATTCCTGTAATTGGGAGCTTCAAGATCCTAAACACATCTTCCAACGTCACTGTCATCTCCCCTATTGGCAGATAGAAGGTATTCTTTTCTAGATTCCATCTCTCAATCAACACCTACAACATAGCATGATTGTGTGAGATTAATGAATAATAGTGGATTCCACTGAACCCCACACGGTTTATCAATTCCCATTCAGCTGGTGTTACATCTACTCGAATTTGTGATAACAAAGCTGGCACACTATCATTCATCCTCAACCTTGCCTTTGCCTACATACATCAAAATGACACACAACCATTTAATAAATCAAATCTCCAAGTTTTTTTTCTCACATTCTGGAAATTCCTACAGTAACTGGTATCGGTTATAGATAACCGATACCGGTTATTTCTAAATGATATCGTTCACTGTCAATCCTATACAGCCTACTTAAAACCACCACCTATGATAATTATTTGCTCATTTACTCCTCTCTGTACCTACAAACATATGTGAAACCCCTTCTTACCTACCCCATAACACTCACCCCATCCCAAACCCTTGCCTATCACCTTTTCTTTCTCATATCTATCCACTTACCTTCTCTCATCCTATTCGTAATCATGCAAGAATTAAATTACAACCAAATAGTTTACCTCTTGGGATGCAGCAGCTTGAGGTGGAACCTGTCTTCCCTCTCGTCTCTGCCCGCTAGATGCTTCTCCTTGTTCAGCCATGATTCACCACCCTCTTCAATATAACTTACCTTTATACCTTCTTAATCTTAGCCCACACTCACTTTCCCTGTCTCTTTCCTCCTTATCACTCAATTCTCTCATGCAATTACATGTATCATTCATCAAATAACATCACATTCATGTATTCAACTTGTTACATGACTCTAAAAATAAGAACTTAAGTTTCCACCCAAGCTTTTCTATTTTTAGAAAAGCTCATTTTGGAATAACTGGTATCGGTTACCTAACTGATATCGGTCTTGGATTTACCGACGTTGGTTAGATAACCGATATCGGTCACATGTTTCCTTTTGCTTAAACATAGGCCTTTTCTTTATTTTTTACAAATTTTTGTGGCGCACACCTCTTTTTCCAACATAACGACACCATTATCAATATTTTTCATCACAATCACATCAATATATCATCACAATTTCATCAACATCATCGATCTACAATAAAACAACCATCAACAAAATACATATGACATTTCAATATCTACACCAAACCCATCAGTATATACACCATTTGGATCAAACTCATCATCTATAGACATTAAATTTCAAAAACTATCAACAACACACATAAAACATTTTCTACACACCATGTGGATCAAAATCATCATCTATATATATATATCAATGTTTAAAATATACAACTAGCCCTGCATGGGGACCTCTATGATTTCAAAATAATACAAATCCGGCACGCAGGCCACTATCACTGCCAAAATCTCGACTCAACTCACAGGCCGGTATCAACTATATAACATGTACTCGGCTCGCAGGCCGGTATATACAACAAGAATGAATAAAATGGGCTCACAATCTGGTATATACAACAAGAATGAATAAATGAATCATATGTGGGCATGTAGGCCTCTATAAACATAACCAGTTTGTAGACTGGTGCCTATATCCAATATCCAAAAAAAAAACCCATCTCCGCTCCAGGGATGTCATAGCTCTCCCCACAACCCTCAGCCCCTCTCCCTGCTGGTCCCTGTGTTGGCTCTCGCCTCCTCCCTGTCACCGACCCACCGGCTGTGGCTACACCCCCTAGGATCTCTGGCTCCGAGAGGTCTCGGCTCTATGCGCCGTATATGGCTGATAGTCAGCCCCGGTACCATCAAGGACATCCTGATAATACCGGGCCTCCACTCTCGCCTCCATATAATGGGCCCGTGTCACCATGGCTGCTAGGGCTGGTCCCCTGACTCCTAATAATAGTGGCCCCTGTCCTACCAGTACACCCTGTGCCTATACCTATGGTGGTTCCTATGCCTGTGGCGGGGCCAGTGCCTGTGGTGGTGCCTGTGGCTGTGCTAGTGCCTGTGGTGGTGCCTGTGGCTGTACCTGTGCTTGCACCTGTGCCTAGGCTAACTACACCTGTAGTACCCCGATCTGTGCCTGTGTAGCAGTAAGCTGCCCCTGTAACAGCTACACCTGCCCTAAGAGTTGGTCCCTCTCTGCTATAACAGCCGCTAAATCTGGCTGTGTGGGCTATCCTCTCCTCGCTACTCTCTCCCCTGCCCACCACACCAAATATGAACCTGTACAACCGGTATCATCCACTGTATCATCTATCGGCCTCTCTGCTACCTAATATGGGTCAACGGGATGCGGTGTAGGTAGTGGGGCCTCTACATCATCCCTATGGTACTATGGGAAGGGAGGTGCTCATCCTGTTACAGCCCCAACTGCCATCATACCCTCTATAGAGGTATCCACTCATGCTCTCCAGGCCTCCGTCCCGCTATCTAGAAAGTATACGGGATCTAGCGCATCTGTTCTCGGGCTCCTCCTCAGGGCTGATGACCTCTGTAGGGCCTCCATATAATGTCTAGTGAGGTCAAACCCTCTAGCATATGATGGTAGTAGGCCACATCCCATCCTGCGAGCACCGCTTGTGGCTGGCCCACGACCCCTAACCACCTCTAAAAGCCATATCTGTATATAATCTATGGCCCTGGATGCTAGGGCAGCCTTACTGGTCGTATACATATGATGTGCTCATATGCCTAGCAGTGTAACAAAAATGTCGAGAAAATCCTAAATCACCTCATCCGGTGATAACCCCATAGCTCTCTATATAGCTGCACTAGATATACTAGTGCCCCAGACATAACACGTATGCTCCTCTACCATCTCGTGCAGCACCCCCATCAAAGCTCATGGGAATCGGTGTCCCCCTAAGTTCGGGAGAGCGAAGCATGTGATGCCTATCATCATCAACACGGCAAGCCATGTCTCCTATCAGTGTGTGCGATACATATCACCATAGGCAATGCTCACGCTGTGATAGGTCAATAATGTGGCTGCATCCCCAACTACGTGCAGGATGTTGTCCATCATCGTCTCTACATCTACCTGGAACACTACCTCTCCTACGATCGGCATTCTCAGGATGCGATACACATCCTCTAGGGTAATAGTCATCTCTCCAGTAGGGAGATGGAAAACTTTGGTCACCGGATCCCATCTCTCGATGAGGGCAACCATAAGGTTATGGTCCCTATCCACAGCCCTATACCACTGGACTCCGCTGAGTCCCACCTCGCGCATAATGGCCCAATGCGTTGTGGACACATGTGGCCGTATCTGTCTCAATAACGGGGGCATCCGATCCCGCATCGTAAGCTGCTGATGTGTCTGTAAAAACAAACCACTTCATTAGGCCTAACCTTTACAATAACCACTACCTTAACTCTCTCTATCCACTCACCCTACCAACCACCCTGATCTACTCTCGCCATCTAACTATACCCCTACCAATTTACCACCTCCTAATTCATACCCAACACCTAATCTATCCTAACCAAACCAACCACACAACCACCCCATTTCCCCCCCCACCCCAGTCACCTTTCCTATCAACTCTACCCCCTCCCTCTTCACCCCCAAACAACAAAACAAAACAACAAACAAACAACAAACCAAACAAAAACACACAACATACAACCAAAAACAAAACACAAAACACCAACAAAACAAAACAAAACAAAACAAAACAAACCTAACTAATGACTGGTACCGGTCACCCTTGACTGCCATCGGTCCCCTCCCCAGCACATCCTATGCACCGGCGCCGGTCAACATACGATCAACACTGGTCGACCAAAAACTCCAATTTGTGCAAATATTTGGTGAGCGATGCCAGTCGCCTAGTGACCAACATTGGTCACTGTCCAGGTCCAGAGCCGAACCCGACATGGCCCCCAAAAACATATTTTTTCCTACTTCTACCCTTTCACCCACTGGAAAACCCTACAAACCTACCCACCCTACCATTTTAGCCTAACTAACCCACCTACCCTACTCCATTTTTCAAACAACTTCAATTTATTAATTATTTTATTAAAAACTTGGATTCCTACCCAAAACCCAAATCTAGCTTAACAATCATTAAATTCACATAATGAGAGGTTTCGAACCTACCGGTACGACTGACATGTCGTCGTGGTGGGATAGGTGGTGGTAGTCCAGCTGGTCCAACACCTCCTACTCCTCCTGGCTGTGCCATGGCTCTAAATCTCCTCTAGCTGGGTCCTCCACCAATCAAATGCTACCTCCTACTCACTGGGGCCTACCAACCACTCACTTCTCCACTCAAAATAATGCCACCTCAAAATGAAAAATTCAACAATCTCACTTTTCAACCTCAGACAAGCCGTAAAATTGGTTATCAAATTGACAATGTGACAATGATAGGCCGTATTTTTATTTTTATAGGTTTATTGACCTATAACCGATATCGGTTATATTATGCCCTACACCAACTGGTATCGGTCATCTAACCAATACCGGTCATAGAGAATCAATATCGGTTTCATCCCTATTTTACCTTAATTTCTGCCCTTATTCACTAGTCCCCCTTTCTCACCACATCGCCTATACCCTCCTTTGCTAAATAGCCTTTTTTGACTTCATTGGCCCGATTCAAGGCCGACAACCAACCATTTGGTCCTGACCCAAGGCCACAACCAACCATTCAGGCCCGACCCAAGGCTTTAACCAACCATTTGGCCTCGACCCAAGGCTGCAACCAACCAATTTGGCTTGACCCAAGGCCGCAACCAACCAATCAGGCCCAACCCAAGGCCGCAACCAACCATTTGGCCTGACCCAAGGCTGCAACCAACCAATTTGGCCTGACCCAAGGCCGCAACCAACCAATCAGGCCCGACCCAAGGCTGCAACCAACCAATTTGGCCCGACCCAAGGCCGCAACCAACAATTTGGCCTGACCCAAGGCCACAACCAACCAATCAAGCCTGACCCAAGGCCACACCCAACCATTCTAGCCCAATTCAAGGCCGCAACCAACCATTTGGCTCGACCCAAGGCCGCAACCAACCATTTGGCCCGATCTAAGGCCGTAACCAACCAATCAGGCCCGACCCATGGCCCTCACCAATCAATCATGGCCTGACCCAAGGCCTAAGGCACCTAATTAAATACCTCACCCAAAACCAACAAATTACAATTTTATCCACCCATCATGTAGCCTTTTGTTCAATCGAGCTCACCTATTCATGTTTTAGCATGATTAGGGTACTTGACTTGATCAGTCGACCAACATTGCCTAGACCAAGACCGTGACATTTATCTCAACCAAACCAACCATTTGGTACTGCCAAACATGCCTAAACATTCCTGTACCTTACCCGTTATATCCCCTGGAGGTACTTCCTATGCCTTGGATACTAGGATTATATCACCCTTGTTTGGATAAACTATCGACCTTTGCCTATGAATTGCTTGTTTGCTCTTCAAATCATGTACAATGATCACACTACTGCATTTCAACGTGCGTCTGCTTCCTTGGACCTACCCCACCATCTTACCACCATCTCAACATTAGTTACCCTTTATCAACCCTATCCCTGATTTCACGCTACCTCAATCTGTGATAGATTTGAGGGGGATTACCCATACCCTTAACAGGAGTAACCACTTCTTATTATTGTTAGTGCAGCTTTACAAGACAAACTACACGACAACAAGGGGCTAATGTAGACACCAAATTTGTGTCTTACGACCCCCTGTGCCCCGCATCTCATTTTGTAACCTAACCTCATCACCTAAACCTTACATAATTATTTATTAATTACCTTATAATTAATAAATCCACATCTCTAAACTTGCCACCTCATTTCGCCACCTCATCATGACTTAGTCCTAACCCTAAACTAACCTAATTAAGACCTATAACTTGGTCTACATCCACACCCATGACTAATTACTCCTCACCCGCACCAAAACCAACCTCATAATGACTTGACCAAGCCCACCACTAATCCCTCGGGAGAAAATGAGGGAAAGTTGACTATTTTACTAAAAATAGCCCACTTTGACTTAACCGACATCAGTTCCTACTCGACCGCCATCGGTTACATAACCGCCATCGGTTCCCTGTAAATGACCTCCCCCAACCAAAAAAAAGGGGTTGGATTTTTCATTTGGATCCGGATCATAAGTCATTGGAAGAATCAAGATTTCACTTGGCTGAGCAGAGACAAGTAAAGAAAAGAGAGGAGTTTGTAGGGAAGGACATCAAGCCCAAGATTATAACTAAGTAACTAGAGCCCAGTGACACTCATCCAAGCATTGGGAGGGAAGATAGCTCATCTTGGATTGTCAGATCATCCTGCCTAAACCCTACTTTCGTCAACACAGTCCTTGAACCCACATCTTCATAAGGAACTAGTAAGTACTATCCTGTACGTTCTTTTAATAATATTTCTTGGACTTCTAAATCATAGTAATTACAAGTTTACTCCTAGGTCCACTACCTGGTAACACACTCCATCTAACTCACATTGCTCTACCCGCTACATTGCCCCAAGAATATCCCCCATACTCTCTGAGTCTTCTCCATCACCTCATTACCTATCCCCAATCATTTACCAACCTTATAAACACCATAGCTATCATATAGCCATCTTATAGCCAACCTTCACCAAACCCCCTAAATCACTACCCCTACCGATATTAGTTATCAGCAACTGGTACCGGTGACAGTGACCGGCATCGGTCACTGTGATTCAAAACCAAGACCAACCTTTTCTCTATTGTTCTAACAAGGTAAATAAATTGTAATTGGACAATAGCTTGTTTGTTAGAATTTGTGTTAATTCATATTAGTAGGGGAACTGACCACCTTCGAAAGGAAGTCTCATATTTTCTGAGCCCAAGGCAGTTCCCTCACTTATTATCTAATTAGAATCTGGTGGTCTTGTATTCTTACTTGCAGGTATTCCTTCCCAGACAAAAAGGAGTTCTTTGTAATTGATCTGATCTCTCTCTATGGTACACGTACACCCTCTCAACATTCAATAGGTATTCCTCCTAGCCCTAACCCTTATCTGTTTCTCAAAGGAATGAAAGGATAGAAGCAACTCTAATCCAGGAACGAAACCATTTCTGTGTGAAATAGTGACTTAGCAAGGTGAGTTATCAGGTGAGCTGCCATATGATTTTTTAGGTGATCTACTTGATGAGCTCCCTGGTGAGCTCAAGTGGAGCTCCTTGGGGAGCTCCTAGGTGAGCTGGCAAGGTGAGTTATTAGGCGAGCTCCCAGATGAGTTTCTAGGAAAGTTTAAGTTGAGCTACTTGATGAGTTCTAGGTGAGATGCTTGCTAAGCACCTATCTGAGCTGGTCGGTGAGGTGAGCTCAAAGGTGAGCTTTTAGGCTAAGCTCCTGAGGTGAGCTTACATATGGTACTAGATGAGCTCCTAGGGTGAGCTGGCAAAGGTGAGATCAAGGTGAGTCAGGTAAGTTCCTATACTAAAGCTGAGGTGAGCTTGGACTGTCAGGTGAGCTATTCGATGAGCTCCAGGGTGAGCTACTAGGTGAGCTCAAAGTGAGCTCCTAAGGTGAGCTCAAAGGTGATATTTTAAGCAAGCTTGTGACGTGATCTAACATGAAGACTCACATTCGATGAGCTCACAAGGTGAGCTCAAGTCGAGCCTGACAAGGTGAGCTCCTAGGTGAGCTCCCAAGTGAGTTACTTGGTAAGCTAATCTCCCATACGAGCTCTGAGGTCGAGCTAATCAGCAAGTTCTAGGAAGAGTCTCAAGGTGAGCTTGTTAGCAAGGTCTTAACTGAGCTGACAATGTGAGCTACGCATGATTAGTTCAAGGTGAGCTGGCAAGGTGAGTTTGCTGGGTGCAGCTCCTCAGGTACGAGCTCAAGGTGAGTTGAATCAGGAGCTGGCAAGGTTAGCTATCCCAAGTGATCTTAGGTGAGATCTTGTTAGACAAGCTCGCAAGTTGAGCTTACATGTCGAGCTACCAGAGATACTAGGTGAAGCTACTCCCAGGTGAGCTGTTAGGTGAGTTCCTAGGCAAGTTGCGGTCAAATTGTGAGAAATACTCTAAGGTGAGTCTCTACAGGAGCTACCAGATGAGCTCAAGGTGAGTTTGTAAGGTGAAGCTCCTTTAGGTGAGCTCGCAAGGTAAGCTCAAGGTCAAGCTAAGCTCAGTTGTTAGGTTAGCTCCCAGGTGAGTTCCCAAGGTGAGTTGTTAGATGAGCTCCTATGTGAGTTTTTTAAGTTGAGCTGACTCAGTGAGCTCACTCGATCTAGCTCTAAGGTGAGCTACTTGGTGAGCTCAAGGAGCTTTGGTAAGGTGAATCTCCTCAAGGTGAGCTGGACTTGCCAAGGTGAGTTGAGCAAGCTGAGTTAATTAGGTGAGCTCCCATAAGTGAGTTCAAGTCAAGGTACTTAGAGCTTAAATCGAGGTGAGCTCCCAATGTGAGCATTTAGGTGAGCTCCTGGGTGAGCTACTTGATGAGCTCCCGATCGAGCTCTGAGTTCAAGCTACTTGGTGAGCTCAAGGTGGGTTGGCAACTGATATGGCAAGGTGAGCTCCCAAGGTGAGTTTTTGCAGTGGTTATTTGGCATGAGCTCCTAGGTCAAGCTTAAATCGAATGCTTAGATGAGCTCAAGGTGAGTTGGTAAGGTGACTTGTCATGAGATCTCATAGGTGAGTTGGCTAGGTGAGCTTAACTTGGATGCTCCCAGGTGAGCTCCAAGGTGAGCTTACTCGATAATCTCCTAGGTGAGCATCCCATATGCAAGCTCAAAGGTAGAATTAGTCATAAATCTCTGAGTTAGGCTTAAGTGCAACCTCAAGGTGAGCTCAAGATGAGCTTTCAGGATAGCTTTTAGGTGAGCTCCAAGGTGAGTTACTCGATGAGCTCTCCAAGTGAGCTCAAATCGAGGTAATCGGTGAGCTCCCAGAAGAGCTCCTAGATGAGCTACTTTGCGAGCTCATTAGGTGAGCTCCTAGGTGAGCTACTAGCTGAGTTCCAAATCGTAAGCTACTTGGTGAGCTCCCAGGTGAGGTCCTTGGTGAGTTACTTGGCAAGCTCACTAGTGAGCTCATAAGTGAGCTCAATTAAACCTACTTGGTGAGTTACTCAGTGAGCTCCTAGATGAGCTGCTTGATGAGCTACTCAAAAAACTTTGAGGTAAGCTACAAGACGAGCTCAAGGTGATTTGGGAAGGTGAGCTCCTCAACGAGCTCAAGGTGAGCTGATAGGTAAGCTCCCATGTGAGTTTCTGGGTGGGTTGTCAGGTGAGCTCCCATGTGAGTTTTTGGGGTGAGCTACTTGATGAGATCCCAGGTGAGCTCAAGTTGAGCTGCTTGGTGAGCTCCTAGGCAAGCTCAAAGTGAGTTGGAAGGTGAGCTGTCAAGTGAGCTCCTGGGTGAGTTTTCGGGAAAGCTCAAGTCGATCTCCTCGATGAGCTTCTGGGTGAGCTACTTGCCAAGCTCCCAACCAAGCTCCTAAGTGAGATGCTTGGTGAGCTCTCAGGTGAGCTCAAGGTGAGTTAGGAAGGTGAGCTCAAAGTGAGTTAGCAAGGTGAGCTGTCAAGCAAGCTCCTAGGGGAGTTACTTGAGAATATCCTGGGTAAGCTCAGCTCAAGCTAATCAGTGAGTTCCCAGAAGAGCTCAAGGTGATCTACTTGGTGAGCTATTCGACGAGCTCCCAGGAAAGTTGTTAGGTGAGCTCCAAAGTAAGCTACTTGCTGACCTCCCAGGTGAGGTCCCTGACGAGCTGATTGGTGAGCTCACAAGCAAGCTCAAGTCAACATACTCAATGAGCTCCCAGGTGAGCTATTAGGTGAGCTCCTAGGAAAGCTGTTAGATGAGCTCCTAGGCAAGCTACTTGGAGATTTTCTTGAAAAACTTTAAGGTGAGCTACTAGATGAGCTCAAGGTGAGTTAGCAATGTGAGCTCCTCAACGAGCTCAATGCTGACCTAGTAAGGTGAGCTCCAATGCCAATTGGAAAGACATGTGCTATCATGTGAGCTCACATGTAATTTTTTAGCAAGCTGGTTGATAAAATCATGGGTGACATCAAGTCAAGTTACTCAGCGAGCTCCTGGGAAAGCTCAAGGTAAGCTGGCAAAGTGAGCTCCCAAGGGAGTTTCTAGGAAAGCTCAAGTAAAGCTACTTGAAGAGCTCCTAGGTGAGCTACTTGCCAAGCTCCAAGGGGAGCACTTAGGTGAGCTACTCTATGAGCTCCCAGGTGAGCTCAAAATGATCTTATCAGTCAATCTCTAAGGTGAGCTTATATACGAGCTACTAGATGAGCTCAAGGTGAGTTGGCAAGGTGAGATCAAGTAGAGTTAGATAGGTGAGCTCAACAAGAGTTGGTAAGGTGAGCTATCAGGTGGCCTCCCAGGTGAGTTCCTAGATGAGTTACTTGATGAGCTCCTAGGTGATCTAAACTAGATCTGATCAGCGAGCTCCCAAAAGAGCTCCCAAGATAGCTACTTGGTGACCTATTCGGTGAACTTCCAAGTGAGCTCACTAGGTAGGTTCTAAGTCGAGCTACTTGGTGAGCTCCCAGGCGAGGTCCCTAGTGAGCTACTCGGTAAACTCACAAGTGAGCTCACAAGTGAACTAAAGTCAACCTACTCAGAGATCTGCTCAGTGAGACTCCTAGATAAGCTACTTAGCATGAGTTGCTTGATGAAACTTCGAGGTGACCTACCAGACAGAGCTCAAGGTGAGTTAGCAAGATTAGCTCCTTAGCGAGATGGAGCTGGCAAGGTGAACTCCTGTGCAAGTTTCTAGGTGAGCTATAAGATGACTTTCTGGGTGAGCTTCTTGGCGGGCTCATGGGTGAGCTCAAGGTGAGCTGGAAAGGTGAGCTGTTAAATGATCTCCGAGGTGAGTTTCTAGACAAGCTAAAGTTGAGCTGACTTGCTAAGCTCCCAGCTGAGCTCATAGGTGAGATGCCACTCGATAAGCTCCCAGGTGAGCTCAAATGTGAGCTTATCAGCAATCTCTAAGGTGAGCTTACATGTGAGCTACCAGATGAGCTCAAGGTGAGTTGGCAAGGAAAGCTCAAGGTGAGTCGGTAAGGTGAGTTCAAGGTGAGTTGGTAAGGCAACTTTTCAGGTGAGCTCCTAGGTGAGTTCCACAGGAGAGTTACTCGATGAGCTCCTTTGTGAAGCTCAACTCGAGCTGATCAGTGAGCTTGTAAAAGAGCTCCCAAGTGAGCTACTTTGCAAGTTATTCTAGGTGAGCTCCCAAGTGAGCTACTTGGAAAGCTCCCTGGTGTGGTCCTTAGAGAGCTACTCGGTGAGCTCACAAGTGAGCTCAAGTCAACCTACTCAGTGAGCTTCTCGGTGAGCTCCCAAGTGAGTTGTTAGGTGAGCTCCCAGGTTAGTTGTTAGGGAAGCTCCCAGGTGAGCTGTTGGGTGAGTTACTTGGTGAGATGCTCAATGAACTCTGAGGTGAGCTACCAAAAAAGACATAAGGTGGGTTGGTAAGGTGAGGTCCTAAGTGAGATGATAGGTGAGCTCCCATGCAAGTTAGTAAGGTGAGCTCCCATGTGTGTTTTCAGGTGAGCAACTTGATGAGCTCTTATGTGAGCTCAAGTCGAGCTACTTGGTGAGCTCCTAGGTAAGCTCAAGGTACGTTGGTAAGGCAAGCTGTCAGGTGAGAATCCTGGGTGAGCTTCTTTCTAAGCTTCCAGCCAAGCTCTTAGGTGAGCTATTCTATGAGCTCTCAGGAAAGCTCAAAGGTGAGCTTGTCGGTAATCTCTAAGTTGAGATTACATGCATGCTACTAGATTGGCTCAAGGTAAGTTGGCAAGGTGAGCTCAAGGTGAGTTGGCTAGGTGAGTTCAAGGTGAGTTGGCAAGGTGAGCTATCAGGTGAGCTTCGAGGTGATTTCCATGGTGAGTTACTCGATGAGTTTCTTGGTGAGCTCACAAGCAAGCTCAAGTCAACCTACTTGGAGAGCTACTTAGTGATCTCCTAGGTGAGATGTTAGCTGAGTTCCCTGGCGAGCTGTTAGGTGAGCTACTTAACGAGCTACTCGATGAAATCTGAGGTGAGCTACAAGATGAGATAAAGGGGAGTTGGTAAGGTGAACTCCTCAGTGAGCTCAAGGTGAGCTGGCAAACCGAGCTGATAGGTGATCTCCCATACGAGTTGGCAACATTAGCTGTTAGGTGAGCTCCCATGTGAGTTTTTGAGTGAGCTACTTGACAAGATCCTAATTGAGCTCAAGTTGAGATATTTGGCATGCTCAAGGTGAGTTGGTAAGGCAAGATGTTATGTGATCTCCTAGGTGAGTTTCTGGGCAAGCTTAACTTGAGCTGCTAGATGAGCTCCTGGGTGAGTTACTTACCGAGCTCCAAGCTGAGCTCCTAGGTGAGACGCTCGGTGAGCTCCCAGGTGAGATCAAAGGTGAGCTTATCAGTAATCTCTAAGGTGAGCTTACTATAGACACTTAAAATTGGTTACTCAATTTAGTGTCCCTCTCATCCATTTACTTGCTTGGGTAACCTGGGGCACGTTTTACGTCACCAACTATCCCCTTGGGATATTATCCAATTTGTGATTTAATCACTTACTTAAAATTTAATTCACCCCATCATATCTTTCCCATGAGTGATTAAATATTAAATATTTAATTACGCTTCTCCCCATGCATCTTAATCACTTATCCACCCCAAATTTATTCTATCTATGTATCACATCTATTTTTCCTCTTCCCTAAGCGGGATATTTCCCGTATTTGGGATAAATCTTATCTTCCTTGAAATCACTCATTTTTGCCATCTCGGGAGTCTATTCCACGATCGGCGCCGACCCATATGGTCGGCACCGATTTTCTAGGAGCGGCGCCGATTATAAAAGCAAGCCCAGAGCTCAATTATAGGGACTGAAAAAGAGACCACGAATGAGCGAAAAAGTGAACAGACGAAAAAAGGAAGCACTTACGCACGAACAGAGAGTGAGAGAGATACAGGTTGTGAGAAAGAGAGATCTCTTAGCATCAATTGTATCAAATTAGGGTAGATCCTATCTGAATCAATCCTTGAGAGGAGCACCGTTACTCTGTCCCTGTCACATCAGCATCGCACACCACCATCTATCATCTGGTGACTCTGTTCCAGTGTCTCGCCAACTTCGGCACATCCAGCAGACCACATTCACCTTCCAATTCCTGAATCTTATCGCACAGTCCCTGATTGATCGATCTGCCTCCAGTCGACGCCGATTCTACCCAGTCAACGCCGATCCGTCTCAATCGACGCCAATCTTAGTCAGTCGACGCCGATCAATCTCAATCGACGCCGATTCTACCCAGTCGACGCCGATTTCCCTGCAGATAGGTAAAAGGACACAGGTAACACAAATCCGGCATTATTTCCTAGTTCCCTATTTTCTGTACTTTTTGTCTACTGTTTAAATTCTGTCTTATTACTGCAATCAGAAGATCTAGCTTTTTACTTACATCTTTTATCAGGTATGCTTCTTTTCTTAATTGAAAACATGGACTGACATCCACCGAGGAAGCTTATCGCTTCCCGGACCCGCTTCTCGGGCAGTCCACCTAAATATCTTTTAACGTGGTCTTTTTCGGTCAAGCATCGGTGTTTTACAGGATACACGGATCTATTGTGCGAGTTGCTTGTGTGCGCCCGTCCTATCTACATCGGCTTCCTCATTTGTCTACATCTTCGGATCTTATCCATCAGGTATCGATTTTATTGGAGTTTTTCAGGGTTTTTGTGTTTAGTTTGGTGCATTAACTTGGACAGGTAACAAGCGCGAAATTCTTGATCTACATTCTGGCACGCCTGGTGGGACCTAACCAAAGTCCCTTATTGGTAAGTTCATTTCTTTTCTAGTTTTGAGCTTTGTTCTTTTTCTTCACTGATTCCTATCAGTTCTGCTTGAGCATTTCCTTTCATCATTTTAGTCTTGCTCTTTTTGTGAAATTTTTGTTTCCTTGGAATTTTCCTAGTTCCTTGAAATAGAAATTTCCGTTTCACCATTATCTGGATATATCTTTCTGGGTTTTGTTCGCTGTTTGCTTAACCTCTTCTTGTGGAGCACTTTTCTTGTTCGTGGGATTGTTCGAGGGAAAGAGCTCAACAACGCGCTTTTTGAAGTCCACACACCTTGGAGAGCTAAATCTATAGGTATTCCTCTTTTACGGTGTGTTCTCCTTTTTAGGATTTCTTTGTCGGTTGCCTATCACATCCAAACACCTTAATTTTTTCATGCTTAAAAAGAACTTAATCGCATTTGGGAAAGAATCTGTTTGACTTGTCTTCATCGAAATCAAACACTTCAATTTTAAGTGCTTAAAAATAACTTTCCCTTTGTCATTGGTGCATGTTTTTCATCTAGTTTTAATTAGGCTGGAAAATTGATCAAAATCGGTAGTGACACTATTTGATTTTTATTTTTCACCCTTGCACACAAAGCCAAAATCACTAGGTATAAAGCATTTAAACAAAATTCCTTCCCTGGCCTCGCCTACTTGGAAGTGATATCCAAGAGGAAGAGCCTACAGGGTACTCAGGCCACGCTATAAATTCACGAAATATTTTGGTATATATTGGCAAAGCACCCGACTCCCTTATTGTAGCGGTGTGTGAAGTGCGGGGCTAGGCCCCTATATCAAGCCACGTACCAGTCTTTTACTGAAGTGCCTTCGGGACTCCTCACCAAAAATTACCCAAACCATCCTTAGTTTGGATATCTGAGTAGTTCCTGTTCTAAAAAGCCTTCCCTAACATTTTCTTTTCTTAAAAGCATCAAAATTTAAAGGAGATAATCGCTTGCGCTGCTTGAATTGTCTGTGCATTAGTTAGATCAATCTTCTTTTCTGCGTGTTTATGACGGTTATCTCTCGGTCACAATCTAGAAGAATGGCTCAACTGGTTCCTTCTTCCTCCTAGATCACCACTAGTGTGGAGGTTTCGGCACCCCCCCAATCTTCCTCGGGACCGCTGTTAGTTGGTTCCCCATCCTGGTCATATAATCCTTTCTATCAAGCCAAGGCAATCCCATCACATCCAGCTTCCCCTAGTCCTTCGGAAATATCATCTGGCTCGGAATATGTTCCCCGTGGGGATCCTGAATTCCAGGCATTCCTTGACCGCAATCCGATAGCCCTCATGGACTACCTAGTACACAAATCTATTCAAATATCTGATCAAGGACCACCAATCCAATAAGTGTACGATTACCCTCATGGATCATCCCAAGCCTTTGTAGAGTAGTTTGCATCATCTCTCTTGCCTCGAGTCACGGAGAAGAGCGAGGCCCCTATGCCTCCCTTTTCTCTTCCACCTACCATATCGACTAGTTCTCAAATAGTCTTACCTATTCCTAGCACCGCAGTTACCTTGAGTATTCCACAACCTACTTCTGAGAAGTCTTCTGCCCTGGCTATAATGAATGCGTCTGCACACCCGCATATTGCTGTTAATTCATCTATGCCCTCCATCGTGTCCCAAGGTCAATACCTCTTCATGAGCCAACCCCCTCCGAATAGTCAGTTGGCTCCTACTTCTCATCCTCTAGGGGGTCTTTCTTCCAATATTCCAGCAACTGTGACCTTCACCTATCCTCTAACATCGGCACCCCTAATACCTAATCTGGCAGTAGAAGGACCCTTTCAGGTCTTGTTCCCCAACATGTCCAATCCAACCAACACCCATGTTCCTCAATCTATCCCGATCCAATCAACAAACATATGAGTCCACCAATCACAGGCTCCATCCGTCACCCAACCTTTATTTTCTCAACCACTTATTATCTCACAGCCTGCCTATACGCAAGCTATCTCATAGTAAATACCCCACCCGGTGTCACCCAGAACACCTGGTTATTCCTCTTATCATCCTATCCAACAACAGATGAATCCCCCATTGACACCCCAACAACATCCACCACTTACTCCTTATGTAGGACATACCAATGTACCTCCTCCTCAATCTGACGTGGTTCAAATTCTCTTCAAGAAAATCGCAGACTTCGAAGCCTCCACAAAAGGGGCTCGTCCTTCATACTCCTTTGAAGAAGTGTGTAATGAACCCATTCACCCCTCAGTAGCTTTCAAGCCTTATCCTCCCCAATGGGAACTTCCTAAATTTTCAAAATTTCATAGTCGGGAAGACCCTCAACAACATTTGCGAGCATTCAAACATGCTTGCTACCTCATAGTCTAGGATCAGGAGCTTATGCTTCGTACCTTTCCTATGTCTATAGCAGGACCTGCTTTAGACTGGTACAATAACATTCCTCAACATTCCCTCTTTTCTTTCTCTCAATTGGCCCAAATGTTTGTTGAAAACTTTTCAATAAATATCGCACATAAGATCTCGATCACAGATCTTTATAACATTCGCCAATTCGATGATGAGTCTATTGCAGACTTTGTCACTCGTTGGAGAGGGATAATCAACCAATTGTCTTTCTCCCTTCATCAATCCCAATATATCGAGTTGTTTACTCGATCTTGTGCTAATCACATTTCTTCTACTTTAAGGATCCAAAATTTTCATACCTTTGAAGAATCCTTCACGATGGCACGTAAACTTGAATCTCGCGCCATTGAGCAAGGGAAGCTAAAACTTTTCTCTAAATCTAAACCAGATTTTTCTCAGTTTACCAAACCAAATTCTTCCCCTTCTAAATACAAAAATCAAGGATCCACCAACGCTATCGTACTAAAAGCATCACGAGCTGACAATACTTTTAATCAAACACCATGAAGAGACCCCTCATCTTCTCGAAAAGGGACTTCATCATCTCGATCCTTCGCTCCATTGGGGGAATCATATGCCTCTATCTTAGAAAAAATGTTGGAAGTTCACATGATCGAACTTCCCCCCATTAGGGATGTTGATGAAAGCCGAGAACGCCCATTCTGGTATAGGGAAAATGATTTCTGTCCTTATCATAGAACCAAGGGTCATGACATCGAACGATGTCAGACTTTCAAAAATCTTGTCCAGAAATTCATTGATAAAGGCGAGCTCATTCTGGATAACCCAAATGCTCCCCCAAATCAGGCGCTTGATGTTTTTAAACAACCTTTTCCCAATCATGCCCCAAACCATAACACTTCAGAGTCTCAAAAACCAAACACTCATACCATCAACTTCATCTCTACCGAAGAATCTTCTTCTGAAACCAAGCCATCTGCAAACGCATCAATCGAATCAGAACCTCCTTCCACTTCATCAATCACTGGAGTTCCACCATCTTCAGATAGCCCGTCTTTGAATATTCCTACATTACTAAGCACGGAGTCTTCTTTTTCCGCTCCTTTGTCTGACCTACCATCCATAACCGAGATAGTGTCATCCTCATCAGTCTCATCTTCAGACATTCTTTCAATACTTGAGGCAATTACATCCCTTCAAGTTTCCACTACAGGCACATCCACTTCTGTTGCTCCCATTCCCGCTGCAACTATGTCCTTGGTAAATGTACCTGTAATTGTGCAGACTTCGACGGAAGCGTCTTCGATTTTGACCCTTCTTATCTCTTTTCCTACAGTGGTTTCACCCATGATTACTGCATCAGAAGTAGTCCCTTCGCAAGGAACTACTTCTTCATCACCCCCTTCTTCCATCACCAATGTTACTTCGCCTATTAAGGAAAAATAAAAAGAAGTAGCACCAACACCTATACACTTGGTTCCGGAACCTAAACCGAGACAACCAAAATCTAACATTACACCATCAGTACCTCCCCACCTGCTTCCTCCGAAAAGGTTACAATCACCTTATGCCGTTGAAGTTGTCACCATCCCTGAAAAAGGAAAGCCCATATTTCGAACCATCAAGGCTCTTGGTGCTCTTCCACAAAAATCTCTCTCTACACCTCATAAATGATTGGATTTTCCCACTGAGAAGGCGTTTTCTTCTACACACTTATCAAAGCCATCGTCTTCTTCTACAGCACATTCTTCACCAATACCCCGGAAAATAGACTTACCTACTAAAAATACGTCACCTCTTCTATCAGGATCATCATCTTCATTACCAAAAACCAAGGAACCCTATCTTCCTCCAATTTCACCTACTTTGGGAGCTTCTTCCTCTTCTAAACTGACATTATCTAAATCATCAGTACATTCGACCAAGAAACCCCCTTTGTCTCCAAAGACCACAAAATTTGTCACATCTCCATCATCTTCAAAATCTATTTTAGGGGCTCCTCCTCCACCAAAGTCAATCATGTCTCACTTACTCCCATCTCAAGTGCCCAAGACTGCTCCTCCAAATGTCCAAACAAATAAGAGGATTCCTAAAAATACTGTTAAACCTAACATGCAAGTTATTTTACCTCGGCAGTCGGTTAATGTAAAAGAACCACCTTCATCATCTCTATCCTCCTCTTCGTCTACTGGATTCTATACCGAAATCCTTCATCAACTTATCCAATCTTCATCCATAACCCTTCCTCCGATTAAACCTTATAACCCTAAAGGAGTTAAACCTACCTGGTTTAACTCTTATCTGATTTGTGCTTACCACCGTACCCTGGGTCATGATACTGAGGGATGTAAAGCTCTTCAAGCCGTTGTCAAGAACCTTCTGGAAGAAAGTGACCTTTTTCTGGAGGGGGAGGAACAAGTACCTCCTATCATCTTAGCCCCATTTGAGCCCCAACCATCCACTCGGACCTCTGGTGACTCCGCTCCACTTGATCTTCCTCCTTCTCAAATTGACACAATCCATATCGCCACTAGAACCCAACACTATGATAACCCACCTTCATCTTCAGCATCTCGATCACGGGTTGTCATTTCTGTAGCCCCTGAAGGTGTTTCTCCTTCCTCATTAGCCCCACGACCTAAGGTCTCTATTCGTGTTGCACCTCGGGCTCAAGTTCCCATGTCTATTGAGGAGAGTGTTATGAAACAACTCACCCAGGCTCCGGTCAAAATGTCTCTTTTTGACCTCATCCAATCCTCTCCACAACATCGCCAGGCTCTAATCGATAATCTGCGTCGCATCGCAGTGAATTCAGATGAGCCCCAGCCCTACGAGTTGGTTTTTGGATTAAATAGACTATCAACCACCATTTCTTTTGAAGATTCAGAAATTCCTTCTCTTTCTTCCGAGGATTTGGAGGCTCCCCTCTTCATCACAGTCCAAATCAATAACACTACCTTAAAACGTGTTATGATCGATAGTGGAGCTGCACTCAATGTCATCTCCTCGCACACATTCGAACAACTTAAGTTACCAAAGAATGTAGTGTCATCCCTGCCTTTCGCCCTTCGATCATTTAACAATTAGCTAGCAGTCACTCTAGGAACTGTGGTCTTACCCATTCGAGTAGGTAAGAAGCTGCTTCATGAACTCTTCTACATTGTCGAAGGAAAATTTCACTATAATATGATCCTCGGACGCTCCTGGATTTGTGCAATGCATTGTGTCCCATCCACCCTCCATCGATGCTTAAAATATCAATATGAGGGAAAAATATATACTCATCCAGGAGATCCTTTTCCTTCCGCACAATGCGACAAGACCACAAGATCTTCCCCTTTAAAATAAAATGCATGTTCTCCTGACGGGGCCTCATCTTCTTCTATACCTGCAACCAAACTACCAGATTTACAAAATCTAGAAGAAACATTGCAGCGTTTCTCACTAGGAGAGCTTCCTCTCTTTTTTTTCGATGCCCATCTCAAACCTAATGAGTATGGTAGACCAGAAAAACAACCTGAATATCAACCAGGTCTCGTTCGCATAGTCACCATTGGTCTACCCAATCAACAGACTAATTTCATCTACGGTGGTCTTGATACGCCTCACTATCACCCAGATTCTCCTCCTAAGACCAAACCTTACTTAACAGGGTTTGATTATCTATAGAATCCCACGTTTGCAAAAACTTATCTATATCGATGCGCGTGGAAAGGTTTTGGCCTGGGAAAATATGAACAAGGTATACATGACCTCAAGTCCATTCCTACTCTCATGCCACATCAGAAATTTGGTTTAGGGTTTAAACCCCTTTCAAAAGCCACCGTCACTATTCTTGATGAGCCTCTTCCTACAGAAGAACCATCTTCCCCCACTAAATCAGAAGCATCACTCGATGTGGACGATGACATTTCCATCCCACCTAACTTTTTTTTTTGATCAATACCATTTCCTTAGGGCCGTTAGCCTATGAGACTAACAATCGGTCCGCTTCTATACCATTAATCTTCCCTGAAATAGTTGGAGACGACTCTCCTACTATCAACACTATCCACTGTGTGGATGATGATTCTATCCTCACCTATCTGGGGGCAGAGGATTCATATCTCCCCAAAACTATTCCTTCTGACATGTCTACCCTTCTCAACGAAGCCACTGTCGACCTTAATATAGGGACTTCTGAAGACCCTCGCATCATTAAGGTCGGCCAGTATCTTAATCCACAGGAATTAGGGGACTTTACCACTTTTCTTTCCAACCATCGTCAAGCCTTTGCTTGGTCATATGAAGATATGCCAGGACTCGATCCTGATATTGTGGTCCACAATATCGTTACTCTTCCCAATATCAACCCAGTTAAGCAAAAATTACGTAAAATGCACCCTCGAGTAGCCCTTCTTGTTAAAGAAGAATTACAGCGCTTACTGTCAGCTAACTTCATCCAACCCATCGATTATCCACAATGGGTGTCCAATATAGTACCAGTAACTAAGGCTACTGGGAAAATTCGAATTTGTACTGACTTCCGGGATCTTAATCTTGCCTGTCCAAAAGATGATTTTCCTCTACCTAATATCGACCAACTTGTAGATTTAACTGCGGGTCATGAGATGCTTTCTCTTATGGATGGTTTCTCTGGGTATAATCAAATCCTCATCGCACCAGAAGACCAACATAAGACTTCCTTCATAACTCCTTGGGGGACCTTTTGCTATCGTGTCATGCCTTTTGGTCTTAAGAACGCAGGAGCAACCTATCAACGAGAAATGACCTACATCTTCCATGATCTCTTGCACAAGACTGTGGAAGATTATGTTGACGACCTCCTCGGCAAGTCCAAACGTTGTCAGGATCATCTTTTCATCCTTGCACCTCTCTTTGAGAGGCTTATCCACTTTTTTCTTCGTCTAAATCCATCTAAATGCGTATTTGGCATTCTCACTGGTAAAATTTTAGGTTTTATCATTTCCATCAGGGGTATTGAAGTCGACCCCGCAAAAATAAAAGCCATCCTTGAGATGCCTCCCCCGTCTAACTTGAAGCAACTCCGCAGTCTCCAAGGACGTCTTCAGTCAGTGCATCATTTTATCTCCCAATTGTCGGACCGTTGTCAACCTTTTCACCATCTCCTCCGTAAGAATGTTCATTTTGAATGGGATGAGCATTTCCAAAAGGCCTTTGATGATCTCAAAGCTTATCTTCTTTCTCCACCCGTGCTTACACCTCCACGTGAGGGGGAGCCTTTCTATCTTTATATCTCTGTGACTGACCATGCTCTGGGAGCCATGATCTCGCATCGGGACACTTGTGGTAAAGAACAAGTTGTCTATTACATCAGTCGCACCCTCCATGAGTATGAGACACGTTACTCCGAAGCTGAAAAACTATGTTGCGCTCTCTTCTTTACAACTTCTAAGCTTCATCATTATCTCCTTAATCATAAAACTTACATTGTCACAAGTGTCAATCCCCTCAAGAAAATTCATGCAAAGCCTTATCACAATGATCGTATCACTCGTTGGCTCATGCTTATGACTGAATTTGACCTCGAGTTTATCCCGCAAAAGGCTATCAAGGGTCAAGTTATTACAGATCAATTAGCTGATGCTCCTCTTCTGGACACTCAAGACCCCCTTGCTCAATTCCCCAATGAATATATCCAACAAATTGATTTTGGTCCATCTCCATTTAAAGTAAAGCTCTTCTTTGATGGATCCAAATGCCAGCAAGGGGGAGGTGCGGGTTTCGTGATGATTCCTCCTTAGGGTACGCCTATCCCAGTTGCACACAAATTAAACTTTGAGTGCACCAATAATGTGGCTGAGTATGAAGCTCTTATCTTAGGTCTTCAAAATTCCATTAATCTCGGCGCTCCTCATATTGACATCTTCGGTGATTATGAACTCATCGTTAATCAGGTCACGGGTGTCTATCAATGCAAGAATGATATCCTTCAAAAATATCGTGACATCGTTCTTTCTCAACTCCAATCTTTTGATAAATTCACTATCCAAGCCATTCCTCGCACTGTAAATCAATTCGCGGATACCATGGCCTCATTAGCCTCACTTATCCCACCTTTTACCGAAGACTCGCGTCTTTATGTGGCTGTGCAATGATTAGATCAACCATCTTATCTTCAATAACTAACTTCGATCAATGCTGTCACAACCCATACCCAGGATGAGTGGTATCAACAGATTGTTGATTATCTATCTCATTCGATCCTTCCTCCAGATCTGACTTCCAATGGTAGAAGGTCTTTTGTCCAACACGCTAATCGCTATACTATCCTAGGCGGGATTCTTTACAAACGTGACTTTGATGGTATTTTGCTTCGATGCCTCAAAACCCATGAATCATCTAAAGCTATTCAGGAGGTCCATGATGGTATCTGTGGTGGATATTTTAGCGGCTTAGCTGTAGCCAAGTGCATTTTACTTTTGGGATATTATTGGCCTTCTCTTAATCAAGATTGTTGTGAATACACTAAGAAGTGCGTCAAGTGTCAGCAACATTCCAATCTCACGCACATCCCTAGTCAGGCTTTGCAACCTGCGGTGGATTTGTGGCCTTTTTTGCAGTGGGGTCTTGATCTTATTGGTCTCATCAATCCCCATTCTTCACAACGTCATCATTATATCATTACTGCCACTGAGTACTTTACTACATGGGTAGAAGCTATCCCTCTTTCTTCAACAAAGGCTAAACCCATAGTTGATTTCGTCTATCAACACATCATTTGTCGCTTTGGTGTTCCACATAAGCTAATCACAAATAATGGTAAGTCTTTCAAGAACACTGATTTGCAGAATTTCTGCAACGCTTTCAATATCAAGCTCATTTTTTCTTCTCCATACTATCCTCAAGCTAATGGTCAAGCTGAAGCGTCCAATAAAACTTTACGTAGTATCCTCGCAAAGGTAACTAGTCGAGCTGGAAGGGATTGGCATTTACATATCCCTTTTTCTCTCTGGGCTTATCAGACTAGCATTCGTACTCCTACTGGTGCTACTACCCTTCTCTCTCGTCTATGGGTCTGAGGCTGTCCTTCCTTTGGAAGTCCAAATCCCATCTCTCCGTGTTTCTCTCAGAGAATTTGTCTCCGATGAGGATTATCGTCAAAATCGTTTAGCACAACTTGAATTATTAGATGAGCGGCATCTCAACGCTCTTGAACATCATCAAGTCTATCTTGAGTGTGTCAAGCGTGCTTATAACAAGCACTTGCAACACCGTGACTTCAAAATTGGTGACCTTGTTCTTAAGGAAAATCAAAATGTCACTACATTCGAAAGAAGTCAACGTGGTAAGTTTGCTCCCAACTGGATGGGCCCCTACATTATCACTCATAAATATGGGTCTGGGGCTTATCGTTTATCTTCCATGGATGGTATCCCTGAAGTGGAACCTCTTAATGCCTTGCATCTACGGCCCTTCTACTGTTAAAATCTATCTTACACAAATCTAGTCGCAACACAAATCTTTCATCCATTCTAATGACCAGTCATCTACTTTCGTGGTGATTTGAAATTGTGTGGTTCTCCACCTATTGCCTCGCTTACCTTAAATATGAGTATCATGGCTCTACTCATTGCACGTTTCTTTTGGATATGTTCCTCCTCATGGCAGGAATACCTTAATCACCACTTCATCTGTCCCAAGTACTTATCTTAATCGGATTCTACTCGGGGCATGGGTGCATGTTCTTCTTTGTTCTCTTCCCCTTCGTCTGATCTATCTAGGTCTAAACTCAGCTTCTTTCAAAAAGATTTCAAAAAAAAAAAAAAAAAAAAAAAAGAGAAGAAAGAAAAGAAAAAGATGCTATCCAAAAAGATAGACTGATCCCGTGAAGGACAGCTATCCATATATTATCAAGTGAATCAAAAATTCTAAAAATATAGACCATACCCTCGAAGGATGGCTATCATTCAAATTCAAAATACAGACCGCTCCCTTGAAGGACGGTTGTTTTTCAAAGAAATAATTCAAGGCTTTTTGTAATCAATCAGCCTTCCAGTCAGTTTATACACTCTTTCGCATCACTGAAAGACTTCCCGCATCGATCAGTCTTTCCATATCAAGCAAACTTCCCGCATTGATCAGTTTTCTTTTCTGCCAAAATCATGAAGCTGAGATTTAGGACCTTTTGTCAATCATATGGAGAATCCTGTTTTCCTATCTATGGACATGTATTCTGTCCCTTGTAAGTTCTGACAAGATACTTACTTTTCTTTCCGTTTCTATCCTAAAACTGGTTTCTGACTAGTTAGTGTCAGGTTTATTTTAATCTTATATAGGGCCTTGTATGCTTGGTCTTTAGATTTCCTATCTGGATCTTATCTATGGTCGGTTGGAAGTCCGACTTATCATTTTTCTCCTTATCTGAGTATCTTTTCTTCTAAGTCACAGTTGTTTCCATTTACATCTTTAGCTCTTACAAAGAGTATTCCCCATTTCTTTGTCTTGCATTTAGTTAAATTGACATTTCACATGTTAAATTCAATCAAAATTCATCTTTTATCAAAATTCATCTTATCTATCAAAACATCTATCTGTATTCATTTCTCATTAAAATTACATCTATCTATACATCAAACACATCCATCTAAATCTATCCATAAAAACATTTAAACACATGTACATCTACAGGTCCATTATATCGAATCTATATATCAATCACATCCATCAATCTATCTAATCACAATCTATTTCTAAGGTACATTATATCTAGTCTATATCTAATCCAAACATCAAACATCTATTTCTATCATCTATCAGTCTATATCTATCCAATCACATCTATTTCTATCATCTATCAATCTATATCTATCCAATCGCATCTATTTTATACTCTATCAGTCTATATCTATATCCATCTATCCATGTATATCCAAAATTAAAAGCATGAGTACAATTATATGACAAATAATGAATCTATATATACATGGGTGTCTGTACAAAAATGGGTGGCTTTCAATCAAGCCATCTATACAATGCCTTCCAATCGAGGCTACATCACTATACAGATACAAAATCTATCAATCTCTATATAGTAAAATCTGACGCATGGAGGACACTATCTCCTCCACCCTCCTCTACACCTGGCAGTTTCTCCTGACCGCTGCCTATCGAGCTCGATGCACTTGCTGCTGGAGGTCTCAGCCCACCTCGATCTCTCCCAGTACTCCCTCCACCTGAGGTTCCGCTCACTATAGCCGTCGCTGCTCTCCTCCTCGCCCCGTATCGAGGCACATCAGGGGCATGCTGC
The DNA here is from genome assembly GCA_019776745.2 of Taxus chinensis. Classification (NCBI taxonomy): domain Eukaryota; kingdom Viridiplantae; phylum Streptophyta; class Pinopsida; order Cupressales; family Taxaceae; genus Taxus; species Taxus chinensis. The sequence goes on along the minus strand of CM034151.1, from coordinate 904,925,567 downwards.
GCTAGGGGCATCCTCGTAGTATCTCACCTCAGCGAGGAGAGACTGGTATGTGCTCAGGCTCACAGTACCTGGTGCTCGTAACGATGCTGCTGGTGCTGCTGGGGCTGCTGGTGCTGCTGGTGGTACCCCTCCTAGGGTCGTACCCTGTGTACCAGACTCTGATGTGGCACCTGTCTCCCCATACTTGGCCCTGAGGGCCTCCCTGTGCCGAAAGTAGAGGTCCCTCTGCTGGATCACTATATCTCGCTCCTGGCGAGCGGTGTATCTCTCCACAATCAGGGCATCCCTCTCCTCCGTCAAAGCCCTGATCTCCTCCAGAGCTACCTGATGTGTCTGTGTGAGGGTGGTATGCTCTCCCTCTAATCTGTCCAGCGTAGCAGCTATGTCCTCCTCATCAGCATCTATAGAGGGTGGGAGATGTCGTGGAAGCTCTGTGTCGTACCATGCTGCGTAGCCCTCATCCACCCCCGTGTCATCATCACTATCTGCGGAGGGTGGGGTCTCTCTCAATGGGTCTGCCAGGATAAAAATCGGCAAATCCGTCTCTCTGCTATCCCGCCTATATGGCGTGTAGGTGGCCGGCACTTTCTATACTAGGCTGAATTGCCTCAATATCCACATGAACAGGACTCGCTTCCACATATCCGGCCTACGGCCCCTGACCACCCGGCTCCGTCTAAGTGCTACCAAGTGCGCATCCTGACCGGCCCATGTCAGGAATACCCAATATGGTCTCCAGATGACCTGATCTGGTGTAAGCATCCTGAAATGCTCAGAGTACCACTCAGCCGATCTACCTGTATCTCCTGTGGCCATGTCAGCCCGCCATCTCCGAAATCCATAATCAATGCCTCCCACTGCTGCTGGCATCTAAGGAAGCCCAGATGGCCTGATCACCGCTATGTACTCATATGCCCAGCAATGGAGCACAAAACTGATGTCAATCCCTATCCTCTGGCCGGTGGTGTACATCCATAGCTCATGGTAAATCTGAGCTATCAGGGCATCGGTGAAGGCAAAAAACCTGTCTGTACTGCAAGATGTTGCACACACAGTCTAATAGTAATAATGGGAATCTCCCACCTCCTGAATCTGGCAGAGCAAAGTAGGATATAGCCATCTGAATCAGCACTATCCATCTACTCTGAGGGCTATCCTGCCTGTACTGTGAGGCTATCCTCACCGCCCCAGACACTATCTCAGAGTCATCTGCCCTATCTCTGTATAACCAACCTAGGGCCCTCTGCTGCTGCTCCCGAGGTGTGATCTCGATCGGGTCCCCAGCAATCGGTAATCTCAAGATCCTGAATATATCCTCATGGGTGATAGTCATCTCACCCATCCTGAACCAAAAAGTGCATGTGTGGCTATCCCACCGTCGCACTAATGCCCGCATGAGCTCCACATCTCGTGGCACTCGTCTATAATACCGGAAACCCCCGAGCCCGGCTAGCTCTAAATGCTGCCAGGTCTACATCTGTCACATCTGGGAGAATCATCTCCAATAGCTCAGCAATGGCATCCCTCATATGAAGAGCCTCTCGTGCCTGCATCCATGACATAAAAAGCATAATTAGTCTCTTATTTTCATAAATCGCATACTCTAAAACAATAACATCAAAAATAAAAAAGAAAATTTGAACATCTATCAATCGGCGTCGATTTGGTAAAAACGACGTCGTTCATTTAAGTCAGCGCCGATTAATTCAATCGATGCCGATCTAACATTAATCGATGCCGATTAACAAAATTGGCGCCGACTGCCTGTCAGGACATACAACGGACCCTGGCCTCCCATGCAAAAAAAAAAAAAAAAATCAAACAAAAAAATAAATTAGAACAATGGGTTCAAGAATGACCACTTACCCCAGGTCGTGTCCTCCTACGCTTCTGACCACTCCCAGAGGCTTCCATGGTGCTCAAATCAAAAATCTCGCTTTCTCTGAATCGATCGTCACGTTGAAAATAAATCATTTATGTTTTTCCGTTCGCATATTTATATGTGCCTGGATTGGTCGGCGCCGATTGTTTGGGTCGACGCCGATTGTTTTTGTCATCGCCGATTAATTTGGTCGCCACCGATTTTACATATTTGTTTGCCATAGTGTTGATTCTTGGCTTACTTATCTATCTGATCATTGTTGTGTGCTGAATTTTTCCTTTTGGCACATCTTTTCGATATCATTGTCTATTTCGAGTTTTGTTCCCTTTGCGTGGGACACTCGTGTCGTACTTTTTGGCAGCCTAGAGTTAAACAGGTCTGTAGGCACTAACGTCGTTTGCTTTGCAGACCGTCTAGTTGTCCCTACCAATGTTTCTCTCTTTAGATGCTGACTATTTTGTAGTTCTCCTTACACTCATGGGTTTGTAGGCACTAACGTCGTCTCATTAGAAGACCGGCTAGTTTGACCTACCAATGTGAGTTCCTTAGGTTGCTGCCTTTTATTTATGTGTATGCATCATCAATGATCAGATCTACTCCAGACATCCGACTGGGGCATCCTACATTTTTCATCTACCTTTTTCAAACTTGGGATCGTCTGTTCTATCATCCATCCCATCCCTAGTTTGAGGGGGATCACATCATCACAAATTCTTCCCTTCTTCCATCCCTTTGTTTTTGTCTCATAACCTTGCTTATCGCAAGTTACTTGAAAAAAAGGGGCAAAATGTAGACACTAAAAATTGGTTACTCAATTTATTGTCCCTCTCATCCATTTACTTGCTTAGGAAACCTGGGGCACGTTTTACATCACCAACTATCCCCTTGGGATATTATCCAATTTGTGATTTAATCACTTATTCCAAATTTAATTCACCCCATCCATATCTTTCCCATGAGTGATTAAATATTAAATATTTAATTACGCTTCTCCCCATGCATCTTAATCACTTATCCACCCCAAATTTATTCTATCTATGTATCACATCTATTTTTAATCTTCCCTAAGCGGGATGTTTTCCCGTAGTCAGGATTAAGTCTTATCTTTCTCGAAATCAATCATTTTTGGCCACCTCGGGAGTCTTTTCCGCGATCGGTGCCGACCCATATGGTTGGCACGGATTTTCTAGGAGCGGCGCCGATTATAAAAGCAAGTCCAGAACTCAATTCTAGGGACGGAAGGACTGAAAAAGAGACTGTGAACGAGTGAAAAGTGAACAGACAAAAAAAGGAAGCACTTACGCACGAACAGAGAGCGAGAGAGATACAGGTTTGTGAGAAAGAGAGATCTTCTTAGCACCAATCGTATCAAATTAGGGTAGATCTTATCCGAATCAATCCCTGAGAGGAGCACCGTTACTCTGTCCCTGTCACATCAGCATCGCACACCACCATCTATCATCTAGTGACTCTGTTCCAGTGTCTCGCCAACTTCGGCACATCCAGCAGACCACATTCACCTTCCAATTCCTGAATCTTATCACACAATCTCTGATTGATCGATCTGCCTTCAATCGACGCCGATCTTGTCCAGTCGACACCGATCCATATCAATCGACGCCGATCCATCTCAATCGACGCCGATCTTAGTCAGTCGACGCCGATCCGTTCAATCGATGCCGATTCTACCCAGTCAATGCCGATTTCCCTGCAGATAGGTAAAAAGGATACAGGTAACACAAATCCGGCATTATTTCATAGTTCCCTATTTTTTGTACTTTCTATCTGTAATTTAGATTCTGTCTTATTACTGCAATCAGAAAATCTAGCTTTTTACTTACATCTTTTATCATGTATGCTTCTTTTCTTAATTGAAAATGTGGACTGACATCCACCGAGGAAGCTTATCACTTCCCGGACCCCGCTTCTCGGGCAGTCCACGTAAATATCTTTTAACGTGGTCTTTTTCTGTCAAGCATCGGTGTTTTGCAGGATACACGGATCTATTGTGTGAATTGCTCGTGTGCGCCCATCTTATCTACATCGGCTGCCTCATCCGGCTATATCTTCATCAGGTATCAATTTCATTGGATTTTTTCAGGGTTTTTGTGTTTAGTTTGGTGCATTAACTTGGACAGGTAACAAGCGCAAAATTCTTGATCTACAGTGAGCTTGTCGATAATCTCTGAGGTGAGCTTACATGTGAGCTACAAGATGAGCTCAAGGTGAGTTGGTAAGGAAAGCTCAAGGTGAGTTGGTAAGGTGAGCTGAAGGTGAGTTGGTAAGGCAAGCTATCAGGTAACCTCCCAGGTGAGTTCCTAGGTGAGTTACTTGAAAATATCCCAGCTGAGCACAACTTTAGTTGATCGATGAGCTCCAAGATGAGCTACATGATGAGCTATTTGGTGAGCTCCAATACGAGTTGATAGGTGAGTTACTAAGCGAGCTACTTGGTGCACTCCTAGGTGAGGTCCCTAGCGAGTTGCTCAATGAGCTCAAAGTGAGTTGAGTCAACCTAGCTTGAGTCAACCTACTTAAGCTACTTGGTGAGCTCCCAGATGAGTTGTTAGGTGAGATCCCAAGCAAACTACTTGGTGAGTTACTCAAAAAACTCTAAGGTGACCTACCAGATGAGCTCAGGGTGAGTTGGTAAGGTGAGCTCCTCAGTAAGCTCAAGGTGAGCTGATAGGTGAGCTCTAAAAGGAGTTGGCAAGGCAAGCTGTCAGGTGAGCTCTCGTGTGAGTTTTTGGGGTGAGCTGCTTAATGAGCTCCTAGGTGATCTCATGTCCAAGATGATTGGTGAGATTTTGGGTGAGCTAAAGGTGAGTTGTCAGGCGAGCTCCTAGGTGACCTTTCAGGTAAGCTCAAGTTGAGCTACTTGCTGATCTCCCTCGGTAAGCTACTTACTGAGCTCCAAGATGAGATGAAGACAAGTTGGAATGGCGAGATGAAGGTGAGTTGGCAATATGAGCTGTTAGGTGAGCTCCCAGATGAGTTTCTCAGGTGAGTTACTCGACGAGCTCTCGGGTGATCTCAACTCGAGCTAGTCGGTGAGCTCCTAAAAGAGCTCCTAGGTGAGCTACTTGGTGAGTTGTTTGGTGAGTTCCTAGGTGAGATGCTAGGTGAGCTCCCAAGAAAGCTACTTGGCAAGATCCAAGGTAAGATCTTCAGTGAGCTACTCAACGAGCTCACAAGTGAGCTCAAGTCAACGTACTTGGTGAGCTACTCGGTGAGTTCTGAGGTGAGCTATTAGGTAAGCTCCAAGGTGAGCTACTTGGTGAGCTACTCAAAAAAACTTCGACATAAGCTACTATATTAGCTCAAGACAAGATGGCTAAGGTGAGCTCCTCAGCGAGCTCAAGGTGAGTTGGCAAGGGGAGCTGATAGGTGAGCTGCCATGTGAGTTGGTAAGGTGAGCTATCAGGCAAGCTCCCATGTGAGTTTTTAGGTGAGCTACTTGACGAGGTCTTAGGTGAGCTCAAGTTGAGATACTCAGTGAGCTCCTGGGTGAGCTCAAGGTGAGCTGGCAAGGTCAGTTATCAAGTAAGCTCCCAGGTAAATTTTTTGGAAAATCTCAAGTTGAGATGCTTGATGAGCTCCTGGGTGAGCTACTTACCGAGCTCCCAGCCAAGCTCCTAGGTGAGCTAATCGGTGAGCTACCAGGAGAGCTCAAAGGTGAACTAGTCAGCAATCTCTGAGGTGAGCTTACATGTAAGCTACAAGATGAGCACAAGGTGAGTTGGTAAGGCAAGCTCAAGGTGAGTTGGAAAGGTGAGCTCAAGGTGAGTTAGCGAGGCAAGTAATAAAGTGAGATCCCATGTGAGTTCCTAGATGAGTTACTTGATGAGCTCCCGGGTGAGCTCAACTCAAGCTGGTCGGTGAGCTCCCAGAAGAGCTCCAAGGTGAGCTACTTGGTGAGCCATTCGGTGAGCTGCTAGGAAAGCTCTGAAGCGAGCTACTTGGTGAGCTCCCAGGAGAGGTCCCTGGCAAGCTACTCGATGAGCTCACAAATGAGCTCAAGTCAACCTACAAAATGACCTACTCAGTGAGCTACCATGTGAGTTGTTAGGTGAGATCCTAGGTTGCTAGGCCAGCTACTTGGTGACCTAAATGACGAACTCTGAGGTGAACTACGAGATGAGCTCAAGGTGAGTTTTCAAGGTGAGATCACGAGTGAGGTCAAAGCAAGCTAGCAAGGGAAGCTGATAGGTGAGCTCCCATGCAAGTTTGTAAGGTGAGTTGTTAGGTGAGCTCCCACGTGATTTTTCAAGTGAGCTACTTGACGAGATCCTAGGAGAGCTCAAGTCGAGCTACTCAACGAGCTCCTAGGCAAGCTCAAGGTGAGCTGGCAAGGTGAGCTATCGGGTGAGCTCTAGGGTGAGTTTCAAAGTGAGCTACTTACTGAGATCCTAGCTGAGCTCCTAGGTGAGCTACTCGGTGAGCTCTCAGGTGAGGTCAAAGGTAATCTTGTCAGAAATCTATGAAGTGAGATTACATGCGAGCTACTAGATGAGATGAACATGAGTTGGTAAGGTGAGCTCAATACAAGTTGGAAAGGTGAGCTATCAGGAAAGCTCCTAAGTGATTTCCCAGCTACGTTACATGACAAGCTCCCAAGTGAGCTCAACTCGAGCTGATCAGTTAGCTCCCAGAAGAGCTCCCAAGTGACCTACTTAGCTAGCGGCTAGGTGAGTTCCCAAGCAAGCTACTTGGTGACCTCCTAGGTGAGGTCCATCATGAGTTGCTCAGTGAGCTACTTAGAAAGCTCCTCGATGAACTCCAAGGCAAGTTATCAGATGAGCTCAAGGCAAGTTGGGAAGGTGAGCTCCTCAGCAAGCTCATGGTGAACTGGTAAGGTGAGCTGATAGGTGAGCTCCCATGTGAGTTGGAAAGGTGAGCTATCAAGTGAGCTCTCATTTCAGTTTTCAGGTGAGCTACTTCATGACCTCCCAAGTGAACTCATGTCGAGCTACTCGACGAGCTCCTGGGGTGAGCTTAAGGTGAGCTGGCAAGGTGAGCTATTGGTCAAGCTCCAAGGTGAGTTTCCGAGCAAGCTCAAGTCAAACTACTCAATGAGCTCTTTGGCAAGCTACTTGTCAAGCTCTTAGTTAAGCTCTTAGGTGAGCTACTCGGTGAGGTCCAAGATGAGCTCAAAGGTGAGCTTATTGGTAATCTCTGAGGTGAGCTTAGATGCGAGCTACCATATGAGCTCAAGGTTAGTTGGCAAGGTGAACTCAAGGCAAGTTAGGAAGGAAAACTCAAGGTGAGTTGGCAAGGTGAGATGTCTTGTGAGCTCTTAGGTGAGTTCCCAGGCAAGTTACTTGACGAGATTCTGGGAAAAATCAACTCAAGCTAATCAGCAAGCTTCTAGGAGAGCTCCCAAGTGAGCTACTTGGTGAGTTATTTAGTGAGATCTCAGACCAGATGTTAGGTGAGCTCCCAAGCAAGCTACTTGGTGAGATCCTAGGTGAGGTCCTCAATAAGTTGATTGGTGAGCTCATAAGTGAGCTCAAGTCAACCTACTAAGAGAGCTCCTAGGTGAGCTATAAGGTGGGGATCCCAGGTAAGCTACTTGGCGAGCTACTCGACGAACTTTGAAGGGAGCTACCAGAAAAACTCAAGGTGAGTTGTTAAGGTGAGCTATTCAGTGAGATCAAGGTGAGATAGTAAGGTGAGCTGGTAAGGTGACCATATAGGCAAGCTCTCATGTGAGTTTCTAGGTGAGCTGTCAGGTAAGCTCTTATGCAAGTTTTTGGGTGAGCTGCTTGATGAGCTCCTGGATGAGCTCAAGTTGAGATGCTTGGTGAGTTCCTGGGTGAGCTCAAGGTGAGCTGGCAAGGTGAACTATCAGGTGAGCTCCCATGTGAGTATCTGGGCAAGCTCAAGTTGAGCTACTTGAAGAGATGTTTGCCAAGCTCTAAGCTGAGCTCCTAGTTGAGCTACTCGGTGAGCTCCTAAGTAAGCTTAAAGGTGAGCTTGTAAAAAATCTATGAGGTGAGCTTATATGTAAGATACCAGATGAGCTCAAGGTGAGTTAGCAAGGTGAGCTCAAGGTGAATTGGTAAGATGAGCTATCAGGTGATGATCTCTAGGGTGAGCTTCAACTAGAGGTGATCGGTAAGCTCCTAGAAGAGCTCCAAGGCAAGCTACTATGTGAGATCCTAGGTGATCTACTTAGTGAGTTCCCAGGTGAGTTCAACTCGATGATCTCCTCGAGGTGATCTCAACTTGACCTGATCTCAACAAGCTCCCATAAGAGCTCCCAGGTGAGCTATTCAGTGAGCTCCTAGGTAAGCTGCTAGGTGAGTTCCCAAGTGATCTAATTAGTGAGCTCCCAGGTGAGGTCCCCAGAGAGCTGCTTGGAAAGCTCACAAGTGACCTCAAGTCAACCTACTCGGTGAGCTTCTCGGTGAGCTCCCATCCAAGCTACTTGGTGAGATGCTTGATGAACTCCAAGGTGAGCTACCAAATGAGCTTAAGGCAAGTTTACAAGGTAAGCTCCTCAGCGAGATCAAGGTGAGCTGATAGGTTATCTCCCATCAGAGTTGGCAAAGTGAGTTGTAAGCTCCCATGTGAGTTTTTTAGGTGAGGTACTTGATGAGCTCCCGGGTGAGCTTCAATGGGTGAGCTGCTCGGTAAGCTCTTGGTGAGCTCAAGGTGAGCTGGCAAGGTGAGCTGTCAGGTGAGCTCCCGAGGTGAGGTTCTAGGTAAGCTCAAGTTGAGCTGCTCAATGAGCTTGGGTGACCTAGCTCCCTAGCCAAGCTCCTAGGTGAGCTACTCGATGAGCTCCTAGGTGAGCTCAAAGGTGAGCTTGTCAGTAAGGTCTGAGGTGAGCTTACATGTGAGCTATAGATGAGATCAAGGTGAGTTGGTAAGGTGAATTACTCAAGGAGAGTTGGAAAGGTGAGTTGAAGCTGATTTGGCAAGGTGAGTTGTTAGGTGAGCTCCTAGGCAAGTTCCAAGGTGAGTTACTCGATGAGCTACTACGTGAGCTCAACTTGAGCTATATAGTGAGCACACAAGGTGAGCTCCCAAATGAGCTACTTGGTGAGTTATTCAGGTGAGCTCCCATGTGAGCTACTAGGTGAGCTCCCAAGTGAGCTACTTGGTGAGCTCCTAGGTGAGGTCACCAAAAAGGTATTCGGTGAGCTCACAAGTGAGCTCAATTCAACCTGCTTCGGTGAGCTACTTCTGAGATCCCAAGTGAGCTATTAAGACAAGCTCCCAGTGAGTTGTTAGGTGAGCTCCCAGGTGAGCTACTTAGGTGAGCTCCCAGGCTTAGCTCAATTGGCAAGCTTGATCGGTAATCTCTGAGGTGAGCTACCAGACAAGCTTAAGATGACCTCTAAGTGATTTGATAAGTTGGTAAGGCGAGCTCAAAGCATGTTGATTTTCCAGGTGAGCTCTAATATGAGCTTGGTAAGGTGAGATCTCATGTGATTTTTTGACTGAGCTATTTGATGAGCTCCTACGTGAGCTCAAGTTGAGTTGCTCAGGTGAGCTTCTAGGTGAGCTAAAGCTCCTAGGTGAGTTGTCAGGTGAGCTCCCAGGTGAGCTCAAAGGTGAGCTTATCAGAAATCTCTGAGGTGAGATTACATGTGAGCTACTAGATGAGCTCAAGATGAGTTGGTAAGGTGAGCTCAAGGTGAGTTTGGTAAGGTTTAGAAAGCTCAAGGTGAGTTGGAAAGGTGAGCTGTCAGGTGAGCTCCTCAGTCAGTTCCTAGGTGAGTTACTCGTGTGAGCTCCCAGGTGAGCTCAACTCAAGCTAATCTCTGACCTCCTAGAATGCGAGCTCCCAAAGGTGAGCTACTTAGATGAGTTGGTAAGGTGAGATTTAAGTGAGCTCCCAGGTGAGCTCCCAGGTGAGTTACTCGGTGAGCTCCTCAGGTGAGCTCAAAGTCAAACTAATCAGTGAGCTCTAGAAGAGCTCCTAGGTGAGCTACTTGGTGAGATATTCGGTGAGCTACTAGGTGAGCTCACAAGTGAGCTACTTGGAAGCTCCCAGGTGAAGGTCCCAGATGAGCTCATAAGTGAGCTCAAGGTAAGCTCCTAATCAAGTTGAGCTACTCAAGTCAAGCTCCTAGGTGAGCTGTTGATGCAAGCTCATCAAGGTGAGCTGTTAGGTGAGCTCCCATGTGAGATGTTAGGTGAGCTTTTAGGTGAGCTACTTGGTGAGCTACTCGATGAACTCTGAGGTGAGATACCAGATGAGCTCAAGGTGAGTTGCAAGGTGAGCTCCTCAGCTGAGCTCAGGGCAAGCTAGCAAGGCGTGCTTCCATGTGAGTTGGAAAGGTGAGCTGTCAGGTGAGCTTCCATGTTTTTTTAGGTGAGCTACTTGAAGAGCTCCTAGTGAGCTCAAGTTGAGCTACTTAGGTGAGCTCCCATGGGTGAGCTCAAGGTGAGCTTACGAGTGAGCTTACCAGGTGAGCTCTGAGGAAAGCTCAAGTTGAGTTACTCATACGAGTTCTTAGGGTGAGCTTACTTGCTGAGCTCCTAGCTGATCTCCTAGGTGAGCTACTCGGTGAGCTCCCAAGTGAGCTCAAAGGTGAGCTTGTTGGTAATCTCTATGGTGAGCTTACATGTGAGCTACCAGATGAGCTCAAGGTGAGTTGGCAAGGTGAACTCTTTTGGTAGGTGAGGTATCCTGAGCTCCCAGGTGAGTTCCCAAGTGAGTTACTCGATGAGCTCCTAGGTGAGCTCAACTTGAGTTGATCAGTGAGCTCCTAGAAGAGCTCTAAGGTGAGCTACTTGGTGAAGTTATTTAAGTGAGATCCCAGGTGAGCTTGCTAGGTGAGCTCCTAAGTGAGCTACTTGGTGAGCTCCTAGGTGAGGTCCCCAATGAAGCTACTCAGGTGAGCTCACAAGCGAGACTGTCATGTGAACTCAAGTTGAGCCTACTTAGTGAGCTACTAGGGTGAGCTCCCAGGTGAGCTTGTAGGTGAGCTCCTAGGTGAGCTACTTGGTGAGGTGCTTGAAAACTCTTCAGCTGAGCTACTAGATGAGCTCAAGGTGAGTTGGCAAGGTGAGCTCCTCATAGTGAGCTCAAAGTGAGCTCCAAGGTGAGCTAATAGGTGAGCTCCCATGTGAGTTCAAAGGTGAGCTCCCATCGTTAGAGTTTCGCATGAGCTACTTGATGAGCTCCTGGGATGAGCTCAAGTTGAGCTACTTGGTGAGCTCCTGGATAAGCTCAAGGTAAGCTGAAAAGGTGAGCTGCTCTCAGGTGAGCTCCCAGGTGAGTTTTTAAGGTAAGCTTAAGTCGAGCTGGTTGATGAGCTCCTGGGTGAGATGCTTGGCAAGCTCCCAGCCTAGCTCTTAGGTGAGCTATCAGGTGAGGTCTCCTACGTGAGCTCAAAGGCAAGCTTAAGTTTGGAAAGGTGAGCTCAAGTTGAGCTTGGCAAGGTGAGCTGTCAAGTGAGCTCCCAGGTGAGCTCTTAGGTGAGTTACTCCATGAACTCTAAATCTCCTATACGAACTCAAGGTGAGATTGTTGAAAGGTGAGCTATCAGGTGAGCTACCTTCCAATGATCTCAAGGTGAGTTGGCAAGGTGAGCTCCTCACCAAGATCAAGGTGAGTTGTCAAGGTGAGCTCCTAGGTGAGCTCCCAGTTGTTAGCTTGGATGAGCTTCTGAGGTGAGATCTCATGTGAGTTTTTTACGTGAGCTCAAGTTGAGCTGCTCAGGTGAGCTCCCGTAAGGTGAGCTCAAGGTGTGCTACTTGACTGAGCTCCTAAGTGAGTTCAAGGTGAGCTGGAAAGGCAAGCTCCAGGAAAGTTCTTAGGTGAGTTCCCTGCTGAGCTCCTAGGTGAGCTACTCAGTGAGCTCCTAGGTGAGCTCAAAGGTGAGCTTGTCAGCAATCTCTAAGGTGAGCTTACATGTGAGCTACCAGATGAGCTCAAGGTGAGTTGGTAAGGTGAGCTCAAGGTGAGTTGGCAAGGTGAGCTCAAGGTGGGTCAGGGTGAGCTCCTAGGTGAGTTCCCATGTGAGTTACGTGATGACCTCCAGGGTGATCTCAACTTGAGCTGATCGGTGAGCTCCAAGAAGAGCTCCCAGGTGAGCCTACTTGGCAAGCTATTCAGCGACCTCCCAGGTGAGCTGCTAGGTGAGCTCCCAGTGATCTACTTGGTGAGCTCCCATGGCAAGGTCCCCGGTGAGCTACTCAGTGAGCTCAAAAGTGAGCTTAAGTCAACCTACTCGGTGAGGTTGAGATGAGCTCCTAGGTGAGCTCCCAGGTGAGCTGCTTAGATGAGCTCTCCGAGTAACCAAGGTGAGCTTGGCAAGGTGAGCTCTCATGAAGTTCTTAAGGGGAGCTAATAGGTGAGCTCCCATGTGAGTTGGCAAGGCAAGCTATTAGGTGAGCTTCCCATACACATTTTCAAGTGAGTTGTTTGACGAGCTCCCAGATGAGATCAAGTCAAGCTACTCGGCGAGCTACTCGGTGAGCTCCTAGGTGAGCTCCTAAAGTACTCAGATAAGCTCCTAGGTGAGCTACTCAGATGAGCTCCCAAGTGAGATCAAGTTGGTAAGGTGAGCTCCTCAGTGAAGATCAAGCTAAGCTAGCTAGGTAAGCTCCTAGGTGAGCTCCCATGTGAGATACCAGGTGAGTTACTCAAGGTAAGGTGAGTTGTAAGGAAAGCTCCTAGGTGAGTTTTACAAGCAAGCTACTAGATGAGCCTAAGGTGAGCTACTTGATGAGCTCTTGAATGAGTTCAAGTTGAGATATTTGGTGAGCTCCTTGGTGAGCTCAAGGTCAGCTAGCAAGGCAATCTATCCAGGTGAGCTTCCTAGGTGAGTTTTTCAGGAGCTCTTAGGTCGAGCTAGTCGACGAGCTCCTTGGTGAGCTACTTACCGAGCTCCAAGCTGAGGTCCTAGCTACTCGGTGAGCTCCTTAGGTGAGCTCAAAGGTGAGCTCATTGGCAAGGTGAGCTCAAGGTAAGTTACAAGTGTCAAGGTGAGCTATCAGGTGAGCTCCCAAGTGAGTTCCTAGGTGAGTTACTTCAATGAGCTCCTAGGTGAGCTCAAGTCAAGCTGATCGGTGAGCTCCTAGAAGAGCTACTAGGTGAGCTACTTTCTGAGCTATTTGGTGAGCTCCTTGGTGAGCTGTTAGGTGAGATCCCAAGGTGAGCTACTTGGATGAGCTTAAGGTGAGGTCCCAAGTGAGCTGCTCTAGTGAGCTCACAAGTGAGCTCAAGTGAACCTGACTCGGTGAGCTCCTAGGCAAGCTGTTAGGTGAGCTATCAGGTGAGCTCCTATGTCAAGTCTCCTAGGTGAGCTACTTAAGTTCTTGACAAGATCTTAGGTAGGATACCTTCCGAGCTCAAGGTGAGCTCCCATGTGACTTAAAGGCTGAGCTGTCCTTAGTGAGCTCCCAGGTGAGTTGTCAAGGTGAGCTTGATAGGTGAGCTCCCAAGTGAGCTCAAGTCAAGGTACTTCGGTGAGCTACTCTAGTGAGCTCCCAGCTGATGAGTTCCTAGGAAAGCTACTTGTGAGCTCCCAGGTGAGCTCAAGGTGAGCTACTTGGATGAGCTCAAGGTGAGTTCAAGGTGAGCTTGTAAGGTGAGCTTACTAGGTGAGATTCTAGGTGAGCTCAAGGTGAGCTAGCTCCATGAGTTCCTAGGTAAGGTGTAGTTAGTAAGGTGAGCTCCCATGTAAGTGACCTTCTAGGTGAACTACTCCTGGTGAGCTCCCAGGTGAGCTCAAAGTTGAGATACTTGGTGAGCTCCCAAGGTGAGCACAAGGCAAGCTTAGTTGTCAGTGACAAGCTACCAGATGAGTCAAGGTGAGTTGGAAAGCTCAAGTCAAGTCGAGAGCTCCTGGTAAGTTAAACTGCAAGGTGAGCTCCCAAGGTGAGCTATCAGGTGAGCTCCCAGGTGAGCTCCTAGGTGAGTTACTCAATGAGCAAGCTCTAGGTGAGCTCAAGGGTGAGCTGATCAGGTGAGCTCCTAGGTGAGCTCCTAGGTGAGCTACTCAAGGTGAGCTAATTTCAGGTGAGCTCCAGGAAAATTGATAGGTGAGCTCCCAAGGTGAGCTACTTGGTGAGCTCTTGAGGTCATGGCGAGTTACTCAGATGAGCTCACAGGTGAGCTCATGTGAGCCTACTTAAGTGAGCTACTTAGTGAGTTCCTAGGTGAGCTATTAGGTGAGATCCTAGGTAAGCTTTGAGGCAAGCTCCTAGGTGAGCTACTTGGTGAGCTATTTGGTGAGCTCCTAGGTAAGCTGGTACATGAGCTACAAAAGTGAACTACTTGGCAAGCTCCCAGTTGAGGTACTTGGTGAGCTACTCGGTGAGCTCATAAGTGAGCTCAAGTCAACCTACTCAGTGAGTTGCTTGGTGAGCTCCTAGGTGAGCTCCTAGGTGAGCTCTCGGGAGAAGTGGTGAGCTACTTGACAAACTCATAGGTGAGCTACTAGATGCGAGCTCAAGGTGAGTTGGCAAGGTGAGCTCCTCAGTGAGCTCAAGGTGAGCTGAAGGTGAGCTCTCCGATGTGAGTTGGCAAGGTGAGCTATCAGGTGAGCTCCCATTCATGTTTTCAGGTGAGCTACTTGAATGAGCTCCCAGGTGAAATCTCAATTCAAAGCTACTCTACGAGCTCCTGGGTGAGCTACTTGCCGAGCTCCCAGCCCAGCTCCTAGGTGAGCTACTCGATGAGCTCCCAAGTGAGCTCAAAGGTGAGGCTGTTAGAAATCTCTGAGGTCAACTTACATGTGAGCTACCAGATGAGCTCAAGGTGAGTTGGCAAGGTGAGCTCAAGGAGAGGTTACGAGGTAGGGTGAGCTCAAGGTGAGTTGGCAAGGTGAGTTATCAGGTGAGCTCCCAGGTGAGTTCCCAAGGTGAGTTACTCGATGAGCTCCCAGCAAGCTCAACTCGAGCTGATCGGTGAGCTCCCAGAAGATCTCCCAAGGTGAGCTACTTGGTGAGCTATTCGGTGAGCTCATAGGTAAGCTATCCTAGGTGAGCTCCCAAGTGATCTACTTAGTGAGCTCCTAGGTGAGGTCCCCGGTGAGCTGCTCGGTGAGTGACTCAAGTCAAGCTCAAAAGTGAGGTCAAGTCAACCTACTCAGTGAGCTACTCGGTGAGCTCCCAGGTGAGCTGTTAGGTGAGCTCCTAGGTGAGCTACTTGGTGAGCTACTTGAAAAACTCTGAGGTGAGCTATAAGACGAGCTTGAAGGTGAGTTGGCAAGGTGAGCTCCTTAGTGAGCTCAAGGTGAGCTGATAAGGTGAGCTCCCATGTATTGCCAAGGTGAGTTGTCTGAGCTCCCATGTGAGTTTTCAATTGAGCTACTTGATGAGATCCAGGTGAGCTCAAGTTGAGCTACTCAGCAAGCTCCTAGGTGAGCTAAGGTGAGATCAAAGGCAAGCTATCAGGTGAGCTCCTAGGTGAGTTTTCAGGTAAGCTCAAGTTGAGCTGCTTGATGAGCTCCTAGGTGTGCTACTTACCAAGCTCCTAGCCAAGTGAGCTGACTTTTTGGTGAGCTCCCATGTGAGCTCAAAGGTGAGCTTATCGTAATCTCTGAGGTGAGCTTACATGTGAGCTACCAGATGAGCTCAAGGCAAGTTGGCAAGGTGAGCTCAAGTGAGTTAGCAAGGTGAGCTCAAGGTGAGTTGGCAAGGTGAGCTATCAGGTGAGCTCCTAGGTGATTTCCCAGGTGAGTTAATTTATGAGCTCCCAAGTGAGCTCAACTCGAGCTGATCAGTGAGCTCCCAGAAGAGCTCCTAGGTGAGCTACTTGGTGAGCTATGTTCGGTGAGCTCCCAGGTGAGCTGCTAGGTGAGCTCCCAAGTGAGCTACTTGGTGAGCTCCTAGGTGAGGTCCCTGCGAGGTGAGCTCACAAGTGAGCTCAAGTCAACCTACTTGGTGAGCTACTTGATGAGCTCATTGAGCTCCCAGGTGAGCTACTTAGGTGAGCTCCCAGGTGAGCTCATTAGGTGAGCTACTAGGTGAGCTACTTGATGAACTCTGAGGTGAGCTACCAGATGAGCTCAAGGTGAGTTGGCAAGGTGAGCTCCTCAGTGAGCTCAAGGTGAGCTGGAAAGGTGAGCTCCCATGTGAGATGGCAAGGTAAGCTATTCAAGTGAGCTCCCATGTGAGTTTTGGGGTGAGCTACTTGATGAGCTCCCGGTGAGCTCAAGTTGAGCTTACTCGGGTGAGCTCAAGGTGAGCTCAAGGTGAGCTGGTCAGGTGAGCTCAAGGTGAGTTTCTAGGAAAGTTGAGCTGCCAATAAGCTCCTGGGTGAGTTACTTAGAGAGCCAAGCTCCAAGGTGAGATGCTTGATGAGCTCCTAGGTGAGCTCAAATGTTAAGCTTTTCAGCCAATCTCTAAGGTGAGCTTACATGTAAGCTACCAGATGAGCTCAAGGTGAGTTGGCAAGGTGAACTCAGGTGAGCTCCTAGGTGAGTTACTTGAAAGGTGAGCTCAAGGTGTTGAGCTCCTGAGCAAGGAGAGCTACTTCAAGTATTTGATGAGCTCTCAGGTGAGCTTCCAATGTGAGATACTTGGTGAGCTCCTAGGTGAGCTCAAGGTGAGCTACTCGAGCTGATCTGAAAGCTCCCAGATCAAGTCAACCTCCCAGGAAAATCTACTCAGTGAGCTCCCAAGTGAGCTGCTAGGTGAGCTCCTAGGTGAGCTACTTGGTGAGCTCCTAGGTGAGATCCCTGGTGAGCTACTCGATGAACTCAAGGTGAGTCTGCAAGGTGAGCTACTCAGTGAGCTCAAGGTGAACTGGCAAGGTGAGCTAATGGTGAGCTCCCAGGTGAGTTGTTAGGTGAGCTCCCACAAGTGAGCTACTTGGTGAGCTACTTGATGAGCTCTGAGGTGAGCTACTCAGATGAAGCTCAAGGTGAGATTGGCAAGGTGTAGCTCAAGGTGAGTTCAAGGTGAGCTTTCAGTAAGCTCAAGGTGAGCTTGCAAGGTGAGCTAATAGGTGAGCTCCCATGTGAGTTTTTAGCAAGGTAAGCTTAACAAGGTGAGCTCCTTCAAGTTGGCATGGTGAGCTACTTGACGATTTCCCAGGAAAGCTCAAGTCGAGTTGCTCTAACGAGCTCCTGGGTGAGCTCAACTCGAGATCCTATAAAGCTCCTAGGTGAGCTACTCCATGAGCTCCCAAGCGAGCTCAAAGGTGAGCTTGTCAGCAATCTCTGAGGTGAACTTACATGCGAGCTACAAGATGAGCTCAAGGCGAGTTGGCAAGGTGAGCTCAAGGAGAGTTTGTTAAGGTGAGCTCAAGGTGAGTTCTGAGCTGTCAGGCTGAGCTCCTAGGTGAGTTCCTCAAGTGAGTTTCTTGGTGAAGCTCAACTTGAGCTGATCGGTGAGCTCCTAGAAGAGCTCCCAGTGAGCTACTTGGCAAGCTATTCTGATGAGCTCCCAGGTGAGCTACTAGGTGAGCTCCTAAGTGATCTACATGGTGAGACTCCCATGTGAGGTCCCCGGTGAGCTACAGTGAGCTCACAGTGAGCTCAAAAGTGAGGTCAAGTCAACCTACTTGGTGAGCTACTCCATGAGCTCCCAGGTGAGCTATGTTAGGTGAGCTCCCAGGTGAGCTACTTGGTGAGCTACTCGATGAACTCTTGAGGTGAGCTACCAGATGAGCTCAAGGTGAGTTGGCAAGGTGAGCTCCTCACCAAGCTAAGTGAGCTCAAGCTGAGTTGGCAAGGTGAACCTTATAGGTGAGCTCCCATGTGAGTTTTGGGTGAGCTACTTGACAAGCTCCCAGTGAGCTCAAGTTGAGCTACTCCGACGAGCTCCTGGGTGAGCTGTCACGTGAGCTCCCAGGTGAGTTTCCAGGAAAGCTCAAGTTGAAACTACTTGACGAGCTCCTAGGTGAGCTACTTACCGAGCTCCCAGCCGAGCTCCTAGGTGAGCCACTATGTGAGCTCCCATCTGAGCTCAAAGGTGAGCTTGTCAGTAATCTCTTAAGGTGAGCTTACATGTGAGCTACCAGATGAGCTCAAGGTGAGTTGGCAAGGTGAGCTCAAATGTGAGTTAGCAAGGTGAGCTCTAGGTGAGTTGGCAAGGTGAGCTCAGATGAGCTCCCAGGTGAGCTCCCAGGTGAGTTACTCTAGCGAGCTCCTAGGTGAGATCAACTACGAGCTAATCAAGTGAGCTCCTAGAAGAGCTCATAGGTGAGCTACTTGGAAAGGTGAGCTCTAAAGTAAGCTCCTAATACTTTCTGAGCTCCCAGGTGAGGTCCCTGATGAGCTCACAAAGTGAGATCAAGTAAACCTACTCCAGTGAGATCTACTCCCAGTGAGCTCCAGCTCCTAGGTGAGCTGTTAGGTAAGCTCCTAAGTGAGCTGTTAGGCAAGCTTTTAGGTGAGTTACTTAGGTGAGCTACTCGATGAACTCTAAGGTAAGCTACCAGAAAAGCTCAAGGTGAGTTGGTGAGGTGAGTTCCTTAGCAAGCTCAAGGTAAGCTAGCAAGGTATAGGATAAGCTTCCCATGTGAGTTGGCAAGGTGAGCTATCAGGTGAGCTCCCATGTGAGTTTTCAGGTGAGCTGCTTGATGAGATCTCCTGGGTGAGCTCAAGTCAAGTTGCTCAACGAGCTCTTGGGTGAGCTCAAGGTGAGTAACAAGGCTAAGCTGTCAGTGAGCTCCCAGGTGAGTTTCTTAGACAAGCTCAAGTCGAGCTACTCAATGAGCTCCTGGGTGAGCTACTTGTCGGAGCTCCTAGCCGATTCCTAGGTGAGCTACTCGGTGAGCTCACAAGTGAGCTCAAAGGCAAGCTTGTTGGCAATCTCTGAGGTGAGCTTACATACTTGAGCTACCAGATGAGCTCAAGGTGAGTTGGTAAGGTGAGCTTTCAGGTGACCTCCCAGGTGAGTTCCCAGGTGAGTTACTCGATGAGCTCCCAGGTGAGCTCAACTCAATATAATCGATGAGCTTCCTAGGAGAGATACTTCTCGAGCTATTCAGTGAGCTCCTAGGCAAAGCTACTAGGTGAGCTCCCAAGTGAGCTACTTGGTGAGCTCCCAGGTGAGGTCCCTAGTGAGCTACTTGGTGAGCTCACAAGTGAGATCAAGTGAGATGCTACTTCAACCTGAGCTCACTAGTTGAGTGAGCTCCCAGGTGAGCTGTTAGGTGAGCTCCTAGGTGAGCTACTTGGTGAGTTACTTGATGAACTCTGAGGTGAGCTACTAGAACGAGCTCAAGGTGAGTTGGCAAGGTGAGCTCCTCAGTCGAGCTCAAGGTGAGTTGATAAGGTGAGATCCCATATCCGATTTGATAAGGTGATCTCCCATGTGAGTTTTCACATGAGCTTCTTGACAAGCTCCCCGTGAGATCAAGTTGAGCTGTTCAGGCGAGCTCCTGGGAAAGCTCAAGGCAAGCTGGTAAGGTGAGCTATCAGGTGAGCTCCCAGGTGAGTTTTTGAGCAAGCTCAAGTCTTGATCTAGGTCGATGAGCTACTTATTGAGCTCCCAGGTGAGATCATACTTGGTGGAGCTCCCAGGTGAGCTCTAGGTGAGCTCCCAGGTGAGCTCAAAGGTGAGCCATTTGGCTAGATGAGCTCAAGGTGAGTTGGCAAGGTGAGCTGTCAATGGTGAGCTCCCAGGTGAGTTCCTAGGTGAGTTACTTGACGAGCTCCTCAGGTAGAACTCAACTCGAGTTGCTGAGCATAAAAAATCTTAGGTGAGCTACCTTCTGAGATCCTCAAGGAGAGTTGAGCAAGGTGAGCTCCTCATTGAGTTCAAGGTGAGCTAGCAAGGTGAGCGATAGGTGAGCTCCCATGTGAGTTCGCAAGCAAGTGAGCTGTTGGTGAGCTCCTATGTTTTTTTTTGGGAAAGGTGAGCTCCCGAGTTAGCTTAATTCAAGCTACTTGACCAAGATCCTTAGGTGAGCTCAAGGTGAGCTAACAAGCTGAGCTAGGTGAGCTCCTAGGTGAGTTCACAAGAAAGCTCAAGTCAAGCTGCTCGACAAGCTCCTTGATGAGCTACTTGCCAGGTGAGATCCCAGGTGAGCTCCTAGGTGAGCTGTTAGGTGAGATCCTAGGTGAGCTCTCAAGGTGAGCTTATCAGTAATCTCTTAGGTGAGCTTACATGTGAGCTACTAGATGAGCTGGTAGGTGAGCTCTGTGGCAAGGTGAGCTCAAGGTGAGTTGGCAAGGTGAGCTTAAGGTGAGTTGGCAAGGTGAGCTCTCAGGTGAGCTCTCAGGAAGTTCCTAGGCAAGTTACTTGATGAGCTCCCAGGTGAGCTCAACTTGAGTTGATCTGGGTGAGCTCCTAGAAGAGATCCCAGGTGAGCTAATAAGGTGAGCTATTCAGGTGAGCTCCTAGGTGAGCTACTAGGTGAGCTCCCAAGTGAGCTACTTAGCAAGCTCCCAGGCACGGTCCCTGGTGAGCTGTTCAGGGAGCTCACACATGAGCTCAAGTCAACCTACTGGCAAGCTGCTTGGTGATCTCCAAGGAAAGCTATTAGGTGAGATTGGAGGTGAGCTCTTAGGTGAGCTACTCATTGGCAACTCCTAAGGTGAACTACCAGATGAGCTCAAGGTGAGTTGGCAAGGTGAGCTCCTAGATAGAGCTCAAGGTGAGCTAGCAAGGTGAGCTGATAGGTGAGCTCCCATGTGTTGGCTGAGTTGTCAGGTGAGCTCCCATGTGAGTTTCTGGTGAGCTCCTGGGTGAGCTCCTTGGTGAGCTAAGGTGAGCTACTCAGGCGAGCTCCTAGGTTAGGTTTTCAGGTGAGCTACTAGGTGAGCTCCTAGGTAAGCTCAAGGTGAGCTAGTAAGGTGAGCTGTCAGGCAAGCTCTTAGGTGAGCTTTTTGTAAATCTCAAGTCAATATGCTTGACAAGGTGAGCTATGGAGTGAGCTCAAAGGTGAGCTTGTTAGCAATCTTTGAGGTGAGATTACTAGCTACCAGTTGAGCAAAGGCAAGTTGGTAAGATGAGTTCAAGTCAAGTTCCTAAGGCGAGCTCAAGGTGAGGTGAGCTGTTTGGAAAGCTCCTAGGTGAGCTACTAGGTGAGCTCCTAAGTGAGCTACTTGGCGAGCTCCTAGGTGAGGTCCCTAGTGACCTACTCAGGTGAGCTCATAAGTGAGCTCAAGTCAAGCTATGAGTCAGTGGTGCTACTGTCAGGTGAGCTCCCAGGTGAGCTATTAGGTGAGCTCCCAGGTGGCTTTTAGGTGAGCTACTTGACAAACTAATGTGAGATAATGTCTCAGGTGAGTTGGCAAGGTGAGCTCCTAGTGAACTCAAGCTCATCTTAGTTCTCGTTGTTAGGGTGAGGAGCTCAAGCTACTCAAAGTGAGCTGAGGTGAGTTCCCATGTGAGTTGTTAGGTGAGCTATCACAAGCTCTATGCAAGGTGAGCTACAAGATCTCGAGCTCAAGCTTAAGTTGAGGTAAGTGAGCTCCTTAGTGAGCTCAAGGTGAGCTAGTAAGGTGAGCTATCAGTGAGCTCCCATGTAAGTTATCAGGCTGAGCTTCAAGTCAGCTACTCGGTGATCTCCTGGGTGAGCTCAAGGTGAGCTTCCAGCCAAGCTAAGGTGAGCTATCTCAGGTGAGCTCCTTGGTAAGTTTATGAGGTGAAGCTTAATGTGAGCTACTCAATGAGCTCAAGGTGAGTTACAAGGTGAGCTCCTCCGTAGCTCCAAGGTGAGCTCAAGGCAAGTGAGCTGTTCAGGCAAGTTATGCTTGAGCTCCCAAGTGAGCTCCCAGGTGATAGTTTGTTCAGGTGAGTTACTCATATGAGCTCCTAGGTGAGCTAAACTTGAGATGATCGTCAAGCTCCTAGAAGAGCTCCTTGGTGAGCTACTTTTGAAAGCTGTTCGGTGAGCTCCTAGGTGAGCTACTAGGTGAGCTCCTAAGTGAGCTACTTGGCGAGCTCCCATGTGAGGTCCCCAGCTGAGCTACTCAGCGAGCTCACAAGTGAGCTCAAGTCAACCTACTCAGTGAGCTACTCATTGAGCTCCCAGGTGAGCTGTTAGGTGAGATTCTCAACAAGGAGGTGAGCTACTTGGTGAGATGAGCTCAAGGTGAACTTAGAGGTGGGCTACTCAGATGAGCTCAAGGCTAGTTGGTCAAGATGTCAAGCTCCTAGTAGGTGAGCTCAAGGTGAGTTGGCAAGGTGAGCTAATTGACGAGCTCAAGTTGAGATACTCGGTGAGCTCCTAGGTGAGCTCAAGATGAGTTGGCAAGGTGAGCTCCCAGGTGAGTTTTCATGCAATCTTAAGTCAAGCTACTTGACGAGCACCTAGGTGAGCTACTTTTCTGAGTTCCCAACTGAGCTCCTATGTGAGCTACTCAGTGGGCTCTTAGTTGAGCTCAAAGGTGAGCTTAAAAGCTGAGCTCGCTCAGGTGATGTTTGGCAAGGCAAGCTTATCAAGTGAGCTCCTAGGTGAGCTCCTAGGTGAGTTACTTGACAAGATCTTGGGTGAGCTCAACTCAGGTGAGCTACTAGAAGAGCTCCCAGGCGAGCTCACTTGGTTTTTCGACGAGCTCCCAGGTGAATTGCTTAGGAAAGCTCCCAAATGAGCTACTTGGCGAGCTACTTGGCGAGTTGTCCTTGGTGAGCTCACAAGTGAGCTGTTAGGTGAGCTCCTAGGTGAGCTACTTGGTGAGCTACTCGAAAAACTCTAAGGTGAGCTACCAGATGAGCTCAAGGTGATTTGGTAAGGTAAGCTCCTAAGTGAGCTCAAGGTGAGTTAGCAAGGTGAGCTCCATGTGAGTTTTTAGGTGAGCTACTTGATGAGCTCCTAGATGAAGCTGTGAGTTCCCAAGTGAGTTACTCGATGAGCTCTAGGTGAGATCAAATTGAGATGATCAAAAGCTCCCAGAAGAGCTCCTAGGTGAGCTACTTGACAAGTTATTCAAGCTGCTAGGTGAGCTCGCAAGTGAGCTACTTGTGAACTCCCATGTGAGGTCCCCGGCAAGCTACTCGGTGAGCTCACAAGTGAGCTCACAAGTAAGCTCAAGTCAACCTACTCGACGAGCTACTCCCAGGTGAGCTCCCAGGTGAGCTGTTAGGTGAGCTCCCAGGTGAGCTACTTGGGGAGCTACTCATATGAACTCCAAGGTGAGCTACCAGACAAGCTCAAGGTGAGTTGGTAAGGTGATCTCCTACGTGAGCTCAAGGTGAGCTGGCAAGGTAAGCTGATAAGTGAGCTCCCACGTGAGTTTTCTGGGTGAGCTATCAGGTGAGCTCCCATGTGAGTTTTTAGGTGAGCTACTTGAAGAGCTCCTGTGTGAGCTCAAGTCAAGCTACTCAGTGAGCTCCTATGTGAGCTCAAGGTGATCTGGCAAGGTGAGCTGTCAGGTGAGCTCCCAGGTGAATTTTTTGGGCAAGCTCAAGTTGAGCTACTCGAGGAGCTCCTGGGTGAGCTACTTACTGAGCTCCCAGCTGAGCTCCTAGGTGAGCTACTCGGTTAGCTCCTAGGTGAGCTCAAAGGTGAGCTTGTCAGTAATCTCTAAGGTGAGCTTACATGTAAGCTACCAAATGAGCTCAAGGTGAGTTGGCAAGGTGAGCTCAAGGGGAGTTGGCAAGGTGAGCTTTCAGATGCAGCTCCTAGGTGAGTTCCTTTAGTGAGTTACTCACATGAGCTCCCAAGTGAGCTCAACTTGAGCTGATCGGTGAGCTCCTAGAAGAGCTCCTAGGTGAGATACTTGGTGAGCTATTCAAAAAACTCCAAGGTGAGCTGTTAGGTGAGCTCCCAAGTGAGCTACTTGGTGAAGCTCCCAAGTGAGGTCCCCAGATGAGCTACTTAGTGAGCTCACAAGTGAGCTCAAGTCAACTACTCAGGTGAGCTACTCGGTGAGCTCCTAGGTGAGCTCTGAGCTAGCTAGGTGAGCTCCTCCTAGGTGAGCTCCTAGGTGAGCTACTTGGCAAGCTACTTGATGAACTCTGAGGTGAGCTACTAGATGAGCTCAAGGTGAGTTGGCAAGGTGAGCTCCTCAGTGAGCTTAAGGTGATCTAGAAAGGTGTGCTGATAGGTGAGCTCCCATGTGAGTTTTCTGGGTGAGCTATCAGGTGACCTCCTATACGAGTCAACTTGGGATGAGCTGTTAGGCAGAGCTCCCATGTGAGTTTTAGGGTGAGCTACTTGACGAGCTCCGGGTGAGCTCAAGTTGAGCTGCTCAGTGAGCTCCTGGGTGAGCTTAACGTGAGCTGGTAAGGTGAGCTATCAGGTGAGCTCCCAGGAAAGCTCAAGTCAAGCTACTCAATGAGCTCCTAGGTGACCTCTTTCTGAGCTCCTAGCCAAGCTCCTAGGTGAGCTACTAGCTTAAAGGTGAGCTCCCAAGAAAGCTCCTAAGGTGAGCTGTTCATGAAGCTACAGATGAGCTCTGAGGTGAGCTTACATGCAAGCTACCAGAGAACTCAAAGTGAGTTGGTAAAGGTGAGCTCAAGGTGAGTTGGTAAGGTGAGCTCAAGGGTGAGTTAGCAAGGTGAGCTGTCAGGTGAGCTCCCAAGTGAGTTCCCAGGTGAGTTACTCAAAGAGCTCCAAGGTGAGCTCAACTTGAGCTGATAAGTGAGCTCCCAGAAGAGATCCTAGGTGAGCTACTTTGAAAGTCTCCCAGGTGAGCGGCTCGGTGAGCTCCAGGTGAGCTACTGGGTGAGCTCCTCAATTGAGGTCCTTGATGAGCTACTTGGTGAGCTCACAAGCAAGCTCAAGTTAACCTACTCGGTGAGCTGCTCAGTGAGCTCCCATAGTGAGCTGTTAGGTGAGCTCCTAGGTGAGTTGTTAGTCAAGTTCCCATAGTGAGATACTTGGCAAACTACTTAATGAACTCTAATAGGGGAGTTGATAGGGGAGCTCCCATGTGAGTTGGTAAGGCAAGCTTGTCAGGTGAGCTCCCATGAGTTTTTGGTGAGCTACTTGACGAGATCTGAGGTGAGCTCAAGTTACTCAGTGAGCTTCGGTGAGGCAAGTTCCAAGGTGAGCTACTTGGTGAGCTCGACTAGGGAAAGCTGAGAGCTCAAGGTGAGTTGGTAAGGTTGGTCAAGGTGAGCTGGCAGGAGAGACCCATCCGAGTTGGAAAGGTGAGCTTTCCCATGTGAGCTACTTGATGAGCTCCTAGGTGAGCTCAAGTTGAGCTGTTTGGAAAGCTCCTGGGTGAGCTCAAGGTGAGCTGGTAAGGTGAGCTAAGGTGAGCTCCCAGGTGAGCTTTTTAAGGAAGATCAAGTCGACCTGGTCGACGAGCTCTTGGGTGAGCTACTTGCCAAGCTCCCAGGTGAAGCTCCTAGCTGAGCTACTCAATGAGCTCCTAGGTGAGCTCAAAGGTGAGCTGGTAAGCTGAGGTGAGCTTTCTTGGTAAGGTGAGCTCCCAAGGTGAGTTCTTAGGAAAGTTACTCGATGAGCTCTCAGGTGAGCTCAACTCGAGCTAATCGTTGACAAGCTACCAAAAGAGCTCCTAGGTGAGCTACTTCGGTGAGTTATTTGGTGAGCTCCCAAGTGAGCTGCTAGGTGAGCTCCCAAGGTGAGCTACTTAGTGAGCTCCCAAGTGAGCTCCCTGGTGAGCTCACAAGTGAGCTCACAAGTGAGCTCAAGTCAACATACTCAGTGAGCTCCCAGGGTGAGCTCAAGTGAGCTATTAGGTTAGCTCCTAGGTGAACTACTTATGTGAGCTACTCAATGAACTCTAAGGTGAGCTACCATAAGATCGAGCTCCCAGGAAAGTTGGCAAGGTGAGCTAATCAGGTAAGCTCCCATAGGTGAGCTGAGCTCTACTAGGTGAGCTCCCAGGTGAGTTAGCAAGGTGACATCTCCATGTGAAGTTTCACATGAGCTCAAGTCAAGCTACCTGGCTGACCTACAAGGGTGAGCTACTTTCTGAGTTACTCAGGTGAGCTCCTAGGTGAGCTCAAATCGAGCTGATTAGGTGAGCTCCTGATAAGGTGAGCTCCTATGTGAACTCTGAGGTGAGCTTATATGGTGAGCTACTCAGGTGAGCTCTAGGTGCTCTGGCAAGTGAGAATACTTAGCAAGCTCCTAGGTGAAGTCCCTAGTGAGTTACTCGATGAGCTCAAATGTGAGCTCAAGTCAACCTACTCGGTGAGCTACTCAGTGAGCTCCTAGGTGAGCTACTTAGGTGAGCGTGTTCGGTGAGCTCCCAAGGTGAGCTTACATAGTGAAGCTAGTAGATGAGGTCAAGGTGAGTTGGCAAGGTGAGCTTTTAAGTGACTCCCAGGTGAGTTCCCAGGCAAGCTCACAAGCTCCCAGGTGAGCTCAAATTGATCTAGGTGAGCTCCCAGAAGAGCTGAGCTACTTCACAAGCTATTCAGTGAGCTCCTAGGTGAGCTACTTGAGTGAGCTTGCTCGGATGAACTCCAAGGTGAGCTACTAGGTGAGATTCAAGGTGAGCTTGGAGCTAAGGTGAACTCCTCAGTGAAGCTCAAGGTGAGCTAGCAAGGTGAGCTCCCAGCGAGCTCAAGGTGAGTTGGAAAGGTGAGCTCCCATCTTGATAAGGTGAGCTCCCATGTGAGTTTTCACGATGAGCTACTTGGCAAGCTCCTGGATGAGCTCAAGATGAGCTTGGAAAGCTCCTGCAGCAAGCTGGCAAGGTGAGCTCCTAGGTGAGTTTTTACAAGACAAGTTGAGATAGGTGACGAGCTCCTGGTGAGCTGTTAGGTGAGCTCCCAGCCTAGCTCTTAGATGAGCTACTAGGTGAGCTCCTATGTGAGCTCAAAGGTGAGCCATTTGGCAAGGTGAGCTCAAGGTGAGTTGGAAATGAGTTACTCAGGTGAGCTCCTAGGTGATGTTACTCGATGAGCTCTTAGGTGAGCTCAACTTGGGGAGCTGCTTGATAGAACTCTTGAGGGTGAAGCTACCTTTTGAGCTCAAGGTGAGCTCCCATGTTTGGTAAGGTGAGCTCCTCAAGCAAGGTGAGGTGAGCTTTTACAAGGTGGTGAGCTCCCACATGTGATTTTCTGAGCTCCCAAGGTGAGCTGTTAGGTGAGCTCCCATGTGAGTTTTTAGGTGAGCTACTTGACGAGATCCTGGTGAGCTCAAGTTCAGTTGCTTGGTGAGATCCTGGACGAGCTCAAGGTGAGCTGGCAAGGTGAGCTGTCAGATGAGCTCCCAGGTGAGTTTTTGGGAAAGCTCAAGTTAGCTACTTGACAAGCTCCTAGATGAGCTACTTTTCGAGCTCCCAGCCAAGCTCCTAGGTGAGCTACTTGGTGGGATCCCAGGTGAGCTCAAAGGTGAGATAATCTCTTAGGTGAGCTTATATGCGAGCTACCAAATGAGCTCAAGGTGAGTTGGCAAGGTGAGCTCAAGGGAATGAGTTGGTCAAGGTAAGCTGTCAGGAAAGCTCCCAGGTGAGTTCCCAGGTGAGTTACTCAATGAGCTCTTAGGTGAGCTCAACTCGAGTTGAAGCTCCCAGAGAGATCTCGAAAGAGCTCTAAGGTGAGCTACTTGGCGAGTTTTTTGGTGATCAGCGAGCTCCTAGGTGAGCTCCCAAGTGAGCTACTTGGTGAGATCCCAGGCGAGGTCCTAGGAAAGCTACTCGGTGAGCTCACAAAGTGAGCTACAGCAGTCAACCTACTTGGTGAGCTACTCGGTGAGCTCCCAGGTGAGCTGTTAGGTGAGCTCCCAGGTGAGCTTAGGTGATTTTGGTGAGCTACTCGATGAGCTGTTGAACTGAGGTGAGCTACCAGATGAAGCTCAAGGTGAGGTTGGCAAGGTAAGCTCCTCAAGGTGAGCTCAAGCTGATAGGTGAGCTCCCATGTGAGTTGGAAAGGTGAGTTATCAGGTGAGCTCCCATGTGAGTTTTCGATCGAGCTGTGGGTGAGCTCAAGGTGAGCTAGTAAGACGAGCTGTCAGGTGAGCTCCTAGGTGAGTTTCCAGGTGAGATCAAGCTGAGATGCTCGATAAACTCCCTGATGAGCTTAAAGGTGAGCTTGTCAGCAATCTCTGAGGTGAGCTTACATGCAAGCTATCGGATGTGCTTAAGATGAGTTGGTAAGGTGAGCTTAAGGTGAGTTGACAAGGTGAGCTCCCAAGTGAGCTGCTAGGTGATCTCCTAAGTGAGCTACTTTGCGAACTCCTAGGTGAGGACCCCGACAAGCTATTTGGTGAGCTCATAAGAGAGTTTAAGTCATCTTACTCGATGATATGCTTGGTTGGCTCCCAGGCATGCATTTACGAAAGCTACTCGATAAATTTTGAGGTGAGCTACCAGACGAGCTTAAGGTGAGTTGGCAAGGTGAGCTAGCAACACAAGCTAATAGTTGAGTTCCCATGCGATTTTTTAGTATGAGCTATCAGGTGAGATCCTATGTGAGTTTTTGGGTGAGCTACTTGATGAGCTCTCAGGAGAGCTTAATTTGAGGTGCTTGGTGAGCTCCTGGGTGAGCTCAAGGTGAGCTGGTAAGATGAGCTATCAGGAGTGCTCCCAGGTAACTTTCAAGGGAAGCTCAAGTCAAGCTGCTTGACGAGATCCTAGGTGAGCTGCTCTTTGAGGTCCCAACCAAGATCCTAGGTGAGTTGTTTGGTGAGCTCCCAGGTGAGCTCAAAGGTGAGCTTATTGACAATCTCTAAGGTGAGCTTACATGTGAGCTACCAGATGATCTCAAAGTGAGTTGTTAAGGCAAGCTCAAGGCATGTTGGCAAGGCAAGTTCAAGTAAAATTAGTAGGGTGAGCTGTCAGGTGAGCTCCCAGGTATGTTCCTAGGTGAGTTACTTGATGAGCTCCTGCGAAAGCTCAACTCAAGCTTATCATCGAGTTCCCAAAAGAACTCCCTATTGAGCTACTTTTCTAGCTATTCGGTGAGCTCCCAAGTGAGCTGCTAGGAGAGTTCCCAAGTGAGCTACTTGGCGAGCTCCCAAGTGATTTCCTTGGAGCTCACTTGACACCTTATCTTGCTAGCTTGCATTGATATTTCCAAGAAGCTTTCCCAGGATCTTGCCGACCAGCTTGACTTAAGCTCACCTGGGAGCTCGTCAAGCAGCTCATGTTAAAAATCGCATGCAATCTCGCTTGACACCATACCTTGCCAACTCACATGGGAGATCACCTTGCTAGCTCGTATTGATCTCACTAAGAAGCTAACATTACCAACTCACCTTGATCTCGTCTAGTAGCTCAGCTAAGAGTTCATTGAGAAAATTTCCAAGTAGCTCACTTAGGAGCTCACCTAACAGCTTTCCTGGTACCGAGTAGCTCACCGAGTACGTTGACTTGAGGTAACTTATGAGCTCACCAATCAACTCACCAGGGACCTCACCTGGGACCTCACCAAGTTGCTCACTTGGGATCTCACCAAGTAGATTTCCTAGGAGCTCACTGAATATCTCGTCAAGTAGCTCACCTTGAGCTCTTCTGGGAGCTCACTGATTAGCTTGAGGAGATGTCACCTAGGAACTCATCGAGTAACTTGCCTAGGAGCTCAGTTGATAATTCACCTTGACAACTCACTTTGAGCTCACCTTCCCAAATCACCTTGAACTCACCTTTCCAACTCACCTTAATCTCACCTTGCCAACTTTCCTTGAGCTCAACTTGCTAACTCACCTTGAGCTCATCTGGTAGCTCACGTATAAGCTTACCTCAGAGATTACCAATAAGCTCAGCTGGGATCTCACTGAGTAACTCACCTAGGAGCTCAGCTGGGAGCTCAGCAAGCAGCTCGCCCAAGAACTCGTCGAGCAACTAAACTTGAGTTTTCCAAAAAACTCACCTAGGTAGCTCACCCAGAAACTCACATGGGAGCTCACCTATGAGCTCACCTTGAGCTTCTCGATTGAGCTCACCTTCCTAAGTAGCTCACCTTGAGCTTTTCTGGTAGCTCACCTTATAGTTTTTTGAGGGAGCTCACCTAGGAGTTTACCAAGAAGCTCATCGAGTAGGTTCACTTGAGCTGACTAGCTGATCCAAGTAAGCTTGAGCAACGTAAGTACTTCACCTGGAGCTCACCAAGTAGCTCTCTTGAGAGCTCATGTAGAATTTCACCTAGGAGTTCATTGAATAGCTCGCAAAGTAGCTCACCTGGGTTCTCTTACTAGGAGCTCTGCCGATTACCTCGCTGAGTTGAGCTCACCTGGGAGCTCACCGAGTAACTCACCTGGTAAATCACCTGGGAGCTAGCCTGACAGCTCATCATTGCCAACTTACCTTGAGCTCACCTTGCTAACTCACCTTGAGCTCATTTGGTAGCTCACATGTAAGCTCACCTCAGAGATTACTAACAAGATCACCTTTGAGCTCACATGAGAGCTCACCGTAGTAGCTCACCTAGGAGCTCTCAACTAGGAGCTTGGAAAGTAGCTTGCCTAAGAGCTCATCGAGAAGCTCGAGTTAAGCTTGCCCAGAAACTTACCCTGGAAGCTCACATGACATCTCACCTTACCAACTCAGCTTGAGCTCACCAAGAATCTCAACTTGAGTATTGATCAAGATCTCGTCAAGTACCTCAATCAAAAAATTACATGGGAGCTCACTTGATAGCTCTCATTTCTAACTCGTATGTGAGCTCACATATCAACTCAGCTTCCCATCTCACCTTAATCTCACTAAGGAGTTCACCTTGCTAACTCGCATTGAACTCCTCTGGTATCTCACCTTAGAGTTCATCGAGTATCTCACCAAATAGCTCATCTAACTGCTCATCTAGGTGATCACTTGAGTAGCTCTCTGAGTAGGTTGACTTGAGCTTGCTTGTGAGCTCACCAGAGTAGCTCATCGAGTAACTCACCTAGGTACTCACCTTGGAGCTCACCTGACAGCTCACCTTACCAACTTGCACTTCAGCTTGCCTTACCAACTCACCTTGAGCTCACCTTACCAACTCACCTTGAGCTAATCTAGTAGCTCACATGTAATATCACGTCAGATATTTCTTACAAGCTCACCTGGGAGCTCTTCTGAGAGCTCACTGATTCAGCTTGATTTGAGCTCAACCGAAATCTCTTCGAGTAACTCACTTGGTAACTCACCTGGGAGATCATCTAACAAGTCACCTTGAGCTCACCTTTCCCTCTCACCTTGAGCTCATATAGTAGCTTGTATAAAATCTCACCTTAGAGATTGCCGATAAGCTCACCTTTGAGCTCACCTAGGAGCTCAGCTGGGAGCTCAACAAGTAGCTCACCTAGGAGCTCATCGATCAGATCGACTTGAGATTTCCCAAAAACTCACCTAGGAGCTCATCTGATAGCTCACCTTAAAAGCTCACCTTGAGCACACCCAAGAGCTTGCTCAGTAGCTCAAATTGAGCTCACCTAGGAGCTCGTCAACTAGCTCACCCAAATACATGCATGGGAGCTTACCTGATAGTTTGCCTTGCAAACTCACATGGGATCTCCCCTATCAAATTTCATCGAGCAGCTCACCAAGTATCTCACCTAGGAACTTGACTAACACCTCACCTGGGATCTTGCCTAACAGTTTTTTTCTTTTTACCTAGGAGCTCACTGAGTAGGTTGACTTAAACTTACTTGTGAGCTCACTTGGGAGCTCACCAAATAGCTCACTAAGTAGCACACTTGGTAGCTCTTCTGGGAGCTCACCAATAAGCTCAAGTTGAGCTCACCTAGGAGCTTTCCTAACAGCTCACCTTTCTAACTCACCTTGAGCTCATCTGGTAGCTCACATTTAATATCACCTTAGAGATTATCGATACAGATCACCTTTTAGCTCACCTAGGAGCTCAGCTGAGAAAATCACCTAGGAGCTCAATTGGGAGCTCGAAAAGTAGATCACCTAGGAGCTCGTTGAGTAGCTTGACTTGAGCTTACCCAAAATCTCACCAAGGAGCTTACCTGACAGCTTGCCTTAAAATCACCTAGGAGCTCACCAAGAAGCTCAACTTGAGCTCTCCCAGGAGCTCATCAAATAGCTCACCCTAAAACTTGCATGGGATCTCACCTAGAAACTCGCATGGGAGCTCACCTGATACGTCACCCAAAAACTCACATGGGAAGTCACCTTACTAGCTCACCTTGCTAGCTCACCTTAAGCTCACTGAGGAGCTCACCTTTCCAACTCACCTTGAGCTCATCTAGTAGCTCACCTTAGAGTTCATCAATCAGCTCACTGAGTAGATTGACTTGAGCTTACTGAGTAGCTCGCTAGGGACCTCGCCTAGGAGTTCCCCAAGTAGCTCGCTTGGGAGCTCACCTAGAAGCTCACCTTGGAGCTCTCTAAACATCTCACAAAGTATCTCACCTGAGAGATCTTCTGGGAGCTCACTAATCAGATTGATTTGAGCTCACCTGGGAGCTTGATGAGTAACTTTCCTAGGAACTCACCTAGGAAATCACCTAATAACTCACCTTACCAACTACCCTTGTGCTCACCTTGCCAACTCACCTTAAGATCATCTGGTAGCTCACATGTAAGCTCACCTCAGAGATTTCCAACAAGCTTACCTTTGAGCTCACCTGGGAGCTAACCGAGTAGCTCACCTAGGAGCTTGACTGGGAGCTTGTCAAGTAGCTCATCTAGGAGCTCCTCAAGTAGCTTAACTTGAGCTTACCCAGAAACTCACCTGGGAGATCACCTAAAATATCACCTTGCCAACTCACCTTAACCTCACACAAGATCTCACCAAGTAACTCAACTTGAGCTCACCTGGGAGCTCAGCAAGTAGCTCACTCAAAAACTTGCATGGGAGTTCTCCTGATAGCTTGCCCAAAAAATCACGTGGGATATCACCTATCAGCTCACTTTTCTAGCTCATCTTGAGCTCACCTATCAGCTCACTTTTCCATATCATCTAGTATCTCACCTCAGAGTTCATCAAGTAGCACTCCTAAGAGGTCTCCTAGGATCTCACTCAAGTGGCTCATCAGGTAGGTTGACTTGAGATTGCTTATGAGCTCACCAAGTAGCTAGCCAGGGACCTCGCATGGGAGCTCAACAAGTAGCTCACTTGGGAGCTCACCTAGCATCTCACCTAGAATATCACGAAAAAACTTATCAAGTAGCTCACCTAGGACCTCTTTTGGGAGCTTTCCAATCATCTAGATTTGATCTCACCCAGGAGCTAGCTGAGTAACTCACCTGGGAAATCATAGCTCATCTAGGATTTCATCTAGTAGCTCACCTAAAAAATCACATGGGAGATTTCCTTGTGAGCTCACCTTAAGCTCATTAAGGAGCTCACCTTGCCAACCCACCTTGAGCTCATATAGTAGTTCACCTTGGAGTTCGTGCAGCAGCTTGCCAAGTAGCTTGCTTGGGAGCTCACCTAACATCTCACTTGTGAGCTTGCTAGAGACCTCACCTAGGAGCTCACCAAGTAGCTCACTTGGGAGATCACTTAGTAACTCACCTGGGAGGTCACCGAATAACTCGCCAAGTAGCTCACCTGGGACCTCTTCTGGGAACTCACCTGGGATCTCACCTGATAGCTTGCCTTGCCAAGTCATCTTGAGCTCATCTAGTAGCTCACATAGAAACTCACCCCAGACATTACTGACAATCTCACCTTTGAGCTCACCTAAGAGCACACTGAGTAGCTCTCCTAGGAGCTCGGTTGGGACCTTGGTAAGTAGCTCACCTAGGTCCTTATAAAGCAACTTGACTTGAGCTTACATGGAAACTCACCAGGGAGCTCACCTGATAGGTCACCTTACCAGCTCACCTTGAGTTCACCCAGGAGCTCACTGAGCATCTTGACTTGAGCTCTGTAACCACCTAACCCCAAAACTCATGTGAGAACTCACCTAATAGCTCACCTTACCAACTCACATGGGAGCTCACCTATCAGTTCACCTTGCTAGCTCACGAAGGAGATCCTCAAGAAACTCAACTTGAGCTTTCCCAAAAAATCATCTGGGAGCTTGTCATGTAGCTCACCTCTGAGTTTATCAAGTAGGTCATCAAGTAGCTCACTTGAGAGATCACCTTAGAGCTCAATGAGGAGATCATCGAGTAGGTTGACTTGAGCTTGCTTGTGAGCTCACTCAGCAACTTATCAGGGACCTTTCCTAGGATCTCGCCAAGTAGCTCACTTGGGATCTCACCTAATAAGTCACTTGGGATCTCACTGAATAGCTCGCAAAGTAGCTCACTAGTGAGCTAAATGATTCGCTTGAGTTAAGCTCTCCTAGGATCTGGGATGATTAGCTCGAGTTGAGCTCTCCCAGGAGCTCGTTGAGTAACTTTCCTAGGAACTTTCCCGGGAGCTCACCTGAGAGCTCACCTTGCCAACTTACCTTGAGCTCACCTTGTAAACTTACCTTGAGCTCACCTTGCCACCTCACCTTGAGCTCATCTGGTAGCTCACATGTAATCTCACCTCATAGATTGCTGACAAGCTTACCTTTGAGCTCACCTGGGAGCTAACCTAGGAGCTTAGATGGGAGCTCAATAAGTATCTTACCCAGTAGCTCGTCGAGTAGCTCGACTTGAGATTCCTTAGAAAATCACCTGGGAGCTCACCTAATAGCTCACCTTAATAGCTCACCTTGAGATCACCCAAGATCTCACCGAGTAACTTGACTTGAGCTCACCTGAGAGCTCATCAAGTAGCTCACCTGAAAACACACATAGGAGCTCACCTATTATCTTTCCTTTAGATCATTGAGGATCTCACCTTGCCAAATCACCTTGAGCTCATCTGGTAGCTTACCTTTGAGTTTGTTGAGTAGCTCACCAAGTATCTCATCTAGGAGCTCACCTGGGATCTCGACTAGCATCTCACCGAGTAGGTTTACTTGAGCTCACTTGTGAGATCGGCCGAGCAGCTCAATAGGGACCTCATCTGGGATCTCACCAGGTAGCTAACTTGGGAACTCAACTAGTAGCTCACTTGGTAGCTCACTGAATAGCTTGCAAAGTAGCTATTCGAGGAGCTCTTTTGGGAGATCAAAGATTAGCTTGAGATGAGCTCACCTAGGATCTTGTCAAGTAACTCGCCTGGGAATTTTCCTGGGAGCTCACTTGACAGCTCACCTTGCTAACTTGCCTTGAGTTAACCTTGCCAACTTTCCTTGAGAATCACCTTGCAAACTCACCTTTAACTCATCTGGTAGCTTGCATGTAAGTTCACCTTAGGGATTACTGACAAGCTCACCTTTGAGATCACCTAGGAGCTCACCAATTAGCTCACCTAGGATCTTGGATGGGAGATCAACAAGCAGCTCACCCAAGAGCTCGTCGAGTAGCTCGACTTGAGATTCCCTAAAAAATTTCATGGGAGATCACCTAACAACTTGCCTTACCAACTCACCTTGAGATCAACCAAGAGCTCACCGAGCAGATTGACTTGAGCTCACCTAAGAGCTCGTCAAGTAGCTCACCTAAAAACTCATATAGGAGCTCTCCTGATAGCTCACCTTGACAACTCATATGGGAACTCACCTATTAGCTGGCCTTTCCAGCTCACCTTGAGGTTACTGAGGAGCTCACCTTTCCAACTTACCTTGAGCTCATCTAGTAGCTCACCTCAGAGATCATAAAGTAGCTCACCATGTAGCTTTCCTGGGAGCTTACCTAATAGGTCACATGGGACCTCACCTGGAAACTCATTAAGTAGCTTATCGAGTAGGTTAACATCGACTCACATGTGAGTTCAATGTGCAGCTCACTGGGGGACATCGCCTAGGAGCTCATGAAATAGATCACCTAACAGTTCACTTGGGAGCTCGAAAAATAGCTCACCAAGTAGCTCTTCTGGGAGCTCACTAATCAGCTCGAGTTGAACTCACTTGAGAGCTTGTCGAGTAACTCACCTAGGAACTCACCTGGGAGCTCGCTTGATAGCTCACCTTGCCAATTCACCTTGACCTTGCCTTACCAACTCACCTTGAGCTCACCTTACTAACTCACCTTGATCTCATCTTGTAGCTCATATGTAAGCTAACCTAAGAGATTACAGACAAGCTCACCTTTGAGCTTACCGAGTAGCTCACCTAGGATCTCAGCTAGGAGCTTAGTAAACAGCTCACCCATGAATTCATCGAGTAGCTCAACTTGAGCTTGCGCAGAAACTCACCTAGGGGGCTCACCTAATACCTCACCTTGCTAACTCACCTTGAGCTTTCCTAGGAGCTCTCCGAGTAGCTCGACTTGAGCTCACCAGGGAGTGCGTCAAGTAGCTCACCCAAAAACACACATGGGAGATCACCTAATATCTCACCTTGCCAAATCACATGGGAACTTACCTATCAGCTTGCCTTACCAGCTCACCTTGAGCTCGCTGAGGAGCTCACCTTACCAAATCACCTTAAACTTGGAAGGTAGCTGACCTTGGAGTTTTTCAAGCAGCTCTCCAATTACCTCACCTGGGAGCTTACCTAACATCTTCCCAGAGAGCTCACTTAACATCTTTCCTGGGAGGTCACTGAGAATCTCACCGAGTAGGTTGACTTGAGATCACTTGTGAGCTCATCGAGAAGCTTCCCAGGGACCTCACTTGGGAGCTCACCAAGTAGCTCACTTGGGAGATCACCTAGAAGCTTGCATGGGAGCTCTTTGGGAGCTCACCGATCAGCTCGAGTTGAGCTCGCCTAGATAGCTCATCGAGTAACTCACCTAGGAACTCACATTAGGAGCTCACTTGATAGCTCACCTTGCCAACTCACGTTGAACTCACCTTGCCAACTGGCTCACCTTTCAACTCACCTAGGAGCTCATTGACCAACTCGACTTGAGCTTACCCAAAAAACTTACCTGGGATCTCACCTGACAGCTCACCTTACAGCCTCACCTTGAGCTCACCCAGGAGCTCACCAAGTAGCTCAACTTGAGCTCACCTGGGAGCTCATCAAGTAGCTCACTCAGGATCTCATCAAGTAGCTCATGAGAAAAATTACATGGGAGCTCGTCTATCAACTTACCTTATCATCTCACCTTGAGCTCACTGAGGAGCTCACCTTGCCAACTCACATTGAGCTCGTCTGGTAGCTCACCTCTTAGTTTTTCAAGCAACTCTCCAAGTAGCTCACTTGGGAGCTCACCTAGCAGCTCACCTAGGAGCTCATCGAGTAGCTCACCCAGTAGGTTGACTTGAGCTCACCTAGGAGCTCATTAAGCAACTCACCTGAAAATGTGTATGGGAGCTCACCTGACAGCTTACATTTCCAACTCACCAAGTAGCTCACCTTGGAACTTGACTAACAGCTAACCTGGGAGCTCACCTATGAACTCAAGAAGTAGCTCACTGAGTAGGTTAAATTGAGCTCGGTTGTGAGATAGCTAAGCAACTCGCCAGGGACCTCACCTGGGAGGTTGCCAAGTAGTTCACTTGGGAGCTCACCTAGTAGCTCACATGGGAGCTCACTAAATAGTTCACCAAGTAGCTTTCCTGGAATCTCTTTTAGGAGCTCACCAACTAGCTCAATTTGAGTTCACCCGGGAGCTCGTTGAGTAACTCACTTGGGAACTCACCTGGGAGCTCATCTGATAGCTCACCTTGCCAAATCACCTTGAGATCACCTTGTAACTCGAGTTTAGCTCACCTTGCCAACTCACCTTGAGCTCATCTAGTAGCTCATATGTAATCTCACCTTAGAGATTACCAACAAGCTCACCTTTGAGCTCACTTTGTAGCTCACCAAGTAGTTCACCTAGGATCTCGGTTGGGAGCTCGTCGAGTAGCTCCACTTGAGCTTACCTAGAAACTCACCTGGGAGCTCACCTGACAGCTCAATTTGATAGTTCACCTTAAGCTCACCCAAGAGCTCACTGAGTAGCTAAAATTGAACTCACATAGGAGCTCGTCAATCAGCTCACCGTAAAAACTCACATGGGAGCTTACTTGATAGCTCACCTAGAAATTCACATGGGAGGTCACCTGATAGCTCACCCAGAAACTCACATTGGAGTTCACCTATTAGATCACCTTGTCAGCTCCCCTAAAGCTCACTGAGTAGCTCACCTTACCAACTCACCTTGAGCTCATCTGGTAGCTCACCTTGGAGTTCATCGAGTAGCTGGCCAAGTAGCTCGTCTGGGAGCTCACCTAACAGCTCACCTGTGAGCTCAACTAACAGGTCACTGAGTAGCTCACCTGAGAGCTCTTCTAGGAGCTCACCGATTCAGCTCAAGTTGAGGTCACCCAGGATATCATCGAGTAACTCACCTAGGAACTCACCTGGGAGCTCACCTAATAGCTCACCTTACTAACTCCCCTTGAGCTTACCTTGCCAACTCACCTTGAGCTCATCTAGTAGCTCGCATGTAAGCACCCCTCAGAGATTACCAAAAATCTCATGTTTGAGCTCACCTAGGAGCTAACTGAGCAACTCACCTTGGACCTTGGCTGGGAGCTCAGAAATCAGCTCAGCTAGGAGCTCCTCAAGTAGCTCAACTTGAAGTTGCCCAAAAACCTACCTGGGAGCTTTTCTGGTAGCTCACCTTAGATTTTGTCAAACAACACCCCAAGTAGCTCACTTAGTATCTCACCAAACAGACTAACCTGGAATCTCACTGAGTACCTCGTTGAGTAGGGTTGACTTGAGATTTCTTGTGGGCTCACCGAGTAGCTCACTAGGGACCTCGCATGGGAGACTTTCCAAGTAGCTCACTTGGGAGCTCGGCTAGTAGCTCGCATGGGATCTCACTAAACAGCTCACAAATGATCTAACCATGGAGCTCTTCTGGCAGCTTGATGATCATCTCGCACGACAGCTTGCATTACCAACTTACCTTGAGATCACCTTGCCAACTTGCCTTGAGCTTGCCTTGCCAACTTGGCTTGAGTTCACTGATAAGCTCAAGTTGAGTTTTCCTAGGAGATAGTCGAGTAAATCACCTAAGAACTCACATCTCATCTAAGATCTCATCAAACAGATCACCTGAAAACTCACGTGGGAGCTCTCCTATCAGCTCATGTTACCATCTCACCTTGAGCTCACTGAGGAGATCACCTTGAAAACTTTCCTTGATCTCATCTCATAGCTTGCTTCAGATTTCATCAAGTTATCTCACTAAGTAGCTCACCTAGGAGCTCACCTAACAACTCACCTGGGAGCTCATTGAGCAGCTCTCTGAGTAGGTTGACTTGAGCTCACTTGTGAGCTCACCGAGCAGCTCATCAGGGACGTCTCCTAGGATCTCACCAAGTAGCTTGCTCGAGTGCTTTCCTAGCAGCTCACCTAGGAGCTCACTGAACATCTTTCCAAGTAGCTTGGCTGGGGAGTTCTTCTAGGATCTCACCGATCAGCTCGAGTTGAGCTCACCTGGGAGCTCGTCAAGTAACTCACATAAGAACTCACCTGATAGCTCACCTTACCAACTCACCTTGAGCTCACCTTTCCAACTCACCTTGAGCTCACCTTGCCAATTCACCTTGAGCTCATCTAGTAACTCACATGTAAGCTCACCTAGGAGCTCGACTGAGATCTAAGTAGCTCACCCAGGATCTCGGTCGATCAGTTCAACTTGAGATTTCCTGTTAACTCACCTAGGAGCTCACCTTACCAGCTCACCTTACCAACTCACATGGGATCTCACCTATCATCTCACCTTGCTAGCTCACGAAGGAGCTCACCTAATAGCTCACCTAGGAACTCACCTAACAGCTCACTTGTGAGCTCACCAAGGACCTCACCTGGGAGATTGCCAAGTAGATCATTTAGGAGCTCACCTACCAACTCACCTTGGAGCTCACCAAACAGGTTACCAAATAGCTCACCTGGAAGCTCTTCTTGGAGCTCACTAATAAGCTTGAGTTGATCTCGCCCTAGAGCTTATCGAGTAACTCACCTGGGAACTCACCTAGAAGCTCACCTGATAGCTGCCTTGCCAACTCACCTTGAGGTCAACTAGTAGCTCGCATATAAGCTCACCTCAAACATTACCGAAAAGCTTGCATTTAAGCTTGCCTAAGATCCCATCAGTAGCTCACCTAGGAACTTAGCTGGGAGCTTAGTAAGTATCTCAGCTAGTTTCTCATCAAGTAGCTTGACTTGGGCTTGCATGGAAACTCACCTGGGAGCTCACCTTACCAGCTCATCTTGAGTTCACCCAGGAGCTCGCCGAGCATCTCGATTTGATCTTGTGAAGTAGCTCACCCACCGACTCATATAGGAGCTCACCTATCATCTTGCGTTGAGCTCACTGAGGATCCACCTACCAACTCACCTTGATCTTGTCTGATAGCTCACCTCTGACTTCGTTGATTAGCTCACCACGTAGCTCACCTGGGAGCTCATGTAACAACTCTCCTAGGAGCTCAACAAGTAGGTAATTGAGTAGGTTGACTTGAGCTCACTCATTAGCTCACCAAGGACCTCACTTGGGAGCTTTCCAAGTAGCTTTCTTGGGAGCTCACCTAGCAGCTTGCATGAGAGCTCACCGAACAACGCACAAATTAGCTCACTAGGGAGCTCTTTTGGGAGCTCGATGATCAGTTCAAGTTGAGCTCACTTGGGAGCTCATTGTGTAAATCACTTAGGAAATTTCCTAGGAGGTAACCTGACAACTAACCTTGCCAAATTTCCTTGAGCCCACATTGCCAACTTGCTTTGAGCTTACCTTGCCAACTCACCTTGAGCTCATCTGGTAGCTCACATGTAAGCTCACCTCAGAGATTACTGACAAGCTCACCTTTGAGCTCACTTGGGAGCTCACCGAGTAGCTCACCTAGGAGCTCATCTAGGAGCTCAAAAAATAGCTCACCTAAGATCTCATTAAGCATCTTGACTTGAGATTCCCAGGAAACTCACCTGGGAGCTCACCTGACAGGTCACCTTGCCAACTCTCCTTGAGCTCACTGAGTACCTCGACTTGAGCTCACCTAAGAACTCATTAAGTAGCTCACCTGTAAACTCATATAGGATATCACTTGATAGCTCACCCTAACAACTAACATGGGAACTTACCTATCAACTCACCTTGCTAGCTCACCTTGAGCTTGCTGAGGAGCTCACCTTGCCAACTAACCTTGAGCTTGTCTGGTAGCTCGCCTAAGATTTTTTTGAGCAGCTCTCCTAGGAGCTCACCAATTAGCTCATCGAGTAAGATGACTTGAACTCACTTGTGAGCTCACTGAGCAGCTCACTAGGGACCTTTCCTGGGAGATTAGCAAGTAGCTCACTTGGGAGCTCACCTAGCAGCTTACCTGGGAGCTTGCTGAACATCTCAACAAGTAGCTCACCTGGGAGGTCTTATGGGAGTTCACTGATAAGCTTGAGTTGATCTCACCTAGGAGCTCATCGAGTAACTCACCTGGGAACTCAAAGATCATCTAGGATATCATCAAGTAGTTCACCTAAAAACTCACATTGGAGCTCACCTAT
The DNA here is from genome assembly GCA_019776745.2 of Taxus chinensis. Classification (NCBI taxonomy): domain Eukaryota; kingdom Viridiplantae; phylum Streptophyta; class Pinopsida; order Cupressales; family Taxaceae; genus Taxus; species Taxus chinensis. Next base: position 904,884,576 of record CM034151.1, on the reverse strand, counting down.
TAGCTCACCTTGTCAACTCACCTTGAGCTAACTTTTCCAACTTGCCTTGAGCTCATCTTGTAGCTCACCTCAAATTTTTTCAAGCATCTCACCAAGTATTTCACTTGGGGGCTCACCTAACAGCTCATGTGGGAGCTCATTGAGTAGCTTACTAAGTAGATTTACTTGAACTCACATGTGAGCTCACTGAGTAGCTTAACAGGGACCTCGGCTAGGAGCTCACCAAGTAGCTTTCTTAGGTGCTCACCTAGCAGGTCACCTAGGAGCTCCCTAAACATCTCACCAAGTAGCTCAGCTGGAAGCTCTTCTAGGAGCTCACCGATCATCTCAAGTTGAGCTCACCTGAGAGCTCATCAAGTAACTTGCATAGGAACTCACCTGGGAGCTTTCCTGACAGCTCACCTTACCAACTCACCTTGAGATCATTTGGTAGCTCACATATAAGCTCACCTAGGATCTCAGCTGAGATATCAAGAAGCAACTCACCCAAGATCTCGTCAAGCAGCTCAACATGATCTTACCTATAAACTCACCTGGGAGCTCACCTTGCTAGCTTTCCTTGCTAACTCACATGGGAGCTTACCTATCATATCACATTTCCAGCTCACTGAGGAGCTCACCTTGCTAACTTGCCTTGAGCTTGTCTAGTAGCTCACCTCAGAGTTCGTCAAGAAGCTCACCCAATAACTCACATGGGAGCTCGCTTGACAACTTGCCTTACTAACTCACATGAGAGTTCACCTATCAGCTCACCTTTCCAACTTGCTAAGGAGATCACCTTGCCAACTCACCTTGAGCTAGTCTAGTAGCTCACCTCAGATTTCATCGAGCATCTCACCTAATAACTCACTTGGGAGCTCACCTAGAAACTCATCGAGAAGCTTACTGAGTAGGTTGAATTGAGCTCACTTGTGAGCTTACCAAGTAGCTCGCCGGGGTCCTCACCTAGGAGCTCACCAAGTATCTCACTTAGGAGATCACCTAGTAGCTCACTTAGGAACTCAATGAATATCTCACTTAGTAGATCACTTAGGAGCTCTTCTAGGAGCTCGTTGATAAGCTTGAGTTGAGCTCACCTGGGAGAAGGTCAAGTAACTCACCTAGGAACTCACCTGGGAGCTTGCCTAACAGCTCACCATGAGCTCACCCTATCAACTCGCCTTGAGCTCACCTTACCAACTCACCTTGAGATCATTTGGTAGCTCACATATAAGCTCACCTAAGAGATTGCTTATAAGATCACCTTTGAGCTCACCTAGGACTTTGTCGAGCATCTCGACTTGAGCTTGCCCAGAATCTTACCTATGAGCTCACCTAACATCTCACCTTACTAGCTCACCCAGGAGCTTAACCAACAGCTCTACCAAAACCTCACCTAGGAGTTCACCTTGCTAGCTCACCTTGAGCTCTCCTAGGAGCTCACCCAGTAGCTTACCTAAAAACTCACATGGGAGCTCACCTGACAACTCGCCTTGCCAACTCGTAAGGAATCTCACCTATCTACTCACCTTAAGCTCACTAAGGAGTTCACCTTACCAACTCACCTTGAGCTCATCTGGTAGCTCACCTTAGAGTTAATCAAGAAGCTCACCATGTAGCTCACCTGGGAGCTCACCTAACAGATCGCATAGGAGCTCACCTAACAGATCACCTGGTAGCTCACCTAACAACTCTCCTTGGAGCTCACTGAGCAGCTCAACGAGTAGGTTGACTTGAGCTCACATGTGAGCTCACTGAGTAGCTCATCGGGGACCTCTCCTGGGAGCTCGCTAAGTAGCTCACTTGGGAAATTGCGTAGTAGCTCACTTGGGATCTTGCTAAATAGCTCACCAAGTAGCTCACAGATCAACTCGAGTTGAGCTCACCCTGGAGCTCATCAAGTAACTCACCTGGGAGCTTGTTTGACAACTCACCTTGCTAACTCACCTTGAGCTCACCTTACCAAATCACCTTGAGCTCACCTTGCGAAGTAACTTGGAGCTCATCTGGTATCTCACATGTAAGTTCACCTAAGAGATTGCTAACAAGCTCACCTTTGAGCTTTCCTGGGATCTCACCAAGTAGCTCACCTAGGAGCTTGGCTGGTAGCTTGGTATGTAACTCACCTAAGAGCTCGTCGAGCAGCTTGACTTTAGATTTCTTAGAAACTCACCTGACATCTCACCTTACCAGCATGCCTTGAGATCACCCAGGAGCTCATCGAGTACCTCAACTTGAGCTCACCTAGGAGCTCATCAGGCAGCTCACCCAAAAACTTGTAAGGGAGCTTGCCTTATAGCTCACCTTGCCAACTCAAATGGGAGCTCACCTATCAGCTCATCTTGCTAGCTCACCTTGAGATCACTGAGGATCTCACCTTACCAACTCACCTTGAGCTCAAAAGGTAGCTTGCCTCAAAGTTTATCAAGTAAGTTACCCAAAAAATCACCCAAGAGCTCACCTGATAGCTCACCTTGCCAACTCACCTTAACCTCACACAAGAGCTCACTGAGTAGCTCGACTTGAGCTCACACGGGATATTTTCTAGTAGCTCACCAGAAAACTTGCATGGGAGCTCACCTGATAGCTCACCTAGAAACTCATGTGGGAACTCACCTATCAGCTTTCCTTGCCAGCTCGCCTTGAGCTCACTTTGGAGATAACCTTGCCAACTCACCTTGAGCTTGTCTGGTAGCTCACCTCAGAGTTCATCGAGCAGCTCCCCAAGTATCTTGCTTGGGATCTCATCTAACAGCTCACCTGGGAGCTCACTAAGGAGCTACTTCAAAACTTGAACAACATCATAAATTTGCACAAGACACTCATGGATAGATGTTTTGTATGATATTTATATCCAAGGAAGCACACCTATCTGCTTGTTTGCATTCAATAATGGAGGGAGTGGATAGCACCTTCAAGATGGTTTTTATCTAACCCTAAGTATTTTAGGTTGTACCTATCAACCAAGGAAAGATAACCTATATTGCAGCCCCTATATGGTAAGGAGATGAAGATATCCTTGTGTTTTGCATATGATATGGAAGAGGCTTTGTGAAAACATGATCAAGTATCCATAATCCAAACTCAAAGGAGTTTTCACTACTAAATGATGGAAATGTTTTCAAAACAAAGCTAGAGCTGCTAAAGACATGATAAAACTTTGATCAACTTTGTGCATTTTAGTGAAAGGATTGAATTGTTTTGTGGACACACAATGCAAATGTAAGGGTATTGTAGGTAGGATTGTTGGTGTGTGTGACTATCCAGTCATCATCCACATCACCTAGGTGAGTCATCTCACCTTGCGAGAGTCATAGGTCTTAGGAAGTCAAATGAAAAGTGTCAAATTCTGTCATAGAATCTGACATTGTCATTTACGTCAATGCGTCATAGGAGTTACATTCCTTATTTGGAATTGTAACTCCTCTTTTAGTGGCATCATATGCATCAGTTAACATCATATGCATCAGTGGCATCATTGAGTTCTTTCCATGTTTAGGCATGGGCGTTACACAGCACCCCTATTTGTACTTTCTATTTTTTGATATAAGAGAATGAGCAGACCCATTCTTCTTACTTGTAATCTTCTTTCCATTGTTTCGAATCTTGCATATTGTGTTGGCTTGACATTACCATCAGAGTGTAACTTCATTGTGGTGCATCACTTTTTGACATTGGTTCTCGTGAATCCCTCTTTCATGGTATCAGAGTTGGTTTCAGTAAACATGCACTCTTCATTTCTCAGTTGTTTATTACTTCTGGTTTCTTCTCGTTTCCTCGTGTGTAGGTTTTTTTCAATTATCATTTTGGAATTATTTCTCACCTCGTATTGAGGTTTCAGCAGTTACAAGTTAAGGTATTTGGTTGGTTTGCTTATCATCTGAGTTTGTATTTGGATATTTCTAGATCTTTTTGGCTGTCGTTTCTAGGTTGTTTGTGTGTTTCTTGCTAGTTGTGTTCAGATTCAACATCTACAGGGTAAAAGAAGAGCTCATTTTTTGGCATGGACCTATGATTACTAGTTGGGATCATTTTTTTTTCTTCACTGGTTTATACTCAGATATTCTGAGCTTTTTCCTCCTCGTCATGGTTCCTTGTTGTCTCGAAGTTACCTCTGCCTGGTCTCAAAACATTTTTGTGAGCCTACTGAAAACCTCTCACATTTTTTGCCTAGTCTCTCACATTTTTTTCAAAAATACTCATGTTTTTTCTTGGTCTCTCACGTTTTTGGCAAACCTCTTATGTTTTTTCCTAGTCTCTCACGTTTTTTGAAAAACCTCTCATGTTTTTGCACTCTTCCCGGCATTTTTGCACTGTTCCAGGTGTTTTTTTGGACTGTTCAAGCGTTTATTTTAGCTGGCTGCATTTTCTCCTTTGTTCTGAGCATTTTCAATTGTTCCAGACGTTTTCTTTCCTATCCTTAGTTGTTTTTCTCCCTTGGATACATTTTATCCTCTGTTCTAAGTGTTCAAACCTTTCCTAAGGAATTTTTCTCTCCTTTCCTGTGTTTTTTACTCGCCGTTCTGGTATTTTTGGACTGTTAAGGCAATTTCTCCTTTAGCTAGCATTTTTTGTCTGTATTGGTGTTTTATTATAGTGGAAAGTCACTGCAATATCTATTTTTACCTTCCTTTCATCCCTATGTGGCCTTCTCGTCTGCTGCCAGGTAATATCTCTCTAAAAATATGTTTTTTTATTCACTTTTCTTTAAAAACGTGGTTGCATTATTTTTATCTTATCACTCTTCTAAATAACATGTTGTTTCATTAATTTTAAAAGTTATAAGGTAAAAAATTACATTTTATTAGCATTGTAAGTTTTTTTCTTGTTTTATTAACCTTTCGTCGAGTGCCAAAGATGAAGGGTGAGGTCTGGGATTGGCAGGTGGCTAATCCCCCCTCGCAATACAAAAAACCCTATCTCAAATTCCATGCCATTTCCAACATGCATACATACGACACCTTTTGCATGCATTTAGGGCACTGTTTTAATCTGTTTGTAGGCTTATTGGCTTTTTTCTCATTAGTTGTGGGAATTGGTTTTTGCTATAACTTTTGACTCGTTACTTGGTTTTGAGCACTTCTTTAGTTAAAGTTGCATGTTTTTTTGCACTCTAGATGATGAGATGATTAGTTTTATAAACTCACTAATTTTATAAAGTTTTGTATTCTAGGGGGTGTCTTTGTATTGCTTAATTCAGCTCATTTTTTCTTGAGCTTTGTTTTATTCCATTTTTGTGGACTTGTGAGCATGTCCGCCACAGTCTTATGACAAAGGGATTCTTTCGTGTGACGTGAGATGTTGTTTCTCACAAATATCTTTCTTCCCCATCTTGCTTCTCTCTTTCTATGCTTGCTTGTTGTGTCGATCTGTTGTGCCCTACGAACCTTGATTTTTGTCTCTACCATTGCGTTTTATTATGCTAATTGCAAGGTAAATGAAAAATTGGTTCTCAGAAAACAGTCGCATCTGGTTGTAATCAATGCACTAAATTATAATTTCCATAAAAAGTGGGGGTTAATCTTGTGTTCCTTAGAGGCTCCTCTCATCATGGACATTAAATTTCATCACTCCGTTGTTCAACTAGGACCAAGAAACTACCTACAATGGAAGAGTGAGATACGCGATCATTGTATTATGTACAACTTGTTACCACATCTTCTTGGGTTGGTACCTGAACCTATTGACCGCATTCATCACCAAAATTGGTTGAATGAGAATGATATGACATACGGGCTTCTTTGTCTTACTATACCGGAGGACCTTCAACGTTGATTAGAATTCACTGATTCTGTGCACAGAGCTTGGATCTTTATTCAGAATTTTCATGGAGACTTTGATCCTCCTTCATTTGGTTATGGATCTTTTGATGATCTTGCATCCATGGAGGAAAGTGAGTTCACTGATACTTTTTCTTATGAAGGGAAGCCCACACATATTTTTGTGCATGCTCCTTTAGAAATTAGTATTTCTCCTATCATAGTTTCTAGTGACTCTCCTCCACAAGACTCTTCAGTTGAATTCTCACCTGTGGACCATGCTGCCTTGGATCTTTGGTTTTCCCCATCATGAGCATCTACTTATTATGTTGATTCTAGCCTGGAGATTCTACCATCCCCTGTTGCTTCCAGAGACTTCGAGATTGCTTCTTCAAAGGGTTATTATAATCTTCCACAACAGGACATTGATTTCCTTATCTCATACTTGGATGATATGCACGAGGATACCGACATCATAGTGCAACATCTTATTCAACCTAATACCTCTTTCGAGATCAGAGTTTCCATCCCACAAGCTTCCACTGACTCTCCACCGTAGTAGGTTCATTTTCCCCTTCAAGGATCTCTTGATGATATATCTATATTTGCAGACTCTCACCTTATGTAGATTGACAGGATTGTCACCACTTCCCTTGATATATTATCCCCTTCTCATATTGGGCCACCTTCCGGCACTCTCCATGTTCCTCCTCCTTCTGATCACTGACCTTTGGTCCCTTCAGATTCATTAGAATTCCATCAAAAATCATCTTCTAGGGGAGCTGGATAGCACTCTTTTTTTGTCTCTTCTCCTCTGCTTGTTTCTAGAAAGATGTTGTTTGTACATGGGCACCTTATCAGGCATTTAGTTGCTAGGGCCCATTGACACATCCTTCTTAGTTGTCTAGGGGAGTTTTTTTTCTATTCTAGCTTACCTTGTCCTCTTCCGCAACTTTGATGAAGGGGGTGTTGGTGTGTGTGACTTTCCAATCATCATCCACATCACCTAGGTGAGTCATCTCACCTTCCAAGAGTCATAGGTCTTAGGAAGTCAAATTACAAGTGTCAAATTCTATCATAGAATCTAACATTGTCATTTGTGTCAATGCGCCATAGGAGTTACATTCCTTATTTGGAATTATAACTCCTCTTCTATTGGCATCATATGTGTCAGTCAACTTCATATGCGTCAGTGGCGTCATTGAGTTCTTTCCATGTTTAGGCATGGGGGTTACATAGCACCCCTATTTGTACTTCCTATTTTTTGATCTATGAGAATGAGCAAACCCATTCTTCTTACTTGTAATCTTCTTTCCATTGTTTAAAATCTTGCATATTACGTTGGCTTGACGTTACCATCAGAGTGTAACTTCATTGTGGTATATCACTTTTCAAAATTGGTTCTCGTGAATCCCTCTTTCAAGGATGAGTCGATTTAAAATGAAATTATGATGAGAGATGTTGGGACAAGAGTAGCTAGAAATCATCACCTTCTTTGGGAAGCTTTACAAATGAATTACAACACCTAAAAAAAAGAGATGTTTCAATGAATTTGAAGTGCTCCTTCAATTAGGATGTGTGCACACATGGATGCCCAAATCTACACTATTCCATACAAACTTTGATAACCTGTCACAAAGGCTTGAAGAAAAATATCAATGAAGCATTTATAAACCCTTATTAGATCATGACCTAATGTACACCCAAAGGTTTACAAACACCCTCAATTTACAAGGAAGGTTAGATGAATTTAAATTTGTTTATCTTCACTCAAATGAATGATCTTCTGAATGGAAGATTACAGATGCCTTAAAACCCTCTATAAGAAATGAGACCATGTATAACCAATAAATATCCCAAACACAAGATTGTAACATGAGCATGAAACACAAATTCAAAACATATTGAAATAAAGTTGTATGCAAGCTTTTCCAAGAGATAAAACCAGTTAATCCAAGAATTTGATCAAATATATCAGCAAGGGAATGCTATTTAAACAATATGAAAGCTTATTGATGGATTTATAGTTGAAACCAACTCAACATGATGAACATTTGATGCAAACAAGAATCAAAAATGGCTCTCAGGTAGTTTCTCCAAAAGAAAATGGACTTCTTCTAGTTTTCCATGTGAAAATTCTTCTCTCCTCCTCCAAAATTCTCAACAGACCCTACAAAATGCTTCAAAAATATCTTTTATATCTCATGCCATCTTGTATTCTTGTATCCCAACCAAATAATATGCTTAGGGATCAAATTTGTTACAAGAAACTTTACCCATTTCATGAAAATAACATTAAACTATAAAACAACTCGTAAAATGCCAGGGATGCATAAATAATTTAAAATATTGCATGAATTTTGATCCTTATCCATCCCAGGATCACGTTTTTGGCATTCAGACATGCCAACATGCATTTTCAATCATTTCTCACCTTTTTCTTCATCACTTTTCACCTATGCAACCTTTTATTTTAACCTTTCACGTTTTTTTCATGGGTCTAGGGGAAAATTTCATCAAGAAACATCATAAGCCATTGAATTAGCACCCAAAAATGGTGTTATTGCACTCAAAGGCCGAGGGGTTGTGAAAACATATAAAATTTCATGCATTTTGATGAAGAAATGTGATTTCCAAGTTTCTTGGAGTTCCTATGGTGCCTAAAAATGAAATTGCACACATCAACCGTTGATTTAAAAATAAACTTTTAATGTTATCCTTCCACGTGTCAAAGATATTCCCCTTTTCCCCTTTGGACTGGGTGGAAACGTGTCCAAACATGATTAAGGCTAGTCCCCAGCTTAAAAAACACATTTTTAATCCTTTTTGACCTTTGGAAAATTTTGAAAATTTTCCCCACCTGCCCCCTAATCCTGCCACGTGTCCCTTGGTGGGCCCCACAAAAACTGCGGGCCCATTTTGATGAATTTTGGCACCTTTTCGAGAAAATGAAAATTTTCTCCGAAAACTCCATGGGCCCAAACACCTGCTCTCTCCCCTGCCACGTGGTGGTCTCCCATTCATTGTAGAGCCGACCCTTCAAGTTTACCTTCATCCTTCCGTAAGCACAAAAACCTCTTACGGGCCCGCGTTCCACTTTTCACCTCTCTCAAAAATGCCACATGTCACCCCTTGATTGGCTGCATGGGGACCACGTCCAATTTTTTCCTGTTGGGGCCACAAACAACCTTCTATCTTTGCCAAAATTTGTAAAATTTTCAATATTTTCCCCTAACTCCGAACCTTCACCTCCTTTTGCATATGTGTCATTTTTTCATTGGACGCAGGCCCATTTTTCACTTTTTACCTTACAAACATAAAGGAAAAAAATCCTAAAATTTTCCCTTGGCCCCTTCTTCCATCTCACCTCCTGGGCACGTGTCTTCCACCAATTGGTCATGGGCTCTCAGGCCAAATTTTAACTTTAAACATTTTGAAGTTAAAAAACTTGAAAATTTTCACACTCCGCCCCTCCATGCTAACTTTCCTAGACACATGTCCACTTCTTATTGGAGGCGGGCCCTCGAGTCAAAATTTTACCTTGGCATTTTGAAGCCAAAAACTTCAAATTTTTCCAACTCTTCACCTCTCTGTTTGACCCTCCTAGACAAGTGTCCTCTTTTCATTGGATGCGGGCCCTCAAGTCAAAATTTTCCTCGAAACCCTGAATCAAAAATTTTCTCCAACTTCCCCCTATCATCTACCTAATCCTCTCCCCACCACATGTCCACTTCCCATTGGACACGGACCTTCGGACCAAAAAATGAATTTGAGAAATTTTCCAAAATGGAAGAAAATTTTCTAAGTGACCCCCGCCACCCCACTAATCCTCTAACCAATCAAATCATGTCATGTAGGCACACCACTGTATTGAATACGAGGCCACGGAGAAAAATTTTCCTTTGTCAATCTTTCAAAAAGTAACAACTTATAACATTTTCCTGACCCCCCCAGCCAATAGAAACCTGCCATGTCACCAAAAGGATGTTCTCTAAGGATGAATTTCACGAGCAAATGACACCCGTATGCCCGTCAAAATGTAAAAAAATGTAGGGGATGCCCTAGAAATCAGAAAAATTCACAAGGAGGGTAGATTTCTCAGTTTTAACTCCAATTAAACATGATTTTACATTGATTTAGGCCTGGGGAATGAGATTTTAACAACAAACAACTCAGATTCAATCGATTTTAATTTTTTGCATGAATTTGAAAAAGGGAAAATGGCTCAGCCCAAAAAATGAAGAAATTAGGGGCACAAAAGAGGGGAACTTGGAAATTTGTTTCAATTTAGGGCATAATGACAAGACTGTGAGTACTTTCAAAGCATTCAACTAGAAAAAATGAGTTGCAGATCACCCACTCGAGTAAATAAAATGTTTTTTGACCAAAAATTAATATAGAAAATTAGGGCAAAGTGTGCAAACTCAGAATTTGCACCAACATTGGCTCCTACTTGTGGATGGGAACTCTCAGCAAGTGCTACAAGATCACAATGTAGACCAAGTGCCAAAAATCCATTGGGCAAGGAGTTAAAAATGTAGAGCAGCCCAAAAAACTAGAATTTTCACCAAAAACAGGATGAGAAAACCAGACCAAAAATGGTTGTCAAGGACAAAAGGGAAAACCACAAGCCAACAATAGAAAAAACAAAGAAAAATAAGAGGCTATACAAAATTTACAACTTGTACATACCTCACATGGGGATTTAATCCAAGAAATGTTTTAAATGTCTGCCATTAACAAGAAGCTCTAGCAAATCCCCATCCAAATCCTTGAGAAAAAATGTTTTTTCTCCAATCCTGATATCAATGGCATAAGGGTCCATCCATAGAGAATCAAACTTGCCATGCTTGCCCTTGTCTTCATGCCTACTATCCCACAGCAAAACCAGAGGTCCAACACTGAAGGCTCTAGAGGTGACATTCTTATCAAACAACTTCTTCAATTTCTCTCTAAATCTGACATGCCTTTGGTGAGAATCTCTACTTTCTTCATCCAACTCAATAATCTGATTGATCCTTGATTCATATGGGCCATGCTCTTGATCTTCCAACTATTGGGTAAATTTAAAAGTGGATAATTGCAGGTGTAAGGGCAGCAATGCTTGAGTTCCATACACCAATTCAAATGGACTTCTACTAGTTGCTCTTTTTGGAGTTATTCTATCAGCCCAAACTGTAAATTTCAATTTCTCTCCCCACTTCTTCTTGTTGATTTCCAAGGTCCTTCTAATAATCTTGAGAAAGTTCTTGTTACTGGACTCAGCTTTCCCATTCCCTTGTGGATTGTAGTTTGAAGCATAAGTTAGATTGATTCCATATTCATTGCACATTACCATCAAAGGCTTGGCTCTAAAACACATGGCATTATTAGATACAATCTTAACTGGAACTCTAAATCTAGATATGGTATTATTCAACAAGAAATCCATCACCACTTGGTGTGTTGCTTTTCTAGATGGAATTGCTTCAACCCATTTTGTAAAATAATCAGCTGCTACAAGGATCCATTTATGACCAGCACTAGAAGGATATAAAATCTCACCAATGAATTTCATTCCCAATTATTTGAAAGGAGCTTCAATTGATACAATCTAGAAAGGAAGGGAGCCTAAAGCTTTCAATCTTCCAGAGAAACGTTGGCAACTATCACACTTTCTAACCAGCTAGGTTGCATCTTTAAAAAGAGTAGGCCATCAGTAACCAAATCTTAAAATCTTATGTGCTATCATTTTCCTGGAAAAATGTCCTCCACAAACTCCCCCATGGAAATCAACAATCAACTTGGGAGCTTCATCTTCAGTTATACACTTCAATAGGATACCTTCAGGGTTTTTCCAAGCTATCCCAAGGTCTGTTATGATATATTTTTGAGAAGCCAACATGAGGGCCATTTTCTAATTTTTATTTAAGTGACTAGGACAACATGGTTTCTAAGGTAGAAAATCACATCCTTGTACCATTCAGAACTCATCAGTCTCTTAAGAAGATCTGCCCTTTCTCCCTCCATCTGATTCACTTCTAAATTTTGTAAATTACTCTCAGCCATGAGCTTGGCAAGACCCAAACCTCTTACCAGCTTTGTTGTTTGGATATCCATATCATATTCTTGTAATTTTTTGACCCATCCACATCTCTTGCTTGATATCTCCATTTCTGATAAGATGTCTGTAACCATGGTGTGGGGAACATAAGCAAAAAATTTTGAACTTAGTATATAGGGCCTGAAAATCTTTGTTGCTTTTACCAATGCAAATGCTTGTTTTTCCATGATTGTATACTTCAACTCAGCTACTTGTAAAGCCTTTTTAAAGAAGGCAATAGGCCTCTCAGCTCCATTCTCATCCTTTTTTAACAAAACTAAAGCAATAGTGAATTCAGAGGCAAAATAAAAGATTTGGAAAGGTCTCTTGTAGTTTGGGGATGCTAAAACATGTGCATGCTTAAGTGCATCCTTTATTCCTTCAAAATATTGAATGGTAGCCACCTCCCACTTGATAACTTGATCACTTTTTAGCATGCTTGTGATTGGAAGAGTTAGCTCAGCAAAATTGGAAACAAACCTTCTAATGAAATTGATTTGGCCAATGAAAGATTGAATACCTTTCTTGGTTCTTTGAATAGGCACTTTGCTGATTGTTTCCACTCTCTCAGGGTCTATCATAACACCTTCTTTGGACATAATATGTCCTAACAGCTTGGCCTTTTACATGCCAAAATGAAACTTCTTTGGATTAAGTGAAATGCCATACTCTCTACATCTAATTAACATCTTCTCTAGGTGTTGCAAATGGTCTGCTTGCTGCCTCAAAAAAATAGTCACATCATCTTGGTAAACTACAATAAAGTCATTGATATAACCAGCAAAGGCAACATCCATTTCCTTTTAAAAAGTAGCACCAGCATTCATCAATCAAAAAGGAATCCTTACAAAACATAAATCCCCCAAGGAGTAGTGAAGGTTGTCATAAGTCTTTCTGATTCTTTAACAACTACTTGATTGTATCCAAAGAAACCATCCAAAGTAGAAAGCATCTCTGACCCTGTTACAAGCTGCAACACATTCTCCATGTTTGGCAAAGGATAGTTGTCCTTCATAGATGCTTTTTTTAGATTCCTAAAATCCACACAAATTTTGATATCTCCGTTCTTCTTTCTAACTGGGACAAGGTTTTCCACCCAAGATGAGTATCTAGTAGGCTGAATGATGCCACCATCTCTCAATTTCTTCAACTCCTCTTGCATTTTCATGGAAAGCAGTGGGTTAATAGGCCTTTGTTTTTGTCTAAATGGCTTTGTTTTGGCCTCAAGAGGAATCTCATGCTGAAATAAATCTTCCCTATATGCCTTTAGCTCTGAATAAGACCAGGCAAGGCAGTCTTGATACTTCTTTAAAAGTTGGGCATAGGACTGTTTTTACTCTTTGATGAAATGGATGCCCAACCAGATCTTCCTTGGTTTATCCTTCCTAAGTTGTGCTCTTCCACATCCCTTGAAGCAAACATCTTTCTATTTATGATGCAATCAACGTTGTTAAAATTGGATTCAAGTGCAACAAGACCTTTGGGAATGGTGTTTGTCTTCAATTGTATAATATCCTTGTCATAACAAAGTTTATCTACCTTTATTCATGCATACCATTGGTTCCCAATCAATATTCTAACCAGCAAATTAACCTTGGCATTGTAAGAATCTCAATCCTTGGGCATCGTTATCAAAAATCTGCCAATGTTTCACATTATCTGGGATAGCTGGCCTTGTTAGCACTTCAATGTTATATTCACAAAAAGGTGAAATGGTTCAATTGTCAAATCTAGAGCCACGTACATCCAAATTATCAGCAGCAGCATTAGGACTTCTATCATGGTAAACAATGTTAAAGGAATCAAACATTTCAATCAAGTCCCAATTAGCATGCTTATATTGTTTCATATGCTGATTTTTTGTAGCATACAACTGTTATTCACCAAATCACAGCACCCCTCTATTTATACAAGTGCATATACTAGAACTCACGGTGTGATTGGATAACATGGGTACTATCTCCAAGTTGTGGGAAAAACTTGAAAGTTATTATTTGCATACGAATCTCCAAAGAAAGTCTGGTTCTTGCTCCTAAACTACATGCCACAATCTACTCTAATGCAGGGGAAACTAACTATTCTAACCTAAATTTCCAAGGGACCAAGGAGAGAGAATGCATAAGATGAAATCCTACACTACAGCGGTGATACACCAGAAAAGGAGGGTGTGAGAGTAGTCTTCAAATGCGTGAGATACAGAAGCAAAGTGCACATTAGAAGGGGTGATGATAGTTCTCCATAATCTAGAAAAATATATTTTACAACAATATTTCAAACATACACAATAATAATGGATCCCTACAAGAACATAATAATAGACACAATATTCTTGTAATCAAGGTTAAAGGGGCAACAAGAATGCAAGAAAAACACAGCAGGGGAAGATACATCCACAAACTTGTATTTTATTACTTCCTGGTATGCACAGTTCAATCGGTTATAAGATAAGGGCCTGGATCACCATGCAAGGCACAGTTCAGAATACACATACATAGGGCCTATAACACATTATCTTATCTTCAAAAAGCAATTTTGGCAGAGCTTTGCTACAAAACTACCCCCCCTTTACAATGAGCCCAACACTCCAATTTATAGAAAAATGAGAAGGGAAAGAGAAGGGAAAATGGAAATCCTGAAATATGTCCTTCAACCACTTGTAAGAGGCATTAAATGGAGTAAAATTATTATATATTACTTGTAAAAGGCTCCCCATACTGTCCCAGGTGCTGTAGCAGAGAAAGAATGATGACCATTGCGTCTTAATTGCACTCCCAACCACCAAATAAAACATTGTTATGAACCCGTCCACGTTTTGTGAAAACTCCCCACCAAGATTTCATAAAATATATAATTTCTTGATTTTTGTACATTGGGCTCGGAGCCATGATTCCAACGGTACCAATTTTGTGTGATTTTGTTGAGAAATGCAAAAGTTATGGCCTTCTGAGTGGAAGATGCAGCTATTATTGGAAAGTCTGGCAGGCATTTTCTGTCATTTGACGGGAATGAGCATTAACTGACTGGAGATGAATATGTTTCTTTTATTTAAATATATCTACCCTTGTTAAAAATAAGAAATCCATTTTTTGTGGTGTAGAGGATGTCGTGCTCACTCTAGAAAGTCCAATTTTGTGAAAATTGGAGCTTGAAGTCAAAAGTTATGGCCATTTGAAGTTCACGGGTCAAACATTGACTTTTCTTCTTTTCCTTCGGCTGCTTCGGCTTTTCGTGTCCCACGCGTACTTTTGTCCCATCTGTCCTGAACACATTCTCCCGCATCGGCCGATTCGGGCTTCCTTGTCTCTTTTTACGGCCTTTTCGCCTATTCGCGTCCAGCGCGTCCCTCGCGTACTTTTGTCCCGGATGTCTCGGAAAAAAATCCCTAAAATGGACCATCTTTCGGAAAATCAGCTGATTCACGTCCCACGCGTGCTTTTGTCCTGGCTTCCCAAACCACGTGAAACAAAAACTTGACAATTTTCCTCACTTTTGGTCGATTCGACTTTTCGCATCCCGACGTCCCAACTGTCCCGCGGACCGCCTGGGACAAAAATGTCTGACTTAGCCAATTTTCTTCATTTTTTCGGCCCCAAGCTTGGTACGAAAAACCTCAGTATGACTCGAACCCTTCAGACCCGAAATGCTTTAAAATATTCCTGCAACCTTATTTTTTGCATTTTTTCCATTTTCTCTAACTCGTTGGGATTTCTTCTTGGATGGGAGAGTTAGAGAGAAGCCGAGGGGCCCCCAAAAAACATGATTTCGGGCCTTGAATCAATCTACTTGCTCGGGACTGAAGAATTTGATGCATGTTATCAAAATTACCTTGAGGGATGAATTTTGGATAATAATAGTTTTCTTATTTGTTTGACAACTAGATCTGAGTCTCCTTTGGAAAAAATGTCCTTTACTCCGTACTTCCATGTAATCCTTAATCCTAACAACAATGCCTCATACTCAGCAACATTGTTAGTGCATTCAAATTTGAGCTTGAAGGAGAAAGGGAACTCTTCCAAACTAGGAGAAACCAACACTATACCAGCACCATTGCCAAATTTGGAGCAAGCTCCATCAAATGGTAATGTCCATGGATAACCTACCATACCAAGGCACTCTGATTTGTCCATCTTGTTCTCTTTTCCATCAGCAAAACTAATGAATTTTTCAACATCTACATCAACAAACAACACTTCATAAGAAGCATTGTTGGGATCTTCAATCAAGTGTAACATCTTCTTTTCACTATAGAGTTTGAAAATGATGCCCTCAATGGAAATGGTGGAAAATGATATGTCTATTTGAACACTACCACCAACTCTTGCAACCCATTTTCTTGACAAAAGTATACCCCATTTGGCAGTGCAATCAACAATTACAACATCAAGTTTTAAATTCTTACCTAGATAAGCTGTAAGTTGCACTACTAAACCCTTCACACAACAAACAACCGGCACTTCCCTTGAATCCATGGTTGTACACTTCCCATTTGTTGTTGTCACCTTGATATCCAAATCATCAATGAGTTCTAGAAGCATGACATTACATGATGCACTGGAATCAAACATGCAATTGTGAAGCAACCTAGCTTTTATGAGAAAAGTTGTGAAGAATGGATCAACATTCAATTGGGAATCAGCCAAGTATGTCCCCAAATATACTTCAAGTGCCTCTCCAAGATCTTCCATTGGTGGTGGTGTTTCAAGGCCAACAATTTTTTGAAGAGGAGTCTTAACAACATTTACATTTCTGTTTGGAGTAATCTTTTCATCTTTCAATCCAAAGTACTCAAATGCTCTCTTCTTATGCTCAGGTATTCTAAGCAATTCAATAATGGAACACTCACCTTAATTTGGCTCAAAACCTGGGCTATATCATATGGAACATTCTTTGGTAAGACAACATTGGAAGGGAGATAAGAAGGTTCATCAGATGGAGAAGTATTCTTGGCAGCCTGGGCATGAAGAGGACTGATATTTTTACATGGGACGACAGGGTTCTTGACAATTGTTTCTTTTCTAGGATTGTCTTTGGGAATGCTTGTGAGCAAGGGTGTCTTTGGCTTATCTTGAGGACCATCTCTTCTAACAAATTTATTTCTAGTATTGTACTCTTTCTCTTGATCAACCACATCATTCATTAACAATTGTCTATCTTCCTCTAAAGGAAAACCACCATCATACTTCTTGATCATTAAAGACCTTAGATATTCAAAGTCATTATTATGAATTTCAAAGGACTAAACTATATTTGAATCATGAGTTTGAGGAAGAGAAATAAATGGTACCCTCTTTATGTAATCCCAAAAGTTTGCAGCAGTCCTTACACTTATCACATCTATTGATGTTGTTGCTTGTTGTGAGCCTAAAGAGCTTCCCATCATACAAATTTCATCATCCAATTCATTCTTATTATCATCATCAATATCTTGTTGGTTCATTTCACATGGAGGATGAGGAAGAAAACATCTATCACACCAATCCATTTCAGCAATTTCTTGAACAATAGCAACTCTTGCAGTCAAAGGGTCAGGAACCACTCTATTTTCATGTGCTTGGGGTTTTCTATTTATAGATCCAATAGGCCCTTTACCTCCAGCATCTTGTCTTTGATCACCCCTAGGATGATTGCCAAATCTATCATGGTTTTGAGTTCTTTTATGTCCTTGTGAACTTTACCCAATTCCTATCTCTGCCCGGGCTAATTTGTAAGAAATTTCTTTGACAACACCTACCAAAGTCTTGACAACATCTTATAATTCAGCACGCTTGCTAGCTTGAGGCTTCTTAGGGTTTATCAACTTCACACCATCCCTCTTAAGTGGTTTACCAACAGCTTTAATATTATTTTCAATTTGGAGTGCCATGGTGAAAGCTTGCCTCAAGTTTGTAAGATTTTTGTCTCTCAAGTAATAGGCTACCTTTTTTTATCAAATGCATCTACATATTTGATCAAGAAACATTCATCACAAGGCCTAAAAATGATAGGAATCCTTCTCAATGTTTTATTGAATCTTTTATTGAAGTCATGGACCGTATCATTCGGGTTCTTCTTGATATTTTCAAATTCAGACAAAAGAAATCTAGGATCATTCCTGTCACCATACTGTAATCTAAATAAATTTATCATCAGTCCATGAATCAATAGATTTATCAGGTAGAGCCTTGTACTAGTCCCTAACATCTTCCTCAAGTGTATGGATAAACAAATAAATATACACATCCTCAAATTCTATCTCAAAATCTTCCATCATATTATCAAATAGTTTGAGATGCTGATCACCAGTAATGGCATTGTTACCTTGGAATTTTGGTAACCTATTTCTCGCATCCTATGGGACAGCATTTTGATAACCATCCATTCCTCCAAAATTTATAGGACCAAAGGTGTTAACAACAAATGGAGGTCTAGGCTGAGCCATATTGTTTAGTGGGGGTGATCTTGGAGGTGAAACAAGCTGGTTGGGAGTAGTAATGGGTCTGATTGGAATAGATGAGTGATATTTAAAATGATAACCCCGCAAAGGCTCTCTCTCTTCATAAACTTTAGAAAACTTAAAAACCACAGGAGAAAATTTACAAGAAAGTTTTTTAAATACACAAGAAGGTCCCTTACCTGATGGAGAATGAAAAAATAGTAAGAAGATTTCCTAAATTAGATATACTTGAAGAGGAATTATAATCTTCAATAACTGGCTACTCTCCTTAAAATTAAACTATGGGGATCTCTTTCCTTGTAACCAAATCACCAACCACTTTCCACACTTTTCTTCCTTCTAGTTCTGAGCTTCTTGATTCGGTGAGAAACTTCTTAGAAGAGTGCTTGATGAAGAGGGATCTCCTTCCCTCCAGCTTAATAGATTTAAACAACAAGTTTCTAATGACAAAAATTTGTAAGATAACTAGTATTTCAAGTTCTAAACAGCATGGAGTTGCCACTAAGGATTTTCACCTTATTTATGTAAGAAATCACTGAAATATTCTATCAAATGTATGCTATGACTAAAAAATTTGCAAGGATTTACAAATCAGATCTTATTCATCTTGATTCAACCAAAAAAAATACATACAAATCATATAAACTACTAGTAAATGAGAAGAGTAGGCTGAGTTTGAAATCCTTTTTTACCCAAAACATGCATATCTGAAGTATGAAATGATATCTCAAGAATGTAATAGCTCAAATAATTGATCATAAAAATTCTCAAACCTTTCAAACACTTCCAAACCACCAAGAAATTCCAAAAAATCCCTGACAATTGTGCCACTTGGGTGTTGGTATCCAGTTTTACTCTCCTTTACAACTTGAACAGCATCATAAATTTGCACAAGACACTCAAGGATAGATAGATGTTTTGTATGTCATTTTTAGCCAGTGAAGCACACCTATCTACTTGTTTGCATTCAATAATTGAGGGAGTGGATAGAACCTTCAAGAGGATATTGATCTAACCCTCACTATTTTAGGTTGTGCCTATCAACCAAGGCAAGAGAACCTATATTTCAGCCCCTATATGGAAAGGAGATGAAGATATCCTTTTGTTTTGCATATGATATGGAAGAGGCTTTGTGACAACATGATCAATTATCCATAATCCAAACTCAAAGGAGTTTTCACTACTAAATTATGGAAATGTTTTCAAAACAAAGCTAGAGATGCTAAAGACATGATAAAACCCTGATCAACTTTGTGCATTTTAGTGAAAGGATTGAATTATTTTGTGGACACACAATGCAAATGCAAGTGTATTATAGGTAGGATGATTTTTTTTAAAATTAAATTCTGATGAGAGATGTTGGGACAAGAGTAGTTAGAAATCATCACCTTCTTTGGGAAGCTTTGCAAATGAAATACAACACCTAAACAACAAAGATGTTTCAATGAATTTGAATTGCTCCTTCAACCAGGATGTGTGCACACATGGATGCCCAAATCTTCACTATTCCATATAAATTTAATAACCTGCCACAAAGGCTTGAAGCAAAATATCAATGAAGCATTTAGAAACCATTGTTAGATCATGACCTAAGGTACATCCAAAGGTTTACAGACACCCTCAATTTACAATGAATGTAAGATGAATTTAAATCTGTTTATCTTCACTCAAATGAATGCTCTTCTGAATGGAAGATTGCAGATGGCTTCAAACCCTCTATAAGAAATGAGACCATGTATGACCAATAAAGATCCCAAACAAAATATTGTAACATGAGCATGAAACACAAATTGAAAACATAGTAAAATACAAGTGTATACAAGCTTTGCCAAGAGATAAACCCAGTTAATCCAAGAATTTGATCAAATATATCAGTAAGGAAATGTTATTTAGATAATATCAAAGCTTTTTGATGGCTTTACAGCTGAAACCAACTCAACATGATGAACATTTGATGCAAACAAGAATAAAAAATGGCTCTCAGATAGTTTCTCCAAAAGAAAATGGACTTCTTCAATTTTCCTCATGAAAATTCTTCTCTCTTTCTCCAAAATTATCAACAGACTTTACAAAATGCCTCCAAATTACATAATATACCCTATGCCCAGCTTAGATCCTTGCATCCCAAGCAAAGAATATTCTCAAGGGATCAAATTTGTTAACAAAACCCTATCCATTTGATGAAAAATGATATAAAACTATAAAACAGCTTTTAAAATGCCAAAGATGCACAAATATTTTAAAATATTACATGGATTTGGATCCTTATCCATCCTCAGGGTCACATGTTTTTGTCATTCCACCATGCCATCATACATTTGCAATCATTTTCCACCCTTTACCTTCATCATTTCATCTCTACAACTTTAAATTTTTTACTTTTCACGTTTTTACACGAGCTGAGAAAAATATTTCATGAAAATCACTATAGGGCACTGAAATAGCTCAAATGAATGATGCCATTGCATCCAGAAGGTTGAGGGGATGTGATTTCATATAAAATTTCATGTGATTTGGTGTAAAAATGATGATTCCAAGTTCTTTGGAGCTCCAATGGTAGCCAAAAACCAAAATGCACAGTTTCTGTCGATTTAAAATCAACTTTAAATTTCTGCCCTCCATGTGTCTTGATGAGATTCGAACATGTAGGCTCAAAAATATCTTCTCTAACTTTTGATAAGGTGGACATTTTTCCAAATACCATTGGACTGGGCATCCAACCTTAAAAATGCATTTCGAACCTTTTCTGACCTTGGGAAAAAATTTTGAAATTTTCCCCTGCATGCCCCCTGGACACGCCACGTGTCCCTAGGTGGACCCTACCAAGATCACCACGGGCCAAAATAACAAATTTTTCTCCTATTTTGAGAAAAAGGAAAATTTCCTCTGAGAACCTCCACAGGCCTAAATGTCCACTTGCTTCCTCTCGCCATATGGTAATCTCCCATTCACTGCGGAGCCAACCCCTCATTTTTTCCTTCATTCCTCTATAAGCACAAAAATCATCCCATGGGCCCAAGCTTCCCTTTTTAACTTTTTAATAATGTGACATGTCTCCCCTTGATTGGTTGTGGGGGGACACCTCTAAATTTTCCATGGGTTCATTTTTCACCTTGAGATTTTTAGCCAAAGTTTGGAAAACTTTTCATCCTTTCTCCACACTCCAAATCTCCATCAAATGTTGGACACATGTCCATTGTTCATTGGTGGTGGGAATTCAACCCCAAAAAATTATTTTAACCCTTTGAAGTTAAAAAACTTCAAATTCCTTCAAACTTTCTACCCATCCATTTCAACCTTTTGCATATGTGTCACACAGTGATTACACCAACAACTTACCAAGGAGCTCACTGATTCAGCTTGAGTTGAGATCACTTGGGAGCTCATCGAGTAACTCACCTAGGAGCTCACCTAGGAGCTCACCTAAAGCCTCACTTGCCAACTCACCTAGAGCTCACCCTGCCAACTCACCTTGAGCTCACCTTGCTAACTCACCTTGAGCTCATCTTGTCAGCTCACATGTAAGATCACCTTAGAGATTACTGACAAGCTCACCTTTGAGCTCACATGGGAGCTCACCGAACTCATCTAGGAGATTTGATGGGAGATTAGTAAGGAGCTTGTCTAGGAGATCGTCGAGCAGCATGACATGAGCTTACCTAAAAACTCGCCTACGAGATCATGCGATAGCTAACCAAAGATCTCTCTAAGAAGTCTCAACTTGAGCTCACCCAGAAGCTCGTCAAGTAGCTCACCTAAAAACTCGTACATGGGAGCTCACCTATAAGGTCCCCTTACTCAGCTCAGCCTTGAGCACTTTGCTAAGGAGCTCACCTTACCAACTCACCTTGAGTTCATCTAGTAGCTCACCTCAGAGTTTTTTGAGTAGGTCACCAAGTAGCTCACCAAGTACTTAATAACTCACCTCGGAGTTCATAGAGCTCACTGAGTAGGTTGACTTGAGCTCACCTGGGAGCTCATCAAGTAGCTCACTCAAAAATGTGCATGGGAGCTCACCTGTACAGCTTACCTTGACAACTTCACATCGGAGATCTCCCCTATCAGATCACCTCGAGCAACTCGCTAAGTAGCTCACCTGGGAACTCAAGTAGCTCACCTTGGAGCTCACCTAATAGCTCACCTATGAGCTCACCTAACAGCTCACCTAGGAGCTCACCAAGAAACTTGTTGATTAGGTTTACATGAGCTCTTGGTTTTGAGCTCACCAAGTAGCTTGTCAGGGACCTCGCCAGGGATGTCACCAAGTAGCTCACTTGGGAGCTCTCCCAATAGCTCAGCCAAGTAGCTCACCTAGAAGCTCTTCTAGGAGCTCACCGATCATCTCAAGTTGAGCTCACTCAAGAGCTCATTGAGTAAGTCACTTGGGAACTCACCTAGGAGCTCATCTGATAGGTCACCTTACCAACTCACCTTGAGCTCACCTTGCACACTCAAGTTGAGCTCACCTTGCACAACTCACCTTGAGCTCATCTGGTAGCTCACAGGTAAGCTCACCTCAAAGATTGTCGACAAGCTCACCTTTGATCTCACCTAAGAGCTCACTAAGCTTAGCTCACCTAGGAGCTCAGCTAGGAGCTCGTCAAGTAGCTCACTAGGAGCTCATTGAGTAGCTCCACTTGAGCTTACCCAGGAAACTCACCTGGGAGCTCACCTGATAGCTTACCTTGCTAGCTCACCTTAAGCTCACCCAGGAGCTCACCGAGTAGCTCAACTTGAGCTCAACCAGGAGCTCCTCAAGTAGCTCACCCTAAAACTCCCATGGGAGCTCACCTGACAGCTCACCTAAAAACTCACATGGTAGGTCACCTGATAGCTCACCTAGCCAACTCACATGGGAGCTCACCTATCAGCTCACCTTGCCATCTCCAATTAAGCTCACTGAGGAGCTCACCTTGCTAACTCACCTTGAGCTCATCTGGTAGCTCACCTCAGAGTTCATCGAGTAGCTCACCAAGTAGCTCACCTGGGAGCTCACCTAACAGCTCACCTGGGAGCTCACTAACAGCTCACCTAGGAGCTCAACAAGTAGCTCACTGAGTAGCTTGACTTGAGCTCACTTATGAGCTCACTGAGTAGCTCACTAGGGACCTTACCTGGGAGCTCACCAAGTATCTTACTATGGGACCTCACCTATTAGCTCACCTTGGAGCTCACTGAATAGTATGCCAAGTAGCTCGAATGTTGAGCTTTTTTGGGAGCTCACCGATCAGCTCAGTTGAGATCACCCAGGAGCTCATCAAGTAACTCACCTGGGAACTCACCTGGGAGCTTGCCTAACTAGAGCTCACCTTACCAACTCCCCTTAAGCTCACCTTGCCAACTCACCTTGAGCTCATCTGGTAGCTCACATGTAAGCTCACCTTAGAGATTACCAATAAGCTTGCACATTTGAGCTCACCTGGGAGCTCACTGAGTAGCTCACCTAGGAGCTTAGCTGGGAGCTTAAAAAGTAGCTCATCCCAGGAGCTCCTCAAGTAGCTCGACTTGAGCTTACCCAAAAACTCACCTGGTAGCTCACCTGATAGCTCACCTTGCTAGCATGCCTTGAGCTCACATAGGAGCTCACCGAGTAGCTCGACTTGAGCTCACCTAGGAGCTCGTCAAGAAGCTCACCTGAAAACTCACATAGGAGCTCACCTAACAGCTCACCCAGAAACTCACATGGGAGCTCACCTATCAACTTAACCTTACCAGCTCACCTTGAGCTCGCTAAGGAGATCACCTTGCCAACTCACCTTGAGCTTGTCTGGTAGCTCACCTCAGAGTTCATCGACTAGCTCAGCAAGTAGCTCACCTGGGAACTCACCTAATAGCTCACCTGGGAGCTCACCAAGTAGCTCGTCGAGTAGGTTGACTTGAGCTTGCTTATGAGCTCACTGAGTAGCTCACTTTGGACCTCACATGGGAGCTTTCCAAGTAGCTCACTTGGGAGCTCAGCTAGTATCTCACCTAGAAGCTCACCAGAATAGCTTGTCAAGTAGCTCACCTAGGAGCTCTTCTCAGGAGCTCACCGATCATCTCTAGTTGATCTCACCTAGAAGCTCATCGAGTAACTCACTTGGGAACTCATAACTTGTCCAAGAGCTCGTCAAGTAGCTCACCTGAAAACTCACATGGGAGCTCACCTTACCAGCTCACCTTTACCTCACTGAGGAGCTCACCTTACCAACTCACCTTGAGCTCATCTAGTAGCTCACCTCAAAATTTGTTGAGCAGCTCACCAAGTAGCTCACCTTGTTGCTCACCTAATAACTGGCCTAGTAGCTCACCTAACAGGTCACTTAGTGAGCTTCACCCGGGACCTCACCTGGGAGATTACCAAGTAGCTCACCTGGGAGCTCACCTAATAACTCACCTGTGAGCTTACCAAATAACTCACTAAGTAGCTCACCTAAGAGCTCTTCTAGGATCTCACCAATCAGCTTGAGTTGAGCTCACCTCGAGAGCTTATTAAGTAACTCACCTGCGAACTCACTTAGGAGCTCACCTGACAACTTTCCTTGCCAACTCACCTTGAGCTCAGCTGGTAGCTCACATATAAGCTCACCTCAGACATTACTGACAAGCTCACCTTTGAGCTCACCTAAGAGCTCACCAAGTAGCTCACCTAGGAGCTCAGTTAGGAGCTCAGTAAGTAGCTCACCCAAGTGCTCATTGAGCAGCTTGACTTGAGCTTACATTAAAACTCACCTGGGATCTCATCTTGCCAGCTTGCCTAGGAGCTTACCGAGCAGCTTGACTTGAGCTCGTCAAGTAGCTCACCCAAAAACTCACATGGGAGCTCACCTGACAGCTCACCTTACAAACTCACATGGGAGCTCACCTTCAGCTCAGCTTTCTAGCTTGACTTGAGCTCACTCAGGAGCTCACCTTACCAACTCACCTTGAGCTCATCTGGTAGCTCACCTCTGAGTTCATTAAGTAGCTCACCAAGTAGCTCACCTGGGAGCTCACCTAATAGCTCACCTAGGAGCTTCAATAAGCTCATTGAGTAGGTTGACTTGAGCTCACTTGTTAGCTCACTTGAGCTCACTTGGAGCTTACCTGAAACTCGCCATGGGACCTCACCTGGGAGCTCACCAAGTAACTCACTTTGGAGCTCACCTAGGAGCTCACATGGGAGCTCACCGAATAGACTCACAAAGTAGCTCACTAGGAGCTCTTCTAGGAGCTTGACTGATCAGCTCGAGTTGAGCTCACCCAGGAGCTCATCGAGTAAATCACTTGTGAACTTTCCTGGAGCTCACTGACAGCTTGCCTTACAAACTTACCTTGAGCTCACCTTGCCAACTCACCTTGAAGCTCACCTTGCCAACTCACCTTGAGCTCATTTTGTAGCTCACATGTAAGCTCACCTAGAGATTAACTGACAAGCTCACCTTTGAGCTTTCCTGGGAGCTCACTAAGTAGCTCACCTAGGAGCTTAGCAAGGGAGCTCAAAAAGTAGCTCACCTAGGAGCTCATCGAGTAGCTCGACTTGAGCTTCACCTAGAAACTCACTTGGGAGCTCACCTGATAGCTCACCTTGTTAGCTCTCGCCTTGAGCTCACTGAAAGCTTAACTTGAGCTCACATGAGAGCTCGTCAAGTAGCTCACCTGAAAACTCACATAGGACCTCACCTGATAGCTCACCCTGACAACTCGCATGGGAACTCACCTATCAGCTTGCCTTTCTAGCTCACCTTGAGCATATATAGGAGCTCACCTTGCCAACTCACCTTGAGATTGTTTGGTAGCTCACCTCAAAGTTTGTCGAGTAGACTCACCTAAGCAGCTCACCTAGGAGCTCACCTAACAACTCACCTGGGGGCTCACTTAGCAGCTCACTTGAGTAAGATCACTTCAGCTCACTTGTGACCTTGCCAAGTAACTCAGCAGGACCTCACCTGGGAGCTCTCGATCAAGTAGCTCACTTGGGAGCTCATCTAGTAGCTCACCTAGGAGATCACTGAATAACTTCACCAAGTAGCTCACTTGGAGGACCAACTTATCCTTGAGCTTCACCTTTCCAATTCACCTTGAGTTCAGCTCACCCAAGATAGCTCATCGAGTAACTCACCTGGGTACTTCACAACTCATCTCTGAGCTTGTCAAGTATCTTGCCGTAAAAATTCACATGGGAGCTCATCTATCAGCTCACCATGCCAGCTCACTTGAGCTCACTAGGAGCTCACCTTGCTAACTTTCCTTGAGCTTGTCTGGTAGCTCACCTCAGAGTTCATTGAGCATCTCACCAAGTAGCTCACCTAGGAGCTCAGCTAATAGCTCACCTTAGGAGCTCATTGAGTAGCTCGTCGAGTAGCTTGACTTGAGCTCACTTGTCGAGCTCACCAAATCAGCTTTACCTTGCCCTCGCTTGGGAGCTCGGTAACTAGCTTGCTTGGGTGTTCACCTAGCAGCTCACCTTTTGAAGCTCACTGAACAGCTCACCAAGTAGCTTGGCTAGGAGCTCTTCTAGGAGATTAGAAATCAGCTCGAGTTGAGCTTACTTGATCATGAGCTCATGAGTAACTCACATAGGAACTCACCTAGCGAGCTTTCCTAAGTAGCTCACTTTGCCAGCTCACCTAGAGTTCACCTGGGAGCCAAGAAATCACCTTGAGCTCATCTTGTAACTCACCTTGGAGCTCATCTATCTAGAGCTAACCTATGTAGCTCACCTAGGAGCTCGGCCTAGGAGATCTCATCGAGAAGTAGCTCACCCAGGAGATCGTTGAGCAGCTTCAACATGAGCTTCCCTAGAAACTCACCTGGGAAGATCACCTTGTAGCTCACCTTGAAGAAGCACCTAGGAGCTTTCCTTGGAGCACCTTGACTTGAGCTTCACCTGGGATCTCATCAAGCATCTCACCCAAAAACTCACATGGGAGCTCCTGAGCTAATAGCTTTCCTTGCCAAATCACATGGGAGTTCACCTTGCTAGCTCACCTTGAGCTCACCTTACTAAGCTCACCTTACCAAACCTTAGCTCACTCTAGGAGCTCACTCAGAGCTCACTGAGTAGCTCACCTTGAGCTCACCTGGGAGCTCATCAATTAACTCACCTGGGAACTCACCTGAGAGCTCGCCTAATAGCTTGACCTTGAGCTCACCTTGAGCTCAACAACTCACCTTGATCTTACCTTGAGCTCAACTTACCACCTTGAGCTCACCTTGCTAGCTCACCTGTGAGATCACCTCAAATAACTGAAGTACCTGGGACATGTCTAAGCTCACCTGATAGCTTGAGTTGAGCTCACCTGGGAGCTCATTTAAGTAACTCACCAAGGAACTCACCTGAGAGCTCACCTGACAGCTCACCTTGAGCTCACCCATGAGCTTACCCTGCCAACTCACCTTGAGCTCACCTTGAAAACTCACTTGGGAGCTCATCTTAAGCTCACATGTAAGCTCACCTAGAGATTACTGACAAGCCAGAAACTCACATGGGAGCTCACCTGACAAGCTCACCTAGGAGCTCAACTGGGTAGTTCATAAGGAGCTTTCCTCAGCCTTGACATGAGCTCACCTAAAGCTCACCTGACGAGCTCATGAAGATAGCTAACCAAGATCTCCTTGAAAGCTCACTTAGTAGCTCACCCAGAGCTCGTCGAGTAGCTTACCATGTAGCTCACCTTACCAGCTCACCTAACAGCTCACATAGAAGCTCACCTAATAAGATCACCTTGGAGCTCACCTGAGCATCTCACCAAGTAGGTTGACTTGAGCTCATGTGAGAGCTCACTCACCAGGGACCTTGACTATGGAGCTCACCTAAGTAGCTCACTTGGGAGCTCACCTAGTAGCTCACCTGGGAGCTTGCACGAATAGCTCACCAAGTAGCTCACCTGGGAGCTCTTCTGGGAGCTCACTGATCAACTCAATTGAGCTCACCCAGGAGCTCATCAAGTAAATTGCTTAGGAACTTACCTGGGAGCTCACTTGATAGCTCACCTTGGTAACTCACCTTGAGCTCACCTTGCCAACTCACCTTGAGCTCACCTTTCCAACTCACCTTGACAACTCATCTGGTAGCTCACATGTAAGCTCACCTAAGAGATTACTGAAAAGCTCACCTTTGAGCTCTCCTAGGATTTCACTGAGGAGCTCACCTAGGAACTCAGTTGGGAGCTTGACAAGTAGCTCGTTTAGGAGCTTGTGGAGTTGCTGAGCTTGAGATTTCCTAGAAACTCACCTTGGGAACTCACCTAACAGCTCACCTTTCCAGCTCACCTTGAGCTCACCCAGGAGCTCTCAACCAAAAACTCAGCATCAAGTAGCTCACCTGACACCTTTGCTCCAATTCACATGGGAGCTCTCCTTACCCCAGCTCACCTTGCCCAAAAACTCAAGGGAGGATCTCACCTTGAGCTCAGAAGGTAGCTTGTCCCAGAATTTTTCGACTCATCTAGTTGAGTTCACCTGGGAGCTCATCGAGTAACTCACCTAGGAACTCACTTGGGAGCTCACCTGACAGCTCACCTTGCTAACTCACCTTGAGATCACCTTGCCAAATGGCTCACCTTTGAGCTTACCTAGGAGCTCACCTAGCAGCTCACCTAGGAGCTAGGCTGGGAGCTTGGTAAGTAGCTCACCTAGAGATCTTTTCAACTTCAACTCGACTTGAGCTTGCCCAAAAACTCACCTGGGAGCTCACCTGAATAGCTCACCTTGCCAGCTTACCTTGAGCTTTCTCAGGAGCTCACCGAGTAGCTCAACTTGAGCTCACCTAGGAGCTCATCAAGTAGCTCACCTAAAAACTCACATGGGAGCTCACCTTATCAAATTGAATGGGAACTCACCTTACTAGCTCACCTTGAGCTCACTGAGGAGCTCACCTTGCCAACTCACCTTGAGCTTGTCTGGTAGCTCACCTCAGAGTTCGTCAAGTAGCTCGCCAAGTAGCTCACCTGGGAGCTCACCTAACAGCTCACCCGGGAGCTCATCGAGTAGCTCGCCAAGTAGGTTGACTTGATCTCACTTGTTAGCTCACTTGTGAGCTCACCGAGGACCTCACCTAGGAGCTCACCAAGTAGCTCACTTGGAGTCACCTAAGCAAATTTCCTGGGAGCTCACCGAATAGCTCACCAAGTAGCTCACCTAGGAGCTCTTCTGGGAGCTCACCTGATCAGCTCGAGTTGAGCTCACCCTGGGAGCTCATCGAGTAACTCACATAGGGAACTCACCTGGGAGGTCACCTGAAAGCTCACCTTGCCAACTCACCTTGAGCTCATCTGGTAGCTCACATGTAAGCTCACCTCAGAGATTACTGATAAGCTCACCTTTGAGCTCACTGGGAGCTCACCGAGTAGCTCACCTAGGAGATCGGCTAGGAGCTCAGCAAGCAGCTCACCCAGGAGCTCATTAAGCAGCTCACTTGAGCTTTCCTGGAAACTCACCTGGGAGCTCACCTGACAGCTCACCTTTACAAGCTCACCTTGAGCTCACCCAGGAGCTCACTGAGTAACTCAACTTGAGCTCACCTGGGAGCTCGTCAAGTAGCTCACCTAAAAACTCACATGGGAGCTCACCTGACAACTCACCTCCCAACTCACATGGAAGCTCACCTATCAACTCAAATTTGTCAGCTTGTCTTGAGCTCACTAAGGAGCTCACCTTGCCAACTCATCCTTGAGCTCATCTGGTAGCTCACCTCAGAGTTCATCGAGTAGCTCACCAAGTAGCTCACCTAGTAGCTCACCTAAAGCTCACTTGGGAGCTCACCTAAGTAGCTCACCTAGGGAGCTTGACTTAACAGCTCACCTGGGAGCTCACCGAGTACCGGTTTTGCTTGAGCTCACTTGTGAGATCATTAGGGAGCTCACCTGGGAGCTCACCAAGTAGCTCACCTAGGAGATCACCTCAAAGTAGCTCACCTAGGAGCTAGCTTCCTAGGAGCTCACTGATCAGCTCAAGTTGAGCTCACCTGGGAGCTCATCAAGTAACTCACCATGGGAGCTCACCTAGGAGCTCACCTGATAGCTCACCTTACTAACTCACTTAGAGCTCACCTTGCCAAATCACCTTGAGCTCACCTTTCCAACTCACCTTGAGCTCATCTTGGTAGCTCACATGTAAGCTCACCTTAAATATTACTGAAAAACTCACCTTTGAGCTCACATGAGAGCTCACCAGTGGCTCACCTAGGAGCTCAGCAAGCTAGCTCACCCAGGAGCTCATCCAGTAACTCAACTTGAGCTTTCACTAGAAACTCACCTGGGAGCTCACTGTGACAGCTCACCTAGCCAGAGCTCGCCTGAAGTAGCTTTCCACGACTTGAGCTCACCTAGGAGCTCATCAAGCAGCTCACCCAAAAACTCACATGGGAGCTCACCTATAAGGTCACCTTGCTAGCTCACCTTGAGCTCACTTGAGGAGCTCACCTTGCTAACTCACCTTGAGCTCATCTAGGTAGCTCACCTTGGAGTTTGATCGAGTATCTCACCAAGTAGCTCAATTGGGAGCTCACCTAACAGCTCACCTAGGAGCTCACCTGAGTAGCTCACCAAGTAGGTTGACTTGACCTCACTTTTGAGCTCACTTGTGAGCTCATTAGGGACCTCACTATGGGATCTCATCAAGTAGAGCTTACTTAGGAGCTCACCTGGGAGCTCATGGAACAGCTCGCCAAGTAGCTCACTTGGGAGATCTTCTGGGAGCTCACCGATCAGCTCGAGTTGAGCTCACTTGGGAGCTCATCAAGTAACTCACTTGGGAACTCACCTGGGAGCTCACCTGACAGCTCACCTTTCCAACTCACCTTGAGCTCACCTTGCCAACTCACCTTGAGCTCACCTAGGAGCTCCAACTCACCTCGCTCATCTAGTAACGCAGTAGTTTGAACTCAGAGCATTGCATGATAAGCTCACCTTTGAGCTCACTTGGAGCTCACCTGGAGTAGCTCACCTAGGAGCTTGGTTGGGAACTTGGAAAGTAGCTCACCCAAGAGCTCTGTAGAGTAGCTCAACTTGAGATTTCCTGGGAGCTCATTAAGCAGCTCACCCAAAAACTCGAATGGGAGCTCACCTTAGCTCAACTCACATGGGAGCTCACCTATCAACTCACCTTACCAGCTCACCTTGAGCTCACTCAGGAGCTCACCTTGCCAACTCACCTTGAGTGCATCTCAGTAGCTCACCTATGAGTTCATCTAAGAGCTCACCTTCACTCAAGTAGCTCACCTAGGGAGCTTGAGCTCCTAGTAGCTCACCTAGAAGCTCACTAAGGGAGGTTGCCGAGTAGCTGAAGTAGCTCACCTGGGAGCTCACCTAAGTAGCACTCCAGGGACCTCAAACTTTAGCTCACCAAGGAGCTCATCTGGGAGCTCACCTGATGGGAGCTCACCGAATGAGCTCACCAAGAGCTCACCTAGTAGCTCACCTTACCTGGGTAGCTCACCTGAAAGCTCACCTTGGAGCTCACCTTGAGCTCACCTGGGAAGCTCACTGAGCATCTCACCTAAGTAGATTGACTGACAAGCTCACCTTGTGAGCTCACCTGTAGCTCACTAAGTAGCTCACCTAGGAGCTCAGGAGCTTGGTAAGTAGCTCACCCAGGAGCTCGATTGAGCTCACTCTAGGAGCTCACCTGTAACTCACCTGGGAGCTCACCTGGGAGCTCACCTTACAACTCACCTTGAGCTCACCTAGGAGCTCACTGATTAGCTCAAGTTGAGCTCACCTAAGAGCTCATCAAGTAACCTCACCTAAAACTTGCTCACATGGGAGCTCACCTGACAGCTCACCTTGCCAACTTCACATGGAAGCTCACCTATACCTTGCTTATCTCACCTTGAGCTCACTAAGGAGCTCACCTTGCCAACTCACCTTGAGCTCATCTGGTAGCTCACCTCAGAGTTCATCTCAGCTCAGAAGTATCTCACCTGGGAGCTCACCTAACAGCTCACCTAGGAGCTCACCTATGAGTAGCTCACCTAGTAGCTTGACCTTGAGCTCGACTTGGGAGCTCACCAAGTAGGTCACCTAGGAAGCTCATTAAGGATCTCACTTGAGATTTCACCAAGTAGCTCACTTGGGAGCTCTCCTACAACTCACCTTTCCAGCTCACCTTAGCTCACCTAGGAGCTCCACTCAACTTGAGCTCTGTCCTAAGAGCTCATCAGCTCAAGTTGAGCTCACCTGGGAGCTCATCGAGTAACTCACCATGGGGAAACTTCACCTAGGAGCTCACTGATAGCTCACCTTGCCAACTCACTTGGGAGCTCACCTTTCTAACTCACCTTGAGCTCACCTTGCTAACTCACCTTGAGCTCATCTAGTAGCTCACATTGTAAGCTCACCTTAAATCATCATCAGGTAGCTCACCTTTGAGCTCACCTTGGGTAGCTCATCGAGTAGCTCACCTAGGAGCTCGGACTACAAGCAGTCTCATGGGAGCTCATCGAACAACTCACTTGAGGAGCTCACACTTGGGAGCTCACCTTGTGAGCTCACCCAGGAGCTCACCAAGTAGCTTGACTTGAGCTCACCATGGGAGCTCATCAAGTAGCTCACCTAAAAACTCACATGGAGCTCACCAAATAACTCACCTATAAGGTCACCTTTCCAGCTCACCTTGAGCTTGCTAAGGAGCTCACCTTGCCAACTCACCTTGAGCTCAGTCTGGTAGCTCACCTCAGGTCATCAGTTGAATTTCATCAAGTAGCTCACCTAAGTAGCTCACCTAGGAGCTCACCTAACAGCTCACTGGGAGCTCACCAAGAGCTCACCAAGTAGGTTGACTTGAGCTCACTTATGAGCCTCACCGAGCTCACTGAGCTCACTGGGGACCTCACCTGGGAGCTCGCCAAGTAGCTCACTTGGGAGCTCACCTAGCAGATTACCTCAGAGCTCACCACTCACTAAGTAGCTCACTTGGGAGCTCTTCTGGGAGCTCACCAATCAGCTCAAGTTGAGCTCACCTAGGAGCTCATCGAGTAACTCACTTAGGAACTCACCTGGGAGCTCACCTGATAGCTCACCTTGTCTAACTCACCTTGAGCTCACCTTGACTCACCTTGAGCTTACCTTTCCAACTCACCTTGAGCTCATCTAGTAGCTCACATGTAAGCTCAACTCAAATGGGATTACTGATAAGCTCACCTTTGAGCTCATTGATAGCTCACCTAGGAGTAGCTCACCTAGGAGCTTGGCTGGAAGTTTGACAAGCAACTCACCTCAGAGAGCTCACTTGAGTAGCTCACCTTGAGCTCATCCTTGGAAACTTCACATAGGAGCTCACCTAAAACTCACCTTACAGCTCACCTTGCAGAAAACTCGCATGGGATCTCATCGAGCTAGATCTTGAGCCTCATAAGGATCAAGTCACCTTTCCAACTCACCTTGAGCTCATCTGGTAGCTCACCTCAAGTTTGTCAAGTAGCTTTCCTAAGTAGCTCACCTAGGAGCTCACCGAGTAGCTCACCAAGTAGGTTGACTTGAGCTCACTTATAGCTCACTTATGAGTTCATCGAGTAGCTCACCAGGGACCTCACCTGGGAGCTCACCAAGTAGCTCACTTAGGAGACCATCACCTAGCAGCTCACCTGGGAGCTCACCAAATAGCTCACCAAGTAGATCACCTTGGAGAGCTCTTCTGGGAGCTCACTCGATCAGACTCAGTTGAGTCTCACCTGGGAGCTCATCGAGTAACTCACATGGGAACTCACCTAGGAGCTCACCTGATAGCTCAACTCCTTGAGCCAACTCACCTTGAGCTCATCTTGTAGCTCACATGTAAGCTCACCTCAAAGATTGCCGATAAGCTCACCTTTGAGCTCACTTGGGAGCTCACTGAGTAGCTCACCTAGGAGATCAGCTAGGAGCTTGGTAAGTAGCTCACCTAGGAGCTCATTGAGCAGCTCAACTTGAGCTTTCCTAGAAACTCACCTAGGAGCTCACCTGACAGCTCACCTTGCCCATCTCACCTTGAGCTCACTAGGAGCTCACCAAGTAACTCAACTTGAGCTCACCTAGAGCTCATCAAGTAGCTCACCTGAAAACTCACATGGGAGCTCACCTGACAGCTCACCTTGCCAACTCACATGGAATCTCACCTATCAGCTCACCTTGCCAGCTCACCTTGAGCTCACTGAGGAGCTCACCTTGCCAACTCATCCTTGAGCTTGTCTGGTAGCTCACCTCAGAGTTCATCGAGCAACTTGCCAAGTAGCTCACCTAGGAGCTCACCTAAGAGCTCACCTGGGAGCTTTATCTAACAGATCACCTGGGAGCTTCCTAAGTGCTCACTTGGGAGCTCACCTAGAGCTTGCTAAGAGCTTTGCTTGATCATTCACTTGTGACCTCATCTGGGAGCTCACCAAGTAGCTCACTTGGAAGCTCACCTAGGAGCTCACCTAAGTAGCTCACCTGGGAGCTCTTCTAGGAGCTCAATGATCAACTCAAGTTGAGCTCACCAAGGAGCTCATTGAGTAACTCACCTGGGAACTCACCTAGGAGCTCACCTGATAGCTCACCTTACCAACTCACCTTGAGCTCACCTTGCCAAATCACCTTGAGCTCACCTTTCCAACTCACCTTGAGCTCATCTGGTAGCTCACATGTAAGCTCACCTTAGAGATTACTGATAAACTCACCTTTGAGCTCACCTGAGGAGCTCACCAAGTGGCTCACCTAGGAGCTTGGGAGCTCGGTAAGTAGCTCACCCAGGAAACTCATCCTAGTAGCTCAACTTGAGCTTTCCTAGAAACTCACCTAGGAGCTCACCTGACAATCTCACCTAGGAGCTCGCCTTGAGTAGCTTACGACTAGGAGCTCACCTAGTGAGCTCATCAAGACAGCTTTCACCTAAAAACTCACATGGGAGCTCACCTATACAGCTCACCTTGCTAGCTCACCTTGAGCTTGTTGAGGAGCTCACCTTGCTAACTCACCTTGAGCTCATTGGTAGCTCACCTTGGAGCTTGATGAGTAGATCTTGCCAAGTAAGCTCAATTAGGAGCTCAACTAACAGCTCACCTAGGAGCTCACGGAGTAGCTCACCAAGTAGGTTGACTTGAGCTCACTTTTGAGCTCACCTGAGTGAGCTTGCCTTGGGAACTCACTTGGGATCTCACCCATGTAGATTCACTTAGTGAGCTCACCTTGGCAACTCACTGGAATAGCTTTCCAAGCATAGCTCACTTGGGAGACTCTTCTGGGAGCTCACCTGATCAGCTCACCCAGAAACTCACTTGGGAGCTCGTTAAGTAGCTCACCTTGGGAGCTCACTTGAGCTCACCTTAAGGAGCTCACCTTGCCAACTCACCTTGAGCTCTCACCTTACCAACTCTCCTTGAGCTTTCCCTGGTAGCTCAATACCTCACCTTAAGCTCATCTAGTAGCTTGCACAGTAGTTTGAACTCAGAGCTCATTGATAAGCTCACCTTTGAGGACCTCACTTAGAGCTCAAGGAGTAGCTCACCTTGGAGCTCATGGAACATCTGGAAAGTAGCTCACCCAAGCTCTTCTGGGAGCTCAGTAGCTTGAGTTGAGCTCACCTTGGGAGCTCATTGAGGAGCTCACCTAAAAACTCGACCTGGGAGCTCACCTTAAGCTCGCCTTGGAACTCACCTTGAGCTCACCTTGCCAGACTCACCTTGAGCTCACTCAGGAGCTCACCTATAAGCCATCACCTCAGAGATTACAACTGAGTAGCTCACCTTTGAGTTCACTGAGAAGCTCACCAAGTAGCTCACCTAGGAGCTCACTAGGAGCTCACCTAGTAGCTCAGCTCACCAAGAAACTCACTTGAGCTAGACTTGACTTGAGCTTGCTCAAGAAACTCACTTGAGCTTACTTGGGAGCTCAGCCTTGCCAGTTCACCTAGAGCTCACAAATGGAGCTCTCTAAGTAGCTCACCTTGAGCTCTTCTGGGAGCTCACCGATTGGGAGCTCACCGAATGAGCTCACCATGGGAGTAGCTCACCTAGTCTAAGAGCTCACTAAGTAACTCACCTGGGAGCTCACCTAATAGCTCACCTGGGAGACTCACCGAGTAGCTCACCTAGTAGGTTGACTTGAACTCACTTGTGAGCTCACCAAGTAGCTCACTAAGGACCTTACCTAGGGAGCTCACCAAGTAGCTCACTTGGGAGCTCACCTAGAAGCTTCACCTCTGGGAGCTCACCAAGTAGCTCACCGAAGTAGCTCACCTTTGAGCTCTTCTAGGAGCTCACTGATCAGCTCGAGTTGAGCTCACCTGGAGCTCATCAAGTAACTCACTGGGAACTTGCCTGGGAGCTCACCTTGCCAACTTCACCTTGAGTTCACCTTACCAACTCACCTTGAGCTTAGCCTTGCCAACTCACCTTGAGCTCATCTGGTAGCTCACATGTAATCTCACCTAAGAGATTACTGACAAGCTCACCTTTGAGCTCACCTAGGAGCTTACCGAGTAGCTCACCTAGGAGCTCAGCTAGGAGCTCAATAAGTAACTCACCTAGGAGCTCATTAAGATGCTCAACTTAAGATTTCCCAAAAACTCACCTAGGAGCTCACCTGATAGATCACCTTGCCATCTCACCTTGAGCTCACCCAAGGAGCTTACCAACTCGCATGCTCGACTTGAGCTTACCTTGTCCTCATATGGAGCTCACTTAAGGAGCTCACCTTGCCAACTTCACATGGGAGCTCACCTCATAGCTCACCTTGCAAACTTCATGGGAGCTCACCTAGTCAGCTTAAGCCTTGGAGCTCACCTAAGAGCTTTTTGAGTAGCTGGTAGCTCACATAAGATTACAACTCACCTAGGAGCTCACCTGAGTAGCTCACCAGTAGGTTGACTTGAGCTCACTTGTGAGCTCACCTGAGTAGCTCACTGGGAACCTCACATGGGAGCTCATCTAAGTAGCTCACTTGGGAGCTCACCTAGTAGCTCACCTGGGAGCTCGCTCAAAGCTCAGCTTGCCAACCTTCACCTGGGAGCTCTTCTGGGAGCTCTACAACTTCAACTCAAGAGCTCACCTAAGAGCTATCTCAATTGGGAACTCACCTTGAGTAGCTCACCTGGGAGCTCACCTAAGTTAGCTCACCTGGGAGCTTTGCCTTACCCTTAGCTCACCTTGGGAGCTCACCTATAAAAGCTCACCTGAGAGATCACCTTGACTTGAACTCACTTTGAGCTCACCGAGTTAGCTCAACCTAGGATCAGCTTAGATCTCAAAGAGCTTAACCAATAGCTCACCTTTGTTAGCATTGACTTAGGAGCTTTCTAAGTAGCTCACCTAGGAGCTTGCTGGATAGCTCACCAAGTAGCTTCACCTAGGAGCTCTTCTGGGAGCTCACCGAGTAGCTCATCCAGTTGAGCTTGACGCTCAAGAGCTCATCAAGTAACTCACCTGGGAACTCACCTAGGAGCTCACCTGATAGATCACCTTACCTAACTCACCTTGATCTCACATTGCTGAGCTCACCTTGAGCTCGACTTGCCAACTCACCTTGAGCTCATCTGGTAGCTCACCTGTAAGCTCACATGAGTAGATCACTTGACAAGCTTGCACTAGGGAGCTCACCTAGCAAGCTCACCTAGGAGCTTGGCTGAGGAGCTTGCTAAGTAGCTTGACTTGAACTCAGTCTGCGAAACTCACCTCAGAGTTCACCTGACAGCTCACCTTTTGACTTTAAGCTCACCTAAGAGCTCACCTAAGAGCTCACTGAGAAACTTGCACTGATCAACTCACCTTACACCTCACCCAGTAATTCACTATGGGAGCTCACCTTGAGCTCAGCTAAGGATAGCTCACCTTACCAAATCACCTTGACCTCATCTTAGTAGCTCACCTCAAAGTTCATCAAGAGAGCTCACCAAGTAGCTCACCTAGGAGCTCACTGAGTAGCTCTCTTAGTAGCTTGACTTGAGCTCACTTGTCAGCTCACTTGTGAGTTGGTCGAGAAGCTCGCTAGGGACCTCACCTGGGAACTCACCAAGTAGCTCACTTAGAACCTCACCTAGTAGCTCACCTTGGAAGCTCACTAAATAGCTTTCCAAGTATCTCACCTTGGATCTCAGCTCAATCAGATTGAGTTGAGCTCACCATAGGAGCTCACTAATAGCTCACCGTGCCAGCTCACATTGAAACTCACTGAGGAGCTCACCTTACCAACTCTCTTGAGCTCATCTAGTAGCTCACCTTGGACGTAGCTCAGAAAATATGCCAAGTAGCTCACCTAGGAGCTCACCTAACAGCTCAGCTCATTGAGAGCTCTCCTAAGCTATCGCCTAGGAGCTCACCGAGTAGGTTAGCTTGAGCAAGTAGCTTGGGAGCTCACCGAACAGCTCACTTGGGACCTCACCTGGGAGCTCACCAAGTAGCTCACTTAGGAGCTCACCTAGTAGCTTTCCTGGGAGCTCACCAAATAGCTCTCCAAGTAGCTCATCCTTGGAGCTCTTCTAGGAGCTCATCGATTAGCTCGAATTGAGCTCACCCAGGAGCTCATCAAGTAACTCACCTAGGAACTCACCTGGGAGCTCACCTAATAGCTCACCTTGCCAACTCACCTTGAGCTCACCTCTACTAGCTCACCTGTAAGCTTTCCTTGCCAACTTTCCTTGAGCTTGCCTTTGAGCTCACTGAGGAGCTCACTGAGCATCTCACCTAAGGAGCTCGGTTGGGAGCTTAGCAAGTAGCTCACCTAGGAGCTCATCAAGAGTAGCTCAACTTGAGCTTGCCAAGAAACTCACCTTAGGAGCTCACCTAACAGCTCACTTGTCTACTCACTTGAGCTCTCCCTAGGAGCTCACTGAATAACTCAATTGAGCTCATACAAAAAGCTTGTCAAGTAGCTCACACTAAAAATCAAATGGGAGCTCACCTAACAGCTCACCTTGCCAAATTCGCATGGGATCTTACCTATCAACTCACCTTGAGCTCGATTCATCTAGGTAGCTCACCTTCAAGTAACTCACCTAGGAGCTCACCGAATAGCCCACCTAAGATTTCACCTGAGCAGCTCACCTAGGAGCTCATTGAGTAGCTCACCTAGGTTGACTTGAGCTTGCTTGTGAGCTCACCAGTGAGATTTCTGAGTAACTCACCGAGGACCTCACCTAGGAGCTCACCAAGTAGCTCACTTGGGAGCTTACCTAGTCAGCTCACCTAGGATCTCATTGAATAGCTCAAAAAGTAGCTCACCTAGGAGATCTTCTGGGAGCTCTTCGATTACCTTGAGTTGAGCTCATCTGGGAGCTCATTGAGTAACTCACCTAGGTAACTCACTTGGGAGCTAGCCTGTTAGCTCACCTTGCCAACTCGACCTTGAGCTTGCCTTACCAACTCACTTGAGCTCATTTCTAACTCGCATGTAAGATCACCTTTGAGCTCACCTGGAGAGCTCACTGAGTAAGCTCACCTAGGAGCTCAGCTGGGAGCTCGGTAAGTAGCTCACCGAGGAGCTCATCAAGTAGCTCGAGTTGAGCTTGCCTAGAAACTCACCTGGGAGCTTGCATGACATCTCACCTTGCCAACTCACCTTGAGCTTGCACCAAGTAGCTCACCTTCACCGAGCTTGATTAGGAGCTTGTCAAGTAGCTCACTTGAAAACTCACATACAAGCTCACCTGATAGCTCACCTCACCAACTCGCATGGGAGCTCACCTATGAGCTCAACTTGCCAGGAGCTCACCTTGAACTCACCTTGAGCTCATCTGGTAGCTCACTCTCAAGTTCATCGATCACCTAGTAGCTCACCCAGTAGCTCACCTAACAGCTTACCTAGGAGCTCACCTAATAGCTCACCTGGGAGCTCACTGAGTAGCTCTCTAAGTAGGTTGACTTGAGCTTGCTTGTGAGCTCACTGAGTAAGCTCATTGAGTAAATCACCTAGGAGAAATCACCTTGGAGCTCACCATGATAGCTCATCTTACAAATTCACCTTGAGCTTAGACCTTGCTAAGTAACTCACCTTGAGGTCACCTCATAGAGTACTCACCTTGAGCTAATTAAGTAGCTGCAAAATTCACCTTCCTGGATTATCTGAGCTCACCTAGGATCTCTTCTGGACCTTTTGCCGATAGCATTACAAAGTTGAGCTCACCTAGGAGATTATTCAAGGCAACTCACCTGGGAATCACTTGGCGCATCTCTTGTGTTAGCAACTCACCTTGGTAACTCACCTTAAGCTCACCTTGCAAGCTTACCTTGAGCCCAAGGCGCATGCTCACCTTGAGTCATCTATAGCTTTTGATGCGAGCTTGTCGAGTAGCTAACCAAGGATCTCACCTGAGTGGGAGCTTTCACTGAAAAGCTCACCTTACTGATGCAAC
The DNA here is from genome assembly GCA_019776745.2 of Taxus chinensis. NCBI lineage: Eukaryota > Viridiplantae > Streptophyta > Pinopsida > Cupressales > Taxaceae > Taxus > Taxus chinensis. Next base: position 904,844,063 of record CM034151.1, on the reverse strand, counting down.
TTCATTTCGACCTGTACCAAAGGGCGCAGTGTTTTCTTGTAACATCCTCATTTTATACATTAGAACAAGTAATTTTTTTTTTTTTGATAAATGCATCCTGGTTCTAAATACATAATTTAGAACTCACAAATCAAATAACCATTCTTATAACAAGATAACCATATGCAGCTGTAATGACTCGGAGTACCTCCGATCTATTCATTCCATGACTCGGTAATCTACCGATCTATTCATGAGTAATAAGAGTTGGCATTTTTATTTAACACTTCACTCTTGCGGTTCTCTTCCCTATTCTGGGATTCAGAATGCTCTGTCCAAGGAACCTATCTGAATAATTGTTACCATTATTCATCGGCATCTCATCCCTTAGACTAGGTGACTTAGGACAACACAATCAGCAGCTTGCGATACTTTGGCCAAAGATTTGAAACATACTGCTTATGTCTCGTATTCCTTAACGGCATACTCGTCAATCTGGAATATGCCCTTCACCCCATTCTTATGTTATGTAGAATGTCTTATACTGACTTCTGTCAGTCCCTCCTATCCCAAGTTATTCACTCAGAAACGGATTAGTAAGGTGACAACGTTATATGGATGCTCCACGAGGATTAGGGATACGATGACATACTGGGTCAACCCTAGTTAAACCAGTGTGTCAAGATACCCCGAGTCTCCTAGGGAAGCCTTATAACGTGACCACATTCCTAATCGGTCCAAGAGTAACTTGTTCGAGTTTAAGGTGTAAATCTTAGCGATCAATGCAAAGGGTGTCATCATAAGTCACCTGCATTGTTGTATCTTCGAGAAGATCCTAATCTTCTCGGAGGTACAACCCTGCAGTTGACTTGTGCCGTTAACCTTTAAATCCACCTCGAAAAGATCTACTTATTAATAAAAGTGTTACGCATACGTTGAGTTTAAATTATATTATAAGACGCTCCCTTAAGGTTAGTCTTTCCCAATCCCTGGATTCCTCACCTTAGAATGACCTTCCTCAATAAAACCCATTACACAAGAGAAGTTATTAAGACTAGAGGTCCCATCAAGGAGTTCTTAGAATATACATAATTCTAAATCAACGAAATTGGACAATAACTCATAAACCTTCACATGAGATTGCCCTCCAAACCCCATTTTTTCAGGTTTATATCAGTTCTCATAACTGAATTTATATCATACTTATTAGTATCAAGATATAAATGATTAAGAATCCAATTAAATGTTGTCCTGTCATTAATCAAGACTAGGAATTAATAATTTAATTCAGCTTGTTTAGCATTCTGCTTAGGTTTATTTTAACCCTAGCTTCTAGAAAGACAATGATCTAAATTTAAATTTAGCTTTAGATAGAACAAATTAGAACTACTAAACACTCATAAGTATTCAATCACATATTCTTGCAAGCTTACATTGATAATCACAAAAAGTCTCCAAGTTATACAATAGATAACAATGCTCTCAAGATCATATTAACCGAAGAAGGTCAACTATCCAAAATAAGAATACAAACACATAAGTAACAAATATCTTATTTCTATTCCTTTCAGAACTATATCAAATACATTTTATGCATTCAGCATACTTGATACAATACTCAACAGAAAAGGAACATCTTTCCACATATAGTACATTTAGAGAATCAAGCTGTAATTCATCATAAAACCAAATTAAACAATCTGAACATCCTATCATATCTGCATGCTTTTACCACTTACGGCAACCATCTGCAAAAATTGTCAACATGGGTCAGTTCGATGAACTGAGCATGATAAGCACTAACTCTTAAAACAATTGCAATCCGTCAATTGTTTTCATTAAACACCCTGTTTAAATGATATAAAATCACCAAACAAGTAAACATAATTCAGACTATACTCTTAGGAATATATCATGTCTATAACGTGTAATAATAATTTTCGTTACAGAGTAGTCTATATACCTTCTCAAATATTTCATCAAAATATTAGGGATCAAGAAGAACAAAAGTATCTAAGCAATTATTCATTGTAAATCCCAAGATGAACAGTAACATCAGACAAATCATTATATTCAACTTAAAAAAAAGAGGAATATCATATCAATCCTGATACCGTCATTATGTAAAAACAATTACTAGATGTTAGTTAAACAATTATATCAACTTATAATTTACAACAGAAGAGAAATAAACAAATTTTACATGTTTCCCTCTGAACTAGCTCATGACTGTACCGTCTTTCCAAAAGCAAACGCATTCACCTTAATACACATGCAAATAAATCAGTCGAGTCCATCAACAAGCACCACAGTTTTGTTAAAACTTAAAATAAAGAAACTACTGGAGTAATAGCAGTACAGACCCTCTTGCCAAACAATGGTGTCTATCTACCAAACAGACTCCAGTATGACCTTGCGCAAGAAGCGACAGACAAGAAGATAAACACTGCCATCACCTGTTGAGGTGCAGTCGACAATTCCTAAGTTCAATCAAGCTCCATGAATAGATATCCATGCAAAGAAGATGTAATCATTCTCAAACATGACAACAATCCCTCTCAGCAACCTACAGCTCGCATTCTAATCCTCTACTACACTGTAAGGCTTTTAGATTCAAGGTCGAAATCAAAGAACTTCTCTTGTTATCGCAATAAAAAAGAGACTCCTTGAAATCATTTAAGCAATGACGTTTCCCTATGACTATGCAGAGAGATTTTTAAACATGAAATCCACGCAACATGCACAGCCACATCTAACTGGAATGTAAACATGAAATAAAACATAACATAACATATATAACATAGTCACTTCTAAACGCATTCAGAGTTGAAAGTATGGTATTCACGACCTACTTTATACAGAAGCCATAATACATGATGTCAAGCTAACTTAAAGAAAACCAACAAAGCCAAAAACATTACATGTTACAAACTCAGGCTTATACAGAAAACAGTGACACAGATTACCATTCAAGGATTTAAAACTAAATCCCGATAAACAGTATTCATTAGTATAAAGCTTTTACTAGAAGCCGATATACAAAGATATCTTCCCATACTCAATGAACCCAACCAGTGTCGAAAACAATAGTAAACTAAACAAGTCTTAATTTGAAGCAGGTACTGTAGTTACCTAGAAAGAATTCAACTGAGTCCCGAGCAACAGTTTATCAAGGTAAATAATAAACAATGATTCCCAACTGTGCCAACTATGATAAACATTAAAAATCAGGCTTAAGCACAAATACTGATTTCATAACAAGGAATTCCAACTGAAGTCTCTACCAAAATTCTCGAACAAGCTTACACAGAAGGAAACGTAACAGTACACCCAGGGAGTCTGTACCAAAATTCATTACAAATAACAGAGGTTGTATGACCTGTTACTTCTACAGACTCCAACGAAATCAAATTACCAATATTTAAAGATATATCTAAATCTTCAACAGTGGTCCATAATATACGAATCATTCAATTGGACTCCACAGAGTCATTTCAAATAAAATAATCATATATATAAATCAATACTATCAATGGGTTGAATCCCCATAACCTCCAACGCAAGGGAAAAACAACTCCACAGCAAGGTCGTAATGAATACTGATAACACAGTAGTTATCTCATTCACAATAACTATAAAAATTTCATAACGAAACCCAACAAGAATCAATAACCACCACTAAATAATAACCACAACAGATCTTACAAAAGAAAAGGTCAATTAAACTGAACAATCAAACAAATGTCCATCAGTATCCCTTCTGACAAGTATCCACAACAAGACATCAACGAAAAGTATCAATCAACAAGCATCACAATGTAGCCTGTACCCATCAAGAGAACAATTTATGGGCTCTCACAGAGCAGGCCTAGCATACATTCTACTTTCATATATTTCGCATATTTAAGCCAAAATGCAAAACACAAAGAAATATAGCAACAGTTTGAATTTAATAAACACCCATCAAGGGTTAAATGAAAAATCAAACCAGCATGAAGATACAGTACCAAAATCACACAAGACAACCATAGAAAATCATCTATTTCCATAAATCATTTGAACAGAGTTGTTCTAATGAAATCACTTGAAAGAAGAGCAAGATTTTTAAAGGTTAGGGCCTAACATGCCTGGATATTTTCTCAAAATTCTCGAAGCAGACCACTGAAAGAGCTCGGACTTTCTTTTCCTTTTCCAAGTTAGAGCTACCAACAAAAATTTTGCTATCTCCATGACATATATATTTTCCTTTCGAGAGAAAAGAGCTAGTTACACTCATACTTTCCATTCAACACCAAGAAGACTGGTGCAAAGAACCAGTGATCAGGCAAGAGGGAAAACCGGAGCGCTTGAAAAACCAAACAAACTACTAATTTTCCATTTTGCATGCCTTCCCGTGAAACCCGAGCTCGAAGACTGAGTTCATAAATGGAATTTACTCCTAATTTCCCACTCAATTTCCATTGCCACCGACCACCATAGTTGGCGATGGATAAATGACCAGTTCGAAGACCATTTCCAACTTTGGTGACCTGCCACGTCAGCTCTAGCTAGCCGTTTCTAAAACTTCTACCAAATTACCTATCCCTTCATACTTATCCCTTGCAATTAATGCCATAGAAACTGCCGCCCATGGTTTGTACACCCTTCCATAGGTCCCCTTTCTTCCTTGTTCATTAGTTAGGTTAGTAACTTAGGTTAGGATTTAAGATAACGTTTAGTCTAACCTCATAGCACATAGATACTAACTTATGAACATTAGCTCTATAGCCTAGGCCTAGGTTAGATTAACACTAATCTAACCCTTAGGTTATAGTTTAGTTTTAGGTTACTAACCTTAATAAATGTCCAGCTTAGGTCTAACATTCCAAATGCTCAGAAAAAGACCTACAACATGCATTCTCGAACAAGGTTAACTCTTGTACTGCCATTAGGCTACAAAATTGTATGTAACTGAATTATTACCTGGTCCACAATCAAGACCTTCCAGATATATTTCAATATCAGGAAACAATCCATTTAACAAGATCAACCTGCATTATACTCTAGACTAGCTTAATCAATGCATCCAGACCTTGCAACCTGTTCAAGGCTTGTAATTTTAATTTATTATGAAAAAATTAAAGAAATACTTGGATCAATTCCACTGATCCAAGGCTAGGTCTTATAGATGGATAACTCCATAATTCATTCTGAGATCAGATTAAACTCAAGTTTCAAATGAAAGAAATAAAAGAGTCCAATCATATTCCGACTCAGTCAAAGATCTGTAATTAGCAAAGAAGATACAGTACATATCAAGTATGACTTCTCAATCAAGCGACACATCCTTTTTACAAGAAATCACATATCAACACTTGTATGCTCAGGAGGAAGTAACAATAGTTCAAGGTGTTACATGCTTCCCTCCTAAAAAGATTCATCGTCCCGATGATTACATATTTGGTTAACTTTTAGGTCAACCAATTTATCAGTACACATAGAATGTGACTATTTCTAATTTGAATAGTTCCAGAAATCAATGTCACAGCATAATTTATTCAACCTAAATAATGTTTGCCTTCATCTGGCTTTCATAAATACTTTAAAAAAAAATTTCATAAAAGAATGTTTTTTCAACATATTTCATTCTGTTGAAAAAGAGAAGGAAAAGCAATTTTCATCTCTTCCAGATTTTCCCAAGTTGCACTTTATTCGTTAAACTGGTCCCACTGGACCTTACATTGTTGTATTTCACGATTTCTCAAATGCAATTGGCGAGTTTCCAGCACTCCTGTGGGTTTAACCATGATTATTCCTGGGTCTTGGACTTGCAAGGAATTCCAATTTAAGACATGTGAAAAATCTGAAATGTATTTCTTAAGTAAAGAAATATGGAAAACAACATGCATGCGAGACAAAGCAGGTGGTAATGCTAATCAATAAGCTACAGGATTGATTATTTCGATAATTTTGAAAGGTCCCACATGAATCAAGGTGACAACTTGGCAGCCTTCCCAAAAGTTATAGAACTCTTTCTGGGTTTAACATGAAGAAAAACTTTCTCACCAAGCTCAAACCTTATGATCAACCCACTTAAGGTTAGTATAGCTCTTCTACCTATCTTCTGTTTCCTTTAATCGTTCATGAATCAACTTTACTTGTTGTTCCATTTCAGTGAGGATTTTTGGTCCAATTACCACTCTATCCTCAATACTATCCCAACTAACAGGAGTTTTGCACTTCCTTCCCTAAAGTTCTTCAAAAGGTGCCATTTTAAGAGATGAGTGATAAGTGTTGTTGTATGTGAACTCAACTAATGGAAGATACTCTTCCCATTTATACTGTTGATCCATGCAATACATTCGCAACATATCTTCCAACACTTGATTTACTCTCTCAGTTTTTCCATCCGTTTCTGGATGATATGCAGAACTAAATTTTAGTTTTGTTCCAAGAGCTATATTTAGTGTTTACCAAAATCTTGATGTCATTCTAGGATCTCTATCAGATATAATCAATTCTGGTACACAATGTAACCTAAAAATTTCATGTGCACGAATCTTTTGGCCAACACTAGTGAATCATCCTTTAGATTTCTAGCGATGAAATGAGCTACCTTAGTTAGTTTATCTACAACTACCATGATAACATCATGTTTATTCCTAGACATAGGTAACCCTTGTACAAAGTCCATGCTTATTACTTGCCATTTGTACTGCGGTATGCTATGGGGATATAATAGTCCAGCAGGGTGCATGTTTTCTGCCTTAACCCACTGACATTCCAGGCAATGAGTCACAAAATCAATAACATCTTTTTTCATACCTTTCCAAAAGTATTGTTGTCTTCAGATCTGCAAGCATTTTTGTGATACCCGGGTGTCCAGAGAAGGGTGAATTATGAAATTCAACTAACAACTTTTTTCTCAAATCATTTAGCATAAGTACCTATACCCTGTTTTCATAACGTAAGATTCCTTCATTATCAAAATGAAAACCTTTATACCTTTCATCTTTTGGTTCTGCAGCAAGTGCTGATTTTACTTGCTAAAAGTATGATATCTAGATTCTGAGGCACTTTTTATCTCATCCCTAAACTGAGTTCTTAATGTTATAAGAGCAGAAATGTGCTTCCTATGAGTTAGAGCATCTGCTACTCTATTCTCTTTTCCATTTGATGTAGCTAATATCAAAGTCATATTGAGAAAAAAACTCTAACCACCTTCTCTGTCTGGCATTTAGATTAGGCTGAGTGAAAATATATTTCAGTCCTAAGTGATCAGTTTTTAACTCAAAAGGTTTCCCAAGTAAATAGTGTCTCCAGGACTTGAAGTGCATGAACAATGGCAGCAAGCTCCAAATCATGAGGGGCATAATTTAGCTCATGTAACTTAAGTTTTCTACTTTTGTATGCTATGACTTGATCATTATGTATAGCAAAACACCACTAAGGCCTTCCCCAGAAGCATCAGTTACAACTAGTAAAGCTCCCATTAGGGTCTGGTACAACTAATATAGGTGTTGAAGTCAACTGGATCTTTCAAACTTTTGAAAGCCATTTTCGCACTTATCATTCTAAATAAATTTATTATCCTTCTTCTGCAATGAAGTTATTGGTGCAACCACTTTAGAAAAATCCTTAAAAAAAATTCTATAATAACTAGCAAGGCCCATGAAGCTTCTTACTTCATGTACATTCTTTGGTGTAGGCCACTCAGTTATTGCCACTATTTTTGAAGGATCCACAGCAATTCCTTCCTTACTAATGACATGACCCAAATAGTGAACTTCTGTATCAAAGAAATAACATTTTCATAACTTACCATATAAATTTCTTTTCCTCAAAATTTCTAAAACTATCTTCAAATGCTCATTGTGCTCCTCAACACTTTTAGAATAAATGAGAATATCGTCCAAGAATACAAGTACAAACTTGTCCAAATATTCTTGAAAAATATTATTCATTAAGTTCATAAAAGTATGCGGGTGCATTAGTTAATCCAAAGGGTAGAACCGTGAATTCATAATGTCCGTACCTTGTTCGGAAAGCTGTTTTATGAATATCTTCTTCTCTAATCCTTAACTGATGATAACCAGATCGAAGATCTATCTTAGAATAAACCACTGCTGCCACATGTATCTGATCAAATAGATCGTCGATCCTTGGAAGTGGATATATGTTCTTGATTGTTGCTTTGTTCAACATCCGATAATCAATACACAGCCTAAGTGTTCCATCCTTATTTTTCACAAATATTACAGGCGCTCCCCAAGGTGAAACACTTGGTCTAATCAAACCTTTAGACAAAAGTTCTTGCAATTGTGCCTTAAGCTCGACTAACTCTGTAGTAGTCATCCGATAAGGTGCTTTGGAAATAGGTTCCGTTCCTGGTTTGATTTCAATGGTGAATTCAAATTCCCTCTTGGGTGGTAACCCTGGTAATTCCTCCGGAAAAACATCCTTGAAACTTTGTAACAGAGGAAATCGTTTCATGGAATCACCATCTTCTTCTGAAACATTTAGATATCTTTACTGCATAAAGGATACATCCTTTGTTTTTAGCCTTTTTAAGCTGCATAGCTGACAATTTTCTAACTGAAATTTCCCGTTTCACCCCTTGAATCTCTGTTGTTTCCAGTTGATCATCTAAACATCTTATGTTCTTTTCATAGCAGTCTACTTTTGCTTTATGGTCAGCTAACCAATTGACACCGATGACAATGTCATAAGATCCCAAAGGTGTAACATAGAGGTCAACTTCCAGTGGAAAAGTTAGGTAAGTCAAGGACTGCCCCAAAAAGACACATACTCACTGTATGAACAGAGTTATTACCATACTGTACAGTCCAAGATTTATCCATTTTTCCAGCTTTTCTTTTAAGTTTAGAAGCAATTTTATTAGAAATAAAACATTCAGTAGCTCCTGTATCAAAAAGAATAGTGACAGGTATGCCAAATAACTTACCCGGAACTTCTATAGGTGTCACTTGATTTTCAGCTTGCTTGTCTGCTACTGCAGCATGTATCTTATGCTGCTGATTACGATCATCCTTCTTCAAAGGGCACTGATTTGCATAGTGGTCTTTGCCACAATTGTAGCAGCCTCCTACAGGTCCCTTTTTAGGCTCAAAATTACCTCCAGCCTTGTAATTATCACGTTGTCCTCCATAGGGCTTCTGCCCATTGTTATAATTTTTGGCAAAATTATCCCTTACATTTCCAGCAGGCTTATTTGCTACTGGTTTCTTACTATTATCCCCTGGAAACTTACTTTTGTTTCCAAACTTTTTCCATGGTCCCTTTTTGGGTGCAAGAGAGGTTGAAGAAGGGTTTGCAATCTTCTTCCGCACTTCCTCTTTATGAGCAGAAATAGCCTTTAATTTCTGTTCTTGTCTTATGGCCTTTTCAACAACTCCTTCCATAGTGGTTGGACTGTGAACATCGACCTCTCCCCCTATCACGGGATTTAATCCCATGATGAATTTCCGTATTCTGAACTTCTCGTCAGTTTGATACTACGGTACATACTTGAGGAGTTTTGTAAACCACTCCCAGTATTCAGTTACCGTTAGCTTCCCTTGAGCTAAGTTCTGGAATTCTGTCATTTTCTGATCATAGAAAAGTTATGGCAGCCAACGTTGCCTAAAATAGCCTTTAAATTGATCCCAAGTAATATTGGTCTCATCAATATTTAGCTCAACTTTATGGCTATCCCACCACGAAGATGCTTCGTGGGAAAGTTGATAGGCTCCCCAAATAGCTTTGGTTTCCTCTGAGAAGTTTCTTATTGCAAAGTACTTCTCCATTTCGCTGAGCCAGTTCTCAGCTCCATCTCCTAATGTGGTGCCATCATACTTAGGTGGACTTATCCTTTTTATATCATTAGTGAGTTCTACTGCCAACCTGGCCTTTTTGTTTTCTGGTTGGACAGGTGCATTTCCAGCATTAATATCAACACCCACATCAGGGTTGTCCTTAGGAGGTTGCTGATTGTTATTACCAACTTCTTCATCCTCCTCATTTCCCATCACCTTGCTTGTTCAAGTACAGCCAAAGTGATCTCTTGTGTCCAATAGGGCAGCAAGGATCTCATCAAGTTTTTGGGTTGTTACCGCCCCTCCTTCAGGTGGAGCATTATTCACAATGTTCCCCCTTGTTCTAACCATTTTCTGTTACAAGAAAATTCAGGTTTTTATCAGATTATGGACACAATAGGTCCAAGAGCTGCAACCTTCAGCTCTGATACCAAGATGTAACATCCTCAATTTATACATTAGAACAAGTAATTTTTATTTTTATTTTTCATAAATGCTTCCTGGTTCTAAATACATAATTTAGAACTCACAATCAAAACAACCATTCTTATAACAGATAACCATATGCAGCTATAATGACTCGGAGTACCTCCGATCTATTCATTCCATGACTCGGTAATCTACCGATCTATTCATGAGTAATAAGAGTTGGCGTTTTTATTTAACACTTCACTCTTGTGGTTCTCTTCCCTAATCTGGGATTCAGAATGCTCTGTCCAAGGAACCTATCTGAATAATTGTTACCATTATTCATCGGCATCTCATCCCTTAGACTAGGTGACTTAGGACAACGCAATCAGCAGCTTGCGATACTTTGGCCAAAGATTTGAAACATACCGCTTATGTCTCGTATTCCTTGACGGCATACTCGTCAATCTAGAATATGTCCTTCACCCCATTCCTATGTTATGTAGAATGTCTTATACTGACTTCTGTCAGTCCCTCCTATCCCAAGTTATTCACTCAGAAATGGATTAGTAAGGTGACAATGTTATAGGGATGCTCCCGAGGACTAGGGATACAGATGACATACTGGGTCAACCCTAGTTAAACTAGTGTGTCAAGATACCCGAGTCTCCTAGGGGCAGCCTTATAATGTGACCACATTCCTAATCAGTCCCAGAGTAAAAATTGTTCGAGTTTAAGGTGTAAATATTAACGATCAATGCAAAGGGTGTCGTCATAAGTCACCTGCATTGTTGTATCTTCAAGAAGATCCTAATCTTCTCGAAGGTACAACCCTGCAGTTGACTTGTGCCGTCAACCTTTAAATCCACCTCGAAAAGATCTACTTATTAATAAGGTGCATTACGCATACGTTGAGTTAAAATTATACTAAAGACGTTCCCCTAAGGTTATCCTTTCCCAATCCCTGGGTTCCTCACCTTAGAATTACCTTTCATATAAAACCCATTACATAAGAGAAGATATTAAGACTAGAGGTCTCTGTCAAGGAGTTCATAGAATATACATAATTCTAAATCAACGAAATTGGACAATAACCCATAAACTTCACATGAGATTGCCAACCAAACCCTTTTAGGTTTATATCAGTTCTCATAACTGAATTTATATCTTACTTATTAGTATCAAGATATAAAGTGATTAAGAATCCAATTAAACGTTGTCTTGACTTAGATCAAGACTAGGAAGTAATAATTTAATTCTAGCTCGTTTAGCGTTCTTGCTTAGGTTTATTTTAACCCTAGCTTCTAGAAAGACAAGTGATCTAAATTCCAATTTAGCTTTAGATAGAACATACTAGAACTACTAAACAATCACAAGTATTCAGTCACATAATCTTGCAAGCTTACTTAGATAATCACAAAATGTCTCCAAGTTATACAATAATAACAATGCTCTTCAAATCATTCGAACCGAAGAAGGTCAACCATCCAAGATAAGAATACAAACACATAAGTAGCAAATATCTATTTATCATTCCTTTCAAGCTAATCAAATACATTTTATGCATTCAGCATACTTGATACAATACTCAACAGACAAAAGAACATCTTTCTTCATGTAGTACATTTAGAGAATCAAGTTGTAATTCATCATAAACCAAATTAAACAATCTAAACATCTTATCAGATCTGCGTGCTTTTACCACTTACGGCAACCATCTGCAAAAATTGTCAACATGGGTCAGTTCGATGAACTGAGCATGATAAGCACTAACTCTTAAAACAATTGCAATCTACCAATTGTTCTCATTAAACAACCTGTTTAAATGAACATCATTTCACCAAACAAGTAAACATAATTCAGACTATGCTTTTTGTAATATCAAACATGACTATAAACGTGTAACTTCATATTATAGTTACAAATTAGTCCTAGATACCTTTCAAATATTTCATTCAAAATATTAGTGACCAAGAAGAACAAATGTATACTAAACAACTATCCATCTGAATCCCAAGGACAGCAAACATCAGACAAACCAATATATTCAACATTAATAAAAGGAATATCATAACATTCATGATAGCTCCATCAGTATGTTAAAAACAATTCCAAAATGTTAGATAAACAATTATATCAACTTATACTTTACAACAGAAGAGAAATAAACCGAGATCATTCACATGTTTATCCAGAACTAGCTCATGACTTGTACCGTCCACTTCCAAGAGTAAAGCATTCACCTTAATACACATGTGAATAAATCAGTCGAGTTTCCACTAGGAAGAGACCACAGTTTTGTCAAAATTCACTTATAATAAATTGCAACTTACAGTAACAGTAGCTCTCGTGCCAAGGACAATGATGAATATCTACCAAATAGACTCCACATGACCTTCCACACGAAGCGACAAACAAGAAGATATTCAACTGCCATCGCTTGTCTATTTAGGTGCAGTCGAAAGCTCCTAACTTCAATCAAGCACATGACTAGATATCTACAGCAACAGAAGACGTAATCATGCTCAAACACGACAACAATCCCTGAGTCAAAACAATTAACTACATACAGAGCTCACTCGTAATCCCTACTAAAACACTGTAAGGATTTTAATCCAAGGTCGAACACACTCAACATATCCCCCTTGTTGCTCCATACAGTCAACAAGAGACTCAAAACATATTAAGCAAATGATGTTTAAACTATGAAGAGAGGATTCATATGACAACAAAATCCACGATCAACATGCATAGCCACATCAAACTGTAATGTACAGAAAGGAAACATAACATATTACGTATTCACATTCAGTGAATGCATCAAAGTTGAAACATATAGCTATTCACGACCTAAAATAAAGCATGTCATAATACAAGATGTGACAGCTATTTAATACATATAGGAACCCAACAAGGAATCAAAAGTCAATATCAGTGTTCATAACTCAGGCTTACACAGAAGCAGATACACCAGGTTACATATCAAGGATTCACAAACTGATTCCATAACAATAGTATTCACAAAGCTTTTTCAGAAGAATAAAACAGATAACATAAGCCATTAAAGATTACAACAGGAGTCTCAAACAATGGTAAATATTCAAAAAACCCATCTTAATTGACAGAAGTTGACATACTGATTCATACTGTAACACAAGCAATTTATCAAATGAGCCTCTAACATACCTTATTCACAAGCTGAACTCAACACATGATAAACATAGAAATCATGGCATTAACACACAACTGATCTAACAGAACTTCCAAAATCTCATCCATTATTAAATGAAGGATTCCAACAGAAAAATAACAGTACTCACCAGGGATGTTGAGCTCGCTAATTCAGCTCAAGTTGAGCTCATAACCAGGACTTGTTCAAGGACTCCAACTGGGAACTCACCTGGGACCAATATATTACACATATATAAAGCTTCTACAGTGAGTCCAATAGTGCACGAACTCATTTCAAGGACTCCACAGAGTCATTTCAAATAAAATAACATATATTATACATCTAGTAACTCAACATAAGTTAAATCCCCATAGGAGCTCAACTACAAGGAGGGAAAAAGTAACTCACATAGAATTCTCGCATCAATACTGCTAACACAGTAAGTTATCTATTCAACATAACTATAAAAGCTTCATAGGAAACCCAACAAGTATCAGTAACCACCACCTAGCAATAACCATGACAAGCTTACAAAAAGTTGCAATAGAAACTGAACAAGCACACCAATGTCCATCAGTATCCTTTCCGAAAAGTATCACAACAAGAGCTGTGGACAAGTATCAACAACAAGCATCGACCTTCAAGTAGCTATAAACAGCTCATAGCAAGCATCACAGTGGGAATCACTTCAAGTATTCATGGGCAACTTGCATAGTAGGATCTCAACAACATTCTTTTCTTGCAGCTACATTTCACATAACCTTAAGCCAGAATGCAAAACACAAAGGAAAATAGATAGCTCAGTTCGAAACATTCCAACAAGGTCCATCAAGGGTTAAACTGAAAAAGTCAAACTCAATTCCATAGGAAGATACAGTGCCAAAATCACACAAGGAGCTCACCATAGAAACCATCTATTTACATAAATCACTTGTGAACAGAGTTGTTCTAATGAAATCACTTGAAAGAAAGCAAGATTTTTAAAAGTTAGGGCCTATCATGCCTAGGATATTTGCTTAAAAATCTGAAAGAAGACCTCTGAAAGAGCTCGGAGCTCTTCTCTTCTTTTTCCAAGTTAGAGCTCACCAACAAGAAATTGTTATAACTCCATGACTTATAAATTTTCCTTGCCAGAGAAAAGAGCTAGATACGCTCATACTTGCCATGCAACACCAAGAATAGACTGGTGCGAAGAACCAGTGATCAGGAAGAGGGAAAACCGGAGCGCATGAAAAACCAAACAAACCATACTAACTTTCCATTTGCATGCCTTCTCACAAGTGAATCCCGAGCTCGACTAACTGAGTTCATTGCATTATCTCCAAATTTCCCACTAAATTTCCATTGCCACCGACCGCCATAGTTGGCGATTGACAAGTGAAATCAGTTCGAAGACCATTTCCAAATTTGGCGACCTGCCACGTCGGCTCAAGTTAGCCGTTTAGCAAAACTTCTACCAAATTACCTTCCCTTCATACTTATCCTTGAGCATTTAATGACATAGAAACTGCACACCCATGGTTCGCACCCATCCATAGGTCCCCTTCATCCTTGTTCAATAGTTAGGTTAGTAACTTAGGTTAGGATTTAGGATAACACCTAGTCTAACCTCCATAGCACATAGGTAGTTACCTAAGGAGCTCACTGAACATTAGCTTTAGCCTAGGTCTAGGTTAGATTAACACTAATCTAACCCCTAGGTTACAGTTTAGGACCTTTAGGTTACTAACCTTAATAAATCCAGTCTAGGTCTACCTTTCATATCACTCATAAAAAGAACCTACAACATAACATTCCAAACAGGGTTCACTCCTGGGAGAATGCCAATAGGCTACCAAATTATATGTAACTGAATTATTACCTGGTCCACATCAAGACCTTCTTAGATATTACAATATCAGGAACCAATTCATTTAACATGATCAGCCTGAAGTTATACTCCAGACTAGCTTATTCAACTGCATCCAGACCTTGCAACCTGTTCAAGGTCTATAATTTTAATTCATCACGAATAAAGATTAAAGCAATCACTTGGATCAATGCATCACTGATCCAAGGCTAGGTATTATAGATGGATAACTCCATAATTCATTTCTGAGATCAGATTAAACTCAGGTGTAAAATGAAAGAAATAAAAGAGTCCAATCATATTCCTGACTCAGTCAAAGATCTTCAATCAGCAAAGAAGATACAGTCCATATCAAGCATGACTTCACAATCAAAGGAACACATCCTTTTTACAAGAAATCACATATCAACACTTGTATGCTCAGGAGGAAGTAACAACGGTTCAGGGTGTTACAGAGCTTGCCTTGTCAACTCACCTTGAGCTCACCTTCAGTTAGCACCTTAAGCTCACCTCAGAGATTGAGCTCACCTAGTAGCTCACCTCTAGTTTGCTCATAGTAGCTCACCTAAGATCTAGCTCACCTCAATAATAGCTCACCTAGGAGCTTGTTAAGCAGCTTGACCTCGAGGAGCTTCACCTAGGAGCTCATCGGATAGCTCAGAAAGTAGCTCACCTCAGGAGCTCATCTGAGGAGCTCACTTGAGATCAGCTCAACTTGAGCTCACATGAGAGCTCTCGCTAAGTAGATCCCACTTGAGAACTCAAATGGGAGCTCACCTATCAAGCTCACCTTGCCAACTCACCTAAGGAGCTTGCCTTGAGGATCTCACCTTGAGCTCACTTTGAGCTCATCGTAGCTCACATCAGAGTTCATCGAGCAGCTTGCCAAGTAGCTCACCTAAGAGCTCACCTAATAGCTTACCTGGGAGCTCACCGAAAAGCAATCTAGGAGCTCACCAAATAGTTCATTGACTAAGAGCTTGCACTTGTGAGCTCTGTGAGCAGCTCACTGGGGAACTCACCTGGGATTGCACCAAGTAGCTCACTTGGGAGCTCACCTAGCAGCTCACCTAGGAGCTCTATGAACACCACCAAGTAGCTCACCTAGGAGCTTGTTCTGGGAGCTCACCGATCATCTCGAGTTGAGCTCACCTGGGAGCTTGTTCGAGTAACTCACATAAAAACTCGCACCTTTTTTCTAGAGAGCTCGCCTTGCTTGCCAACTCACCTTGAGGAGCTCACCTTTCCAACTCACCTTGAGCTCACCTTAGGAGACTCACCTTGAACTCACCTGGTAGCTTGTCATATGTAGCTCACCTTAGGAGTTAGCTTGAGTAGGAGCTCACCTAAGTAGCTCACCTGGGAGCTCACTAGAAGCTCACCTAGTAGCTCACCGAGTAGCTCAGAAAGTGAGCTCACCTGTGAAGCTCACCTGAGAGCTCACCTTGCCAACTCACCTTGAGCTCACCAAGAGCTCACTTGTAGTAACTCAACTTGAGCTCACCTGGGAGCTCATCTTGAGCTTAGCAAACTCACCTAAAAACTCACATTGGAATTGCTAGTACCTTTCCTAGAAATTGCATGGAGCTCACCTATCCAACTCACCTTGCCAGATCATTGCTGATAAGAACTCACCTTGCTAACTCACCTTTAGCTTATATGATAGCTCATCTGTAGGAGCTTCCTAGGAGCTAAGCTCTTAGCAAGTAGCTCACCTAATAGCTCACCTTGAGCTCACCTGAAAAGTTTACTTGGGAGCTCACCTGACAAGCTTACCTTGCTGAGTACTTGACTTGAGCTCACTTGAGCTCACTGAGCAACTCATTGAGCTATCTTGCCTAGGAGCTTATCAAGCAGCTCACTTGCTAACTCACATGGGAGCTCACCTGATAGCTCACCTTGCTCAACTGGAAACTGTTCACCTGGGAGCTCACCTTGTCAACTCACCTTGAGCTCCCATGAGGAGCTCACCTTTAGCTCTTCTGGTACTCACCTTGAGAACTTGTCGTAGTAGCTCACCTAAATTTCACCTGAGTAGCTCAACTAACCTTGAGCTCACCTGGGAGCTCACCTGAGACCTCACTGAGTAGCTTGCCAAGTAGGTTGACTTTATCGCGCTTGTGAGCTCACTGAGAGCTCACCTTTCCAGCCTCACCTGGGAGCTCATTAAGTAGCTCACCTTAGGAGCTCACCTAAGCTTACCTAGGAGCTCACCTAATAGCTCACCAATTAGCTCACCTCAGATCTCTTCTGGGAGAAATCACCGATAAGCTCCAAGTTGACTAGAGCTCACCCAGGAGCTTGTGGACTCAATGAGAACTCACCTGGAAGCTCCTCCTGACAACTCACCTTACCAAAACTCACCTTGAGCTCACCTTGACAACTCACCCTGGAGCTCACTGAATAGCCTTGCCAACTCACCCTTGAGCTCTTCTGGTAGATTGCATATGTAAGCTCAAGCCTCAGATGTTCACCCAGGAGCTCTGGAAGTAGCTCACCTAGGAGCTCATCAAGTAGGAGCTCAACTTGAGTAGCTCACCTTAGCCAACTCACCTTGGAGCTCACCTAACCAGCTCACCTTGAGCTCACCTTGAGCAGACTCATCTGGTAGCTCACCATAAAAGCTCACCTAGGAGTTCATTGCCTTGATAAGCTCACCTAATTGAGCTCACCTTAGAGCTCACCCAGAGTAGCTCACCTAGGAGCTCAGTTGGGATCTTGGTAAGTAGCTCACCCCAGGAACTCATCAAGTAGCTCGACTTGAGCTTACTCTAGAAACTCACCTGGGAGCTCACCTGACAGATCACCTTGCTAACTCACCTTGGAGCTTTCCTATCAGCTCACCTTAGTAGCTCACCTTGAGCTCATCTGGAGCTCACCTTAGGAGCTCACCTTGAAAAGCTGAGTACACTCACCAACGGAGCTCACCTGACAGATCACCTAAGCCAACTCATATGGGAGCTCACCTAACAGCTCACCTTGGAGCTCACCGAGAAGCTCACCTTGCCAGTAGGTTGACTTGAGCTCACCTTATGAGCTCACCAAGTAGCTCACCGGGGACCTCACCTAGGAGCTCACCAAGTAGCTCACTTGGGAGCTCACTAGTAGCTCACCTGGAAGCTCACCAAATAGCTCGCCAAGTACTTGACCTAGGAGTTCTTCTGGGAGCTCGTCCAGATCAGCTCGAGTTGAGCTCACCTAGGAGCTCATTAAGTAACTCACTTAGGAACTCACCTAGGAGCTCACCTGATAGCTCACCTTGCCAACTCACCTTGAGCCTCACCTTTCCAAGCTCACCTGTAAGCTCACCTTAGAGATTTCAGACAACTCACCTTTGAGCTCATCTGGTAGCTCACATAGTAGCTCACCTCAAGAGATTGTCCGAAAAGTAACTCACCTGGGAGGATTCACATGAGTAGCTCACGTAGGAGCTCAGGACACAACTCACCCAGGAGCTCAGTCTAGCCAGCTCGACTTGAGCTTTCCTTCCCAACCTCACTTAGGAGCTCACCTTGGTAGCTCACCTTGAGCTCACCTAGAGAGCTAACTAAGCTACCTCAATTTGAGCTTGACCTTGGAGCTCGTAAAGTAGCTAACCCAAAAACTCACATGTGGAGCTCACCTAATAGCTTTCCTAGCCAACTCGCATGGGAGCTCACCTAGTCCAGCTCACCTTACCAGCTTTCCTGAGGAGCTCACCTTACTAACTCACCTTGATCTCATCTTGTAGCTCACATGTATATCTCAGCTAGGAGCTCGCTAGAGCAGCTCAACTAAGCAGCTCACCTAGGAGATCATCATGTTGAGTAGCTCAACTCTCATGAGCTTTCACTTGGACAACTCACCTAGTTAGCTTGACTTGGAGCTCGCCTGTGAGCTCACCTTCGGGAAGCTTACTGAGAACTTGTGCTTGAGATCACCTAAGCAGCTCGACTTGGATTAAAAACTCACACGATAGCTCATCTAGTTTGTATGACTTGTAGCTTGCCTGGGAACTCTTCATGGGAGCTGACGTGATCAGCTCAAGTTGAGCTCACTTGAGGAGCTCATTGAGTAAAATCACTTGGGAACTTGTCTGGGATCTTGCCTAATAGCTCACCTTTCCAACTCACCTTGAGCTCACTGGTAGCTAACATGTAAACTCACCTCAGGGAGCTCACCTTTGAGCTCACCTAGGAGCTCATCCAAGTAAGCTCACATTAGTAGCTCGGCTGTTAGGAGCTCGGCAAGCATCTTACCTCAGGAGCTTGTCTAAGTAGCTCACTTGAGCTTACCTAGGAGCTCACCTAGGAGCTCAGAAAGTTGCTCACTTAGGAGCTCACCGAGCAACTCACCTTGCCAGCTTGCAACTGAAGCTCACTTGGGAGCTCACCAAGTAGCTCACTTGAGCTCACACTTGAGCTCACTTGAGGAAGCTTTCTCAAGTTCAGCTCACATGGGAGCTCACCTAGGAGATTGAGTAGCTCACCTGGGAAACTCACATGGGAGCTTGCACCTTGCCAAGTCAACTCACCTTACCTTCAGAGTTCCTTGAGGATCTCAGCTTATCAACTCGCCTTGATCTCATAAGGAGCTCACCTCAGAGCTAAAAGCTCACCTTGAGCTCATCTGGTATAGCTCACTTAGGAGCTCATCTGAGTAGCTCATTCCAAGTAGGTTGACTTTGAAGCTTACTTGTGAGTTCATCAAGTATCTCACCAGGGACGTTACCTTGAGGACCTCGCCAAGTATCTCACCTTGGGAGCTTACCTACAGAGCTCACCTGGGAGCTTGACCTTGAGCTCACCTGGGATCTCTTCTAGGAGCTCACCAATAAAACTCACAGTTGGAGCTCGCCCGGGAGCTCATTAAGTAACTCACATGGGAACTCACCTAATCAGCTCACCTAAAAGCTCACCTTGCTCAACTCACCTTGAGCTCACCTTGCCAACTCACCTTGGAGGTTCATCAAGGTAGCTCACATGTAAGCTCACCTTAGATATTGTCTAACAAGCTCACCTTTGAGCTCACCTGAGAGCTCACCAAGTAGCTCACCTAACGAGCTTGGCTTGGAAAAACGTAGCTCACCTAGGAGCTCACCGACGTAGGTTAACTTGAGCTTGCCTGAGCTCATTGGGGACCTCACTTGGGAGCTCACTTGCTCATTTGGGACTTGCAACTTGAAGCTCACCTAGAAGCTCACCGAGCAGCTCACTAGTAGCTCACTTGAGCTCTGCTAGAGCATCTCCAACTCGAGCTCACATGGGAGCTCATCAAGTAACTCACCTTGGAACTCACTATGGGAGCTCACCTATCAGCTCACCTTAAGCTCTTCTAAGGAGCTCACCTTGATCAGCTCACCTTGAGCTTGTCTTGTAGCTCACCTTGGAGCTCATCAAGTAGCTCACTCACTTAGGATCTACTAACAATTCACCTGGGAGCTCACCTAACAGCTCACCTTAGGAGCTCACTGAGCTCAGCTTGCCAAGAAGCTCACCTTGAGCTCACTTGTGTAGCTCACATGAGTAAGCTCACCTAGGGACCTCGCCAACAGGAGCTCGCCAAGTAGCTCGACTTGGGAGCTCACCTAGTAGCTCACCTTCAGGAACTCACCAAATAGCTCACCTTGTAGCTCACCTTGAGAGCTCTTACCGAGGAGCTCACCTAGATCAGCTCAAGTTGAGCTCACTCAGGAGCTCATCGAGTAACTCACCTAAGGGATCTCACAGCTCATCTAAGCTCACCCTTGAGCTCACCTTGGCAAACTCACATGGGAGCTCATCTAATAGCTTGACTTGTAGCTCACCTTGAAAGACTTGCCAGGGAGTTCACCTTACCAAGCTCACCTTACCAGCTCACCTTGAGTAGCTCACCTCAAAGCTCTCCGAGCCAGCTCGAGCAAGTAGCTCATCCTCAGGAGCTTGTCAAGTAGCTTGAGATTGTCCAAAACTCACCTGGGAGGTTACCTTGCTACTTGAATGGGAGATCACCTTGCCATCTCACCTTGAGCTTGCATAAGAGCTCACCAAGCCAGCTCAACTTGAGCTCACAGTAGGATCTCATATTTTGTCAAGTAGCTCACCCAAAAACTCACATGGGAGCTCACCTGACAGCTCACACTAGAAACTCACTGTGTAGGTTTACTTGAGTCACCTGTGAACTTGCATTGTCAAGCATGACCTTGAGCTCACTAGGAGCTCACCAGGGGATGCTCAACTTTCCACTTGGGAGCTCACCTAGAAGCTCACCAAACAACTTCATCGCCAAGTAGCTCACCTAGGAGCTCTTCTTGGGAGCTCACTGATCATGCTCAAGTTGAGCTCATCCAGTTGGTTGAGCTCATTGAGTAACTTGACTAAGAACTCACCTTGTTCAGGAAGCTCATCATGGGAGCTCACCTAACAAGCTCACATGGGAGCTCACCTTGCTAACTCACCTTGAGCTCACCTAAGGATCTCACCCTTGCCAGCTCACCTAGAATAGCTTGTCATGTAGCTCACCTAGGAGATTTCGTAGGAGTATCGCTCATCTCGATTTGAGCTCACCTAAGAGCTCAGCATGAGTAGCTCACCTAGGAACTCACTTGTGAGCTCATCCAGGGACTCACTTAGGAGCTCACCAAGAAGCTCGACTTGGGAGCTTGGTCCTTGAAACTCACCTAGGGAACTCACTTGAAAACTCACCTTAAGTAGCTCACCTTGAGCTCTTCTAGGAGCTCACCAATCAGCTCGAGTTGAGCTCACCTTGAGAGCTCATTGAGTAACTCACCCAAAGTACTCACCTGGGAGCTCACCTAATAACTTACCTTGCCTAAGCTCACCTGGGCTCAACTGCTAGCTCACATATAAGCTCACCTCACAACATTACCGACAGTAGCTCGTTTGGGAGCTCACCTAAGAGGCCACTTGCATTGTAGCTCACCTGGGAGCTCACCTTATGAGCTCATTGCAAGTAGCTCACCTAGTAGCTCACTTGGGAGCTTACACAAATAACTCACCTGGGAGCTCATGCTGACCAGCTCGCGAGTATGTTGAGATCTCACCTGAGAGCTCTCCAAGTAGCTCACTAATCACCTAGGATCTTCACCAAGTAACTCAAACTCTGGGAGATCTTCATGGGAGCTCACCTGATCAGCTCGCGTTGAGCTTACCTAGGAGCTCGAATCAAGTAACTCACCTTGCCAGCTCACCTTTACCAGCTCACCTTAGGAGATCTCACCTTGCCAACTCACCTTGAGCTCATCTTGTAGCTCACATGTAAGCTCACCTTAGAGATTATTGATTAGCTCACCTAAGAGCTCTTCTGGGAGCTCGCTGATTAGCTTGAGTTCAGCTCTTGGCTAGGAGCTCGGTCGAGTAACTCACCTTGGGAGCTTGCCTAAGATCAATCTCAACTTGCCTTGCCAACTCAGCTTGAGTTCACCTTGTTAACTCTGCCTTGAGCTCACCTATGTAAGCTCACCTTAGACATTACCGATAAGCTCACCTTTGTAGCTCACCTCGAAGCTCACCTAGGAGCTCACATAGAAGCTCAGCTAGGAGCTCAACAAGTAGCTCACCTAGGAGCTCATTTAGCTAACTCAACTTGAGCTTGCCCAAAAACTTACTTGGGAGCTCACCTGATAGCTCACCTTACAAGCTCACCTTGAGAACAACTTAGGAGCTTGAAGCTCACTGAGTACCTCTCGACCTTACCAGCTCACCTGAGAGCTCATAAGGTAGCTTACCTGGAAACACTCACATTGAGAGCTTGCCTAAGTAGCTCACCTAACAGCTCACATGGGATCTCACCTATCAGCTCACATTGAGTAGCTAGCTCAAGTAGCTTGCATAGGAACTCACCTAACCAACTCACCTAACAGCTCACCTAGAAGCTCACCTAATGCTCAGAGAAGCTCATTGAGTAGGTTCACTTAACAGCTCACTTGTGAGCTCACTAAGTATCTCACCGAGGGACGTCTCCTGGGAAGCTCGCCAAGTAGCTCCCTTGGGAGCTCACCTAGCAGCTCACCTGGGAGCTCACCCTGAATAGCTCACCAAGTAGCTCACATGGAGAGCTCTTCTGAGGAGCTCAACTAACACCTCAAGTTGAGCTCACCTGAGAGCTTAAGTAATTTACATGTAACTCACCTATGGAGCTCACCTAACATCTCACCTTGCACAACTCACCTTGAGCTCATCCTAGGATTTTGCTCGACATCTTGACCTTGAGCTTGCCTTGGAAAAGCTCACCTTTGAGCTCACCTGACTAGCTCACCATTGCTAGCTCACCTAGGAGCTTGGTAAGCTGATTTCCCCGAAACTCATAAAGTAGCTCACCTGACAGGATCTCATCGATGCAGTTCTCACCTTGAGCTCACCTAGGAGCTCACCTTGGGAGCTCACCTGATTAGGTCAACTCGACCTAGATAGCTCACCTTAAAAACTCACCCAAGGGAGCTCAGCATAACAGCTCACCTAAAACTCACATGGGATCTCACCTATCAGCTCACCTTGAAGCTCATCACCTTATAGCTCACCTTGAAACTCACATGGGAGCTCACCTCAGAGTTGAGCTCAATGTAGCTCACCTTAAGCTCACTGAGGAGCTCACCTTACCAACATGCGTACTTGGGAGCTCACCTGAGTAGCTCACCTAGGTTGAGACCTCACCAAGTAGCTCACCTAAGGTACCTCACCTGGGAGCTCACCTAATAGCTTCACCTAGGAGCTCACCTAACTACTCACCTAGGAGCTCACCAAGTAGCTCACTAAGTAGCTTGAATTGAGCTCTGCTTGTGAGCTCACCGAGCAGCTCAGTAGGGACCTCACCCGGGAGCTTGACCAAGTAGCTCACTTGGGAGACTCACCTAGTAGCTCTGCCTTGGAGCTCACTGAACAGCTTGCACTAAGTAGCTCACCTGAGAGCTCTTCTGGGAGCTCACTAATCAGCTCGAGTTGAGCTTACCGGGAACTAACTCACCTGAGCTCACCTTGCCAACTCACCTTGAGCTCATCTTTCCAAACTCACCTTGAGCTCATCTAGTAGCTCGCATGTAAGCTCACCTCAGAGATTACCAACAAGCTCACCTTTGAGCTCACCTAGGAGCTCACCGAGTAGCTCACCTTAGGAGCTTGGCTGGGAGCTCAGACAAGCAGCTCATCTAAGAGTTCCTCGAGTAACTCAACTTGAGATTACCCAGAAACTCACCTAGGAGCTTACTTGATAGCTCACCTTGCTAGCTCACCTTGAGCTCATACATAGAGCTCGGCTGAGTAGCATCAACTTGAGCTCACCCAAGGGAGCTCGTCAAGTAGCTCACTTGAAAACTTACATGGGAGCTCTCCTGATAGCTCACCTAGCCAACTCATGTGGGAGCTCACCTATCATCTCACCTTGAGCTCAGCTCAGGAGAAAACCTTGCCAACTCGGTGATGAGCTTGTACTTGGTATCTCACCTCAGAGTTCATCAATATTTTCAAGTAGCTCACCTAGGAGCTCACCTAACAGACTCACCTAGGAGCTCACCTAGTAGCTCATCTAGTAGGTTGACTTGAGCTTGCTTGTGAGTTCACCGAGTAGCTCGCTTGGGACCTCTTACGGGAGCTCAGAAAGTAGCTCACTTGGGAGCTCACCTAGCATCTCACCTAGAAGATCACTGAATAGCTTGTCAATTAGCTTACCTAGGACCTCTTCTAGGAGCTCGCCAATCATCTCGAGTTGATCTCACCCAAGAGCTAGTCGAGTAACTCACCTGGGAACTCACAACTCATCCAGGAACTCGTCAAGAAGCTCACCTAAAAACTCACATGGGAGCTTTCCTTACCATCTCACCTTGAGCTCACTGAGGAGACTCACCTTGCCAACTCACCTTGAGCTCAGCTCACCTCAGAGTTCATGGAGCCAAACTCACCAAGTAGCTCACCTGGGAGCTCACCTAATAGCTCATGTGAGTAGGTTTACTTGATCTCAGCTTGTGAGCTTGCCGAGCTCACCGGGGACCTCAGCTGGAGCTCGCCAAGTAGCTCACTTGGGAGCTCACCTAGCAACTCACCTGGGATCTCGCTGAATAGCTCACCAAGTAGCTCACCTGGGAGCTCTTCTGGGAGCTCTCTGATCAGCTCGAGTTGAGCTTGCACCTGAGAGCTTATCAAATAACTCACCTAGGAACTCACCTAGGAGCTCTCCTGAAAGCTTACCTTGCCAACTCACCTTGAGCTCATCTGGTAGCTCACATATAAGCTCACCTTAGAGATTACTAACATCTAACCTTTGAGCTCACTTAATGAGCTCACCAAGTAGCTCACCTAGGAGCTCAGCTAGGAGCTTGGCAAGTAGCTCACCCAGGTCCTTTTCGAGTAGCTTGACTTGAGCTTCCACTGAAACTCACTTAGGAGCTCACCTGATAGGTCACCTTGCCAGCTCACCTTGAGCTTGTCATAGGAGCTCGCCGAATAGCTCACACTTGAGCTCATTCAAGCAGCTCACCCCAAAACTCACATGGGAGCTCACCTGACAGCTCACCTTACCAACTCACATGGGAGCTCACCTATCAAGCTCACCTTGTTAGCTCGCCTTGAGCTCAGTAAGGAGCTCACCTTACCAAACTCATCACTTAAGCTCATCTGGTAGCTCACCTTTGAGTTGTCGATTGAACCAAGTAGCTCACCTGGTAGCTAAGTGGGAGCTCACCTGGAAGCTCACTTGCGAGCTAACCTAGGAGCTCAATGATTAGCTCACTGAGTAGGTTGACTTGAGCTCACTTGTGAGATTTCACCAAGCAGCTCACGAGGGACCTCACCTAGGATCTCACCAAGTAGCTCACTTGGGAGCTCACCTAGCAGCTCAACTTGGGAGGTCACCAAATAGCTCACAAAGTAGCTCATCATAGGAGCTCTTCTGGGACCTCGACTGATTATCTCGAGTTGAGCTCACCCATGGAGCTCGTACGAGTAAAGTTTTTAGGAGCTCACCTGGGAGCTCACCTGACAGCTCACCTTGCCAACTTACCTTGAGCTCACCTTGCCAACTCACCTTGAGCTCACCTTGCCAACTCACCTTGAGCTCATCTAGTAGCTTGCATGTAAGCTCACCTCAGAGATTGACTAACAAGCTCACCTTTGAGCTCACATGGCCAAGCTCACTGAGTGATCTTTCCTATTAGCTCACCTAGGAGCTCAAATGGGAAGATCACCTAAGCAAGCTCACCTTGCAGAAGATTATTTGTAGCTCAGCTCAGACTTGAGTAGCTCCCTAGAAACTCACCTGGGAGCTCACCTGACAGCTCACCTTATGCAGCTCACCGAGCAGCTTGACTTGAGCTCATACGTCCGTGAGCTCTGAAGTAGCTCACCATGAAAACTCACATAGGAGCTTACCTAAGTAGCTCACCCTGGGAGCTCACCTGGTAGACTCACCTGGTCACTTGCCTTAGTAGCTCACCTTGAGCTTGCTAAGGAGCTCACTTTGCGAACTCACCTTGAGCTCATCTGGTAGCTCACCTTGGAGTTCATTGTCAAGTATCTTGCCTAAGTCTCACCTGGGAGCTTATCTGGGAGCTCACCTTACATAACTCACCTAGGAGCTCACGGAGTACCAGACTCACCTTGAGCACACCTTGTCAACTTCACCTAGTATCTCATATGGTAGCTTCACTTAGTGAGCTCACCAAGTGAGCTCACTTAGGATCTCACTAAGTAACTCACCTGAGAGCTCACCTGGGAGCTTTGCCTTACGAATCTCACCTAGGAGCTTATCCTAGTAACTCACCTTGAGCTCACCTTGCAAAAACTCGCCTTGGAACTCACCTCATAGCTCACTTGTAATAGCTCACCTTAGGAGTTTGATGAGCATCTTGCCTTTAAGCTCAAGCAGGAGCTTCATCCCAGCAGCTCGAGTTGATCTGTCCAAGTAACTCACTTAGGAGCTCACCTGACAGCTCACCTTTCCAACTCTGCCCATGAAAGCTTGCACCTATGCCAGCTCACCTTGCCAGCTCATCTTTGAGCATGCATGTAGGAGATCACCTAGGAGCATTCACCTTGAGATCTCAGCAAGCAGCTCACCTGAGCTCAGCTTGTCAAGCAGCTCAAGTTGCGATTTCACCTAGGAGCTTGGGCATAGGAACTCACATGGCAAGCTCACCTGTGAACTCAACCAGTAGCTCAGCAGAGCTAACTCGACCTTGAGCTCACCTGGGAGCTCATCAAGTAGACTCACCCAAAAACTCACCTGGGAGCTCACCTGAGGAGCTCAGTCTTTCCAACTCACATAGGAGCTCACCTATCAGCTCACCCTTGAACTCGATCTTGAGCTCACTAAGAGCTCACCTTGCTAACTCACCTTGAGGTTTGGTAGCTCTTGCCTCATGAGTTTCGTCCATGCAACTCGACCTTGAGCTTGCACCTAGGATCTCATCCAATAACTCACCTAAGAGCTCACCTAGGAACTCACCTTGAGTAAATGGTTCACCTTTGAAATTTACTGGGAGCTCACCTAGTATCTCACCTGGGACCTCAGGCTGGGAGCTCACCAAGTAGCTCACCTTGGAGATCACTTAGCACTCTGTTCCTTGAGCTTCCCGGAATAGCTCACATGGTAGCTCACCTTTCAAAGTTCATCTGAGCAGCTCACCAAGTAGCTCACCTAGGAGCTCACCTAATAGCTCACCTAGGAACTCAACCAAGTAGCTCATGCTAAAAACTAGGTTGGAGCTCACCTTGATCTCAGGTTGGCTTGAGCTTGCTTGTGAGCTCACTGAGTAGCTCACCGGGGACCTCACCTGGGAAGCTCACCAAGTAGCTCTACTTGGGAGCTCACCTAGGAGCTCGCTTGGGAATAACTCACCAAGTCAGCTTGTCCTAGTAGAGATCTTCTAGGAGCTCACTGATTAGATTTGAGTTGAGCTCACCTGGAGCTCATTGAGTAACTCACCTGGGAACATCACCTTAGGAGGTCACCTGAAATCTCACCTTTCCAACTTCACCTTGAGCTCATTTGAGCTAGCCTCACACACCTAAGCTCACCTCAGAGATTGCTGAAAAGCTGAACTTTGAGCTCACTTGGTGATCTCACTGAGTAGCTCACCTAGGAGATCAGACTAGGAGCTCAGTAAACCAGCTCACCCAGGAACTTGTTGAGTAGCTCAACTTGAGCTTGCCAAAAAAATCACCTAGGAGATCACCTAGCAGATCTCACCTTGGTAACTCACCTTGAGCTCACCAAAGAGCTCACCGAGAAACTTAACTTGAGCTCACCTAGGAGCTCATCAAGTAGCTCACCAAAAAACTTGCATGGGAGCTCACCTGATAGCTTGCCTTGCCAACTCTGCATGGAAGCTCACCTATCAGCTCACCTTGCTAGCTTGCCTTGAGCTTGCTAAGGATCTGAACCTTGCCAACTCACCTTGAGCTCAGTCTGGTAACTTGCCTTAGAGTTCGTCCAGTAAAATCACCAAGTAGCTCACCTAGAAGCTCACCTAATAGTTCACTTGAGAGCTCACCTAACATCTCTACCTGGGAGCTTACCGTAATAAGCTAACCTTGGAGTAGCTCCGAGTAACTTGCCATGTAGGTTTACTTGAGCTCACTTGTGAGCTTGTCAGGGACCTCACCTAGGAGCTTGACCCAGTAGCTCACTTAGGAGCTTGCCTACCAACTCACCTAGGAGCTCACCGAATAGCTCGCCAAGTAGCTCACCTAGGAGCTCTTCTAAGAGCTCACTGATCAGGTCGAGTTGAGCTCACCTGGGATCTCTGTTGAGTAACTCACCTAGGATATCACCTGACAGCTTACCTTGCTAACCCTTCTAGAGCTCAACTTTCCAACTTGCCTTGAGCTCACCTTGCCAACTCACCTTGAGCTCATCTGGTAGCTCACATGTAAGCTCACCTCAGAGATTACCGACAAGCTCACCTTTGAGCTCACCCAATGGGAGCTCATCTAGTGAGCTCACCTAGGAGCTCGTCGAGCAGCTCAAGTTGAGCTTGCCTAGGAGCTTGTTAGAGTAGCTTGACTTGATATTTCTTGCCAAGAGCTCACCTGGGAGCTTGTGTGACAGCTTTTCTAGGAGCTCACCGAGTAGCTCCACTTGAGCTCGCTTGGGAGCTCGTCAAGCAGCTCACCTAAAAAATCATCATGAGAGCTTGCCTATAAGGTCACCTTACTATCTCACCTTGAGCTTGCTAAGGAGCTCACCTTTCTCTCTCTAAGGAGCTCACCTTGCTAACTCACCTTGAGCTCATCTAGTAGGTCATCCCAGAGTTCATCGAGTAGCTCACCAAGTAGCTCACCTGGGAGCTCACCTAACAGCTCACCTAGAAGCTCACAGAGTAGCTCACGAAGTAGGTTGACTTGACCTCACTTTTGAGCTCACTTGTGAGCTCATCGAGTAGCTCACCAGGGACCTTACATGGGAGTTCGGCATGTAGATCGCTTGGGAGCTCACCTAGTAGCTCACCTAGGAACTGATAAAATAGCTCGCCAAGTAGCTCATTTGGGAGATCTTTTAGGAGCTTTCCAATCAACTCGATTTGAGCTCACCCGAGAGATCATCAAGTAACTCACTTGGGAACTCACTTGGGATCTTTCCAAATAGCTCATCTTTCCAACTCAACTTGATCTCACCTTGCCAACTCTCCTTTAGCTCACCTTTCCAACTCTCCTTCAACTCATCTAGTGGTACAGATGTAAGTTGACCTTAAAGATTGCTGACAAGCTTACCTTTAAGCTCACTTGGGAACTCACGGAGTAGGTCACCTAGGATCTAGGTTGGGAACTCAGTAAGTAGCTTTCCTAGGAGCTCATATAGAAGATCAACTTGAGCTTTCTCAGGAGCTCGTCAATTAGCTCACCTGAAAACTTGAATGGGAGTTCACTTGACAGCTCTCCTTGCCAACTCATATTTGAGCTCAACTATTAGCTCACCTTCCCATCTCACCTTGAGCTCACTCAGGATCTCACCTTGCCAACTCACCTTCAGCACGTCTGGTAGATCACCTTGTTTCACTCGGAAAATGCTTCGTTCCTTATAGAAACAGATAAGGTTAGGGTTAGGAGGAATACCTATAGGATGTCGAGATGATGTGCGCGTACCGTAGAGAAAGATCAGGTTGACTGCGGAGAACTCCTTTTTGTCTGGGAAGGACTACCTGCAAATAAGAACACAAGACCACAAGATTTGATTAAACCATAAATGAGGAAACTGCCTTGGGCCCAGGAAATGTAAAATTTCCTTTCGAAGGTGGTCAGTTTCCCTGCTAACGTGAATTAACACAAAAGACTGTAAAATATCAATTAAATTGCTTGGCTGAACTGGGTAGGGGAAAGACTGTTTTTCTTGGTTTTTGATCAAAGGAACCGATGCCGGTTACCTATAACCGATGCCGGTTACTGATAACCGATACCGGTGGGTTCTAGGATCTTCTGGGCTAGTTGTGGAGTTTGTAATGGCAGGTTTTTGGATAGTTTTTTAGGAAATGGGATGGTTAGAAACAAAAGAATGATAGCTAGAGGCAATGGTGCGTTGGATAATGG
The DNA here is from genome assembly GCA_019776745.2 of Taxus chinensis. Lineage (NCBI taxonomy): Eukaryota > Viridiplantae > Streptophyta > Pinopsida > Cupressales > Taxaceae > Taxus > Taxus chinensis. The sequence goes on along the minus strand of CM034151.1, from coordinate 904,813,370 downwards.
ATTCAGAAACGGGTTTGGGAGGACTGTAATTCCAAAAGCATAAGAAATGTTATAATGGAGGACATGCAAGATATAACTTACTGGTTTTGATGAAGGTGCAAGTTGATCTCTTTTGCTGTAAACACGTCTAATATTTTCACTCGTCTCTACTTGGTCAAGTGAAGATCTGGACTCTGTTCCTCGTTCGTAATGCCCTCGCTTGATCCAAAAATCCTTTGACTGATCTCCCAAAATGAAATTCCGATCCGTTGTTTTGGTTTGAGGAGCCCATTTACAGGGAACCGATGGCGGTTGCGTAACCGACGGCGGTCGAGTAGGAACCGGCATCGGTAAGGAAAAAGTAGGCTATTTTTACTAAAATAGCCCACCTTCCCTGCTTTTCTCCCAAGAGATCAGTTGCGGGCTTGGTCAAGTGGCTAGAAGGTCGGATTTTGGTGCGAGTAAGGAGGCATTAGTTATGGATGTGAGTCTAGACCAAGTCATGGGTCTTAATTAGCTTAGTTTAGGGTTAGGGCTAGGTCATGATGAGGTGGCAAGGTGAGGTGGCGGGTAAGGTGATGTGGATTTATCAATTACAAGGTAATTAATAAATGATTGTGTAAAGTTTAGGTAATGAGGTTAGGTTGCGAAATGGGATGCGGGTCACAAGGGGTCGTGAGACACGAATTTGGTGTCTACATTAGCCCCTTATTGTCGTGTAGCTTGTTCTGTAAAGCTACGCGGACAATAATATGAAGTGGTTTCTCATGTTAAAGATATAGGTAATCCCCCTCAAATCTATCACAGATTGAGTGAACGGGAAATCAGGGATAGGGTTGATAAAGGGTATATGTGGTAGAGAGGATGGTAAGGTGGTGGGGTAGGTCCAAGGAAGCAGACGCATGTTGAAATGTAATAGTACGACTAGGGTACATGATTTGACTAGCAAACCAGCAATGTATAGGAAAAGGTCGATAGTTTATCCAAATAAGGGTGATATAATCCTGGTATCCAAGGCATAGGAAGTAGCTCCAGGGTATATAACAGGTAAGGTACCGGAACGTTTAGGCATGTTCGGCAGTACCAAAAGGTTGGTTTGGTTGAGATAAACGTCACGGTCTAGGTCTGGGCAAAGCTGGTCGATAGATCAAGTCAAGGACCCTAATCATGTGAAAACACGAACAGGTGAGCTCGATTGAATACAAGGTACATGATGGATGTATAAAAGAAAACGTTGATTGTGGGTATGGTATGGAAGTGATACGGCCTTGGGTCAGGTGGTGGCCCTGGGTCGGGCTAAATAGGTAGGGCGAGGCCTTGGGTCGGGCCAATTGGTAGGTTGAGGCCTTAAGTCAGGCTGAATGGTAGGTTGAGGCCTTGGGTCGGGCCAAATAGGTAGGTTGAGGCCTTGGGTCGGGCCAATTGGTAGGTTGAGGCCTTAGGTCGGGCCGAATGGTAGGTTGAGGCCTTGGGTCGGGCGAAATAGGTAGGTTGAGGCCTTGGGTCGGGCCAATTGGTAGGTTGAGGCCTTAGGTCGGGCCGAATGGTAGGTTGAGGCCTTGGGTCGGGCCAAATAGGTAGGTTGAGGCCTTGGGTCGGGCCAATTGGTAGGTTGAGGCCTTAGGTCGGGCCGAATGGTAGGTTGAGGCCTTAGGTCGGGCCGAATGGTAGGTTGAGGCCTTGGGTCGGGCCGAATAGGTAGGGCGAGGCCTTGGGTCAGGCCAAATAGGTAGGTTGAGGCCTTGGGTCAGGCCAAATAGGTAGGTTAAGGCCTTAGGTCGGGTCGAATGGTAGGTTGAGGCCTTGGGTCGGGCCAAATAGGTAGGTTGAGGCCTTGGGTCGGGCCAATTGGTAGGTTGAGGAAATGGTGTTCAGCAAGGGTGGATATAGGCGATGTTGGTGAAAAAGGGGCAAATGATAAATAAGGGCAAAAAGTGGGGTTGAGAATTGGGTAGAGAACCGATGTCAATTCTGCATGACCGATATCGGTTAAGGGATCGATACCGGTTTCTTAGGGCAAAATTAAACCGACATCGGTTAAGATCGAAAAACCTATAAAAAGAAAAATATGGCCTGTCATTGTCACTTTAGAAAATTTGCAAACCAAAGTGACTTGTCTGACGTGGAGAGTTGATTGGGAGGTTTATTAAGTGAGGTGTAGCTATTTGTTTGGCGGAGAGAGTTGAGAGGGATCGTCTGCAGCGTTTAGTTCAGCAGCTCCAAACGCAGGTGAATGAGACAAGAGGTTTGTTAGTGGTTGTGGAGTCACGGGCGGGGAGACTAGAGGCTGAAGTCCTCCATGCAAGAGGGCGTATTCATATGTTACAGGAGAGATTGGCAGATCAGTGGGCGGTACCAATAGCCATGGTACCTTTGAGGACAGAGAGGCCCGGTGAGAGGGGTCGACGATCACGATCATCACCTAGTTTGGGATGAGGCGTGAGGGTCTAAATAAATGTTAGCAAGGTATAAGAATAAATAAGAGTACCGACCTGCGCGTTGATGATATAGAAGATGTATTTGTTTAACATCTAACGAAAACGAGATATGTATGTTGATTTGCGTTATAATAATAAGAATGTTGTCGTTTTGAAGTGTAGGAAATAGAGTGTATGTAGTGGTAAGTGAGCTCAAGGGATGAGCAGTAGGTAGATAAGAAGTGATATAAGACTAATTTCACCAGTAGAATGGTCGAAGATGCAAGGCATTAAGGGGTTCAGGCTCAGGTTTACCATTAAGCGAAGCTAAACGATAAGTACCAGATCCATAGGTATGAGTGATTATATAAGGCCCAATCCAATTGGGAGCAAATTTTCCACGTTTGCTCTTTTCTAGTTTGGTTACATGTTGATTCTCTTTGAGGACAAGATCACCAACCTTAAAGGTACGCTCATGAAGTCGCTTATCATAAGCACGTTTAATGCGTTTTTGATAGATTTGAAGGTGATCAAGAGCTGTAAGACGGCGTTCGTCAAGAAACTCCAATTGGGCTAACCGCTCTTGGCGGAAATCATCGTTGGTGAGAATATCCTGAAGAGATATTCTAAGGGAGGTTATTTGTATTTCAAGAGGCAAAACAGCCTCGGTGCCGTATACCAAAGAAAAAGGTGTGGCATTAGTAGAAGTACGAATGCTAGTACGATAAGCCCAAAGGGCAAAGGGAATGTGATCGTGCCAATTTCTTCCAGATTCATTGACAACTTTCATGAGGATTTTGGTTAGTGTTTTATTAGAAGACTCGGCTTGCCCATTGGCTTGTGGATAGTAAGGTGATGAGAAACTAAGTTTGATACCAAAGTTGTCACAAAGGTCTCGTAACAACTTGTTTTTGAAAGATTTTCCATTATCTATTATCAGGCGGTGAGGAACACCAAAACGACAGATAATGTGGTGGTTAATGAACTCGACAATTTTTTCTTTTTTGATTGAAATGAGTGGAATAGCCTCCACCCATTTTGTGTAATATTCAGTCGCTGTGAGTATCCAACGGTGACGTTGTGAAGAGGTTGGGTGAATCTCACCAATAAGGTCTAAACCCCATTGTGAGAAAGGCCACAGATCTCGAGCGATCTGGAGTGGGTGGCTAGGAGTATGTTGAAGGTTGGCATGTTGCTGACACATAACACAATGCTTAACATATTCGTAGCAGTCGTTATTGAGAGTAGGACAATAATAACGAAGGCGAAGAATTCGTTTGGCCACGGCAAGGCCGCTAAAATGTCCACCACAAATACCGTCATGGACCTGTTGGATGGTATGAGTGGCCTCCATGCCAGTTAGACAGCGAAGGAGGATACCATCAAAGCCACGTTTATAGAGGAGTCCCCCCATGACAACATAACGTGAAACACTTTTAAGAAAAGCACGTTTGCCGTTACTAGTAAGGTCAGGTGGGAGGACAGAGATTGTAAGGTAGTCGTGAAATTGGTGGTACCAGGTATCCTGTGAATTAGTAGACACAGTATTTATCATACAAACTACCGGGGTTGAATAGGATGGGGCAAAAAGTTGTTGGACCACGACGAATAATTCAGAGTCAGTTGGCGCGGCGGGAATTTGCGAGGCTAAGCAAGCCATAGTATCCGTAAATTTGTTAGTGGAGCGGGGAATGGTTTGTATAGAATAGTGGGTAAATAAAGCTAGAAGTGATTCCACGTAGTGTTTGTATTTTTGAAGTTCCTCGTTTTTGCATTGGTAGACGCCCATAACTTGATTGACTACTAATTGAGAGTCGCTAAAAATGTTGATAGATTTGATACCTAAGTGTAATGCAACTTGGAGACCCAGAACAAGGGCCTCGTATTCCACTGTATTATTAGTGCAAGGGAAATCAAGTCGGAATGAAAGAGGCATAGGTTCAGCGTTGAGAGGAATGAGAACAACGCCGGCTCCTCCGCCGCGCTGGCATTTAGATCCATCGAAGAAGAGGGTCATTGGGTACGACTCCTCCGTGAGGGAAAGAGTAGCGATGAGTTCGTCGGGAAATGTGAAATTGGTAAAATGTTCCCCCGGTAAAGGAGCGTCCGCAAGTTGGTCTGCGATGGTTTGTCCTTTGATTGATTTCTGGTGGATAAACTCAAGGTCAAGGTCGGCGAGAAGCATGAGCCATCTAGAAATGCGTTGGTTCAGATGAGGTTTGGCGTACATGTAATGGATGGGGTCTGTGTTGGTGATGACGAAAGTCTTGTGATTTAGAAGGTAGTGTCGGAGTTTGGTGGCGACGAATGATAGGGCCAGGCACAATTTTTCTACATGTGTGTACCTAGTCTCATAGTCCACCAAAGTACGACTTATATAATAAACGGCTTGTTCGTGATGCTCAGAGTCACGATGTGCAAGCATGGCTCCTACAGCGTGGTCGGGTGGCGGAAAGGTAAAGGTAGAAAGGGCGGTTGTCTTGGGGTGGGATAAGCACGGGTGGCTGTAAGAGATAAGATTTGAGAGCTTCGAAGGCTTGGTGACATTCTTCGCTCCATTGGAATACAATATCCTTTTTAAGGAGGTGATGGAAAGGTTGACACCGATCCGAGAGTTGGGAGATGAAACGTCGGATAGATTGGAGCTTACCTTGTAAACTACGCAATTGTTTGAGATTTTTGGGTGGGGGCATTTCTAGGATAGCTTTGACTTTCGATGGATCGACCTTAATGCCACGCAAAGAGACGATAAAGCCAAGAAGTTTTCCCGAAAGAACACCAAAGACACATTTCTTCGGTTGAAGGCGGACAGAATATTGTAACAGGTGATCAAAAATAATGGTTAAAACATCGAGATGTTCACTACGATGTTTAGACTTGCCGAGAAGATCGTCGACATAGTCTTCAAGGATAGTGTGCATAATGTCATGAAAAATGTAGGTCATAGCCCGCTGATAGGTAGCACCAGCATTCTTAAGGCCAAATGGCATGACACGATAATAGAAGGTTCCCCAAGGAGTTATGAAGGCAGTCTTGTGTTGATCGGCAGGGGCAACCAAAATTTGGTTGTATCCTGAAAAGCCATCCATGAGAGAAAGCATTTCATGACCCGCAGTGAGATCAACAAGTTGATCAATACTTGGGAGGGGGAAGTCATCCTTAGGGCAAGCGAGGTTAAGATCCTGGAAATCCGTGCATATCCGAAGTCCCCCTGTCGCTTTCGTGACAGGTACGATGTTAGAAATCCATTGAGGATAGTCAATAGGCAGAATGAAGGAAACAGAAAGGAGTCGTTGGAGTTCCTCTTTGACCAAGAGAGCAATGCGTGGATGCATTTTTCTCAATTTCTGTTTGACTGGTTTGGAATCGGGGTTTAGGGTGATGTTATGGACGGCAATGGTAGGATCAATTCCTGGCATGTCAGCGTAAGACCATGCGAACGCTTGGTTGCGAGCACAGAGAAAGGTAGTAAAGGCGGCTTGTTCTGATGTGTTAAGGGATTGTCCAATCTTCACTATGTGAGGATCTTCCTCCGTGTGGATGTTGATTTCTATAGTAGATTCGTTCAGCATAGTTTGGGTTTCAGATGGTAGGGCGCGTTGAATATAAGAATCATCCGCGCCCAGGTAAGTGAGTATGGAGTCGTCATCCTGGCATTCAACAACATTAATCAAAGGCGAATCCTCTTCGATCATGTCTGGATATAGAAGGGGAAGAGAAGATGGGTCCTCATTATCGCGTTGATAAGTGAGAGGACCTATGAAGATAGCATTTATGAAAAAAAAAAAAGTTAGGAGGGATAGATTCAGGGTCCATCGATTCTGTGGGTGATGATGGCAAAGTAGGTGATGATGGTTCGGTAGGGGCAACGTCTTCCTCTTCCAGGATACAGCTGACAGGAGGTGTCTCTTGTGTAGGTGTTTCGGAAAAACCGAGACCACTGCGATCATTATGTTTGCGTGTGGTCACGGGAATGAGTGTATGTCGGCCTTGTTCGTAAAGGCCAAAACCAAAGCCTTTCCACGCACAGCGAGTCAAGAAGGTGAGGGGTGAAACGACGATTTGTCAAGTATTGAAAATCGGATTGGAAGGGAACCACACCAAGAGGAGGTTCAGGGGTAATGGAGGATGTGTCAACACCCCCATACGTTAGGTTAGTGCGGCAATGGGGTGGTCCGTAAGAGATTATCTCCCCCACGCGATGATCGTAGGTGGGATGCGCATGTAATTGTCCGTACTCCTGCGGGGTAGGGAAAGAACTAACGTTATATAGGCGGTACTCCCCCAGCGTGAGGCGATGAAAAACATCTACTAAGGGGTCGGAGGTTGGGATGTTAGCTGCGGGAAGAGAAGTGGTTTGTGCGACGGTGGTTTCATCAGTTGAAGGCGTAGGTGCAGTTGAGGTGGATGGTTGAGGTACATTTGAAGAGGATGGTTGGGTTGAATGTATGGGTGTCTTTATTGGTATAAGCACATCATTTGGGCGGTATAACATATTACAAGTTTTGAAGGGGGGAGGATCAGCTTTTACAGTGTAGGACTTCCCCTCATACTCAAATTTTATGCATCGATGTAATGTTGAGGGAACGCATCCCATGGCTCGAATCCAAGGACGACCCAGCAATATATTATATTGGAACTCTCCTTCAAGGACATAGAAGAGTTTGGGAAAAATACGTGGGCCTACGCGAATGTTGAGGATCACGGTGCCTAAGGTAGAAGTAATAGCGTCATTGAATGATCGCAACATGATGGGGTTGGCACACATGCAACTAGAAGGGATGTTCATTTGTTGGAAGGCTTTTGAATGTTAGATGATGTATTAGACTATTGCCCCCGTCAATCATTATTACCCGACGTACTGGAAATAAATCTCGGACGTATAGTGTAAATGTAATACAGGGCTAGGGTTATGAGTTGTCTAACTCATGTACCAATAGTTGTAACTAGATAATGTTCATGTTGTGAGAAAATAATGGGATTGAGAGTTTGAGTGAGATATTGTGGGGATTAGGAGAGATGATGTGGGATAAGTTGAGATTGATTTGGTGAGAGAGAGCAACGTGGATTCAAGATGTTAGATTTGACTCCACGGGCAGGGTAATAGTTGAAGGTCAATCCTCTATCCCTAATGTAAGGATCTCATATGAATAGCTATATCGATGAGATTCATTTGAAGTCTGAATAATATCATTATTCGGTGTCATTTTCTACTGTGTAAAACTGGTTGAATGCTGTTTGATCATGGTATCAAAGCAAGCTAGGGAAACTCCGTTATGAGATTCATTTTAGGACAAAATCACAGCCTCTAAGATGCAGATATGAGAGTTTTGAAGCTTTCATTACCATGGTTCAGAATTCTGATCTGAAAAAAAAAACGACTGGTAATTCACGTTTTCTCTCAAAAACCCAGATTCAAAATTTTCTAAACTTTTTTGGCGACACTAATCATGTTAATTTCGTATGATCTGAGATGAGGAAGACTGGTCTGTAAAAAAATTACATGAAACCCATTTCAAGTATTTGGGGTATGTAGATAATCGATGGAAACAATTGGTGAGGCGGTTTCTAGATTATTCTAGTAAAAAAAATAGACGACTGATAGGTCTCTAGCAATCGTAAAATCTGATATGTTCTTATTTTGGATAAATATCCGGGAGAGTTGATTATTATTGTAAGGAGTGCATTATCGAGTTTTGAAACCGACACCTAATATAATTGTCCTGGTGAGCGGTCATAAGCGCAAATTCAGTTAGAGTTAGCATCATCCATAGATCGGAGGCTTAGATGGGTCATACGGTCTAAGTGCAGGTAGGGCAATCGGTCGACCTCTCGTCAGGCACCATCGATAGCAAGGATTTTGGCGGTACTGATCCTTTGAGTGGGTCAAATATTTTCAGTTGATGTGGGTATTCATTGGGTGGGTTGTAATAGCATGCATGGGCATGTTTAGTTCTTGATGAGGATGAACAGAGGTTCATGAGCCGAGGGGCTCGTACCTAGGACAGAGGTCCGTTATTGTCACTAACAGGTGGTTCGTATTTGTTGACACAGGAGGTTCAACGTACCAAGATCATGAGCATGCATGAGGCTTCAGGCATGGCTGTAGAAGACGTGTGAATGTTTTTTCTCTACCTTGTTCACATTAGGGGAGTGTTTAATAGGAAATAAATAATGTTAACAATAGGGGAGTGAATGTTAGGAATATTAGATAGGTGTGAACATTATTATGAGTGTGGAAATAAATTATATAGTGTAATGTAATACAACTATTTATGAGTTGTTAACTCATGTAAATAGTTGTAGACTAGGCGTAATGTTTGTTGTGCAGAAAATAATGGAGATATGAGAGTATTGAGTGAGATATTGTGGAGGGATTAGGTCCCAGATATGTGAAGGATAAGTATGACGATGATGGTTGTGGAGAGAGATAGTGGATTCAAGATTGAGATTTGACTCCACCATAATAGGAAGGTCAATCTCTATATAATGTAATCTCTCATATGAATAATATATCCCGAATCATTTGAATCTATAATATCATTATTCGGTGTATTTTCTCTGTGTAAAACTGGTTGAATGCTGTGATTGAAGAGATGATGTTTAGGCTAGCGCCCCCGTCAATCATAACCCGACGTACTCGAATGTCTCGGACGTAAGCGGAAATGAAAAGGGCAGGGTCAGGGTCTTCTGCACTAAAGTCGATAATTTCATCTTCCGAGAAACTAACCGTAGCGGCTTGTTGTTTTGAGACAGAAGTGGTGGGGGAGATGGATTGTTTGGTGAGAGAGGCAACGTGATTAGGTGTTAGAATGGAGGCAACGGGCAGGGTTTCGTTGGGTAAAACCTCTATCCCTTGAAGGATCTCAACGAGAGCTTGTTGAAAAGATTTAGGCGATGAGGGACTAATAGGTAGGAGGGCGTGTTCGAGGAGATCTGTCATGTTAAAAGAATGTGGTGGTGTTAGTGTAAGATATTTCTCGTCTAAGGATGTCAAAAGGAGTGGTGAGCCTTCCTCTTGTGTAGCAAGAGTGGTAGAAGGGGATGTTTGGGAAATAGATAAATTAGATAGCATCCGCTCACAGTCTTGTAGGGATGTGGTGTAAGAAGACTCATTGATGGGAAGGGAAGCCTGGGCAGTTAACTCTTCTATGTGTAAAGGAACGATTTCGATTTGGCTTGATGGTGATAAAGGAGGTTCGGGCTCCTGTGTTAGTGAAGAGGTCTGATTCAAAATTTTCTCGATAGAGGCTTTTGGTTGAGAATCGAAGACTGCATGGATCTCATGAACACTCTCCTCAGCTAAGATATCTTGGTTCACGTTGCTGCTGGACGAGTGATTCGGGAATGGCTTGTTGAAAATTTTCAGATTTCGGTTAGCAGGGGGGCGTTAGGATTATCGAGTGTTATATCCCCTGTGTCAACCATTTCCTGCACTAGTTTTTCAACATCTTTCAGTTTTCATGACTATGTCCTTTTACGCGGTGTGAAAGTTGGAAGTTACAAAGTCATTCGGTACCAGGAGTAATGCGCGGGGTGGAGCAAACCCATAGTGAGGTTTAACAGGGGGAACGGTGATAGCCCCAGCTTTGAGCAATTTCTCCAAAATATATTACATCCTAGGTTTCTCCAAGGGAGTTGTAGCTGAGGGTCGGATTGTATTATAGGGGGTTTTGGTGGAGATTGGGGTAGTTAGTTGGGATTTTACCATCACCGCGTGGACAGCTCCTTTTGATTAGAAGAGGTGGACGCGTGAGAGGGGTGGTATTGGTTTATGGTAGAAAATCAGGGTTCGGAAAAGTGTGAGTTTCTTGGTGCGCAAACCGCAATTTTTCTTCCTCTAGGCTTGCATTTTAAATTTGCGAGCCATGTAAAGGCCCCGCGTTGAATGTACGGAAAGTTGGAATTGGAGGGTAGGGGAGCGGTGCTAGCTCAGCCCATGTAAACCGTCGATAAGTTCGGTGAGGCAAGGCTATGTAGTTGGTTGGATAAGGCGGGGCCCCGCCATGTCCAAAGAAATTACGGATGATTCATATGAATTGTCGGATGGTAGAGGTCAGTGATTGATAGAACTTTTTTGGTGAGGGTAATGGAGAAATGACCAAGAAAGAGGGCTGCTAGTGGTTTTTAAAAGAGAAGATTGAGTGTTGGGTTTTAAACGCCACTATAGCACTCCAAGGCAGGCTAAAGGACATGGGAAAGGTGGAGTAACAAGGCATATCATGGGCATCAAAAAAGCATGTCTAATGATCGAAGTGTGTTGAGGATCTCTTTAATGTTAAGAATGAAGTAAATTTGGCAAACCATGAGGAGGTTGATGGTGGGACCTCGAGGGTGTTAGGGGACGTCCACAACTGTGTAATTGCTTTGTATGTAACAGGTGGTGAGCCTTCCTCTTGTGTAGCAAGAGTGGTAGAAGGGGACGTTTGGGAAATAGATAAATTAGATAGCATCCGCTCACAGTCTTGTAGGGATGTGGTGTAAGAAGACTCATTGATGGGAAGGGAAGCCTGGGTAGTTAACTCTTCTATGGGTAAAGGAACGATTTCGCTTTGGCTTGATGGTGGTAAAGGAGGTTCGGGCTCCTGTGTTAGTGAAGAGGTCTGATTCAAAATTTTCTCGATAGAGGCTTTTGGCTGAGAATCGAAGACTGCATGGATCTCATGAACACTCTCCTCAGCTAAGATATCTTGGTTCACGTTGCTACTGGACGAGTGATTCGGGAATGGCTTGTTGAAAATTTTCAGATTTCGGTTAGCAGGGGCGTTAGGATTATCGAGTGTTATATCCCCTGCGTCAACCATTTCCTGCACTATGTTTTTCAACATCTTGCAGTTTTCATGACTATGTCCTTTTACGCGGTGAAAGTTACAAAAGTCATTTTCTTTGTACCAGGAAGGTATTGCGCGGGGTGGAGTCAAACCCGGAGTGAGGTTTAACAGGGGGCAAGGTGATAGCCCCAACTTTGAGCAATTTCTCCAATATCACACCATAGGTTTCTCCCAAGGGAGTGTAGCTGATGGGTTCGGCTTTGTATTTATAGGTGGTTTTTGGTGGAGTATTGGACGGTGGTTGGGATTTGACCATCACCATGTGGACAGCTCCTTTTGATTTAGAAGAGGTGGATGCGTGAGGAGTGGTAGTATTTGGTTTATTGGTAGAATCAGGAGTTCGGAAAGTGGAGTTCTTGTTGCGCAACCGCAATTTCTCTTCCTCTAAGGCTCGAATTTATAATTTTCAAGCCATAGTAAAGGCCTCGTCGAATGTACGGAAATTTTGAATTTGGAGGGTAGGGGATATGTGCTTAGCGCAGGCTCGCGTAAACAGTTCGATAAGTTCGGTTTGAGGCAAGGCATACGTAAGTTGGTTGATAAGGCCCCGCCATCGTCCAACAAAATCTGCGATAGATTCGTCTTCGAATTGTCGGATGGAATAGAGGTCAGTGATAGATACTTTCTTGGCGATGTTAATGGAGAAATGATCCAAGAAAGATTGGGCTAGTTGGTTAAAAGAGAAGATTGAGTGCTGGGTTAAAGCACTGTACCACTCCAAGGTAGGCCCTGATAAGGACATGGGAAAGGTGCGGAGTAACAAGGCATCATCATGGGCAATCAAATAACAAGCATGTCTAAATGATCGCAAGTGTTGTTGAGGATCCTCTTTACTGTTAAAACAAGTAAACTTTGGCAACTCCCATTGAGGAGGATATGAATGAAGGGGGGACAGAAGGGTGAATGGGCTCCCGACAAACTTGCTCGTATGTCAAGGCGCTACGACTTCCTGAAACGGAAGCCGCCAGGTTTTGCATTTTGTCCATCATTTGCTTGATGAAATCTATGGTTGGATGAGATGATGGTGCCACAGAATAGGGATGTCCCATATAAGGTGTTGAGGTTACTGGATACGTGTATGGGAATGAAAAGGTAGGTGGAGCTTGAGAAGGAAAGCTCGTTTGAATAGGTGGCAGAGAGTAAGTCATGAATGGAGTGGTTTGAAAGAGAGATGAAATAGGGGCAGTTGGTGGTAGCGATACGTGGGGCCCCAGGTTAACCAAAGGAAAGCTAATCGGGGTCGTATGAACCTCTGAAGCTGTCGGATTGGGAGACGGGGCTAGTGATGCAGGAAGTAAGGTATTGTTATCAGAAGGAGTAGGAGCTAAATGAGCAGCTATACTAATAGGCATGCCCATAAGGAGCTGACCATCAGGCGTACGGTCAGGGGTATGAGACAAATAGTATTGTACAGTGCTGGGATTAGCATCCATAAATTTGGCAAAGTCCTTGTCTCCTATAGGAATTTGGGGGATCTCACTGGTGTCTGTAGGGTTCCCTATAGAATGTGAAGGGGGTGATTTAGGCAAAGACACAGAGCAGGCATGTGAAACCATGGCGGCGGCTTGCTTCCGAGTGATGACAACCATAGACTAGAACACACAGGAAAGTTTCAATCTATCAAGAACAAAAACAACCTCTGAATGGTGAATTTGGCAAGCTGCTGGTTTGTCAGGGGCTGATGGAGACAGTAACTGATATCGGTTTAGTAACCGGTGTCGGTCACAGATTAAACGACGTCGGTCCCTTAACCGATGGCGGTGTCAAAATTCTAGGATAAGAAGATATATAAAAGGCTGCTGATTTGATTTTAGTAACGTTGAGTATGTTTAGCAACTTATTGATCACAGAAGACAAAGTATGACAGAGAAAACAGGATTTGAAAACAAGCAAGAGGCACACGCAAATCTAGAGATTAACCCTATGGTTAATTTTAGTTATCGTGGGCTTATGCCTTTAGACGTAAGATGATGTCAGAATCCTAAACAACAAGACCTAGGGGAAATGTCAAGTTTGTTTTGGCTTATAAGGTTACCTCAGTCGGGCGGAGGAATACCACAGAAAAGGGGGGGATGTTTGAGCTGTTGTGTTAATTGTGAAGTGATTCGGTATGTGTTGTGCAGTGAAACTAATGTTAATTTCCTGTCAATACCGTGGATATCACCCCCACGTGTACGACCTGTTACTTAATCTATGTTCACTAGAATTGGAGAACAACAAGTAGGAATGCAATGCACGTGTTTTATATCCAAATCAAAAATTATATTCGATGAAGCAAGAGAGATGACTTTCACTAATGCGAAACCAGGAAAGTAAGACAAATTCTTTACTAAAATATATAACAAAAACAGCAACAGCAAATGTGCTTCCTGAAATGAAAATAAGCAAGAGAAAGAAACCCAAAATGGGTCCCACCGGGGCGTGCCAAAATGTTTCACTCGGAAAATGCTTCGTTCCTTATAGAAATAGATAAGGTTAGGGTTAGGAGGAATACCTGTAGAATGTCGAGATGATGTGCGCGTACCGTAGAGAAAGATCAGGTTGACTGCGGAGAACTCCTTTTTGTCTGGGAAGGACTACCTGCAAATAAGAACACAAGACCAAAAGATTTGATTAAACAATAAATGAGGAAACTGCCTTGGGCCCAGGAAATGTAAAACTTCCTTTCGAAGGTGGTCAGTTTCCCTGCTAACGTGAATTAACACAAAATACTGTAAAATATCAATTAAATTGCTTGGCTGAACTGGGTAGGGGAAAGGCTGTTTTTCCTGGTTTTTTGATCAAAGGAACCGATGCCGGTTACCTATAACCGATGGCGGTTACTGATAACCGATACCGGTGGGTTCTAGGATCTTCTGGGCTGGTTGTGGAGTTTGTAATGGCTGGTTTTTGGATAGTTTTTAGGAAATGGGATGGTTAGAAACAAAAGAATGACAGCTAGAGGCAATGGTACGTTGGATAATGGATTCAGAAACGGATTTGGGAGGACTGTAATTCCAAAAGCATAAGAAATGTTATAATGGAGGACATGCAAGATGTAACTTACTGGTTTTGATGAAGGTGCAAGTTGATCTCCTTTGCTGTAAACACGTCTAATATTTTCACTCGTCTCTGCTTGGTCAAGTGAAGATCTGGACTCTGTTCCTCGTTCGCAATGCCCTCGCTTGATCCAGAAATCCTTTGACTGATCTCCAAAATGAAATTCCGATCCGTTGTTTTGGTTTGGGGAGCCCATTTACAGGGAACCGATGGTGGTTGCGTAACCGACGGCGGTCGAGTAGGAACCGGCATCGGTTAGGAAAAAGTAGGCTATTCTTAGTAAAATAGCCCACCTTCCCTGTTTTTCTCCCGAGGGATCAGTTACGGGCTTGGTCAAGTGGCTAGAAGGTCGGCTTTGGGTGCGAGTAAGGAGGCATTAGTTATGGATGGGAGTCTAGACCAAGTCATGGGTCCTAATTAGGTTAGTTGAGGGTTAGGGCTAGGTCATGGTGAGGGTGGCCAAGGTGAGGTGGCGGGTAAGGCGATGTGGATTTATTAATTATGAGGTAATTAATAAATAATTGTGTAAGGTTTAGGTAATGAGGTTAGGTTGTGAAATTGGATGCGGGTCACAAGGGGTCGTAAGACACGAATTTGGTGTCTACATTGCAAGGCAAGCTTAAGGTAAGTTGGTAAGGTCGAGATGTCAGGTGAGCTCTCATGGTGAGCTTCCTGAGTAAAGTTCTCTCGATGAATTCACCTAGGCCATCTCAACCTCCAACTAGCTCAACCTGAGCTCAACAGAAGACCTCCCAGGTCAGCTTACCAGGCAAGCTCACCAAGTGAGCTTACCTTGCCAAGCTTGCCTTGGAAAGGTCATCTAGTGAGCTCACTCATTTAAGCTCACCTCAGATGAGCTCACCAACAAAACCTACCTTTGTGAGCTCGTGTGGGAAGCTCCCTGGTAAGATAACTCACCGAGGATGCTCGAATTTGGAGCTCTGGAAAGTGAGCTACCAGACTTGAGCTCAACCAGAAACTCACCATGGTAGAGATTACCTCGAGTGAGTTCACGTTTCCAGCGCACCTAGGTAAGCTCACCATTTGAGTTCATCGATCAGCTCACCTGCTAACTCAGGTTACAGATCACCCAGAAATTTTTTGGGTGATCTTCTTGTGAGATCACCATGTGAGTTTTTAGCTGACCTTCTTGCTGAGCTCGACTAACCGAGCTCACCTTGTCAACTCTGTTTAGTGAGCTCGATTGGTAGATCACCAAAGGAAATCTTGTCATCGAGTAGCTCACCAAGTAGAGTCACTTATATGTGAGCTTACCAGATGCAGCTCAAGGTGAGTAGGTTAAAAATGAGCTCACTTGGTGAGTTGGCACTTAGGCGAGTTCTAGGTGAGTATCTCACCAGGAGTCCTCACCTCAGAGTTCACCAAGGTGAGCTGTCACTTGGCAACCTCACCTAGCAGCTCAGTTCCTAGGTGAGCTCACTAAAACATCTCACCAGGTGAGCTCATACTGGGAGCTCTTCTGGGAGCTCAAAGGCAAGGTCAGATTGGAGAGATTCTCAAAAAAATCCAATTGGTGAGCTACTAAACGAGTAACTCAAGGTAGGAGTTGGCACCTAGGTAAGCTCACTTAGCAAAGGTAAACTTTCCATCTGACAAGGTGAGCTTACCTATCCAAGCTGACATGTGATCTTTCCTTGGGTTAACTTACCTTGACAAGCTCATTTGGTGAGCGCGCATGTAAACTCACCTCAGAGATTACTGAAAATCTCACCTAGGAGATCACAGATTATCTCAAGGTGGAGCTGGCAGCTAGGCAAGATTGGCAAGCGAGCTCACCCAGGTGAGTCTTGTCTAGCAAGCTCGGATTCAAGCTACTGCTTGGAAAAGCTCACCTGGTGAGATCACCTTACTAAGCTCCCAGCTCGAGCTGCCTAGGTGAGCATTATTGGTGGAGCTCACCGAGGTGAACTCGAAGGTGAGCTTGTTGGCACTCGTGATTTTTTCAAGTGAGTTTACCTAGGTAAGCTCACAGTTGAGTTACTCGATGATCTCCTAGGTGAACATGCTATTTGAGATCCCAAACAAACTCCTAAGTGAGCTCACTGATTAAGCTATCCAAGTTGATCTCACCCAGAGAGGTTGTCTAAGTAGCTCAACTGGGAGATCACCTTGATAACTCATCTTGCCAACTCACTGAGCACCTTCACCTGAGTCCCAACTGACCTTGAGCTCACTTTTGCGAACTCACCGAGTACCTCACTTTTGGACCTTACCTAGGAGCTCACCGAGTAGCTCGCCTAGGAACTTAGCTTGGAGATTGACCTAAGCAACTTGCCCAGGAACTCACTTGGGATAGCTCGCATGAGTAGCTGACCTTGCCAACGCACCTTGGAGCTCACCAAGTCAGCTCGAGTTGAGCTTGATCTAGGAGCTCGTCAAGTATCTCACCTGAAGAACTCACCTGGGAGCTCACTTGATAGCTCACCTTGCCAACTCACCTTGAAGCTCATCTTTCAACTTGGCTTGCCAGCTCGCACCTTGTATGCTCACCTGAGGAGTTCACCTAGCCAACTTACCTATAGCTCACCTCTTGAGCTTACCTCAGGAGCTCATTGAGTAGCTTGACCAAGTATCTCACCTAATGATCTTGCCTAGGAGATCAAAAAAGTAGGTCTCTGCATTAGGTTGACTTCAAGAAGCTTAACCTATGAGCTTACACGATATACCTTGTCCTGGGAACTTGCTTAGGATACTTCACCTTGTCATCTCGCCTGATGAGCTTGCCCAGGAGCCTTACCGAGCTAACTTGGCTTGAGCTCACCTTTCCAACCTGCCTTGAGCTCACCTTGCCAACTCACCTTGAGCTAATCCCAAAAACTCGCATGTGAGCTCACCTCATATAAGTCTAAAAAGATCGCTTTGCCAAGGAGCTCTTCTGGGAACTCACCTGATCAGCTTGACCTTGAGCTCACCCGAGGAGCTCACCTTCAAGTAACTCACTTGGGAAGCTTACCTGGGAGCTCGCCTAACAGCTAACCTTGTACGAACTCACCTTGAGATCATCGTTTCTAACTCACCTGTGAGCTCATCTAGTAGCTCAGATTGCCGACAAGATCACCTAAGAGATTGCACATAGGAAGCTCACTGAGTGAGCTCACCTAGGAGCTTGGATGGGAGCTCAAAAAGAAGCTTTCCCATGAAGATCTTGTCAAGTGGGACTTCACCTAACAACTCACCTTGCCAACTCACGTGGGAGTTTTCCTTACCAACTCGCCTTATTAGTTCACCTTTACAACTCACCTTGCAGCTCATCTCGAGCATCTCAACTTCAGTTCATGTAGGGAGCTAATCTTCAAGCAACTTACCTAACAAGCTCAGTATTTGAGCTCACCTGGGAGACTCACCAAGCAGCTCACCTAGGAGGTTAGCTAGAAGCTTGCCTAAGTAGCTCACCTTAAGAACTCATCTGAGCAGGTCGACCTTGAGCCAACTCTCATTCAGCTCATCTAGGAGGTCTCCTTAGAGTTTTTCAAGCTGGCTCGCATGTCATCTCACCTAATAGCTCACCTGGCAGCTCAGCTAAGCATCTCATTGACCATCTTGACTTGAGCTCACCCGTGAGCTCCCTCAAGTAGCTCACTCAGGGACCTCACATGGGAGCTCACCAGATAGATCACCTTGAAGCTCAACTGAATTTATGGGAGCACCCCTATCTAGCTCACCCTGGGAGCTCTTACTGAGGAGCTCACCTATGCTAGCTCACCTTGAGCTCATTCCTGGTAGCTCACATCGGAGTTCAGTGAGAAGATTACCAAGTAGCTCACCTTAGGATCTTGACCTAACAGCTTACCTGGGAGCTCACCTAAAATCACGCCTGGGAACTCACCGAGTAGGTTAACTTGAGCTCACTTATTATCTCACTGAGTAGCTCATCAGGGACCTAACAACTCACCTAGGAGCTTGCCAAACAACTCACCAAGTAGCTCACCTCAGGAGCTGTTCTGGGAGCTCACCGATTCAGCTCAAGATGGGAGCTTACCTAGAGTAGCTCATCGAGTAACTTGGCTTGGTAGCTCGAACTAGGAAGCTCCCCTGATAGCTTACCTTCGAGTAACTCACCTTGAGCTTCACCTTGCCAACTCACCTCAGAGCTCGCCTTGCCAACTCACCTCAAGCTCACCTTGCCAACTCGCATGTAATCTAACCTTAGAGATTGCTGACAAGCTCACCTTTGAGCTCATCTGGGCAACTCAACTTGAGTAGCTCACCCTAGGAGCTTATCTTAATCAGCTTACCTAAATAAGCTCACCCATGGGAGCTCACCTGATCAGCTCACTTTTCTGAGCTCACCTTGAGCTTTACTCGAGGAGGTCACCGAGTAGCTCAACTGGTAGCTCACCTAGGAGTTCATTAAGTAGATTCACCTGAAGTATCTCATCATGGAGATCTCACCTTACCAGTATCTGCACTGGGTATGCTCACCTAACAAGCTTTCTTGTGGAGCTCACCGAGAAGCTTGCACCGAGTAGGTTTACTTGAGCTTGACTTGTGAGCTCACTGAAGTAGATCACTGGGGACCTCACTTGGGATCTTTCAACAACTAGCTCACTTGGGAGATCACCTAACAGCTCACCTAGAAGCTCATTGAATAGCTCGCCAAGTAGCTCTCCTAAGAGCTATTCTAGGATCTCGCTGATCAGCTCAAGTTGAGCTCACCTGAGTAGCTTGCATGTAATAGCTCACCTCAGTGATTTCAAGCAGCATGATCTCTAGTGGCGCAACTTCCAGAGCTTGCCCATAACTTTTGCATCGTAGCATGTTGAGATGAGCTTGCCGTTCAAAAGGCAACTAGGAAAGCTTGGAATGCATAGAATGTCACCATGAGAAGGTGCAAACTTGAGTTCGACAGATGAGCTGACCCCCGAAAACTCCACGTTTAAGGGGCCCAAATTGCTGACTAATATTTGTAGCTTGCCTTGGATCTAAAAATAGCAAATTCTAAAAATAGGATGTTTCAGCAAGAAGCTCAGTGCACATGCAAGTCTTGTCTAGGATGAAACACCTCGTCTCCCTCGAGACTGGTGACCTTCCACATCTTTCCAGGTGTCCTTTCATATTTATAAAATTATTATAATAGCTCACATTGAGTGTCAACTAGGAAGCTCAATGAGAAACTCAGACATCTGAACTCACCTGGCAGAGATAATTGATGTATTTTGACCAATCTTTGAGTAATTTACATCTCTTTTCAC
Organism: Taxus chinensis; assembly: GCA_019776745.2. Taxonomy (NCBI): domain Eukaryota; kingdom Viridiplantae; phylum Streptophyta; class Pinopsida; order Cupressales; family Taxaceae; genus Taxus; species Taxus chinensis. The sequence continues at coordinate 904,793,891 of CM034151.1, read as the reverse complement.
CTGAAAGTTCAGCTTACCAATTCATTTGGCACATTTGTTAATCTGTTCCTTAAGCTCTGTGAGGACCTCACTCGGTTGTTGGACTCACCTTGGGAACTCGGACCTATGTATCTTACCTCAACAGTCTCACCTTGTCAACTCGACCTTGAGCTCACCTTGCCAGAGCTCACCAAGTAGACTCACCTTGCCAGCTCACCTTGAGCTCACCTGGTAGCTCACATGTAAGCTCACCTTACTAGATTTCGGCTAAGCTTTTCTTTTAACTCACCTAGGAGCTCACCAAGTAGCTCACCTAAGAGCTCAGGCTAGGAGCTTAGGAAGCAGCTCACCTAAGAGCTCAATGAAAAAGCTCACCTTGAGCTAGGTTAATTTGAGCTCACTTGTGAGAGCTCACCGGGCCAGCTCTCCTGGGAGCTCGCCCAAGTAGCTTTCTTGGGAGCTTACCGATCAGCTTGAGTTGATTTCACCCAAGATCTCGTTGAGTAGCTCACCTAGTGAAAACTCACCTGGGAGCTCACATTATCAAATCAGATGTGAGCTCACCTTGAGCTCACGAAGGAGCTCACCTTGCCAACTTACCTTGAGCTTGTCTAGTAGCTTAACTTGGAGTTAGTTGTGCATCTCGCCAAGTAGATCACTTGCAAGCTCACCAAACAACTCACCTATGGTAGATTGTACCGAGTAAGCTCACCTTAGTAGGTTGACTTGATCTCAGCTTGTCAACTCACTAAGTGAGCTCACTCGGGGACCTCACCCAGGGATCTCGCCTAGGATCTTAGCTTAGCAGCTCACCTAATAGCTCACCTAGGCAACTCGACTTGAGCTTGCTCATGAATTAGATCACCTAGGAGCTCCCCTGGGAGCTCACCTTATCAGATCAAGTTGAGCTCACTAGGTACCTCATTGAGTAAATCACTTGAGAACTCACCTTGGAGGTCACATGAACACTCACCTTACCAACTCACCTTGAGCTCATCTGGTAGCTCACATATAAGCTCACCTCAGATATTGCTGACAAGCTCATCTTTGAGCTTTCTTGTGATATCACCAAATAGCTCACCTAAGAGATCAACTAGGATCTTTGCAAGAAGCTCACCCAGGAGCTTATTGAGTAGCACAACTTGAACTTAACTACCTACCACAAGCTCCTAGAAACTCACATGGTAGCTCGCATTAAGCTCACCCAGGAGCTTTCCGAGTAATTTGACTTAATTTCACCCAAGAGCTCATCAAGTAGCTCACCTGAAAAACTCACATGGGAGCTTTCCTGACAGCTCACCTTGCCAACTCACATGGAAGCTCACCTATCATCTCACCTTATTAGCTTTCCTTAAGCTTGCTGAGGAGCTCACCTTACCATCTCACCTTGAGCTTGTCTAGTAGCTTGCCTTGGATTTCATCAAGCAGCCTGCCAAGTAGCTCACCTTAAAGCTCACTAAACATCTCACCTAGGAGCTCACCTAACAACTCACCTGGGAGATTGCATAATAGCTCACCAAGTAGGTTTACTTGAGCTTACTTGTGAGCTCATTGGGGACCTTTCCTGGGAGCTCACCAAGTAGCTCCCTTGGGAGCTCACATAATAGCTCACTTGGGAGCTCATCGTATAGCTCGCTAAGTAGCTATCCTAGGATCTCTTCTAGGAGCTCACTGATCAGCTTGACTTGAGCTCATTTTGGAGTTTGTTAAGTAGTTCACCTTGGAGCTCAGCTGACAGCTCACCTTGCCAACTCTTCTAGATCTCACCTTACCAACTTTCCTTGACCTCGCCTTGCTAACTTGCCTTGAGCTCATCTTGTAGCATGCATGTAATCTCACCTCAGAGATTACTGACAAGTTGGGCTTTGAGATCACATGCGAGCTCACAAAATTGCTCACCTAGGAGCTTGGCTGAGAGCTCAGAAAGTAGCTCACCCAGGAGCTCATCGAGTAGCTTGAAATGAGATTTCCTAGAAACTCACCTAAGAGCTCGAGTGATAGCTCACCCAAGAGCTCATCAAGCATCTCGACTTGAGGTAACCTGGGAGCTCATCAAATAGCTCACTTGAAAACCTAAATGGGAGCTCACCTATAAGGTCACCTTGCTAGTTCACCTTGAGCTTGCTAAAGAGCTCACCTTGTGCTCACTACGGAGCTCACCTTGCCAACTTGCCTTAAGCTCGTCTGATAGGTCACCCCAGAGTTCATCGAGTAGCTCACTAAGTAGCTCACTTGGGAGCTCACCTAACAACTCACCTAGAAGCTCAAGGAGCAGCTCACTGAGTAGGTTGACTTGACCTCACTTTTGAGCTCGCTGAGAAGCTTGCTAGGTACCTTGCATGGGATCTTGCCATGTAGATCACTTGGGAGCTCACTTAATAGCTCACCTAGGAACTCACAGAACAACTCACCAAGTAGCTCATTTGGGAGATCTTCTGGGAGCTCACTGATTAACTCCATTGAAGCTCACCTGGGAGTTCGTCAAGTAACTTAGTTGGGAACTCACTTGGGAGCTTTCCTGATAGCTCATCTTTCAAACTCACCTTGAGCTTGCCTTTCCAACTCTCCTTGAGCTCACCTTGCCAACTCACCTTGAGCTCATCTGGTAGCACGCATGTAATTTGACATCAGAGATTGCTGACAAGCTCAGCTTTGAGCTTACTTGGGAACTCATGGAGTAGCTCACGTAGGATCTAGGTTGGGAACTTAGCAAGTAACTTTCCAAAGAGCTCATAGAGCAACCCGACTTGAGCTTGCCCGAGAGCTCGTTAAGCAGCTTGCCTGAAAACTCGAATAGGAGCTCACCTAATAGCTCTCCTTGCCAACTCGCATGGGAGCTCACCTATCAGCTCACCTTGCCAGTTCACCTTGAGCTCACTCAGGAGCTCACCTTACCAACTCACCTTTAGTGCATATGGTAGCTCACCTATGAGTTCATCGAGTAGCTCACCAAGTGGCTCACACTGGGAGCTTACCTAACAACTCACCTAGGAGCTCACCGAGTAACTCACCTAGTAGGTTGACTTGAGCTTGCTTGTGAGCTCACCGAGTAGCTCACTAAGGACCTCGACTGAGAGGTTTCCAAGTAGTTCACTTTGGAGATTAACTAGTAGCTCGCTTGGGAGCTCACTGAATAGTTCGCCAAGTAGCTCGCCTGGTAACTCACCTCAGAGCTCGCCTAATAGCTTGCCTTGAAGCTCACCTAATAGCTCACCTGGGAAACCACTAAGTATCTCACTGAGTAGGTTGACATGAGATCACTTGTGAGCTCACCGAGCAACTCACTAGGGACCTCGCTTGGGAGCTCACTGAACAACTCAACAAGTAGCTTGCCTAGGATCTCTTCAGGGAGCTCACTGATCAGGTCAAGTTGAGTTCACCTAGGAACTCATCGAGTAACTCACTGGGAACTCACCTAGGAGCTCACCTGATAGCTCACCTTGCTAATTCACCTTGAGTTCACCTTACTAACTCAACTTGAGCTCACATTGCCAACTCACCTTGAACTCATCTACTAGCTCATCTGTAAGCTCACCTCAGAGATTATTGACAAGCTCACCTTTTAGCTCACCTAGGGGCTTACTGAGTAGCTAAAATAGGAGCTTGACTGGGAGCTCGGTAAGTAGCTCACCCAGGAAATCATCGAGAAGCTTGACTTGAGCTTGCTTGAAAACTCACCTAGGAGCTCGCTTGATAGCTCACCTTGCCATTTCACCTTGATCTCACCCAAGGGCTCACCGAGTAGCTTAATTTGAGATCTCATGAGATCTTGTCAAGTAGCTCAGCCAAAAATTTGCATAGGAGCTCACCTAATAGCCCACCTTGCCAACTCACTTGGGAGCTCCCCTATCAGCTCACCTTGGCAGCTCGCCTTGAGATTTTTAAGGAGCTCACCTTGCTAACTTGCCTTGAGCTCATTTAATAGCTCGCATCAGAGTTTTTAAAGTAGATTGCAAAGTATCTCACCTGCGATCTCGACTAATAATTCACCTGAGAGCTTTTAAAATCTAACAACTCACCTCAGAGCTCATCGAGCAGCTCACTGAGTAGGTTGACTTGAGCTTGCTTATGAGGTCACTGAGCAGCTCATCAGGGATCTCACCTAGGACCTTGCCAAGTAGCTCGCTTTGGAGATTACCTAGCATCTCACCTGAGAGCTCACAAAATAGCTCACTAAGTAGCTCGCTAGTTAGCTCGAGTTGAGCTCACCTAGGCTCTCATTAAGTAACTCACCTGGGAAATCAAATAGGAGCTCATGTAACAGCTAGCCTTACTAACTCACCTTCTATTTTCCTTGCCAACTCACCTTAATCTCACCTTGCCAACTCACCTTGAGCTCATATGGTAGCTCACATGTTATCTCACCTCAGACATTGTCGACAAGCTCACGTTTGAGCTCACCTAGGAGCTCACTGAGTAGCTCATCTAGGAGTTCAGTTGGGAGCTCAGAAAGTAGCTCACCCAAGAGCTCACCTGACAACTCACCTCACTATCTTACCTTGAGCTTGCCTAGGAGCTCATTGAGTAGCTCGACTTGAGCTCACCCAGGAGCTCATCAAGTAGCTTGCCCGAAGATTCACATGGGAGCTCACCTTACTAACTTACATGGGAGCTCACCTTAAGCTTACTCAGGAGCTCACCTTTCCAATTCACCTTAAGCTTGTCTGGTATCTCACCTCAGAGTTTTTCATGTAGCTCACCAAGTAGCTCAGCTAGGAGCTCACCTAATAGCTCACCTAATAGCTTTCCCTAATAACTCCCTTGGGAGCTCACCAAGAAGCTTGCTGAGTAGGTTGACTTGAGCTCACTTGTGAGCTCACTGAGTAGCTCATCAGTGACCTCACATGGGAGCTTGCCAATTAGCTCGCTTGGGAGCTCACCTAGCAGCTCACCTGGGATCTCACTGAAAAACTTGCCAAGTAGATCAACTAGGAGCTCTTCTGGGAAATCTCTTAACATCTCGAAATGAGTTCACGTGGGAGCTCGTTGACTAACTCTCCCAAGAACTCACCTAGGAGCTCACCTGACATCTTGCCATACCAACTAACCTTGAGCTTGCCTTGCAGACTCACCTTGAGCTTGCCTTGCCAACTCACCTTGAGCTCATCTTGTAGCTCACATGTAAGCTCACCTCAGAGATTACCTACAAGCTCACCTTTGAGCTCACCTGGGAGCTCATCAAGTAGCTCACCTAGGAGTTTGACTGGGAGCTCAGAAAGCTAGCTTGACTTGAGCTTGTCTTGAAACTTGCCTCAGAGATCACCTGACATCTCACCTTGCTAGCTCACCTTGAGCTCATGCAAGAGCTCACCAAGTAGCCTACCAAGAAACTCACCTTACATCTCACCCAAAAACTCATATGGGAGCTCACCTGTCCATCTCACCTTGAGCTCACTAAGGAGCTCAACTTACCAACTCGCCTTGAGCTCATCTAATAGCTCACCTCATAGTTCATCGAGAAGCTCACCAAGTGGCTTGCCTGGGAGCTCACCGAGCAGCTCTCCGAGTAGTTTTGACTTGAACTCACTTATTAGCTCACTTGTGAGTTCACCAAGTAGCTCTCCAGGGACCTCACCTGGGAGCTTGCAAAGTAGCTCGCTTGGAACCTTACCTGTTAGCTCACCTGGAAGCTCACCGAACAACTCACTAAGTAGCTCACTTGGGAGTTCTTCTGGGAGCTTTCCGATCAGATTGAGTTGAGCTCCCCTTAGAGCTTGTCAACTAACTCACTCAGGAACACACCTAGGAGCTCATTTAACAACTCACCTTGTAAACTTGCCTTGAGTTCACCTATCCAACTTGACTTGATCTTGCCTTGCCGACTCGTGTTGAGCTCATTTGGTCACTCACATGTAAACTCACCTCAGAGATTGCCAACAAGCTCACCTTTGAGCTCTTCTTGGGAGCTCACAACATCTCGAGTATCTCACCTAGGAGCTCGTCGAGTAACTCAAAAAGAACTTACCTAGGAGCTCACCTTATAGCTCACCTTACCAACTTGCCTTGAGCTTTCCCAGGAGCTCACCTGAGCTAACTCGACTTGAGATCACCTGTGAGTTTGCTCAAGTAGCTTCTTACCTGTCAAGCCTTGAAAACTCACATGGGAGCTCTCCTGACAGCCACCCAGGAGCCTTACTCACCTATCAGCTCAAATGGGAGCTCACATCTTTGCTAGCTCAGATTGAGCTCGTTGAGGAGCTCACAAGTAGTTACAGAAACTCACCTTGAGCTCACCCAAAAACTCTAGTCACCAAGTCTCACCTTGAGAGTTCATCGAGCTCAAATTTCTCACCTCAGTAGCTCACCTAGGAGCTCACCTAGGAACTCACCTGGGAGCTCAAGCAGCTCATCGAGTAGTTTGATTGACTTGAGCTAACTTATGAGCTCACTGAGTCATCTCTACCGGGGTCCTCACCTGGGACCTCGCCAAGTAGCTCACTTGAGGAGCTTACCTAGCTGCTTTCCTGAGAGCTCACCGAATAGCTCGCCAAGTAACTCACCTTAAGATCTTCTGGGAGCTTCTTCTGGGAGCTTACCGATTAGCTTGAGGAGATTGAACTCATCAAGTAACTTTCCTTAGGAGCTCACTTGACAACTCACCTTACTAACTCAACTTGAGCTCACCTTGCCAACTCACCTTTAACTCATCTAGTAGCTCATATATAAGCTTGATCTCAGAGATTATTGACAAGCTCACCTTTTGAGCTCAGCTGGGGGTTTACCAAGTAGCTAACATAGGAGCTCGACTCGGAGCTTTGTAAGTAGCTCTCCCAGGAAATCATCAAGTAGCTTGACTTGAGCTTGCTCGAAAACTCACCTAGGGAGCTTGCTTGATAGCTCACCTTACCATTTCACCTTAAGCTTTCACCTAGGAGCTCACTGAGTAACTTGATTTGAGCTCACCTGGGAGCTCATCAAGTAGCTCAGCCAAAAAATTCACATACGAGCTCACCTGACAGTTCACCTTACCAACTCACTTGGGAGCTCACCTTATCAGCTCACCTTGGTAGATTGCCTTGAGATTTTTGAGGAGCTCACATTGCCAACTTGCCTTGAGCTCATCTAATAGCTCACATCAGAGTTTCTTGAGTAGATTACAAAGTATCTTGCCTGCAATCTCGACTAATAATTCAACTAGGATCTTTCCTAACAACTCAACTAGGAGCTCACCAAGCAGCTCATCGAGTAGGTTGACTTGAGCTTGCTTATGAGCTCACTGAGTAGCTCATCGGGGACCTCACCTAGGATCTCACCAAGTAGCTCACTTGGGAGCTCACCAAGTAGCTCGCTTGGGATCTCACAAAATAGCTCGCTAAGTAGCTCACCGGTTAGCTCAAGTTGAGCTCACCTAGGATCTCATTGAGTAACTCACCTGGGAAATCAAATAGGAGCTCACCTAATAGCTAACTTGCCTTACCAACTCACCTTTCGTTTTCCTTGCGAACTCACCTTAAGCTCACCTTGCCAACTCACCTTGAGCTCATCTGGTAGCTAACATGTTATCTCACCTCAGAGATTACTGACAATCTCACCTTTGAGCTCACCTAGGAGATCAATGAGTAGCTCATCTAGGAGTTCAGCTGGGAGCTCATAAAGTAGCTCACCCAAAAGCTCACCTGACAACTCACCTTGCTATCTTACCTTGAGCTCACATAGGAGCTCACCGAGTAGCTCAACTTGAGCTTACCTAGGAGCTCATCAAGTAGCTTTCCCAAATTTCACATGGGAGCTCACCTTACTAACTTACATGGGAGCTCACCTTAAGCTTACTCAGGAGCTCACCTTTCCAATTCACCTTAAGCTTGTCTGGTAGTTCACCTCAAAGTTTTTCATGTAGCTCACCAAGTAGCTCACCTAGGAGCTCACCTAATAGCTCACTTGGGAGCTTTCGTAATAACTCCCTTGGAAGCTCACCAAGAAGCTTGCTGAGTAGGTTGACTTGAGCTCACTTGTGACCTCACTGAGTAGCTCATCGGTGACCTCACTTGGGAGCTTGCCAAGTAACTCACTTGGGAGCTCACCTAGTAGCTCACCTAGGAGCTCACTGAAAAACTCATCAAGTAGCTCACCTAGGAGCTCTTCTGGGAAATATATGAACATCTCGAGATGAGTTCACGTGGGAGCTCGTCGACTAACTCTCCTGAGAACTCACCTAGGAGCTCACCTGACATCTCGCCATACCAACTCAACTTGAGCTTCCCTTGTGGACTCACCTTAAGCTTGCCTTGCCAACTCACCTTGAGCTCATCTTGTAGCTCACATGTAAGCTCACCTCAGAGATTACCTACAAGCTCACCTTTGAGCTCACCTGGGAGCTCATCGAGTAGCTCACCTAGGAGTTTGATTGGGAGCTCAGAAAGTAGCTTGACTTGAGCTTGTCTTGAAACTTGCCTCAGAGATCACCTGACATCTCACCTTGCCAGCTCACCTTGAGCTCATGTAAGAGCTTACCAAGCAGCTTGCCAATAAACTCACCTTACAGCTCACCTAGAAAATCAAATGGGATCTCACCTTTCTAGCTCTCCTTGAGCTCACTAAGGATCTCACCTTACCAACTCGCCTTGAGTTCATCTAATAGCTCAACTCATAGTTCATTGAGTAGCTCACCAAGTAGCTTGCTTGGGAGCTCACTGAGAAGCTCTCCGAGTAGGTTGACTTGAGCTCACTTATTAGCTCACTTGTGAGTTAACCAAGTAGCTCTCTAGGGACCTCACCTGGGAGATCACAAAGTAGCTCACTTGGAACCTTACCTGGCAGCTCACTTGGAAGCTCACCAAACATCTCACCAAGTAGCTCACTTCAGAGCTCTTTCGGGAGCTTGCCGATTAGATTGAGTTGAGCTCCCCTTGGAGCTCGTCAACTAACTCACTCAGGAACACACCTAGGAGCTTATCTAATAACTCACCTTGTAAACTTGCCTTGAGTTCAACTATCCAACTTGACTTGATCTTGCCTTGCCAACTTGCGTTGAGCTCATTTGGTCACTCACATGTAAACTCACCTCAGAGATTGCCAACAAGCTCACCTTTGAGCTTTCCTGGGAGCTCGCCTGAGCAGCTCACTTGGAAGCTCACCAAGGAGCTTGCCCAAAACTTACCTAGGAGATTGTCTTACAACTCACCTTACCAGCTTTCCTTGAGCTTGCCCAGGAGCTCACTGAGTAACTCGACTTGAGATTGCCTGTGAGTTCGTCAAGTAGCTTTCCTAAAAAATCACATGGGAGCTCACCTGACACCATGCCTTGCCAACTCACATGGGAGATCACCTTTCCAACTCAAATTGAGCTCAATGAGGAGCTCACATTACAAACTCACCTTGAGCTCATCTAGTAGCTCACCTCAGATCAAGTTCATCGAGCAAATTTCCAAGTAGCTCACCTACGAGCTCACCTAGGAGCTCACTTGGGACCAAGAAGCTCAATGAATACATTGACTTGAGATAACTTATGAGCTCACCGATCATCTTGCCAGGGACCTCACCTGGGACCTCGCTAAGTAGCTCACTTAGGAGCTCACCTAGTTGCTTTCCCGAGAGCTCACCGAATAGCTCGCCAAGTAGCTCACCTTGAGATCTTCTGGGAGCTCACCGATTAGCTTGAGGAGATGTCACCCAAGAACTCATCAAGTAACTTACCTGGGAGCTCACTTGACAACTCACCTTGCCATCTCACTTTGAGCTCACCTTCCCAAATCACATTCAGCTCACCTTGCTAACTCACCTTAATCTCACCTTTTAGCTCACATGGGAGCTCGACAAGTAGCTCACCTAGGAGCTCATCAAGCATTTTTACTTGAGCTTACCCAAAAACTCACCTGGGAGCTCACCTGACAGCTCACCTTACGAGCTCACTTTTAGCTCACCGAGCAGCTCAACTTGAACTCACCCTGGAGCTCGTTAAGTACCTCACCCAGAAACTCACATGGGAGCTCACCTTGAGCTCGCTGATTGGCTCACCTTCCTAACTCACCTTGAGCTTTTCTAGTAGATAACCTTATATTTTTTTGAGTAGCTCGCTTGGGAGTTTACCAAGAAGCTCATCGAGTAGGTTCACTTGAGCTGACTTATGATCTCACTAGTGAGCTTTCTGAGCAACGTGTCAAGTACTTCACCCTGGAGCTCACCAAGTAGCTCTCTTGAGAGCTCACGTAGAATTTTACCTAGGAGTTCATTGAATAGCTTGCAAATTAGCTCACCTGGGTTCTCTTATAGGAGCTCACCGATTACCTCGAGTTGAGCTCACTTGGGAGCTCACCGAGTAACTCACCTGGTAAATCACCTGGGAGCTAGCCTGACAGCTCGCATTGCCAACTTACCTTGACCTCACCTTGCTAACTCACCTTGAGCTCATTTGGTAGCTCACATGTAAGCTGACCTCAGAGATTGCTAACAAGCTCACCTTTGAGCTCACATGGGAGCACACCAAGTAGCTCACCTAGGAGCTCAGCTGGGAGCTTGGAAAGTAGCTCGCCTAAGAGCTCATCGAGCACCTCGAGTTAAGCTTGCCCAGAAACTTTCTTGGAAGCTCACATGACATCTCACCTTAAGCTCACCAAGAATCTCAACTTGATATTGATGGGGAGCTCGTCAATTACCTCACTCGAAAACTCACATGGGAGCCTCACTTAACATCTCAGCTTGCCAACTCATATGGGAGCTCACATATCAACTCGGCTTCCTCACTCACCTTGAGCTCACTGATGAGTTCACCTTGCTAACTCACATTAAGATCCTTTGGTATCTCGCCTCAGAGTTCATTGAGTAGCTCACTAAATAGCTTATCTAACAACTCATCTGGGAGATCACCAAGTAGCTCTCTGAGTAAGTTGACTTGAGCTTACTTGTGAGCTCACCAAGCAACTCATCGAGTAACTCACCTAGGTACTCACCTTGGAGCTCTCCTGATAGCTCACCTTACCAACTCACCTTCAGCTCGCCTTACCAACTCACCTTGAGTTCACCTTACCAACTCGCCTTTAGCTAATCTTGTAGCTCACATGTAAGCTCACCTTAGAGATTTCTGACAAGCTCACATAGGAGCTCTTCTGGGAGCTCACTGATTAGCTCGAGTTGAGCTCACCCGAGAGCTCTTCGAGTAAATCACTTGGTAACTCACCTAGGAGCTTGCCTAACGGCTCACCTTATCAACTCACCTTGAGCTCATCTAGTAGCTCATATAAAATCTCACCTCAGATATTTCTAAAAAGCTCACCTTTGAGCTCACCCGGGAGCTCACCTAGGAGCTCGACTAGGAGCTCGGTAAGCAGCTCACCTAGGAGCTCGTTGATCAGCTTGACTTGAGATTGCTCGAAAACTCACATAGGAGCTCACCTAACAGTTCACCTTACAAGCTCACCTTGAGAATACCGAGGAGCTTATGCAGTAGCTCGAATTGAGCTCACCCAGTAGCTCATTAAGCAGCTCACCCAAAAACATGCATGGGAGCTTACTTGATAGATTACCTTGCCAAATTACATGGGAGATCCCCTATCAGAGTTCATTAAGTAACTCACCAAGTAGCTTACCTGGGAACTCGACTAACACCTCACCTAAGAGCTTGCCTAATAGCTCACCTAGGAGCTCACTGAGTAGGTTGACTTGATATTTCTTATGAGCTCACCTGGGAGCTCCCCTATCAGAATTCATTAAGTAACTCACCAAGTAGCTCACCGAATAGCTCGCCAAGTAGCTAACCTAGGAGCTCTTTTGGGAGCTCACAAATCAGCTCAAGTTGAACTCACCTGGGAGCTCATTGAGTAACTCACCTGGGAAATCACCTGGGAGCTTGCCTAACAGCTCACCTTGCTAACTCGCCTTGACCTCATCTGGTAGCTTGCATGTAAGCTCACCTTAGAGATTACCGATAAGATCACCTTTTAGCTCACCTGGGAGCTCACCGAGTAACTCACCTAGGATCTTGGCTAGGAGCTTAGGAAGTAGCTCACCCAAGAGGTCATTGAGCAGCTCGACCTGAGCTTACCCAGAATCTCACCGGGGAGCTCACTTGACAATCTCACCTGGAAACTCACATGGGAGCTCACCTGATACCTCACCCAAAAACTCACATGGGAGGTCACTTATCAACTCACCTTGCTAGCTCACCTTAAGCTCGTTGAGGAGCTCACCTTTCACACTCACCTTGAGCTCATCTAGTATCTCATCTCAGAGTTCATCGATCAGCTCACTGAGTAGATTTACTTAAGCTTACCGAGTAGCTCACTAGGGACCTCACCTAAGAGTTCCCTAAGTAGCTCAGTTAGGAGCTCACCTACAAGCTCACCTTGGATCTCTCCAAATAGCTCACTAAGTAGCTCACCTGAGAGCTCTTCTATGAGCTCACTGATCAGCTTGAGTTGAGCTCACCTGGGAGCTTGATGAGTAACTCACCTAGGAACTCACCTGGGAACTCACCTAATAACTCACCTTACCAACTACCCTTGAGCTCACCTTGCCAACTCACCTTAAGCTCATCGGGTAGCTCACATGTAAGCTTAGCTCAAATATTACAAACAAGCTTGCCTTTGACCTCACCTGGAGCAAACTAAGCAGCTCACCTAGGAGGTCGACTGGGAGCTCATCAAGCAGCTCGTCTAAGAGCTCCTCGAGTATCTTAATTTGAGCTTACCTAGAAACTCACCTGGGAGATCTCCTAACAGCTCACCTTGTTAGCTCACCTTAAGCTCACATAGGAGCTCACTGAGTAGCTCGACTTGAGCTCACCTGGAAGCTCGTCAAGTAGCTCACTCAGAAACTTACATGGGAGCTCTCTTGATAGCTTTCCCAGAAACTCATGTGGGAGCTCACCTATCAGCTCACTTTACAAGCTCATCTTGAGCTCACCTATCAGCTAACTTTTCTAGCTCATCTAGTAGCTCACCTCAGAGTTCATCAAGTAGCTCTCCTAAGAGCTCTCCTAACAGATTTCCTGGGAGCTCATTGAGTAGCTCATTGTGTATGTTGACTTGAGCTTGCTTGTGATCTCACCAAGTAGCTAGCCAGGGACCTCACATGGGAGCTTGAAATTATCTCACTTAGGAGCTCACCAAGTAACTCGCCTACAATCTCACCAAATAGATTGTCAAGTACCTCACCTAGGACATCTTTTAGGAGCTTTCCAATCATCTCAAGTTGATATCACCCAGGAGCTAGTCGAGTAACTCACCTGGGAACTCATAGCTCATCTTGGAGTTCATCTAGCAGCTCACGTGAAAACTCACATGGGAGCTTGCCTTGCGAGCTCACCTTGAGCTCACTGAGGAGCTCACCTTTCCAACTCACCTTGAGCTCATCTAGTAGATCACCACAGAGTTCGTGGAGCAAATCATCAAGTAGCTTGCCTAAGAGCTCACCTAACAACTCACTTGTGATCTTGCTGGGGACCTCACCTAGGAGCTCGCCAAGTAGCTCACTTGGGAGATCACCTAGTAACTCACCTGGGATGTCACTGAATAACTCACCAAGTAGCTCACCTAGGACCTCTTCTAGGAGCTCATCGATCAGCTCGAGTTGAGTTCTCTAGAGAGCTTATCAAATAACTCACCTGGGAACTCACCCGGGAGCTCCCTTGACAGCTGACCTTGCCAACTCGCATTGAGCTCATCTAGTAGCTCGCATATAAGCTCACCTTAGAGATTGTTGACAAGCTTACATTTGATCTCACCTAAGAGCCCACTGATTAGCTCTCCTAGGAACTCAGCTAGGAGCTTGGTAAGTATCTTGCCTAGGTCCTCATCGAGCAGCTTGACTTGAGCTTACATGGAAACTCACCAGGGAGCTAATCTAATAGGTCACCTTTCCAGCTCACATTGAGCTCACCTACGAGCTCACTGAGAAGCTTGACTTGAGCTCTATAAGTAGCTAACCCCAAAACTCACATGAGAGCTAGCCTGACAGCTCACCTTACCAACTCACATGGGAGCTCACCTATCAGTTCACCTTGGTAGCTCACCAAGGAGCTCCTTGAGCAGTTCAACTTGAAATTTCCCAAAAACTCATCTGGGAGCTTTTCATGTGGCTCACCTCTAAGTTCATCAAGTAGCTCACCAAGTAGCTCACCTGGGAGATCACCTTGGAGCTCACCTAGGAGCTCAATGAGTAGCTCATCAAGTAGGTTGACTTGAGCTCGCTTGTGAGCTCACCAAGTAGCTCACTAGGGACCTCACCTAGGATCTTGCCAAGTAGATAACTTGGGAACTCTCCTGGTAGCTCACCTAGGAGCTCACTGAATAGCTCGTAAAGTTTCTCACTAGGGAGCTCTTCTGGGAGCTTAATGATCAGCTCAAGTTGAGCTCACCTGGGAGCTCATTGAGTAACTTACCTAGGAACTTTCCTGGGAGCTCACCTGATAGTTCACCTTGCCAACTTGCCTTGAGCTCACCTTGTAAAATTACCTTGAGCTCACCTTGCCATGTAACCTTGAGCTCATCTGGTATCTCACATGTAAGCTCACCTGAGATATTGCCAGCAGAATCGACTTTGAGCTCACCTAGGAGCTCACCTAAGACCTTAGATGGGAGCTCGACAAGTAGTTTTCCCAGTAGCTCGTCAAGTAGCTCGACTTGAGCTTCCCTGGAAAATCACCTTGAAGCTCACCTAATAGCTCACCTTCCCAGCTCACCTTGAGCTCACCCAGGAGCTTCCTGAGCAGCTTGACTTGACCTCACTCGATAGCTTGTCAAGTAGCTCAATCGAAAACTCACATAGGAGCTTTCCTATTAGCTCACCTTGAGCTCTCTAAGGAGCTAACCTTTCCAACTCACCTTGAGATCATCTGGTAGCTCACCTCTAAGTTTTTCAAGCATCTCACAATGTAGCTCATCTGGGAGCTCACCTAGGAGCTCGACGAGAAGCTCATCAAGTAGGTTAACTTGAGCTGAGTTGTGAGCTCACCGAGCAACTCGCTAGGGACCGCACCTGGGATCTCTCCAAGTAGCTAACTTGGGAGCTCACCTAGTAGCTCACCTAGGAGCTCGCTATGTTTTGCATAGAATTTTGTTCCATAATAGAGTTACTTCTATCCTTTCATTCTCTTGAGAAAAAGATAAGGGGTTAGGGCTAGGAGGAATACCTATTGAGTGTTGGGAAGGTGTGCACATACCATAGAGAGATCAGACCGATTGTGAAGAACTCCTTTTTGTCTGGGAAGGACTACCTGTAAATAAGAATGCAAGATCACCAAATTTTCAGTTAGA
Source organism: Taxus chinensis (assembly GCA_019776745.2). Taxonomy (NCBI): domain Eukaryota; kingdom Viridiplantae; phylum Streptophyta; class Pinopsida; order Cupressales; family Taxaceae; genus Taxus; species Taxus chinensis. The sequence goes on along the minus strand of CM034151.1, from coordinate 904,778,724 downwards.
TAACTAAGTAAGGGAACTACCTTGGGCCCAGGAAATACTAAACATCCTTTCAAAGGTGGTCAGTTCCCTTTTAATATACCAATTATTGCAAATGATAATAAAGAAGCTATTGCCAAATCATGATTTAGGTACCTCGTTACTAAAAGCAATAGAGACTAAACTACCAATAATAAAACATCATTTTGTTTGTTTGGTCACTAGTTATTTATACGTTCAGATCAAGTTACAGGGATAGACCAGGCTGGATTTGAGGTTATTAGGAAATAAATAGGTGAAAGGTTGGTTTTTTGGTATAAGTCACAATGACCGATGCCGGTCACTAGATAACCGACTGCATGGTTATAAAACTGCTACCGGTAGGGGATAACATGATATCAGTAGGGGCAGTGATTTAGGGGCTTCTGGGTAGAGGTTGATTGTAGGGTAGTTATGGGGTTTTTAAGGTTGGTAGATGGTTGGGGGGAATAGTAAGGTAATGGAGAAGACTCAGAGAGTGAGAAAGCTGTATGTTAGGGCAATATAGGGATGGATGAATGAAGGTTAAGTGTAGGGTGCTACTGGGTGTTAGATCCAGGGGTGAGCTTATAATTACTTATGAATCAAAAGTTCACGAAGTGGAGTCTAGAAGCATACAAGATAACAAAAGAGACTACTTACCACTTTCTGATGAGGATACAGGTCCGAGGAATGTGGTGACAAAGGAAAAGCTTCAGGTGGGATGATCCAGACAATCGAAAGTGAGCTAGATGAAGCTATCCTCTGACTCTACCAATGCATGGATGAGTGTGACAGTGATCTCAGTTGATCAGTTACAATCTTAGACTCAATGCTCTTCTCTTGCAAACTCTTCTCTCTCTTTCTCGCTTGTCTCTCCCTTGCAAAATGGATTTTAGATCCCTTTGCATTTTTGTTTGGGGGAGGTCATTTACAGAGGAACCGATGGTAGATTGCATAACCGATGGCTGTCACAGTAGGGACTGGCGTTGGTCAGTTAGGTCAAAGTTGGCTATTTTTCCTAAAAATAGCCAACTTTCCCTCCTTTTCTCCCGAGGGGTCAGTTGTGGGCTTGGTCAAGTCATTATTAGGCTTCATTTTGTTGCGGGTGAGGGGTGATGAGTCATGGGTGTGGGTCTGGACCAAGTCATAGGTCTTAATTATGTTATTTTAGGGTTAGGGCTAGGTCATAGTGAGGTGGAGAGGTGAGGTGGTAGGGTTGGAGATGTGTATTTATTAATTATAAGGTAATTAATAAATAATTAAGTGTGTAAGGTTTAGGTTGTGAGGTAGGGTTAGGTTTTGGGATGAGATACAGAGGTACAGGGCATCGTAAGACCAAAAGTTTGGTGTCTACACGCTAAACAACTCATTTTGTAGGTCACCCAGGGAGCTCTTTTGGGATCTCGATGATCAGTTCGAGACTTGAGCTCACCTGAGATCTCATCAAGTAAGCTCACCTCGAAAACTTCACATGGGAGCTCACCGGACAGCTTGACCTTGCCAACTTACCTATGGGAGCTTGCCTTGCCAGCTCACCTTTCTAACTCACCTTGTTAGCTCACCTTTCCAGCTCACCTTAGTAGCTTGCTTGTAGGAGCTCACCTTACCAGACTCTCCTTGATCTCATGTAGTAGCTCACATAAGATTTCACTCTAGCAGCTCGCCAAGTAGCTCACCTAATAGCTCAGCTTGGGAGCTCAACCTAAGCAGCTCACCTAAGAAGCTCATCGAGTAGCTTGACTAACTGAGGTTGACTTGAAAATCTCACTTGTGATCTTTCCTGACAACGAGCCTTACCAGCTCATCCAGGGACCTTTTCTGGGTAGCACGACCAAGTAGCTCACCTTGGGATCTCATCCTAAGTAGCTTCACCTGAAGTAGCTTTCCTAGAAGCTCTTCTGGATAGCTCACCTTGCCAGCTCACCTTTCCAACTCGCCTTGTCAACTCACCTTTGTAGCTCACATTAAGCTCGCTAAGGAGCTCACCTTACCAACTCTCCTTAATCTCATCTAGTAGATCTCACCTCAGAGTATCATCGAGCAGCTTGCCAAGTAGCTCACCTAACAGCTCACCTAGCAGCTTGCACTAAGGAGCTCACCTAGGAGCTCACCGAGTAGCTTGCTGAGTAGGTTGACTATAATGCTCACTTGTGAGCTCACCGAGTAGCTCATTGGGGGACCTTGTCTGGGAGCACACCAAGTAGCTCACCTTGGGAGCTCTCCTAACAGTTCACCGAACATCTCATCAAGTAGCTCACCTAGGAAGCTCTTCTGGGAGCTCACTGATCAGATCAAGCTGACCTCACCCAAGAGCTCATGAAGTAACTCACCTGGGAGCTCACCTAACATCTCACCTTGCAAACTCACCTTGAGCTCACCTTGCTAAGTCACCTTGAGCTTTCCTTGCCAACTCACCTTGAGCTCATCTGGTATCTCATATGTAAGCTCACCTTAGAGAGCTACAGATAAGTTCAGCTTTGAGCTCACCTAGCAGTTTGACCGAGTGAGCTTACCTAGAAAACTCACCTTGGAGCTTAGAAATCAGCTGACCTAGGAATTCCTTGAGCTAGCTTTCAACTTGAGATTACCCAGAGGGCTCACCCAGGAGCTCACCTGCTAGCTCACCTTGTCAGCTCAACTTGAGCTTGCCATAGGAGCTCATCAAGCAGCTCTACCTGAAATCACTCACATGCGAGTTCATCATAACAGCTCACCCAGAAACTCGCATGGGAGGTCACCTATTAGCTCACCTTGCCATCTCGTATTGGAGATAATCCTGTGGAGCTCACCTTTCCATCTCTCCTTGAGCTCACTGATGGTAGCTCACCTTGGCAGTTCATCTTAAGTATCTCACCAAGGTATCTCACCTAACAGATCACCTGGGAAGCATCATCTCTAAGCAGCTCACCTGAGTAGGTTTACTAACAGCTCACTTGTGAGATCAATGAGCAACTTGCCTAGGTAACCTTACCTAGGAGCTTGCCAAGTAGTTCACTTAGGAGCTCACCAAACAACTCATGCTGAGTAGGTTTACTTGGAGCTCACTTGTGAGCTCACTGAGTAGCTCACCAGGGACCTCACCTAGGAGCTCAACAAGGGAGCTCACTATGGGAGCTCACCATAGTCAGCTCGACCTGGGAGCTCACCAAATAGCTTGCAAAGTAGCTCACCTATGAGTTCTTCTTAGTGCTCGCTGAGCTCAGTTAAGGTTGAGGTTGCCTTACTAACTCACCTTGAGCTCACTCTTGCCAACTGGCTCACCTTTGAGCCTCACCAGGGAAATTTTTGACTATCTCGATCTTGTAGCTCACCCAAAAAAACTTACCTAGGAGCTCACCTTAGATATTTCTAACTTATAGCCTCACCTTGAGCTCACCTAGGAGCTCACTGAGTAGCTCACTTGAGCTCAGCTGGGAGCTCATCAAGAAGCTCTCACCAGGGAGCTTGTCAAGTAGTTAAACTCGATTTTTCCTAGAAACTCACATGGGAGCTCACCTATCAGCTCACCTTGTCAGCTCCCCTTGAGCTCACCCAAGGATCTCACCTTGTCAACTCATGCTTGAGCTCATCTGTTAGCTCACCTTAGGAGCTCGTCAAGTAGCTCACCTAAGTAGCTCACTTAGGAGCTCACCTTACAGCTCACCTAGGAGCTTCATAACTCACATGGAAGCTTGACTTCAGCTCACCTTAATAACTCAACTTGAGCTCATTGAAAAATCTCACCTTTCAAACTCACCTGATAGGTTACATTTGGTATCTCACCTTAGTAGCTCACCTTTGAGTTAGACTTGCCAAGTAGCTCAGCCTGGGAGCTCACGTAACAGCTCACTTGTGCAGCTCACCGAGTAGGTCCCTTTTGAGCTCACAGGTGAGCTTTCTAAGTAGCTCACAGGGGACCTCACCTAGGAGTTCACCAAGTAGCTCACCTGGGAGCTCACCTAGCATCTTGTCTGGGAGCTCACCAAATAGCTGTCACCAAGTATCTTACCTAGGAGCTCTTCTGGGAGCTCACCGACCATACTCAAGTTGAGCTCACCTAAGAGCTTGTAATTCCCCTAGGAACTCACCTAGGAGCTCACCTAGGAGCTCACCTTACCAACTCACCTTGAGCTTACCTTGTCAACTCACCTTAAGCTTGCCTTGCCAACTCACCTTGAGCTCATCTGGTAGCTTGCATGTAATCTCACCTCAGATGTTGCCAACAAGCTCACCTTTGAGCTCACCTGGAGCTCATTGAGAAGCTCACCTAGGAGATAATGGTTGAGGGCTTAACAAGTAGCTTACCCAGGAGCTCATTGAGTAACTCAACTTGTGCTTGTACCCAGGAAACTCACCTAGGATAGCTCACCTGGGAGTATCTCAAGAATCTTGCCTAAAATTCACCTTAAGCTCACCTGAGAGCTCACCTGAGAAATTTGACATGGGAGCTCACCTTGAGCTCGTCTAAGAAGACTCACCTTACCAATCACATTGAGCTCATTTGGTAGCTCACCTAGTTTGTTGACAATCTCACCTTAGCTCAGCTGGGAGCTCACCTAACAGCTCGCTGAGGAGCTCACCAAGCAACTCACCAATGGAGCTTGTCTTGTAGCTCACCTGTCGACCTTGATTGTAGTAGCTCACCAAGTACCTCACCTGGGAGCTCACCTAAGTAGCTCACTTGGGAGCTCACCTAATAGCTTACCGAGTAGCTCACCTAAGAGACTCTTCTAGGAGCTCACCAATCAGCTCGAGTTGAGCTCACCCAGGAGCTCGTCGAGTAACTCACCTAGGAGCTCATCAAGTAACTCACCTGAAAAGCTCACCTTTCTAACTCCCCTTGAGCTCACCTTGCCAACTCACCTTGAGCTCATCTAGTAGCTCATGTAAGCTCACCTTAGAGATTGTCGAAAAATCCCACAGTTGAGCTCACATAGGAGCTCACCGAGGAGCTCACCTAAGAGCTTGGCTGAGAGCTCATTAAATAACTAATGTCCTAGGATCTTGTCTGAGTAGCTTGACCTCGGAGCTTCATCAAGATAACTCACTTGACAAGTCACCTTACTTGGGACCTCTCCTAATGAGCTCACCTGGAGAGCTCACCGAGAAGTTCTCGACTTGAGCTCACTTGCTAGTGAGCTCATCAAGCAGCTCACCTAGGGACTCAATTGGGAGCTCACGATTAGTAGCTCACTCGGAAGCTCAACTAGTAGCATTGGGAGCTCACCAAACCAGATTGAAAAGTAGCTCACTAGGGAGATCACCTTGCCAATTCACCTTGAGCTCTTGATGGTAGCTCACCTTGAGTTCACCAAGGAGCTCACCGAGTAACTCACCTGGGAGCTCACCTAACATGCTTGCCTGGGATCACCTAACATCTTACTTGGGAGCTCACCGCAAGATAGCTCACCAAGTAGGTTGACTTGAGCTTGCCTTTTCAACTCACCTGGTGAGCTCAAAGGAAAGCTTGTCATGTAAGCTCACCTTAGAGATTACATGCGAGCTCACCAGATGAGCTCGCCTCAAGGTGAGCTCACTAAGTAGCTCAATCTAGGAGTTCAAGTTGGGTTGTCGAAAAACAACTGATTTCCCAGGTGAGCTTACTCGATCAACTCCCAGACTTAAGCTCTCAGGTCGAGCTACTTGACTTGAGCTCACTTGAGAGCTCATCAAGTAGCTCAAGTGATCTACTCACATAAGATCTCACCTAGAGAGCTCACCCTGGTGAGCTCACACGGTGAGCTTGCCCAGAAAGCTTGCTTGATAAGCTCACAAGTGAGATCAATTCCAACTAACCTGGAGCTCACTTGGTAGCTCAAGCGAGCTTGTTAGGTCAAGTCCCAGATGAGCTTGAGCTCACTTGTGAGCTAACTTGGTGAGCTCACCAAGTAGCTCTTAAGTGACTCTCCTGGGAGCTCAAAGTAGCTTTCTTGGGTGAGCTCACCTGTGAGCTCAAGGAAAGCTCGCCTGGGAGCTAACTGAACAGCTCACCAAGTGAGCTTGGTGGGAGGTCTATCAGGTGAGTTCATCGATGTGAGCTCGAGATGAGCTGCTTGAAAAGCTCCAAGTGAGCTCTAGTCAAGCTAACTTGGTGAGCTCTAGGTCAGAACTCAAGGTGAGATGATCATGCTAGCTGATCTCATCAAGACAGCTCACCTAGAAAAGTCATAGGGAGCTCAAGTTGCTCACGTTACTAGCTCACCTTGAGCTCATTGGGTGAGCTCACCTTGCCAAGATTTCCTTAAGCTCATCCTAGGTGATCTTGCCTCGGAGCTCATCAAGTGAGCTAACTATCTCACCTGGTGAGCTCACCAACAACTCACTTGGGAGTTAGCTTAGAGCGAGCTACGCTGAGCTAGGTTGAGTTGGAGCTCAAGCTCTATAAGAGCTCAGCAAGGTGAGCTACTGGCGAGTTGACCTTGCTCCTAGAGGAGCTCACCAAGTGAGCTTACTTAGGTACTCACCTAGCATTCACCTGGGAGCTCACAAGAAGAGATCTTGTAGGTGAGCTCGGATGGTGAGCTATTTGATGAGCTCACCAGGTGAGCTCTAGTAACTCCTAAGAATTCTACTTGGGAGATCACCTGATAGCTCACCTGAGCTGCCAACTCACCTTGAGCTCGCATTTCCAACTCACCTTGAGCTACTTGATCAACTCACCTTGAGATTTCCTTAGGTAAGCTCACCTTGAGCTCACTTGGTGAGCTCACTTGTAAGCTCAGCTAGGAGCTCACCTAAGATCTAGACAAGTATCTCACCTAGGAGAGTTGGCAAGTAGTTTAACTTGAGCTTACCTTAGAAACTCACATGGGAGCTGACCTTTGCTAGCTCACCATGTGAGTTACTCGGTGAACTTGGAGCTCACCATGTGAATCTCACCTTTGGGTGAGCTCACTTGACAAGCTCACCAAGTAGCTTGCATGGAGCTCACCTAAGCTTAAGGTCACTTGGTGAGCTCACCAGTGAGATCACCTCGTGAGTTTTCCAAGTAGATCTCATTTGGGAGCTCACTCGCATAGGCTCACTGTAGCGAGCTCACTTGCAAATAGGTCACCAAGTGAGCTCACCTGGGAGCTCGTAGTAGAGCTCACTAGATCAGCTCAATGGTGAGATCACCTGGAAGATCTCTTCAGGTAACTCACCTGGGAAGCTCACCTGGATGAGCTCACCTGATGAGCTTGCCTTGCCAACTCACCTTGAGTTCAACTAGTAGCTTACATATAAGCTCACCTCAGGTGAGCATTACAGGTAAGCTTGCCTTTGAGTTTCTCGATAAGCCCACCAAGTAGCTCACACTAGGAGCTCATTTGGGAGCTCCAGTAAGTAGCTCACCTAGGTGCTCATGGTGAGTAGCTTGACTTGAGCTTACATGAGAAACTCACCTAGGAGCTCACCTAGGTCACCTCATCTGTGAGCTCACCCAGGAGCTCATTGAGTGAGCTCGACTTGAGCTCATCAAGTAGCTCAAGTCAACCTACTCATATGGGATCTCACCTATCATCTTGCAGGTGAGCTCACTAAGGTGAGTTCCACCTTGCCAACTCACCTTGAAGCTCATCTGATAGCTCACCTCTTGAGTTTTTCGAGTAGCTCTACAGAAGTAGCTCACCTGGGAGCTTTCCAAGGTGAGCTCATGTACAAGCTCACCTGAGATCTCAAGGTGAGTAGGTCAGCACCCAGTAGGTTGAGGTGAGATCACTTGATGAGCTCACTTAGAAAGCTCATTGAGTAGCTACTCAGGTGACCTCACCTGGGTAGAGCTCACCAAGTAGCTGAGCTTGGGAACTCGCTAAGTAGCTCACTTAGGTGAGCTCACCTAGTTGAGCTCACAAAGTAGCTCACTAGCTGATATGAGGTTCTAGACGAGTTGATGACCCTAAGCTCCAAGTTGAGCTCGATAGGTGAGCTCATCGAGTAACTCACTTGGAAAGCTTAAAGTAGCTCACTTGTTAGCTCACCTTGCCAACTTGCCTTGAGCTCACATTGCTAACTTACCTTGAGCTTAACTTGAGTAACTTTCCTTGAGTTCATCTGGTAGCTCGCTATGTAATCTCACCTCGAGAGATTAGCTCAACTCAAGCTCACATTTGAGCTCACCTGAAGAGCTCACTGAGTAGAATTACCTAGGAGCTTAGTTGGTGAGCTTGAAAAATAGCTCACCTAGGAGCTCGTCAAGTGAGCAACTTGACTTGAGCTTCCCATATGAAACTCACCTGGGAGCTTTCATGATAGCTCACAAGTGCCATCTCAAGTTGAGCTCACCGAGCACCTCGACTCAATGAGCTCACCAGGCGAGCTCATTAATTGAGCTCACCTAAAAAATCACATGGTGAGCTCACCTGATGAACTCCGAGGTGAGATAAGATCAAGCATGGTGATTTGTCTGTCAACTGACCTTGCCCACTCACCTTAAGCTCAGTGAGGAGCTCACCTTGTCAACTCACCTTGAGCTCGTCTGGTAGCTCACCTAGGAGCCTTTTTTCAAATAGCTCACCTGGGAGCTCACCAAGAAGCTCGCTAAGTAGGTATGACTTGAGCTCACTTATGAGATCACTTGTGAGCTCACTGAGTAGCTCACCGGGGACCTCACCTGGGAGCTCGCCAAGTAGCTCACTTGGGAGATCACCTAGCAACTCACTTGGGAGCTTGCCAATAGCTCACTAAGTAGCTCACCTGAGTAGCTCTTCTAGAAGCTCACTGATAAGCTCAAGTTGAGCTCACCCAGGAGCTCATTGACTAACTCACCTGGGAAATCAAACATCATCTACGAGCTTGTCAAGTAGTTCACCTAAAAACTGACATGGGAGCTCACCTATCAGCTCACCTTTCCAACTTGTCTTGAGCTCATCTCGTAGCTCACCTTAGATTTCTTCAAACATCTTGCCAAGTAGCTCACCTGAGAGCTCACCAGGGAGATCATGGAGTAGCTCGCTGAGTAGCTTTACTTGAGCTCACTTATGATCTCACCAAGCAGCTCACTGGGGACCTCAGCTAGGAGCTTGCCAAGTATCTTACTTGGGTGCTCACCTAGCAGCTCACCTGAGAGCTCACTGAACATCTCACCAAGTAGCTCAACTGGGAGCTCTTCTGGGAGCTCACCGATCACCTCAAGTTGAGCTCACCAGAGAGCTCATCAAGTAACTCACATAGGAACTCACCTAGGAGCTTTCCTGATAGCTCAGCTTGTCAACTCACCTTGATATCACCTTTCCAACTCACCTTGAGCTCACATTTTCAACTCACCTTGAGCTCATCTGGTAGCTTGCATGTAAGCTCACCTAGGATCTCATCTGAGATCTCAGCAAGCATCTCACCCAGGAGCTTGTCAAGAAACTCAACTTGAGCTTGCCTAGAAACTCACCTGGGAGTTCATCTTGCTAGCTCTCCTTACCACCTTGCATGGGAGCTCACCTATCATCTCACCTTGCTAGCTCGATGAGGAGCTAACCTTGCCATCTCACCTTGAGATCTTATGGTAGCTAACCTCAAATTTCATCAAGCAGATCACCCAAAAAATCACATGGGAGCTCACCTGATAGCTTTCCTTACCAACTCACATGGGAGTTCACCTATCAGTTCGCCTTGCCATCTTATTGAGGAGATCACCTTGCCAGCTCACTTTGAGCTATTCTGGTAGCTCACCTCATATTTCGTCGAGTAGCTCACCTAATAGCTCACCTGGGAACTCATCGAGAAGCTTACCGAGTAGGTTGACTTGAACTCACTTGTGAGCTTACCGAGTACCTCGCTGGGGTCCTCACCTGGGAGCTCGCCAAGTAGCTCACTTAGGAGATCACCTAGCAGCTCACATAGGAGCTCAAAAAATAGCTCACTGAGTAGCTCGCTTAGGAGCTATTCTTGGAGCTTGCAGATAAGCTAGAGTTGAGCTCACCTGGGAATAGGTCAAGTAACTCACCTAGGAACTCACATGGGAGCTCACCTAACAGCTCACCTTTCCAACTCACCTTGAGCACACCTTATCAAATCACCTTGATCTCACCTTTCCAACTCACCTTGAGATCATCTAGTAGGTCGCATGTAAGCTCACCTAAGAGATTGCTGACAAGATCACCTTTGAGATCACCTAGGAGTTTTTCAAGCATATCGAATTGAGCTTGCCTAAAATCTTACCTATGAGCTTGTCTGATAGCTCACCTTACTAGCTCACCTTGAGCTCACCCAGGAGCTCACCTAATAGCTCTCACAAAAACTCACCTGGGAGCTCACCTTGCTAGCTCATGTAGGAACTCACCCAAAAATTTGCATGGGAGCTCACCTGATAACTTGCCTTGCTAACTTGTATAAGAGCTCACTATCAGCTCACGTTCATCTCACTGAGGAGCTCACCTTGCCAACTCACCTTGAGCTCATCTGGTAGCTCACCTTAGAGTTGATCGAGTAGCTCACCTAGGAGCTCACCTGGTAGCTCACCCAATATCTCACCTTAGAGCTCACCGAGTAGCTTAATGAGTAGGTTTACTTGAGCTCGCATATGAGCTCACCAGGGACCTCACATGGGAGCTCATTGAGTAGTTAACTTTGGAGCTCACCTAGTAGCTCACCTGGGAGCTTGCCAAATAGCTCACAAATAGATTTCCTGGGAGCTCTTCAGGGAGCTTGCCGATCAACTCAAGTTGATCTCACCTTAGAGCTCATTGAGTAACTCACCTAGGAACTCACTTGGGAGCTCGCTTGATATTTCACCTTGTTAACTCACCTTGAGCTCACCTTGCCAACTCACCTGGAGCTCATCTGGTAGCTCACATGTAATCTCACCTAAGAGATTGCTGACAATCTCACCTTTGAGCTCGTCGGGGATCTCACCGAGTAGCTCACTTAGGAGCTTGATTAGGAGCTTGGTAAGTAGCTCACCTAGGAGCTCATCGAGTAACTTGACTTTATATTTTTTAGAAACTCACCTAGGAACTCACCTGATAGCTCACCTTACCAACATGCCTTGAGATCACCCAGGAGCTTTTCGAGTAGATCAACTTCAGTTCACCTAGGAGCTCTTCAGGAAGCTCACCCAAAAACTCACATGGGAGCTCACCTTACAGCTCACCTTACCAACTCACATGGGAGCTTACCTATCAGCTTATCTTTCCAACTCACCTTGAGCTCAGTAAGGAGCTCACCTTACCAACTCACCTTGAGCTTGAAAGGAAGCTTCCCTCAAATTTTGTCGAGTAGGTTGCCCGAAAACTCACCCAGGTGCTTACGTGACAGCTCACCTTTCCATCTCACCTTAAGCTCGCATAGGAGCTCACCGAGCATTTCAACTTGAGCTTGCATGGGATATCATCTAATAGCTCACCCAAAAACTCACATGGGAGCTCGGCTAACAGCTCACCCAGAAACTTGCGTGAGAGCTCACCTATCAGCTTGCCTTGCTATCTCACCTTGAGCTTGCTTTGGAGATCTTACCTTTACAACTCACCTTGAACTTTTCTGGTAGCTCACGTTAGAGTTCCTCAAGTATCTCCCCAAGTAGTTCACTTGGGAGCTTGCCTAACAACTCGCCTAGGAACTCACCGAGTAGCTACTTCAAAACTTGAACAACATCATAAATTTGTAGAAGACACTCATGGATAGATAGATTTTTTGTATTTCATTTGTAGCCAAGAAATCACACCTATATGCTTGTTTACATTCAAGAATTGAGGCAGTGGATAGCACCTTCAAGAGGGTTTTGATCAAATTTTCTATAAAACCTTATCCATTTGATGAAAAATGATATAAAACTATAAAATAGCTCACAAAATGTCAGAGATGCACAAATATTTTAAAATATTGCATGGATTTGGATCCTTATGTATCCTAAGGTCATGTTTTTATCATTCCACCATGCCAGCATGCATTTGCAATCATTTTACACCCTTTACCTTCATCATTTCATCTTTATAACTTTTAATTTTTTACTTTTCACATTTTTACACGAGCCGAGAAAAATATTTCATGAAAATCACTATAGGAAACTGAAATAGCTCAAATTAATGATGCCATTGCATCTAGAAGGTCAAGGGGATGTGATTTCATATAAAATTTCATGTGATTTGGTGAAAAAATGATGATTCCAAGTTCTTTGGATCTCCAATGGAGGCCAAAAACCAAAATGTATAGTTGCCATCGATTTAAAATCAACTTTAAATTTTCGCCCTCAACATGTCTTGATGAGATTCGACATGTAGGCTCAAAAATATCTTCTTTCACTTCTCGATAAGGTGGACATATGTCCAAATACCATTGGACTAGGAATCCAACCTTAAAAATGCATTTCGAACCTTTTTGACTTTGGAAATTTTTTGAAGATTTTCCCCGCGAGCCCCCCTGGACATGCCACGTGTCCTCCTATGGGACCTACTAAAAACCAAGGGCCAAAATGATGAATTTTTCTCCTTTTTTGAGAAAAGGATAATTTACTTCGAAAACCCCGATGGGCATGAACACCTATTATCTCCTCTACCACATGGCAGTCTCTCATTCGCTATGGATCCGACCCTTCCAATTTTGCCTTCAACCCTCCGCGAGCACAAAACCTCCTGTGGGCCTATGCTCCCCTTTTTGAATTTTGGAAAGTGCCACATGTCACCCACTGATTAGTAGTGGGGATACACCTTCAAATTTTCCATGGGTTCATTTTTCACCTTGATATTTTTCACCAAAGTTGGGAAAATTTTCCATCTTTTCTCCGTGCTCCAAATCTCCATCAAATGTTGAACACGTGTCCATTCTTCAATGGTGGCAGGAATTCGGCCCCAAAATTTTTATTTACCATTTAAATTTAAAAACTTCAAATTCCTTCAAACTTCTGCTAATCCATTTCAACCTTTTACATATGTGTCACACTGTGATTCGTTGCAGACCTTCATTCAAAAATTTGAGTTTGAGATTCTACCTCCGAAGGAAAAAATCCCAAAAACATCCCAAACCCTGCTTCTCGTTGGCTCCCCTAGACACGTGTCCTCATCCCATTCGACATGGGTCCTCAGGTAGAATTTTGAATTTAACATTTTGAAGTTAAAAACTTCAAAATTTTCATAAAACCCCCCTCCACCTGTCCTCTGAGCCACATGTCATCATACCAGTCACTTTAGGCCTTCAGGAAAAAAATTTCCTCTAGCATTTTGAAGCCAAAAACTTCAAATTTTTCTAAGTCCCCCACTTTTCCATGGTTGACCTCGCTAGGACATGTGTCCACTTCCCATTGGGCACAGGCCCTCAGGTCAAAAATTGACATTGAGAATTTTTCAAAAATTGAAAAAAAAAAATCTAAGCTGACCCCCACCACCTACTGGTGCATCTGACCAATCAAATCATGCCACATAGGTATACTACTATAGCAAATACGGGGCCTTAGAGTAAAATTTTCCTTTTACTAAAACTCAAAAAATGACAAGTTGTAATATTTTCCCGACCACTACTCAGCCAATAGCAACCTGCCACATTAGCGATAACATGCAAAGGATAATTTTGATGAGCAGATGACACCCGTATTCCTGTCAAAACATAAAAATGTAGGGGATGCCCTAAAAATAAAAAAAAAATCATGAGGAAGGTAGATTTTTCTGTTTTGAATCCAATGAATCATGATTTCACAATGGTTTTGACTTGGGGCATGATGATTTTAACAACAAATAACTCGGATTCGATCCATTTCGAGTCTTTTCATGATTTTGACCAAGGGAAAACGACTCAGCCTGAAAAAATGATGAAATTAGGGCACAAAAGAGGGGAACTTGGAAATTTGTTTCAATATAGGGTAGAATGACAAGATTGTGCAGTATTCCAAAGGCATTCAACTGGAAAACATCAAGTTACAGGGTCACCCAAGGCTCGAGCCAAATGAAGGTGTTTTTTGAGCAAAACAGATGTAACATGGAAATTAGGGAAAAGCATGTACAAACCTAGAATTTTCACCAACATTGGCTTCCTGCTTGGGGATGGGCACTCCCAGTGAGTACCACAAGATCATGCAACATAGACAGAAGTGCTAAAAATCCATTGGGAAAGGAGTCAAAATAGAGATGCAACCCGAAAAACTAGAATTTTCACCAAAAAACAGACCTAGAAACTAGACCAGAAATGGTTGCCAAGGACAAAAGGGGAAAACCAAAAGCCAACAATAGCAAAAAAATCAAAGCAAGACAAAGGACTATAAAAAATGTACAACTTGTGCATACCTCACTTGGGGGTTTAATCCAAGAAGTGTTTTAAATGTCTAGCATTAACAGGTAGCTCTAGATAAATCTCCATCCAAATCTTTGAGAAAGAATGTATGCTCTCCAATCCTGATATCAATGACATAAGGTCCCATCCATAGAGAATCAAACTTGCCATGCTTTCCCTTTTCTTCATGCCTACTATCCCATAACAAAACTATATCTCCAACGTTGAAGGTTCTAGGAGTGACCTTCTTATCAAACAATTTCTTTAATTTTTCTCTAAATATGATATGCCTTTGGTGAGAAGCTATTCTCTCTTCATCCAACTCAATGATTTGATTGATCCTTGATTTATATGGGCCATGTTCATGATCTTCCAATTGTTGGGCAAACTGAAAAGTGGATAATTATAGGTGTAATGGTAGCAAATCCTAAGTTCCATATACCAATTCAAATGGGCTTTTACAAGTTGCTCTTTTAGGAGTTATTCTATCAGCCCAAACTACAAATTTCAATTACTCTCCCCACTTCTTCTTGTTGATTTCCAAGGTTCTTCTAATGATTTTGAGCAAGTTCTTATTACTGGACTCAGCTTGTCCATTCCCTTGTGGATTGTAGTTTGAAGAATAAGTCATATTTATCCCATATTCATTGCACATTGCCATCAAAGGCTTGGCTCTAAAACACATGGCATTATCAGATACAATCTTAATTGGAACTCCAAATATACACATGATATGATTCAATAAGAATTCCATTACCACTTAGGTGTGTTACTTTTCTAGATGGAATTGCCCTCAACCCATCTGGTAAAATAATCCAGTTTCTACAAGGATCCATTTATGACCAGCACTAGAAGGATCTGAAATATCACCAATGAAATCCATTCCCCATTGTTTGAAAGGAGCTTCAATTGATACAGGCTATAAAGGAAGGGAGCCTAAAGATTTCAATCTTCCTGAAAAATGTTGGAAACTATCACACTTTATAACTAACTGGGTTGCATCTTTAAAAAGATTAGGCCACTAATAACTAGCTCTTAAAATCTTATGTGCTATCACTCTCCCAGAAAAAATTTCCTCCACAAACTCCCCCATGGAAATCAGCAATCAACTTGGGAGGTTCATCTTCAGTTATGTATTTCAAGAGGACACCTTCAAGGTTCTTCCAAGCCAACCCAAGGTCTGTTATGATATATTTCTAAGAAGTCAGCTTGAGGGCTCTTTTCTTATTTTTATTCAAGTGACTAGGACAGCATAGGTGTCTAAGGTAGAAAATCACATCTTTGTACCACTCAGACCTCATCAATTTGTCAAGAAAATCATCCCTTTATTCCTCCAACTGATTTACTTATACATCTGACAAATTACTCTCAGCCATGAGCTTGGCAAGACCAAAACCTCTTACCAACTTTATTGTTTGGATATCTATATCATATTCATGTAATTTTTTGACCCATCTATATCTCTTGCTTGATATCTCCATGTCTGATAATATGTATTTAACGATGGTGTGGGGAACATAAGAAACAACTTTTGAACTCAGTATGTAGGGCTTGAAAATCTTTGTTGCTTTTACCAATGAAAATTCCTATTTTTCCATGATTATATACTTCAATTCAGCTTCTTGTAAAGCCTTTATATAGAAGGCAATATTCCTCTCAGCTCCATTCTCATCCTTTCGTAAAAAAACTAAAGCAGTAGTGAATTCATAGGTACAAGAAAAGATTTGGAAAGGTCTCTTGTAGTTTGGGGCTGCTAAAACAGGTGCATGCCTAAGTACATCCTTTATTCCTTTAAAATATTGAATGACAGCCTCCTCCTACTTTATAACTTGATCCTTTCTTAGCATGCTCGTGATTGGAAGAGTTAGTTTAGAAAAATTGGAAAAAAACCTTCTAATGAAATTTATTTGGCCAAAGAAAGATTGGATACCTTTCTTGGTTCTTATAATGGGCACTTTGTTGATTACTTCCACTCTCTCAGGGTCTATCATAACACCTTCTATGGACACAATATGCCCCAACATCTTGGCCTTTTACATGCCAAAATGACACTTCTTTGGATTAAGTGAAACTCCATACTCTCTACATCTGATTAGCATCTTCTCTAGGGTTACAAATGGTCTGCTCGTTGCCTTGAAAAAATAGTCACATCATCTTGGTAAACTGCAATAAATCCATTGATATAACCAACAAAGGTAACATCCATTTCCCTTTAAAAATTAGCACTAGCATTCATCAATCTAAAAGGCATCCTTACAAAAACATAAGTCCACCAAGGAGTAGTGAAGGTTGTCTTAAGTCTTTCTGATTATTTGACAACTACTTGATTGTATCCGGAGAAACCATCCAAAGTAGAAAACATCTCTTACCCTGTTACAAGCTGCAGCATATTCTCCATGTTTGGAAAGGGGTGATTGTCCTTCATAGATGATTTTTTTAGATTCCTAAAATCCACACAAAGTCTGAGATATTCGTTCTTCTTTCTAACTGGCACAAGTTTTTCCACCCAAGATGAGTATCTAGTAAGTTGAATGATGCCACCATCTCTCAATTTTTTCAATTCTTCTTACATTTTCATGGAAAGTAGTGGGTTAATAGGCCTTTGTTTTTGTGTAAATGGATTTTTTTTGGCCTTAAGAGGAATCTCATGCTGAAATAAATCTTCTCTAGATGCCTTCAGCTCTGAATATGACTAGGCAAGGCAGTCTTGATACTTCTTTAAAATTTGGGCATGGGACTGTTTTTCCTCTTTGCTAAGATGGCTGCCCAACCAGATCTTCCTTGGTTTATCCTTGGTTCCCAAGTTGTGCTCTTCCACATCCCTTGAAGCAGACATCTTTCTATTTATGATGCAGTCAACATTGTTAAAATTGGATTCAAGTGCAACAAGACCTTTGGGAATGGTGTTTGTCTTCAACTGTATAATATCCTTGTCAAACAAAGTTTCTTTACCTTCATTCATGCATACCATTAGTTCCCAATCAATATTCTGACCAACAAACTCACCTTGGCATTCTAAGAATCTCAATATTTGGGCATCATTATCAAAAGCCTACCAATGTTTCACATTATCTGGGATAACTGGCCTTGTTAGCACTTCAAAGTCATATTCACAAAAAGGTGAAATGGTGCAATTGTAAAATCTAGAACCAAGGATAGCCAGCTTATTATCAGAAAAATTAAGACTTCTATCATGGTAAACAATGTTAAAGGAATCAAACATTTCTATTAAGTCCCAAACAACATGCTTATATTGTTTCATACGCTGATATTTTGTGGCATATAAATTTCTTACTTGCTTAACAACCAGCTCTGAATCCCCCTTGGTAACAATATCCTTCACTCCATATTTCCATGCAATCCTTAATCCTAATAATAATGCCTCATACTCAGCAATGTTGTTAGTGCATTCAAAATTGAGCTTGAAGGAGAAAGAAAATTTTTCCAAACTAGGAGAAACCAGTACGATACCAGCACCATTGCCAAATTTGGAGCAAGCTCCATCAAATAGTAATGTCCATGGAGAACCTAACATACCAAGGCACTCTGATTTTTTCATATTATTCTCTTTTCCATCAGCAAAACCAATGAATTTTTCAACATCTACATCAGCAAACAACACTTCATAAGAAGCATTGTTGGTATCTTCAATCAAGTGTAACATCTTATTTTCACCATAGAGTTTGACAAGGCTGCCCTCAATGGGAATGGTGTTGAAAGAAATGTCCATTTGAACACTACCCCTAACACTTACAACCCACTTTCTTGACAAAAGCATACCCCATTTGGTAGGGTAATCAACAATTACAACATCAAGTTTTAAATTCTTAACCGTATAGGCTGCAAGTTGCACTACTGAACCCTTCACACATCCAATAACCAGCACTTCCCCTTGAATCCATGGTTGTACACTTCCCATATGCTATTGTC
This sequence comes from Taxus chinensis, assembly GCA_019776745.2. NCBI lineage: Eukaryota > Viridiplantae > Streptophyta > Pinopsida > Cupressales > Taxaceae > Taxus > Taxus chinensis. The sequence goes on along the minus strand of CM034151.1, from coordinate 904,760,652 downwards.
ACCTTGATATCTAACTCATTCATGACTTCTAGAGGGATGACATTACATGATGCACTAGAATCAAACATGTAATTGTGAAGCAACCTATATTTTATGAGAAAATTTGTGAAGAATAGATCAACATTCAATTTGGAATCAACCAAGGATGTTCCCAAATATACTTCAGGTGCCTCTCCAAAATCTTCCATTGGTGGTGGTTGTTTCAAGGCCAGTAATGCTTTGAAGAGGATTCTCAACAACATTTATATTTTTTCTTGGGGTAATCTTTTCTTCTTTCAATCCCAAGTACTCGAATGCTCTCTTCTTAATGCTTAGGAATTCTAAGAAATTCAATAATTGGAACACTCACTTTAATTTGGCTCAAAACCTAGGCTATATCATATGGAACATTCTTTAGTAAGACAACATTGGAAGGGGGACATGAAGGTTCATCAGATGAAGAAGTATTCTTGGTAGCATGGGCATGAAGAGGACTGATATTTTTGCATGGGACAACAGGGTTCTTAGCATTTTTTTTATTTTTCTAGGATTGTCTTTGGGAATGCTTGTGAGAAAGGGTGTCTTTTTGCTTGGCTTGAGGGACTATCTCCTCTAACAACTTTACTTCTAGTATTGTACTCTTTCTCTTGACCAACCACAACATTCATTAAACAATTTTATATCTTCCTTCGAAGGAATACCACCATCATACTTCTTGATCATTAAAGCCCTTAGATATTCAAAGTCATTATTAGGAATTTCAAAGGCCTGAACTACATCTACATCATGAGTTTGAGGAAGAGAAAGAAATGGTACCCTCTTTATGTAATCCCAAAAGGTTGCAACAGTCCTTGCAATTATCACATATGTTGATGTTGATGACTTTTTGTGAGCCTGAAGAGCTTCCCATCATATAAATGTCATCATCCATTTCATTATCATTATCATCATCAATATCTTACTGGTCCATTTTCACATGGAGGATGAGGAAGAAAACATCTATCACACCAATCCATATCAGCAATTTCTTGAACAACAACAACTCTTGCAGTCAGAGGGTCAGGCACCACTCTATTTTCACGTGCTTGGGGTTGTCTATTTATAGATCCACTAGGCCTGTTAACCTCTATCATCTTTTATTTGATCACTCCTAGAATGATTTCCAAATCTATCATGGTTTTGAGTTCTTTGTCTGTCCTTGTGAACTTTTCCCATTTCCTTTCTCTGTCTGGGCTAATTTGTAAGAAATTTCTTTGATAGCCCCTACCAAATTCTTGACAACATCTTCTAAATCAGAACCCTTGCTAGCTTGAGGCTTCTCAGGGTTTATCAGCTTCACACCATCCCTCTTAAGTGAGTTTACCAATAGCTTTAATATTATTTTCAATTTGGAGTGCCATGGTGAAAGCTTGCCTCAAGTTTGTAGGATTTTTGTCTCTCAAGTAATAGGCTACCTTTTTATCAAATGCATCTGCATATTTGATCAAGCAAGATTCATCACAAGGCCTCAAAATGACAGGAAGCCTTCTCAATGTTTTATTGAATCTTGTATTGAATTCATGGACCATCTCATTCGGGTTCTTCTTGATATTTTCAAATTCAGACAAAAGAAATCTAGGATCAGTCCTGTCACCATACTGTAATCTAAATGCATTTTTCATCTCAGTCCATGAATCAATAGAGTTATCAGGTAGACGCCTTGTACCAATCCCTAGCATCTTCCTCAAGTGTATGGATAAACAACTTGATATACACATCCTCAAATTCTATCTCAAAATATTCCATCATATTATCAAACAGTTTGAGATGCTGATCACCAGTAATGGCATTGTTACCTTGGAATTTTGGTAACCTATTTCTCACATCTTGTGGGACAACATTTGGATAACCATCCATTCCTCCAAAATTTATAGGATCAAAGGTGTTAACAAAAAATGGAGGTCTAGGTTGAGCCATATTGTTTGGTGGGGGTGATCTTGGAGGTGAAACAAGCTGGTTGGGAGTAGTAATGGGTCTGATTGGAATAGATGAGTGATTTTTAAAATGATAACCCCCCAAAGGCTCTCTCTCTTGATAAAATTTAGCAAAATTAGAAACCACAAGAGCATATTTAGGAGCAAGTTTTTTAAATACACAAGAAGGTCCCTCACCTGATGGAGAATGAAAATCAGCAAGAAGATTTCCTGAATCAGATCTACTTGAAGAGGAATTATAATCTTCAATAACAGGCTGCTCTCCTTCAAATTCAACTATGGGGATCTCTTTCCTTGACAACCAAATCACCAACCACTTTCCACACTCTTCTTCCTTCTAGTTCTGAGCTTCTTGATTCGGTGAGCATACTTCTTAGAAGAGTCCTTGATGAAGAGAGATCTCCTTCCCTCTAGCTTGACAGATTTAAACAATAAGTTTCAAATGACATAAATGTGTAAGACAACTGGTATTTCAAGATCCAAACAACATTGAGTCACCACTAAGTATTTTCACCTTAGTTGTGCAAGAAAGCACTAAAATATTCTGTCAAATGTATGCTATAACTGAAAAATTTGCAAGGATTTACAAATCAGATCTTCTTCTTCTTGATTCAACCAAAAACAATGCATCCAATTCATATAAACTACTCGTAAATGAGAAGAGTGGGATGAGTTTGAAATCCTTTTTTACTTAAAAACATGCAGATTTGAAGTATGAAATGATATCTCAAGAATGTAACAACTCAAATAATTGATCACACAAATGTCTCAAACCTTTCAAACACTTCCAAAACACCAAGAAATTCATAAAACTCCCTGGAAATGGTGCCACTTGGGTATTGGTATCTAGTTTTACTCTCCTTCACAACTTGAACAACATCGTAAATTTGTACAAGAAACTCAAAGATAGATAGATGTTTTTTAGGTCATTTATAGCCAAGGAAGCACACCTATCTACTTATTTACATTCAAGAATTGAGGGAGTGGATAGAACCTTCAAGAGGGATTTTGATCTAACCCTCACTATTTTAGGTTGTGCCTATCAACTAAGGCAAGAGAACCTATATTACAGCCCCTATATGGTAAGGAGATGAAGATATCCTTGTGTTTTGCATATGATATGGAAGAGGCTTTGTGAAAACAAGATCAATTATTCATAATCCAAACTCAAATGAAGTTTTCACTACTAAATGATGGAAACATGTTTTCAAAACAAATCTAGAGCTACTAAAGACATGATAAAACCCTGATGAACTTTGTGCATTTTTATTGAAAGGATTGAATTATTTTATGGACACATAATGAAAATGCAGGGGTATTGTAGGTAGGATGAGTTTAGTTTAAAATGAAATTATGATGAGAGATGTTGGGACAAGAGTAGCTAGAAATCATCACCTTCTTTGGGAAGCTTTGTAAATGAATTACAACACCTAAACAACAGATATGTTTCAATTAATATGAAAGTGCTCTTTCAACCAGGATGTGTGCACACATGGATGCCCAAATCTGCACTATTCCATACAAAATTTGATAACGTGCCATAAAGGCTTGAAGAAAAATATCAATGAAGCATTTAGAAAACCTTGTTAGATCATGACCTAAGGTACACCCAAAGGTTTACAAACACCCTCAATTTACAAGGAAGGTAAGATGAATTTAAATATGTTTATCTTCACTCAAATGAATGCTCTTCTGAATGGAAGATTGTAGATGCCTTCAAACCCTCTATAAGAAATGAGACCATGTATAACCAATAAAGATACCAAACACAAGATTGTAACATGAGCATGAAACACAAATTGAAAACATACAGAAATACAAGTGTATGCAAGCTTTTCCAAGAGATAAAACCAGTTAATCCAAGAATTTGATCAAATATATCAGAAAGGGAATGTTATTTAGACAATCTCAAAGCTTGTTGATGGATTTACAGCTGAAACCAACTCAACATGATGAAATTTTGATGCAAACAAGAATAAAAAATGGCTCTCAGGTAGTTTCTCCAAAAGAAAATGGACTTCTTCCAGTTTTCCTCGTGAAAATTCTTCTCTCTTTCTCCAAAATTCTCAACAGACTTTACAAAATGCCTCCAAATTACATAATATACCCTATGACCAGCTTGGATCCTTGCATCCCAAGCAAAGAATATGCTCAAGGGATCAAATTTGTTACAAAACCTTATCCATTTGATGAAAAATGATATAAAACTATAAAACAGCTCACAAAATGCCAGAGATGCACAAATATTTTAAAATATTACATGGATTCAGATCCTTATCCATCCCAAGGTCACATTTTTGTCATTCCACCATGCCAGCATGCATTTAGCAATCATTTTCCACCCTTTACCTTCATCATTTCATCTCTACAACTTTTAATTTTTTACTTTTCACATTTTTACATGGGATGAGAAAAATATTTCATGAAAATCACTATAGGGCACCGAAATATCTCAAATGAATGATTTCATTACATCCATAAGGTCGAGGGGATGTGATTTCATATAAAATTTCATGTGATTTGGTGTAAAAATGATGATTCCAAGTTCTTTGGAGCTCCAATGGCGGCCAAAAACCAAAATGCACAGTTACTGTCGATTTAAAATCAACTTTAAATTTCCACCCTCCATGTGTCTTGATGAGTTTCGACATGTAGGCTCAAAAATATCTTCTTTAACTTTTGGATAAGGTGGACACATGTCTAAATACCATTGGACTAGGCATCCAACCTTAAAAATGCATTTCAAACCTTTTCTGACTTCGGGAAAATTTTGAACAATTTCCCTGCGAGTGCCCCCTGGACATGCCACGATGTCCTCCTAGGTGGACCTACTAAAAACAATGCGCCAAAATAACAAATTTTTCTAATTTTTTGAAAAAAGTGAAAATTTCCTCTAAAAACCTCCATGGGCCTGAATGCCCGCTGCTCTCCTCTGCCACGTGGCAGATCTCCCATTCACTGCGGAGCCAACCCCTCTATTTTTGCCTTCATTCCTCTACGAGCACAAAATCATCCCACTAGGCCCATGCTTCCATTTTTGAACTTTTAGAAAGTGCCATGTGTCTCCCCCTGATTAGTAGTGGGGAGACACCTCCAAATTTTCCATGGGTTCATTTTTCACCTTGAGATTTTTTGCCAAAGTTTGGAAAACTTTCCATCCTTTCTTCGCACTCCAAATCTATGTCAAATGTTGGACACATGTCCATTGTTCATTGGTGGTAGGGACTTCGGCCCCAAAAAATTATTTTACCCTTTGAAGTTAAAAAAATTCAAATTCCTTCAAACTTCCACCCATCCATTTCAACCTTTTGCATACGTGTCACACAGTGATTCATTGCGGACCTTCATTTAGAAATTTGACTTTGAGATTTTACCTCTAAAGGCAAAAATCCCAAAAACATCCCGAACCCCGCTTCTCCTTGGCTCCCTTAGACACGTGTCCACTTCCCATTCGATGCAGGTCCTCAGGAAGAATTTTGAATTCAAAATTTTAAAGTTAAAAACTTCAAACTTTTCATAAAACCCCCCCTCCACCTATCCTCCGAGCCATGTGTAGATCATACCATTTACTGCGGGCCTTCGGGAAGAAATTTTCCTCTAGAATTTTGAAGCCAAAGACTTCAAATTTTTCTAAGTCCCCACTTTTCCGTTTGACCTCACTGGACATGTGTCCACTTCCTATTCGGCACGGGCCCTCAAGTCAAAACTTAACATTGAGTATTTTTCCAAAATTGAAGATAAATTATAAGTGAACCCCACCACCCACCAGTACATCTGACCAATAAAATCATGCCATGCAGGCATACTACTATAGCAAATGTGGGGCTGCAGAGTAAAATTTTCCTTTTGCTAAAACTAAAAAAATGACAAGTTGTAATATTTTCCCGGCCGCTCCCAGCCAATAACAACCTGCCACATTAGCGATAACATGAAAGGATAATTTTGATGGGACAGATGTACACCCATATGCCTGTCAAAATGTAGGGGAAAAATGTAGGGGATGCCCTAGATTTTTCTAGTTTTGAATCCAATGAATCATGATTTCACAATGGTTTAGGCATAGGGATTAGGATTTTAGCAACAAATAACTTGGATTTGATCTATTTTGAATCTTTTCATGATTAGGGCAAAGGAAAAAATGACACGGCCCAAAAAAATGAAGAAATTAGGGCACAAAAGATAGGGAAACTTGGAAAATTGCTTCAATTTAGGGCAATATGAGGGCACTTTCAATGCATTCAAATGGAAAACATGAATTTCAGGCCACCAGATAGAACAAATGAATGTTTTTTGGAGCAAAAAATGGAAAATGGAAATTAAGGCAAAGCATGTAAACCCAGAAATTACACCAACAAATTGCTAACAAGATCACCTGGGAGCTCTTCTAGGAGATCACAGATCAGCTCAAGTTGAGCTTTCACCTGGGAGCTCATCGAGTAACTCACCTGGGAGCTCACCTGAGAGCTTGCCTAATAGCTCACCTTATCAACTCACCTTGAGCTCACCTTGCCAACTCACCTTGAGCTCATCTGGTAGCTCACATGTAAGCTCACCTCAGAAATTGCTTGACAATCTCACCTTTGAGCTCACATGGGAGCTCACCTAAGAGCTTGGCTAGGAGCTCAGTAAGTAGCTCATCTAGGAGCTCATCAACTGGGAGCACATCTGACAGCTCACCTTTCCAATTCACCTTGAGTTCGCCTTACCAACTCACCTTGAGCTCACCTTGCCAACTCACCTCGGAGCTCATCTGGTAGCTCGTATGTAACCTCACCTCAGAGCTTACTAAAAAGATCATCTTTGAGCTCACCTTGGAGCTTACTGAGCAGCTCACCTAGGACCTCAAATTGGAGCTTGGTAAGTAGCTCACCTAGGAGCTCATCGAGCAACACAACTTGAGCTTACCAGGAAACTCACTTGGGAGTTCACCTAACATTTCACCTTGCCAACTCACATGGGAGTTCACCTATCAGCTCGCCTTGCCAGTTCACCTTGAGCTCACTGAGGATCTCACCTTGCCAACTCACCTGGAGCTCATTTGGTAGCTCACCTTTGCCAGTTCATGGAGCAGCTCGCCAAGTAGCTCACCTGGGAGCCTCACCTAAAAGATCACCTAGGAGATCACCTAAGTAGCTCACTGAGTAGCTCACTAAGTAGGTTCACTTGAGCTCGCTTATGAGCTCAATGAGTAGCTCACCTTGGGACCTCACATGGGAGCTCACCAAGTAGCTTGCTTGGGAGGTCACCTAGAAGCTCACCTGGGAGCTCACTGGAACATACTCGCTAGGTAGCTCACTTGGGAGCTCTTCTAGGAGATAACCGATCTTAGCTCAAGTTGAGCTCACCTAGGAGCTCATTGAGTAACTTTCATATGGGAACTCACTAGGAGCTCACCTTACCAAATCACCTTGATTTCACCTTTCCAACTCACCTTAAGATCACTTGCCAATTAACCTTGAGCTAATCTAGTATCTCACATGTAAGCTCACCTCAGAGATTACTGACAAGCTCACCTTTGAGCTCACCTGGGTAGCTCAACTCAGTAGCTCACCTAGGAGCTTGGCTTGGAGCTCAGAAAGTAGCTCACCCATGAGCTCATCTGACAAGCTCACCTTACCAGTTCACCTGGAGCTCAGCTTAAGTAGCTCACCTTAAGCTCACTCAGGAGGTCACCTTGCTAACTCACCTTGAACCTCACTAGTATCTCACCATAGAGTTCATCGAGTAGCTCACCAAGTAGCTCACCTTTCCATCTCACCTAATAGCTCACCTGGGAGCTCACCTAACAGCTCACTTGGGAGCTCACCTGAGTAGGTTGACTTGAGCTCACTTCTGAGCTCACCAAGTAGCTCAATTTGGGACCTCACCTAGGAGCTCACCAAGTAGTTTGACTTGGGAGCTCACTTGAATGAGCTCACCAAGTAGCTCACTTGGGAGACCTTCCTGGGAAGCTCACCTAGTAGCTCACTTGACAGCTCACCTTACCAACTCACCTTGAGCTCACCTTACTCACCTTGAGCTTTCCTTGCTAACTCACCTTAAGAGTCATCTGAGTAGCTTGTATGTAAGCTTCACCTCAGAGCTTACCGACAACGCTCACCTTTGAACTCACCTAGGAGCTCACTCGAGCAGCTCACCTAGGAGCTTGGCTAGGATCTCGGCAAGTAGCTTACCTTGAGATTATCTAGAAACTCACCTTGGAGATTTCCTTATAGCTCACCTTAAGCTCACCCAAGAGCTCGTTGAGTAGCTCACCCAGATGTTGAGCTCACCTTACAGCTCACCTGAAACTCACATGGGAGCTTGCCTTAGTCAGCTCACCTTGAGCTTGCTAAGGAGCTCACCTTGCCAACTCACCTTGAGCTCATCTGGTAGCTCACCTTGGAGTTCATCAAGAAGCTCACCAAGTAGCTTTCACTGAGGAGCTCACCTTTGAGTATCTCTCCTGGGAGCTTGACTTAAGCTCACTTATGAGCTTGCTTGTGAGCTTACCGAACAACTCGCTAGGAACCTCACCTGGGAGCTCACCAAGTAGCTCACTTGGAGCTCCCCTAGCAGCTCACCTAGGAAGCTCATAGAAAATAACTTACCAATTAGCTCACATAGGAGCTCACCTAGGAGCTCACCAATCAGCTTGAGTTGAGCTTGCACCTAGGAGCTCATTAAGTAACTCACCTAGGAACTCACTTGGGTGCTCACCTGATAGGTCACCTTGCCAACTCACCTTGAGCTCACCCTGTCAAACTCACCTTGAGTCTCACCTTGGAGCTCACCTGGTAAGCTCTCATTGTCTAGATCACCTTAGAGATTATCGACAAGCTCACCTTTGACCTCACCTGGGAGCTCACCTGAGTAGCTCACCTAGGAGCTTGGTAAGTAGCCCACCTAGGAGCTCACCTTGAGAAGCTAGACTTGAGCCTTCCTGAAAAGCTCACCTGGGAGCTTGCCTTGCCAGTTCACCTTGAGCTCACCCAGGAGCTCACCAAGTAGCTTGACTTGAGCTCACCTGAGTTCATCAAGTAGCTTTCCCAAAAACTCACAAGGGAGCTCACCTGATAGCTCATTGCCTTGCCAAGCTCACATTACCAACTCACCTTGAGCTCTCTATGGTAGCTCACCTTGGAGTTCGTTGAGCAAATCACCAAGTAGATCACCTAGGATCTCACCTAACAACTCACCCGGGAGCTCACTGAGTAGCTCACCAAGTAGGTTGACTTGAGCTCAACTGTGAGCTCACTCGATCAGCTCACCGAGGACCTCACCTAGGAGCTTGCCAAGTATCTCACTTGGGAGCTCACCTAGTAGCTTTCTTAGGAGCTCACTGAACATCTTGCCAAGGAAAGCTCACCTTGGAGCTCACCTTTTGGAGCTCACCGATTAGCTCACCCAGTTGAGCTCGCCTGGGAGCTCATCGAGTAACTCACCTAGTAGGTCACTTGATAAGTCTTACCTTGCCAACTCACTTTGAACTCACCTTACCAACTTTCCTTGAGCTCACCTTGCCAACTCACCTTGTCAGCTCATTTGAGCTTACCCGAGAGCTCACCGAGCATCTCACATAGAAGCTCAGGTTGGAGCTTAGCACTGAAACTCACTCAGTAGCTCACCTAGAAGCTCAACTTGATCTTACCCCGAAAACTAGCTCACTGGGAGATCACCTGAGTAAGCTAACCTTACCAGCTCACTTTTAGCTCACCTAGGAGCTCACCGAGCAACTCACCTTGATCTCACACAGGATCTCATCTGAGTAGCTCACTATAAAACTCACCTGGGAGCTCACCTAACATCTCACCCAGAAACTCGCATGACAGCTCACCTGATAACAACTCACCTTGAGCTTGTTGAGGAGCTTACCTTCCCAACTTGCCTTGAGCTCATCTGGTAGCTCACCTCCAAGTTCAGTTCAAGGAGCTCATCAAGTAGCTCACCTGGGAGCTCACCTAGCATCTCACTAAGTAGGTTCGAATTGAGCTCACTTAAAAGCTCACTAGTGACCTTACCGAGCAACTCGCCTTCACCAAGTAGCTCGTTTGGGAGCTCACTTGATAGCTTGCCTTGCCAACTCACCTTGAGCTCATCTGGTAGATTCACATGTAATATCACCTTAGAGATTACTGACAAGCTCACCTTTGAGCTCACCAAGTATCTCACCTAGGAGCTCACAAGTTCACCCAGACAGCTCATCGAGCCAGCTCGAGTTAAGCTTACCCAAAAACTCACCTGGGAGCTTGCATGACATCTCACCTTGCCAACTCACCTTGAGCTCACCTAAGCTCACCTTAGAGTCTCAAGCTCATCAAGTAGCTCACCTGAAAAGCTCACATGGGAGCTCACCTAATAGCTCACCTTGCCAAGCTCGCATGGGAGTTCACCTATTAGCTCATCGAGCTAACTCACCTTGAGCTCATTGAGGAGTTTAGCTTTCCTAACTCACCTTGGGAGCTCATCTGGTAGCTCACCTCATAGCTTGTCAACCTAAGAGCTCACCAAGGGAGCTCACCTAAGAGCTTGCTTAGAAACTCACCTAACAGCTCATCTTGGAGATCACTGAGTAGCTCACTGAGAGGTCGACTTGAGCTTGCTTATGACCTTGCTGAGTAGCTTTTCAAGGGAAATCACCTAGGAGCTTGCCTTGGAGCTCACCTGACAGATCATCTTCCTAATCTCACATTGAGCTCACCTTGCTGATCTCACCTTGAGCTCATCTTGTAGCTCGCATGGAATCTCACCTTAGAGATAAGCTCAACTAAGCTCACCTGGGAGCTCTTCTAAGGAGCTCACTGATCAGCTTGAGTTGAGCTCACCTTGGAGCTTTCAAATAACTCACCTATGAATTCACCTAGGAAATCACCTTGCCAACTCACCTTGAGCTCACCTTGCAAACTCACCTTAGCAGCTCATCTGGTAGCTCACATAAAAGCTCAACTCAAATAGCTACCGACAAGCTTGCACTTGGAGCTCACTTGACAGCTCACCTAGGGAGCTCAGGCTGAGGAGCTCAGTAAGTAGCTCACCTAGGAGCACGTTGAGAAACTTGACTTAAGCTTACCCAGAAAAGCTCACCTGGGAGCTCACCTGACAACTCACCTAGGAGCTCACTGAGTAGCTCACCAAGTAGGTTGACTTGAGATCACTTATGAGCTCACCGATAACTCACCGGGGACCTCACCTAGGAGCTCACCAAGTAGCTCACTTGGGAGCTCACCTAGTAGCTTGCCTAGGAGCTCAGTCAAACAACTCACTAAGTAGCTCACCTTGAGCTCTTCTGGGAGCTCACCAATTAGCTCGAGTTGAGCTTTCCTAGGATCTCATCGATTAACTCACTTGAGAGCTCACCTTGATAGCTTGACCTGGGAGCTTCCAAGCTCACCTTGAGCTCACTTTCCCAAGCTCACCCTAAACTTGCCTTGCCAACTCACCTGGGAGCTCACCTTTGAGCTCACCACCCAGAGCTCACCAAGCAGCTCACCTAGGAGCTCAGCTGGGAGCTCGACAAGCAGCTCACCTATGAGCTCGTCAAGTAGCTCACCTTGAGCTTTCCTAGAAACTCACCTGGGAGCTCACCCCGACAGCTAACCTTGCCAGCACACTTTTATCTCACCTAGGAGCTTCACTAGGTAGCTTAACTTGAGCTCACCTAGAAGATCGTCAAGTAGCTCACTACAAAACTCACATGGGAGCTCACCTAATAGCTCACCTAGAAACTTCATGGAAGCTTTCCTCAACAACTCTCCTTGAGCTCGCTAAGGAGCTCACCTTCCCAACTCACCTTGAGCTTGTTTGGTAGCTCACTTCGGAGTCACCTGTTGAGGAGCTCATCCAAGTAGCTCACCTGTAGGATCTTCAGAGCCAAGCTAGCTCAATGAGTAGCTTAACTTGAGATCACTTGTGAGCTTACTCAAGTAACTCACCAGAGAACCTCACCAATTAGCTCACTTGGGAGCTTACCTGACAGCTCAGCTCACCTGCCAACTTACCTTGAGATCACCTTGCCAACTCTCCTTGAGCTCATCTGGTAGCTCACATGTAAGCTCACCTCAGATTTTTCTGACAAGCTTGTAGACACCAAATTTGTGTCTTACGACCCCTTGTGACCCGCATCTCATCTCGTAACCTAACCTCATCACCTAAACCTTACACAATTATTTATTAATTACCTTGTAATTGATAAATCCACATCACCTTACCTGCCAACTCATCATGACCTAGTCCTAACCCTAAAACTAACCTAATTAAGACCTATAACTTGGTTTGCACCTACACCCATGACTAATGACCCCTTTCTCGCACCCAAAACTGACCTTCTAGTCACTTGACCAAGCCTGCAACTAATCCCTCAGGAGAAAAGAAGGGAAGTGGGCTATTTTAGTAAAAATAGCCTACTTTTTCCTTACCGATACCAGTTCCTACTCGACCGCCGTCGGTTACGTAACCGCCATCGGTTCCCTGTAAAATGGGCTCCCCTAACTAGAAACAAAGGTCGAAGGATTTTTGGATCAATAGAGATCATCAGAATCGATCGAAGAGAATCCAGATCTTTACTTGGCAGAGCAGAGACAAGTGAAGAAACAAGAAGAGTTTGCAACAGAAGGACATCAAGCCCAAGACTGCAACTGAAAAACCAGAGCCCAATGACACTCATCCGAGCATCAGAAGACGAGATAGCTCATCTTCTGATTTTTCAGATCATCCTATTTGAACCCTGTCCTTCGTCATCACAGTCCTTGGAACCTGCATCTTCATCAGGAATCGAGTAAGTTAGTGTCTTGTATGATCCTCTTTAAGCACCATTTCTTGAGCCTGTGGATTGATAGTCACAGTCCTCATAAATCTCATTCCTAGATCTACCACCTACTAGCACCCTGCACTTAACCTTGCATCCATACTATCTTTGTATTGCCCAGAAGACCATTTTATCACACTCTGAGTCTTCCCTTTCTCCCCATTATTCCCCTCAGCCATCCACCAATCTTAATAATCCCACAATCATCCTGTAACCAACCTCTACCCAGAAGCACCTAGATTACTGACCCTACCAGTGTCAGTTATCCCCTAAACGGTGTCGGTTCTCTAACTGCGGTCGGTTATCTAGTGACCAGCCATCGGTCACTGTGACTTATACCCCAAAAACCTTTTTCTCGCCTATTTGTCACATAACAACCTCAGATCCAGTCTCATTTATCCATGTAACTCAACCTGAATGTATCAACGACTAGTAACCGAACAAACAACATGACGTTTTATTATTGATAGTTTAGCTTCTATTGCTTTGTAACGAGGTACCTAAATCATGATTTTGCAATAGCTTTCTTTGTTATCATTTGTGTTAATTCGTATTAAAAGGGGAACTGACCACCTTGGGAAAGGAAGTTTTATATTTCCTGGGCCTAAGGCAGCTCCCTCATTTATTGTCTAATTAAAATATGGTGGTCTTGTATTCTTACTTGCAGGTAGTCCTTCCAAGACAAAAAGGAGTTCTTCGCAGTCAATCTAATCTTTCTCTACGGTACACACACACCATCTCAACATTCAATAGGTATTCCTCCTAGCCCTAACCCTTATCTGTTTCTCTAAGGAATGAAAGGATAGAAGCAAGTCTATTCCACAGAAGCCGAAACATTCCATGCGAAACATTTTGGCACGCCCGGTGGGACCCATTTCGGGTTTCTGTCTTCTCTTACTTGCTTTCATTTAGGGATCATACTTGCTGTTTTCTATTTTCTAAAGATATTCAAAAGGTATTTTATTGTTTTGGTAAAAGAATTTTCTCTTGCTTTCCCAGTTTTGCATTAGTGAAGTTCATCTCTATTTGCTTCATCGAATATCATTTTCGATTTGGGTTTAAAACACGTGCATTACATTCTTGCTTGTTGTTTTCAATTCTAGTGAACATAGACTAAGTAACAGGTCGTACACATGGGGGTGATTTCCACGGTATTGACAGGAAATTAATCTTACTTTCACTACACAACACATACCGAATCACTTCATAATTAACACAATAGCTCAAAACATCCCCCCTTTTTCCGCGGTATTCCTCCGCCCAATTGAGGTAACCATATAAGCCAAAACAAACTTGACATTTCCCCTAAGTCTTTTGTTTAGGATTCTGACATCATTCTGCGTCTAAAGGCATAAGCCCACGATTGATTAAAATTAACCCTAGGGTTAGTCTGTTAATTTGTTTATGCATTCTTGCTTGTTTTCAGTTCTGTTTTCTCTGTCATACACTATTTTCTGTGATCACTACATTTGACACAGTTTGGTAGGCATACTAATCACTGTTAACAATCAAGTCAACAACCTTCTATACTGCTTCTTACACCAGTCTCTATTATACCAACATCAGTTAGCTTACCGATGGTGGTCTACAGCTCTGACCAACATCGGTTATCCTAGACGAATATCAGTTACTATCTTTTACAGTTTCTGACAAACCAGTAACCTACCAATTTCAAACATTCTTGTTGTTTGTTTCTGTTCTTGATAGATTGAAACCCTACTGTGTACTCCTGTCCATGGTTTTTATCACTCAAAAGCAAGCCACCGCCATGGTTTAACATGCTTGCTCTGTGCCTTTTCCTGAATCACCCCCTTCACATTCTGTGGGGAATCCTACGGACACCAGCGAGGTTCACTAAAATTCTTGTAGGAGATAAAGAATTTGCCAAATTTCTGGATGCTAATCCTAGCGCTGTACAATACTATTTGTCTCATGCCCCTAACCGTACGCCCGATGGTCAACTCCTTGTTGGCATGCCTATTAGTATAGCTGCTCATTTAGCTCCCACTCTGCCTAATAACACCGTCTTGCCTTCCTGCATCCTTAGCCCCATCTCCCAATCCGACGGCTTCAGAGGTTCATACGACACAGATTGGCTTTCCTTGGGTTAATCTTGGGCCCAACATGTCATTACCACTGACTTCTCCTACCTCGTCTCTCTTGCAGACTGCTCCATTCATGACTTGCTCTTTGCCACCTGTCCATACGAGCTTTCCTTCTCAAGCTCCGCCTACCTTTTCATTCCCACACATGTCTCCAATGACCTCAACATCTTATATAGGACATCCCTATTCGGTCACCTCAACATATTCGTCCCCCATACCTTATCAACACTTAACCCCACCATTGTCTAGCGAAGGCCCTTGGCCCAATTTTCCTCCGTTTACCACAACCGCACCCTCATCTCATCCGACCACAGATTTCATCAAACAAATGATGGACAAAATGAAAAATCTAGAGGCTTCTGTTTCGGGAAGTCGTAGTTCCTTGACATATGAGAAATTTTTTTGAGAGCCTATTCACCCTTCTGTCCCCCTTCATTCATATCCTCCTCAATGGGAATTGCCGAAATTTACTCATTTTAATAGTAAAGAGGATCCTCAACAACACTTGCGATCATTTAGACATGCATGTTATTTGATTTCCCATGATGATGCCTTGTTACTCTGCACCTTTCCCATGTCCTTATCAGGACCCGCCTTGGAGTGGTGCAGTGCTTTAACCCAGCACTCAATCTTCTCTTTTAACCAACTAGCCCAATATTTTTTGGATCATTTCTCCATTAATATTGCCAAGAAAGTATCTATCACCAACCTCTATGCCATCCGACAATTCGAAGACGAATCTATCGCAGATTTCTTTGTACGATGGCGCAACATTATCAACCAACTTACATATGCTTTGCCTCAGGCTAAACTTATAAAACTTTTTACGCGGGCATGTGCTAAGCACATTTCTCCTACTCTTCAAATTCAAACTTTCTGCACATTTGACAAGGCCTTTACCATGGCTCGAAAACTAGAAATTCGAGCCTTAGAAGAAGATAAATTGTGGTTGCACAACAAAACCCCAATTTCCGAACTCCAGATTCTACCAATAAACCAAACACCACCACTCCTCACACATCCACTTCTTTGAAATCAAAAGGAGTTGTCCACGCGGTGATGGTCAAATCTCAAGCACCATCTAATACCCCACCAAAAACCACCTATAAGTACAAAGCCGAGCCCATCAATTACACTCCCTTGGGAGAAACTTATGGGGTCATCTTGGAAAAACTGCTCAAAGATGGAGCTATCACCTTGCCTCCTGTTAAACCTCACTCTGGGTTTGACTCCACCCGCGCTATACCTTCCTGGTATAAAGAAAATGACTTTTGTAACTTTCACTGCGTAAAAGGACATAGTCATGAAAAATGCAAGATGTTGAAAAACATAGTGCAGGAAATGGTTGACGCAGGGGATATAACCCTCGATAATCCTAATGCCCTTGCCAACTGAAATTTGAAAATATTCAATAAACCATTCCCAAATCACTCTTCCAACAGTAACATAAACCAGGATATCTTAGCCAAGGAGAGTGTTCATGAGATCCATGCAGTCTTCGACTCCCAGCCAAAAGCCTCTATCGACAAAATTTTGAATCAAGCCTCTTCACTAACGCAGGGGCTCGAACCTCCTTCACCACCATCAAACCAAAATGAAATCATTCCTTTACCCATAAAGGAGTTAACTGCCCATTGTTCTCTTCTCATAAATGAGTCTTCTTACACCACATCCCTACAAGACTGCAAACGGATGTTATCTAACCTGTCTATTTCCCAAACGTCCCCTTCTACAACTCCTCCTGTACAAGAGGAGGGCTCACCACTCCTTTTGTCATCCTTAGACGAGAAATCTCTTGCACCGACATCACCAAATTCTTTAACCATGACAGATCCTCTCAAACATGCCCTCCTACCTATTAGTTCTTCATCACCTAAATCTTTTCAACGACCGGTTGACCTCTTAACATCTATTGATACAGTGCCTCATCTACCCCCTGTATCACACCCACAGTGGACTGGAATCACAACTCACCTTTCTTCCATACAAAAATTCCAATTCACACCTGAAGATTGTCATTCTCCAGAAGATAGACGAGTCCTATGGGAACGTTTGAGTACCCCCTATTCTACTCAAATGCGGATGACCGATCCAGACACCTCTATCATATACCATAAGTGTTTACAGAAACTCAAAATGCCTATGTCCTCATCTCCATCCCCCGCATCTCTACCAAATATCTCATCCACTTCTATTAACCTAACCAAATCTTCCCCTACACTTGGGACCTCACCAATACCCAGTCTAACACACCTGCCTAAGTGACTAGATTTATCCAAAAATAAAGTTTCCCCACCACTTAGGAGGCAAACTCAATCCGTGCCTCTATCACAATCAAAACCATCATCGTCACACCTACCTTCCATATTGGGACCTCATCCCTCCACCTTGCATCAATATATCATACCTCCTACGTTTTCTTCAAAACGACCTACGCCTTTTGCACCCATACAGAGATCAAAGGGTATATCAACATTGTCACCCCATGTATCCTATCCACCCATCAACCCTAAACAAACTCCATCATAAAGGATTTATTTTCTGTCACTCCCCTTTCTCCGTGGTTTTTTCCCGCTACCACGTCATCTGTAGCCTCATCATCTAACCAGATGAACGTAGCTCCTGTGCCAAAGAAACCACGTTTAGTGAAAACCACATGTCAACACCCCTTGGCTAAACCACCACCCGTATGAACCAACCATGCCCAAACATTACCAAAACTCGCACAATCAACACCCTTATCCTCCTCTGATTTTGACCCACTCAAAGGATCTTATGCCAAAATCCTTTCTATGTTGGTGGAGAATGCAACCATTTCCCTACCCCCACTTAGACCTTATGACCCGTCTAAACCTCGACCTATAGGTTATGATGAGTCTAAAATCTGTGCTTATCACTGCACACCAGGACATGATGTGGAGGGATGCAAAGCTTTAAAAACCATCCTTCGTCAGTCACCTCTCCCAGATAGAAAGGTTAAGAAAGACAACTTACGAAGGGAGAGACCTTTAGCTTCAATTCCCTCTCCTATACCACCTATTCCTACCTCACCAATGTCTATCATTATTACAACCCCACTTCTCGAAGATGATGATTTATCCTGACCATCTTCCTCATCTCAGGTCTACGAGATTAATATGATTAGTGTTGCTACTCGAGCGCAGAAAAACAACGAGAAAGCGAAAGAAAGCACACCTGCGTCCTCTCTTTCTCCGTCCACCATCCCGATTGCACCACCACCCAAAGTGGTTATTCATGGACCCGCTTACCCTGTCTCTAATGGAGTTGCCCAGTGAGCCATTATCAAACAGCTTCACCAATCACCCGTAAAAATGACACTATATGATCTCATTCAGACTTCTGAATCTCATCGACAAGCTCTCATGGAAATTCTTCAAGGGATCAAGGTATTACCTAATGAAACCCTGCCTGTTACCTCCATTATAACACCCAATCATGTTGCTTCTCTCACCAAACAACCCACTGCCCCAACCACTTCTATCTCTGTACAACAAGCTGCTGCAGTGAGTTTCTCCGAAGATGAAATTGTTGACTTTGGTACAGAAGATCCTGACCCTGCTCATTTCATCTCAGCTTACATCTGGGACATTCGGGTACGTCATGTTATGATTGATGGGGGCGCTAGCCTAAACATCATCTCTTTAAAATCCTTCCAAAAAATGAATATTCCTTCTAGCTACATGTGTGCCAATCCCATCATGTTGCGGTCATTCAATGACGCTATTACCTCTACCTTAGGCACCGTGATCCTCAACATTCATGTAGGACCACGTACTTTACCCGAACTCTTCTATGTCCTTGAGGGAGAGTTCTAATATAATATATTGCTAGGTCACCCTTGGATCCGGGCTATGGGATGTGTTCCCTCAACCTTGCATAGATGCATTAAATTTGAGTACGAGGGGAAATCCTACACTGTAAAAGCTGATCCTCCCCCCTTTAAAACCTGCAATATGTTATACCACCCTAATAATGTGATTTTACCAATCAATACACCCATTCATTCAACCTAACCATCCTCTTCAAATGTGCCTCAACCATCCACCTCAACCGCACCTACACCTTCAAATGAAACCACTATCGCAAAAACCACTTCCCTTCCTGCAACTAATATCCCAACCGTAGACCCCTTAGTAGATGTTTTTCAACGCCTTACACTGGGGGAGTATCGCCTATATAACGTTAGTTCTTTCCATACCCCACAGGAGTACAGAAAGGTACATGCACATCCTACCTATGACCGTCGTGTGGGCGAAGTAATCCCCTACGGACCACCTCACTGCCGCACTAACCTAACATATGGGGGTGTCGAAGCATCTTCCGTTGTCCCTGAGCCTCCTCTTGGTGTGGTTCCTTTCCAATCTGATTTTCAATACCTAACAAATCGTCGTTTCACCCTCACCTTCTTGACTCGCTGTGCTTGGAAAGGCTTTGGTTTTGGTCTTTATGAACAAGGACGATATACAATCATCCCTGTAACTACACACAAGTACAATGATTGTAGTGGTCTTGGATTTCTAGGCAAACTTACATCGAAGGAACCTTGTGTTAGTTGTCTTCTATAAGACAACGACGTCACCCCTACTGAACCATCATCACCCATTTTTCCTTCATCATCCACAGAGTCAATAGATCCCGAATCTATCCCTCCTAACTTTTTTTTTTCATAAATGCTATCTTCCGAGGTCCTCTCACTTATCAACGCAATAATGAGGACACCTCTTCTATCCCCCTTCTGTATCCAGCCATGATTGAAGAAGACTCACCTTCAATTAACGTTGTTGAGTGTCAGGATGATGACTCCATCCTCACTTACCTTGGCGTGGATGACTCTTATATTCAACGTGCCTTACCATCTGAAACTCAAACCATGCTGAACGAATATACTATAGAAATCAACATCCACATGGAGGAGGATCCTCACATTGTGAAGATCAGACAATCCCTTAATGCATCAGAACAAGTTGCCTTTACTACCTTTCTCCGTGCTCACAACCAAGCTTTCGCTTGGTCCTACGCTGACATGTCAGGAATTGATCCTGACATTGCTGTCCATAACATTACACTGAAACCTGATTCCAAGCCAATTAAACAGAAATTGAGAAAAATGCATCCACGCATTGCCCTTTTGGTCAAAGAAGAGCTTCAACGACTCCTTTCTGTTTCCTTCATCCTGCCTATTGACTATCCTTAATGGATTTCTAACATCGTACCTATCACTAAAGTGACGGGGGGACTTTGGATATGCACAGATTTCTGGGATCTTAACCTCGCTTGCCCTAAGGATGACTTCCCCCTACCTAGTATTGACCAACTTGTTGATCTCACTACAGGCCATGAGATGCTCTCTCTCATGGATGGCTTTTCAGGATACAACCAAATTTTGGTTGCCCCTGCCGATCAACATAAAACCACCTTCATAACTCCTTGGGGAACTTTCTGTTATCGTGTAATGCCATTTTGCCTGAAGAACGTTGGTGCAACCTATCAGTGGGCTATGACCGATATTTTTCATGACATTATGCACACTATCCTTGAAGATTACGTTGACGATCTTCTTGGAAAATCTAAACATCGTAGTGAACATCTCAATGTTTTAACAATTATTTTTTATCGCTTGTTACAATATTCTGTCCGCCTTCAACTAAAGAAATGTGTCTTTGGTGTCCTTTCGGGAAAAATTCTTGGCTTTATTGTCTCTTTGCGTGGCATTGAGGTCGACCCATCTAAAGTCAAAGCTATCCTAGAAATGCCCCCACCTACCAATTTCAAACAATTGTGTAGTTTACAAGGTAAGCTCCAATCTATCCGACGTTTCATATCTCAACTCTCGGATCGATGTCAACCTTTCCATCACCTCCTTAAAAAAGACATTTATTTTCAATGGAGTGAAGAGTGCCACCAAGCCTTTGAAGCTCTCAAAACTTATCTCTTGTATCCACCTGTGCTTATCCCACCTCAAGACGACCACCCTTTCTACCTTTACCTTTCTGCCACCGACCACGCTGTAGGGGCCATGCTTGTACATCGTGACTCTGAGAATCGAGAACAAGCCATTTATTATATAAGTCATACTTTGGTGGACTATGAGACTAGGTATACACATGTAGCCTAGCCCTATCATTTGTGGCTACCAAACTCCGACACTACCTTCTGAATCACAAAAATTTCATCATCACCAACATGGACCCCATCCATTACATGTATGCCAAACCTCATCTAAACCAACGCATCGCCCGATGGCTCATGCTCCTCGCCGACCTCGACCTTGAATTTGTCCACCAGAAATCAATCAAAGGACAAACCATCGCAGACGAACTTGCAGAAGCCCCTTTACCTGGGGAACAATTTACCAATTTTACATTCCCTGACGAACTCATCGCCACTCTTTCACTCAGGGAGGAGTCGTATCTAATGACTCTCTTCTTCGATGGATCCAAATTCCAACGCGGAGGAGGAGCCGGCATTGTTCTCATTCCTCTCGACACAGAGCCTATGCCTCTCTCATTCCAACTTGATTTCCCTTGCACTAATAATACAGCAGAATATGAGGCCCTTGTTCTGGGTCTCTAGGTTGCATTACACTTAGGTGTCAAGTCTATCAATATTTTCGGTGACTCTCAATTGGTAGTCAATCAAGTTATGGGCATCTACCAATGCAAAAATGAGGAACTTCAAAAGTACAAACACTACGTGGATTCACTTCTAGCCTTATTTACTCACTATTCTATCCAAACCATTCTCCGCTCCACTAACAAATTTGTGGATACTATGGATTTCTTAGCCTCGCAAATTCCATCTTCATCAACTGACTCTGACATTTTCGTCTTGGTCCAACAACTCTTTGCCCCATCTTATTCAGCCCCGGTTGTTTGTACGATAGATACGGTGTCTGCTAATTTGCAGGATACTTGGTATCACCAATTCCACGACTACCTTACAACCTCTGTTCTCCCATTTGACCTTACTAGTACCGGCAAATGCGTGTTTCTTAAACGCATTTCTCGCTATGTTGTTATGGGGGGACTCCTTTATAAACGTGGCTTTGATGGCATCCTCCTTCAATGTCTCACCAGTACGGAGGTCACCCATACCATCCAACAAGTCCATGACGGTATTTGTGGTGGACATTTTAGTGGCCTTGTCGTGGCCAAACGAATCCTTCACCTAGGTTATTATTGGCCTACTCTCAATAACAATTGCTACGAATATGTTAAGCGTTGTGTTATGTGTCAACAACATGCCAACCTTCAACATACTCCTAGCCACCCAAGGCCTCACCCTACCCATCCGGCCCGACCCAAGGCCATACCCAACAACTTTGCCCGACCCAAGGCCACAACCCAATAACTTGGCCCGACCCAAGGCCGTCCCACTTCGATACCTCACTCAACATCACCAACATACACTTTTATCCACCCATCATATAGTTTTTTGTTTAATCGAGCTCACCTATTCATGTTTAAGCCTGATTAGGGTCCTTGACTTGATCTGTCGACCAACTTTGCCTAGACCTAGACCGTGACGTTTATCTCAACCAAACCAACCATTTGGTACTGCTGAACATGCCTAAACATTCCTGTACCTTACCTATTATATACCCTAGAGCTACTTCCTATGCCTTGGATACCAGGATTATATCACCCTTGTTTGGATAAACTATCGACCTTTGCCTATGCATTGTTGGTTTGATCGTCAAATCATGTACCCTAGTCGTACTATTACATTTCAACATGTGTCATCAGCTTCCTTGGACTTACCCCACCTTTTCCCCATCATCTCTACACCATTTACCCTTTATCAACCCTATCCCTGATTTCAAGTTCTCTCAATCTGTGATAGATTTGAGGGGGATTACCTATACCCTTAATAGGGGAAACCACTTCATATTATTGTCCGTGCAGCTTTACAAAACAAGCTACACGACAATAAGGGGCTAATGTAGACACCAAATTTGTGTCTTACGACCCCTTGTGACCCGCATCTCATTTCGCAACCTAACCTCATCACCTAAACCTTACACAATTATTTATTAATTACCTTGTAATTGATAAATCCACATCACCTTACCTGCCACCCTCATTTTGCGACCTCATCATGACCTAGTCCTAACCCTAAAACTAACCTAATTAAGACCTATAACTTGGTCCACACCTACACCCATGACTAATGACCCCTTTCTCGCACCCAAAACCGACCTTCTAGTCAATTGACCAAGCCCGCAACTAATCTCTTGGGAGAAAAGCAGGGAAAGTGGGCGATTTTATTAAAAATAGCCTACTTTTTCCTAACCAATACCGGTTCCTACTCGACCACCATCAGTTACGTAACCGCCATCGGTTCCCTGTAAAATGGGCTCCCCAAACCAAAAACAAAGGTGGAAGGATTTTTGGATCAAGAGAGATCAGCAGGAGCGATCAAGAGAATCCGGATCTTTACTTGGCCAAGCAGAGACGAGTGAAGAAACCAGAAGAGTTTGCAGCAAAGGAGATCAAGCCCAAAATTGCAACTGGAATAGCCAGAAACCTGTGATACTCAGCTGATCATCGGGAGGGAGATCTCTCATCTTCTGTGTGTCAAGCCATCTTACCTAAGTTCTACCTTTGTCATCAGAGTTCCTGGACCTGCATCTTCATCAATAACCAGTAAGTTACATCTTGCATGTCCCTCTTTAATAACATTTCTTAGACTTTTTGAATCACAGTCCCCATAAATCCATTCCTAGATCCACTACCCAACGTGTCATTGCATCTAACTATCATTCATTTACCTCTCACCATCTCATTACCTAATATCACTCATATACCAGCCTTACCAACAACACCGTTACCCTACAACACAACCACCCAATAAAATAACCAACCTACAGATCCTAGACCATACCGATATCGGTTATCAGCAACCGGTATCGGTTATTGTGACTCAAAACCAGAAATCACCCTTTCCCCTACCCATCTCAACGAAGCAATTTAATTGATATTTTATAGTTTTTGGTGTTAATTCATATTAGCAGGGGAACTGACCACCTTTGAAAGGAAGTTTTATATTTCCTGGGCCTGAGGCAGTTCCCTCATTTATTGTCTAATCAAAATCTTGTGGTCTTGTGTTCTTATTTGCAGGTAGTTCTTCCATGACAAAAAGGAGTTCTTCGCAGTCAGCCTGATCTTTCTCTACGGTATGCGCACACCATCTCGACATTCAACAGGTATTCCTCCTAGCCCCAACCCTTATCTGTTTCTAAAAGGAATGAAAGGATAGAAGGAACTCTATTCCCAGAAGCCGAAACATTCCGAGTGAAACAGTAGCTCACATATAATCTCACATCAAATATTTCCAACAAGTAACTCACATTTGAGCTCACCATTGGGAGATCGACCAAGTAGCTCACCTAGGAGCTCGTTGAGCAGTTTGAGTTAAGCTTTCAGAGAAGTAGCTCACCGAGGAGCTCACCTAACAGCTCACCTTGCTAGCTCACCCAGAAGCTCACCGAGTAGCTCGACTTTAGCTCGATCGCTAGGAGCTCATCAATGTAGCTCACCCAAAAACTCACATGGGAGCTCACCTTATAGCTCAACTTACCAATTCACATGGGAGCTTCACCTATCAGGTCACCTTGCTAGCTCACCTTAAGAACTTGCTCAAGATCTCACCTTGCCAGGTCCACTTTGAAATTTCGTTTGAGTAGCACACCAAATAGAGTTACCCAATCGCTCGCTTGGGAACTCACCTAAGTAGCTCACCTGGGAGCTCACCTAAGTAGTTCACTGAGTAGGATCTCACCTGATATTGCTTACTCAGCTTGGTAAGCAACTCACCGAGTAAGCTCACCAAGTAGGAATTAACCTTGGAGCTCACTTGATAGATCTCACCAAGCTAGCTCACCTTGAGGACGCTTTGACAACTGGGAGCTTGTCAAGCTCACCTTGCCAACTTGCCTTGAGCTCACTCTAGGTAGCTCATATCTAAGCTCACCTTAGATCATTACCAAGTTGAGCTCACGTGGGAGCTCTTCTAGGTAGCTCGCTAAGTCAGCTTGAGTTGAGCTCACCTAGGAGCTCTTCTGAGTAACTCACCTTAGGAACTCACCTAAGAGCTCGCCTTAACAGACTCACCTTATCAGCTCACCTTGAACCCACCTTCCTACTCACCTTGAGCTCATCTGGTAGCTCGCATGTAAGCTCACCTCAGAGATTACCAACAAGCTCACCTTTGAGCTCACCTGGGAGCTCACATAGGAGCTCGGCCAGGAGCTCAAGTAGCTCTGACCTAGGAGCTCGTCGAGCAGCTTGACTTGAGCTTACCTAGAAAATCACCTCAGGAGCTCACCTGACAATCTCACCTTTCCAAGCTCACCTTGAGCACACCCAGGAGCTTACTCAGTAGCTTGACTTGAACTCAACTGGGAGCTCATTAACCATAGCTCACCTGAAAAATGTGCATGGGAGACTCTCGTGATAGCTTGTGTTCCAAATCACATGGGAGCTCCCCTATCAGGATCTCCGATATCATAGTTCATCGAGTATCTCACCAAGTAGCTCATTCTGGTAGGAACCTCACTAACAGTCACCTGGAAGCTCACCTAATAGCTCACCTAGGAGCTCACTAGAGTAGCTCACTAAGTAAGTTGACTTGAGCTTGCTTGTGAGTTCATCGAGTAGCTCACTAGGGACCTCGACCTGGGACCTCACCAAGTAGCTCACTTGGAAGGTCACCTAGCAGCTCACCTGGAAGCTCGCCAAACAACACACAGAATAGCTCATCGGGGATCTCTTCTGGGAGCTCACAAATCAGCTCAAGCTTGAGCTCACCCCAGGATCTCATTCTAGGAGTAACTCACTCTGGGAACTCACCTGTGAGCTTTCCTGACAACTCACCTTACCAACTTACCTTGAGCTCATCTGGTAGCTCACATGTAAACTCACCTTAGAGATTACCCTGTCAAGAAGCTCACCTTTGAGCTCACCTGGGTAGCTCACCAAGTAGCTCACTTAGAAAGCTCACCCAGGAGCTCAGTGAGTACCTTGACTTGAGCTTACCCATGTAAGCTCACCTCAGGAGCTTACGATGACAGCTCACCTTTAGCTTACTTCATCGAGGAGCTCACTCAAGTCAGCTCACCTTGAGGGGAGCTCACCTAAGTAGCTCAACCTATAAACTTACATGGGAGCTTGCCTAACAGAGATCACCTGGAAACTCACATGGGAGCTCACCTGATGAGCTCACCCATAAACTCACATGGGAGCTCACCTATGAAACTCACCTTACCAGCTCACCCAGAAGCTCACTGAGGAGCTCACCTTGCCAAACTCACCTTGAGCTCATGTCTAGTAACCTGCCTCAGAATTCATTCAAGTAGCTCACCAAGTACCTCATCTAAGTAGCTCACCTAACAGCTCACTTAGGAGCTCACCTAACTAGCTCACCTGGGAGCTCACTGAGTAGCTCATCAAGTAGGTTGACTTGAGCTCACTTGTGAGGTCACATTGAACTCACCAGAGTAGCTCACCAGGGACCTCACCTAGGAGGCTCACCAAGTAGCTCACTTGGGAGCTCACCTAGGAGCTCACCTTAGAAACTCACCAAATAGCTCACCAAGTAGCTCACCTGAGAGCTCTTCTAGGAGCTCACCGATCAGCCTGAGTTGAGCTCACCTGGGAGCTCATCTAGTAACTCACTTGGGAACTCACCTTGGAAGCTCACCTTGTCAAATTTCAGCTCACCCGTTGCTAACAAACCTTGAGCTTGCCTTGCCAACTCACCTTAAGCTCATCTGGTAGCTCACATGTAAGCTCACCTCAGAGATTACCGAACAAGCTCACCTTTGAGCTCACTTGGGAGCTAACCGAGCAGCTCACCTAGGAGCTCAACTGGGGAGCTCAAAAGTAACTTTCCCAAGAGCTCCTTGAGTAGCTTCAAACTTGAGCTTGCCCTAGAAACTCACCTGTGAGCTCACTTGAAAGCTTGCCTTGCCAGCTCACCTTGAGCTCACATAGGAGCTCACCAAGTAGCTCAACTTGAGCTCACCTGGGAGCTTTTCAAGTAGCTCACCTAAAAACTCACGTGGGAGCTCACCTGATAGCTCACCTTGAAACTCACATCTTGAGCTCGCCTATCAGCTTACCTTGCTATCTCACCTTGAGCTCACTTAGGAGATCACCTTGCCAACTCACCTTGAGCTTTTCTGGTAGCTCACCTCTAGAGTTCATCGAGCTACTAAGTAGTTCAAGTAAGCTCACCTAAGAGCTCACCTAATAGCTCACCTGGGAGCTCACCAAGTAGCTCGTTGAGTAGGTTGACTTGAAACTTGCTTGTGAGCTCACCGAGTAGCTCACCGGGGACCTCTTCATGGGAGCTCAAGCAAGTAGCTCACTTGGGAGCTCACCTAGCAACTCACCTAGAAGCTTGCCTAAACATCTTGTTAAGTAGCTCACCTAGGACCTCTTCTGGGAGCTTTGACAATCATCTTGAGTTAATCTCACCTAGGAGCTAGTTGAGTAACTCACCTGGGAACCTCATATCTCATCCAGGAGCTCATCAAGTAGCTCACCTGAAAAACTCACATGGGAGCTTACCTTACCAGCTCACCTTGAGCTCACTAAGGAGCTCACCTTGCCAACTCACCTTGAGCTCACCTGTAGCTCACCTCAGGAGTTCGTGGAGTAGCTCATCAAGTAGCTTGCCTGGGAGCTCACCTGAACATCTCACCTGGGATCTCACCTAACAGCTCATTTGTGAGCTCACTGGGGACCTCACCTGGGAGCTCACCAAGTAGCTTGCTTAGGAGCTCACCTAGAAAACTCACTTGGGAGCTCGTCGAATAGCTCACCCAAGTAACTCACATAGGAGCTCTTCTAGGAGCTCACCGATCAGCTCAAGTTGAGTATCACCCTGAGAGCTTATCAATAACTCACCTGGGAACTCACCTGAGAGCTCACCTGATAGCTTTCCTTGCTAACTCACCTTGAGCTCATTAGTAGCTCACATATAAGCTCACCTTAGACATTGCTCACAAGCTCACCTTTGAGCTCACCTAAGAGCCCCACTGAGTAGCTCACTTAGGAGCTCAGTTGGGAGCTTAGTAAGTAGCTCACCTAGGTCCTCGTCTAGCAGCTTGACTTGATCTTGTACTGGAAACTCACCTGGGAGCTCACCTGAGCTCACGGAATCACCTTGCCAGCTTCACCTTGAGCTCACCCAAGAGTTTTGCCGAGTAGCTCGACTTGAGCTCATCAAGATAGCTCACCCCAAAACTCACATGGGAGCTCACCTGATAGCTTGCCTTACTAACTCACATGGGAGCTCACCTATCAGATCACCTTGTCCAGCTCAAGCCTTGAGCTCACTAAGGAGCTCACCTTGCCAACTCACCTTGAGCTCATCTAGTAGCTCACCTCTGAGTTCATCGAGTAGCTTACCAAGTAGCTTTCCTGGGAGCTCACCTGGGAGCTCACCTGGGAGCTCAATGAGTAGCTCACTGAGTAGGTTGAACTTGAGCTCACTTGTGAGCTCACTTGTGACCTCACTGAGTAGCTTGCTAGGGACCTCACCTGGGATCTCGTCCAAGTAGCTCACTTGGAACTTCACCTAGCATAGCTCACCTTGGGAGCTCACCAAATAACTCACAAAGTAGCTCACTAGGGAGCTCTTCTGGGATCTTCAACGATCAGCTCGAGTTGAGCTCACCTGGGAGCTCATTGAGTAAATCACCTAGGAACTTTCCTGGGAGCTCACCTGACAGCTCACCTTGCCAACTCACCCTTACCAACTCACCTTGAGCTCACCTTGTCCAACTCACCTTGATCTCATCTAGTAGCTCACATGTAAGCTCACCTGAGAGCTTGACTGAAGGAGCTCTACCTTTGAGCTCACCCACGAGCTCGGAGTAGCTCACTTGAGTGAAAACTCACCTGGGAGCTCACCTTACTAGCTCACCTAGGAGCTCACCTAAGATCTTGTCAAGCACCTTGACTTGAGCTCACCTTGGAGCTCATCAAGCTCACCTGGGAAAAACTCACATGGGAGCTCACCTGGCAGCTCACCTTGGGCTCACTCGCATGGGAGCTCACCTATCAGCTTGACCTTGAGATCACCTCGGGAGCTCGTCTAAGGTAGCTCACCTTAGAACTTGCCTTTGAGCTCTCCTAAGTAGCTCACCTTGAGAAACTCACCTTGGGAAGCTCACCTAACAAACTCACCTTAACCAGCTCACGTTAGCAAGGATCACCTTGGAGCTCACCTTGAGCTCAACATGCCTTGCACCTCAAATAGTTTAACTTGAGTAGTCACCAGTGAGCTCACCTAAGCAGCTCACCTAGGAGCCTCACCTGGGAGCTCAACAAATAGCTCACCCAGGAGCTTCAAGTAGCAACTCACCTAGGAGCTCACTTGAGCTAGCTCACTTGAGTAGCTCACCTTGAGCTCTCCTGGGAGCTCACCGAGTAGCTTGAGTCCTGAAGCTTACGCCGGGAGCTCATTCAAGTAGCTCCCACTTGGGAAAACTCACCTAGGAGCTTGCACCTGACAGCTCACCCTGAATAGCTCTTAATGGGAGCTCACCTTGGATCTCACCTATGCCAGCTCACCTTAATCTCACCTCACCATATCACCTTGGCTTGAGCTCATCTGGTAGCTTACCTCAGTTCATTAAGCTCACCTTAGAGGTTCACCTAGTAGCTCACCTGGGAGCTCACCCAAGTATGCTCACATAATAGCTCGACTTGGGAGCTCACTAACTTGATCGCCTAGGTTAACTTGAGCTCACCCTGTGAGCTCACCGATGCTAGCTCACCTTGGGAGCTCACCTAGGAGCTCACTTTCAAGTAGCTCACTTGGGAGCTCACCTAGCTAGCTCACCTAAGAAGCTCACTCGAACTATCTCAAAGTAGCTCACCTGGGAGCTCTTCCTAGAGCTCACCGATCAACTCAAGTTTGAGCTCACCTGGGAGCTTGTCTAGTAACTCACCTAGGAAAACTCACCTTGGAGAGCTCACCTGAAAGCTCACCTTGCCAACTCACCTTGGAGCTCACCTTAGTTCACTCATGTATCTTGTAGCTCAGATCTCTCCTGAACCAGCTCACATTTCTAGCTCAGCTTGACTGAGCTCACCTGGGTATATCACCAAGGACATCTCACCTAGGAGCTCTGACTTGGTAAGCAGCTCACCCAAGAGCTTGATTTGAGCATCTTGACTTGAGCCTCACCTAGAAACAGCTCACCTGGGAGCTCACCTGAATAGCTCACCTTGGTAGCTCACCTTGGGAGCTCATCCTGAGTCTCGCTGACGGACCTGGCCTTGAGCTCACCAAGGAGCTCACTCAAGTAGCTCACCCAAAAGCTCTTCATGGGAGCTCACTTGATCAGCTCGAGTTGAGCTCACATGGGAGCTCGTCACCTATCACCTCATCCTTTAAACTAGCTTGCCTTGAGCTTGCCTGAGGAAGCTCACCTTGGCAACTCACCTTGAGCTCACCTTGTCAACTCACCTGAGAGTTTATCTTGTAGCAGATCACCAAGTAGCTCACCTAAGAGATCACCTAGGAGCTCACCTGGGAGCTTTTGTAACCTCAGGGAGCTCACTGAAAGTAGCTCACCAACTAGGACTTGAGCTCACTTATGAGCTCATCGAGTAGCTCACTTAGGGAGCTCACTTTTCGAATATCTCGACTTGAGGCTCACCAGTAGCTCACCTGGGAACTTACACTTGAGAAGCTCACCTGGTTAGCTCACCAAATAGCTCACCTAGGAGCTCACCGAGTAACTTGCCTAGGTTGACTTGAGCTCACCTAGGAGATCATTAAGTAGCTCACCTTGCCAACTCACCTGAGAGCTCACCTTGCCAACTCACCTTGAGCCAACTCACATGGGAGCTCACCTGTGAGCTCATCTGACTAGCTCACCTTGATGTAAGCTCACCTCAAAATTACTAACAAGCTCACCTTTGAGCTCACATGGGAGCTCGCCGAGTGAGCTCACCTAGGAGCTTGACCGGGTTCCAGTTCGCCTAGGAGCTCACCCAGGAGCTCGTCGAGTAGCTTGACTTGAGCTTTCACCAGAAGCTCACCTTGGAGCTCATGTGATAGCTCACCTAGGATCTCACTGAGTAGGACCACTTGAGCTCACCCACGAACTCATCAAGTACCTCACCTAAAAACTCACCTGGTAGCTCACCTTGCTAGCTCACCTTGATCTCACTGAGGAGATCACCTTTCCAACTCACCTTGAGCTCACTTTGGAGCTCATCAAGTAGCTCACCAATTAAGCTCACCTAGGAGCTCACCTAACAGCTCACCTTGGGAGCTCACTGGAGTAGCTCAATGAGTAGGTTTACTTGACCTCACTTTTGAGCTCGCTTGTGAGCTCACCGAGTAGCTCGCAGGGGAGCTCACATGGGAGCGCGACCACATAGATCACTTGGGATCTCACCTAGCAGGTTTCCTAGGACCTCGCAGAATAGCTCGCCAAGTAGCTCGCTTCAGAGATCTTACTAGGAGCTCACCGATTAGCTCGACTTGAGCTCACCCGGGAGCTTGTCAAGTAGCTCACTTAGGAACTTGCTTGAGAGCTCACCTGAAAACTCACCTTTCCAGACACTGCCTTGGGCTCGCCTTGTCAACTCTCCTTAAGATCGCCTTACCAACTCGTCTTGAGCTCATATGGTATCACGCATGTAAGTTGACGTTAGAGCTTACCAACAAGCTCACCTTTGAGCTCACTTGGGAGCTCATGGAGTAGCTCACCTAGGAGCTGGAGAGTGGGAACTCAGAAAGTAGCTCACCTAAGAGCTCATACCTGAGCAGCTTGACAAGTAGCTTACCTGGGATCTTCGTAAAGTAGCTCACCCAAAAAATTGACATGGGAGCTCACCTGACAGCTCACCTTGCCAAATTACATGGGAGTTCACCTTGCCAGCTCACCTTGAGCTCACTGAGGAGCTCACCTTGCCAACTCACCTTGAGTGCATCCGGTATCTCGCATAGAGTTCGTCTAGTAGCTCACCAAGTAGCTCCCCTGGGAGTTCACCTAGTAAGCTCACCTAGGATCTCACTCGAGAAACTCACCAAGTACGTTGACTTGAGCTCACTTTTGAGCTCACTGAGTCAGCTTGCCAGGGACCTCGACTGGGAGCTCGCCTAAGTAGCTTCAATTTTGTGATCACCTAGCTCCTCACCTTAGAGCTCAAAAAATAGCTCACCAAGTAGCTTGTCTTGGTAGCTCACCTCAAACCTCACCTAATAGCTCACCTAGGAGCTCACCTAATAGCTTACCTTGGAACTCATTGAGTAGCTCGCTGAGCAGGTTGACCTGAGCTTACAAGTGAGCCTCACCAAGTAGCTCACCTGGGAGATCTTCTTGGGAGCTCATTAATTAGCTCGAGTTTGATTTCACTAGGGAGCTTGTCAAGTAAATTACCTGGGAACTCACCTAGGAGCTCACTTGATAGCTCAACTTGCTAATTAACGTTGAGTTCACCTTACCAACTCACCTTGAGCTCACCTTGCCAACTCACCTTGAGCTCATCTGGTAGCTCATCATGTAAGCTCACCACAGAGATTACTAGACAAGCTCACCTTTAAGCTCATCTGGGAGCTCACCAAGTAGCTCACCTAGGAGACTCGGTTGGGAGCTCATCAAGCAGCTCACCTAGGAGCTCATCAAGTAGCTTGACTTGAGCTTACTCAGAAACTCACCTGGCAGCTTTTCAACTGACAGCTCACCTTGCCAACTCACCTTGAGCTCACCTAAGAGCTCACAGAGTAGCTTGACTTTAGCTCACCCAGGAGCTCGTCAAGAAGCTCACATAAAAATTTGTATGGGAGCTCACCTGATAGCTCACCTTGCCAACTCACATGGGAGCTCCCCTATCAGAGTTCACCTTGAGCTCTTGACCTAAGAGGAGCTCACCTTGCCAAATCTCCTTGACTTTGTCTGGTAGCTCACCTTGGAGATCATTAAAGCAGATCATCTCGCTCGACCTAGGATATCACCTAGACAGCTCACCTGGGAGCTCACTGAGTAACTGAGCAGCTCACTTAGTAGGTTGACTTGAGCTCACTTATGAGCTCACCAAGCAGCTCATCAGGGACCTCACTTGGGAGCTCACCAAGTAGCTCGCTTGGGAGCTCACCTAGGCTCAGCTGGGAGCTCACCAAATAGCTCACCAAGTAGCTTACCCTGGAAGCTCTTATGGGAGCTCACTGATCAGCTCAAGTTGAGCTCGTCTAGGAGCTCGTATCGAGTAACTCACTTAGGAACTCACCTGGGAGCTCACATCTCACCTAACTCTTGCCTTGCCAACTCACCTTGAGCTCACCTTTCCAACTCAAGCCTTAAGCTCACCTTACCCAACTCACCTTGAGCTCATCTGGTAGCTCACATGTAAGCTCACCTCAGAGATTACCGACAAGCTCACCTTTGAACTCACCTGGGAGCTCACATGAGTAGCTCACCTAAGAGCTTGGCTGGGAGCTTAGCAAGCAGCTTACCTAGGAGCTTGTCTGAGTAGCTCGACCTTGAGGCTTACCTAGAGCTCACCCAAGAGCTCACCTGAATAGCTCACCTGGCTAGCTCAGCTTAAGCTTGCCCAGGGATCTTCACCTATTAGCATGCTAAGATCAATCAACTTGAGCTCACCTGGGAGCTCACGTTGAGATTTTCTGGTAGCTCACCTCAGGAACTCATTTTGAGTAGCTCAAAAGTGATCTTGCATGGGAGCTCACCTAAAAGCTCACCTGGGAGGTCACCTAACATCACTCAGGAGCTCACCTGAGTCAGCTCACCTTGAGCTTGAGATCACAGCTCTGAGGTCTTTCCAACTCACCTTGAGCTCATCTGGGAACTAGCTCACCTTGGAGCTCATCGAGGGAGCTCACCAAGTAGCTCACCTAAGTCAACTCACCTAGGAGGCTCTTCTGGTAGCTCACCGAGTCAGGTTGAGTTGAGCTCAACCCATGGGAGCTCATCAAGTAACTCACCTGGGAACTCACCTAGGAGCTCACCTAGACAGCTTTCCTTGC
This sequence comes from Taxus chinensis, assembly GCA_019776745.2. Lineage (NCBI taxonomy): Eukaryota > Viridiplantae > Streptophyta > Pinopsida > Cupressales > Taxaceae > Taxus > Taxus chinensis. The sequence continues at coordinate 904,726,777 of CM034151.1, read as the reverse complement.
ACAACTCACCTTGAGCTTGCCTTTCTGAGTCATTGAGCCTTGAGCTTGCCTTACCAACTCACCTTGAGCTCATCTAGTAGCTCACATGTAAGCTCACCTCAAGTAGATTACTGACAAGATTCACCTTTGAGCTTGGTTACATCTGGGAGCTCGTCGAGCAGCTCACCTAGGACCTTGGCTGGGAGCTCACCAAGTAGCTTGACTTGAGCTTGTTTCTGAAAGCTCACCCTCAGAGATCACCTGATAGAACAGCTTGCCAGCTCACCTTGAGCTCACTCTAGGAGCTCACCGAGATCACCCAAGTTGACTCACCTTATAGCTCACACTAGAAACTCACATGGGAGCTCCACCTTGCCAGCTCACCTTGATCTTGCTAAGGAGCTCACCTTGCCAACTCGCCTTGAGCTCATTTGTTAGCTTGCCTCAGATTTCTCAGTAGCTCGCAAAGTAACTCACCTGGGAACTCACCCCAGAAGCTCTCTGAGTAGGTTAAATTGATCTCACTGTAAGCTCACTTCATGAGTTCACTAAGTAGGATCACCAGGGAGCTCACCTGGGAGCTCACCAAGTAGCTCGCTTGGAACCTCACCTGGAAGCTCAGCTGGGATACCTCACCAAGCAGCTCACCTAGGAGACCTTGAATAGCTTGCCAAGTAGCTCACTTGATCTTAGATCAAGTTGAGCTCACCTGGGAGCTTGTCCTGAGTACAGCTCACCTAGTAACTCACCTTAGAGCTCACCTAACAGCTCACATTTCTAACTCGACTTGAGCTCACCTAGGGAGCTTGATTTAAGCAGCTCACCTTCAGGAGCTTACAAGGGAGCGTGGCACCTAGCTCACCTAGGAGCTCACATCGAGCACCTTGACTTGAGCTTTCCTGGAAAACTTACCTAGGATCTCACCTTATAGCTCACCTTGCCTGCTTACATTAAGCTTACCTAGGAGCTCACCAAGTAACTCGACTTGAGTTCACTTAGCTCACCTTAGAGTTCGTCGAGAAGCTTGCTTGAAAACTTACATGGGAGCTCACCTAATAACTCACCTTACCAGCTCACATGTGAGGTCACCTTCCCATCTCGCATTGAGGTCACCTGAGGAGCTCACAAGTACCAACTCACCTTGAGCTCCTTTGGTAGCTCACCTCAAAACTTACTTCGAGTAAATCTCCATGTAGCTCTCCTAGGAGCTCACCTAACAGCTCACCAAGCTCAGGTTTAAATGAGCTCACATGTGAGCTCACCAATCAGCTCACATGGGGAATCTCACCTTTGGAGCTCACCAAGTAGCTTTATTTGAGCTCTTCACCTGGGAGCTCACTGATTAGCACTTGAGTTGAGCTCACTCAGGAGCTCATTGAGTAACTCACCTGGGAGCTTGTTTGACATAGCTCACCTTCTTAACTCACTTTGAGCTAGCCTTCCCAAAGGTTGCCTTGAGCTCACCTTGCTATCTCACCTTGAGCTCACCTTTGACCTCACCTGGGAGCTCACCAAGCATCTCACCTAGGAGCTCAGCTGGGAGCTCGGTAAGCAACTCACCTAGGAGCTTGTCGAGTAGCTCAACTTGATATTTCCCAAAAACTCAACCTGGGAGCTCACCTGACAGCTCCCCTTGCTAGCTCACTTTGAACTTGCATCTAGGAGCTCACCGAGTAGGTCAACTTTAGCTCACCTGAGGAGCTTATCAAGTAGCTCACCTAAAAACTCACATGGGAGCTCACCTATTTACTCACCTTAACAACTCACCTTGAGATTTCTTAGGATCTCACCTTCCCAACTCACCTTGAGCTCATCTGGTAGCTCCCCTTGGAGTTTGTCAAGTAACTAATCAAGTAGCCTGTGCTTGGAAGCTCACCGAGAAGCTGACCAAGTAGGTTGACTTTAGCTCACTTGTGAGCTCACTAGTGAGCTTTCCACGCTAACTCATCGAGGACCTGACCTGGGAACTCACAAAGTAGCTCACTTGGGATCTCACCTAGTAAGCTCACCTGGGAGATCTCTAAATATGATCACAAAGTAGCTCACCTGGGAGCTCTTCTAGCAGCTCACTGATTACCTCGAGTTGAGCTCACCTAGGAGCTCTTCGACTAACTCTCCTGGTAACTCACCTGGGGAGCTAGCTTGACAGCTCACCTTGCCAACTCACCTTGAGCTCATCTGGTAGCTCACATGTAAGCTCACCTTAGAGATTGCCAATAAGCTCTCCTTTGAGCTTTCCTAGGAGATCACTGAGCATCTCACCTAGGAGCTCAATTGGGAGCTTAGCAAGTAGCTCACCCAGGAGCTCATCGAGTAGCTCAAGTTAAACTTTCATATAAACTCACCTGGGAGCTCACATGACATCTCACCTTGCCAACTCAACTTGAGCTCACCAAGTAGCTCGACTTGAGCTCGATCAGGAGCTCATCAAATAGCTCATTTGAAAACTCACATGGGAGAGTCACCTGATAGCTCACCTTGCTAACTCACAAGGGAGCTCACCTATTAGCTCTACTTGTTTAGCTCACCTTGATCTTTCTGAGGAGTTCACCTTGCCAACTCACCTTGAGCTCATTTGGTAGCTCACCTTAGAGTTCATCGAGCATCTCACCAAGTAGTTATCCTAATAGCTTAACTAGGAACTCACCTAACAGCTCACCTGGGAGATCACTGAGTAGCTCTCTGAGTAGGTTGACTTGAGCTTGCTTTTGAGCTTGCCGAGAAGCTCATCAAGTAACTCACCTTGGAGCTTTCCTAATAGCGCACTTTACCAACTCACCTTGAGCTCACCTTGCCAACTCACCTTTAGCTCATCTAGTAGCTCACATGTAAGCTCACCCAAGAGCTTAGTGATAAGCTCACCTAAGAGATCATCTGGGAGCTTTCTGATCAACTTGAGTTGAGCTCACCTGGGAGCTATTCAAGTAACTTTCCTAGGAACTCACTTGGGAGCTCACCTAACTGTTCACCTTGTCAACTCACCTTGACCTCGCCTTGTCAGCTCACCTTGAGCTCATCTAGTAGCTCACATGTAAGCTCACCTATGAGCTCACCAATAAGCTCACCTATGAGCTCACTTGGGAGCTCACCTAGGAGCTCGGATGGGAGCTTGGCAAGCAGCTCACCCCGGAGCTTGTCGACTGGGAAGCTAACTTGACAATCTCACCTTCCAAGCTCACCCAAGAGTTTACCTCACCAACTCACATTGAGCTCACCTTACCAGCTCGCTTTGAGCTCATTTGGTAGGTTATATGTAAGCTCACCTAAGATATTACCAATAAACTCACCTTTGAGCTCACCTAGGAGCTCACCTAGGAGCTTGGCTAGGAGCTCGGAAAGTAGCTCACCTAGGAACTCATTGAGCATCTCAACTTGACCTTACCCAGAAAATCACCTGGGAGCTCGCTTGATAGCTCACCTATGAGCTCACCCAAGAGCTCGCTAAGCTCACTTCAAGCTTGCGCTCACCTGGGAGCTCGTCAAGCAGCTCACCCGAAAAGCTCACATGGGAGGTTTTCTAATAAGCTCACTTGACATCTCACCTAGGAGCTCAAATCACATCAGGATATCACCCTATCATCTTAACTCACCTTCTCACCTTGAGCTCACTGAGGGGTTCACCTTACCAACTCACACTTGAGCTCATCTGGTAGCTCACATCAGAGTTTATGGAGTAGGGTCACCAAGTAGCTCAATAGGGAGCTTGACTAATAGCTCACCTGGGAGCTCACCTAACAGCTCACTTGGGAGCTCATAAAGTAGCTCACTGAGTAGGTTGACTTGAGCTCACTAAGCAGCTCATTGGGGACCTCATCTGGGAGCTTGCCAAGTAGCTCACTTGGGAACTCATCTAGGAGCTCACCAAATAGCTCACCAAGTAGCTCACGTGGGAGCTCTCCAATATTCTCAAGTTGAGCTTGCTTGAGATCTCATCGAGTAACTCACCTGGTAACTTGACTTATAAACTCACCTTGAGTTTGCTTTTACCAAAATCACCTTGAGCTCATATGGTAGCTATCATGTAATCTCACGTCACAGATTGCTGAAAATCTTGCCTTTGAGCTCACCTTGGAGCTCACCGAGCAGCTCACCTAGAAGCTCACCGAGTAGCTCACCTAGGAGCTCAGCTTGGAGCTCAGAAAGTAGCTCACCTAGGAGCTCATTTGACATATCGCCTTACCATTTCACCTTGAGGTCACCTAAGAGCTCACTGAGGAGCTCAACTTGAGCTCACCTAGGAGCTCACCTTACCAACCCCACCTTTAGATTATTTGGTATCTTTCCTCAAAGTTTTGTTGAGCAGCTCACCAAGTAGCTTGCATAGGAGGTCACCTAATAGATTACCTGGGATCTCACCTAACAGCTTGCTTGGAAGCTCACCAAGAAGCTAACTGAATAGGTTGACTTAAGCTCACCAGGGACATCACCTAGGAGCTTGCCAAGTAGCTTGCTTTGGAGCTCACCTAGCAGCTCAGCTGGAATCTCACCTAGGAGCTCTTCTGGGAGATCATCTAGTAACTCTCTCGAGAATTCACCTAGGAGCTCACCTGACAGCTCGCCTTAATAACTCACCTTGAGCTCGGCTTGCCAACTCAACTTGAGCTCACCTAATAGCTCACCTTTCCAATTCATGAGCTAGCCTAGGAGCATGCATGGGAGCTCGACTTGAGCTCACCTAAAAGATCGAGTTGAGCTCACCTGGGAACTCTTTAAGTAACTTGCCCAAAAACTCATATGGGAGCTTACCTAATATCTCAACTTCCCAACTCGCATGGGAGCTCACCTATCAGCTCACCTTACCAGCTCACCTTAATCTCAGTGAAGAGCTCACCTTGCTAACTCACCTTAAGCTCAGAAGGTATCTCACCTTAGATTTTGTCGAGTATCTTGACTTGAGTTCACTTGAGACCTCATCGAGTAACTCACCTAGGAACTCACCTGGGAGCTCACTTGATAGCTCACCTTGCCAATGTGCCTTGAGCTCACCTTGCCAGATGGCTCACCTTTGACCTCATCTAGGAGCTCACCTAGCAGCTCACCTAGTAGCTCACCCAGGAGCTTGTCGACCAGCTCGACTTGAGCTTGCCCAGAAACTCACCTGGGAGCTCATGTGAACAGCTCACCTTTTTCAACTTTCCTTGAGCTTTCCCAAGAGCTAGCCCAAGTAGCTCAACTTGATCTCACCCATGAGCTCATCAAGCAGCTTGTGCAAAAACTCACATGGGAGCTCACCTTATCAAATTAGATGGGAGCTTACCTATCATCTTAGCGAGCCAGCTCACCTTAAGCTCGCTAAGGAGCTCACGTGGCCAACTTTCCTTGAACTCGTCTGATAGCTCACCTCGGAGTTCATTGAGCAGCTTTCCAAGTAGCTTTCCTGGGAGCTCAATGAGTAGCTCACCAAGTAGGTTGACTTGATCTCACTTGTCAGCTCGCTTGTGAGCTCACCGAGTAACTCACCAGGGACCTCACTGAGGATCTTTCCAAGTAGATCACTTAGGATCTCACCTCAGAGCTCGTCGAATAGTTCACAAAGTAGCTCACCTGGGAGCTCTTCTGGGAGCTCACTGATCAGATTGAGTTGAGCTTACCTAGGAGCTCATCGAGTAACTCACTTGGGAACTCACCTGGGAGGTCACATGAAAGCTTACCATGCCAACTCACCTTGAGCTCATATGTTAGCTCACATGTAATCTCACCTGAGAGATTGCTAACAAGCTCACCTTTGAGCTCGCTTGTGAGCTCACCAAGTAGCTCACTTAGGATATCAGCTAGGAGCTCAGCAAGTAGCTCACGTAGTAGCTTGTTTAGTAGCTCGACTTGAGCTTGGCTGAAAACTCACCTGGGAGTTTTCCTGACAGCTCACCTTGAGCTCACCCAGAAGCTCCCTAAAGCAAGTCGACTTGAGCTGAACCTAGAGCTAGTCAAGCAGCTCACCCAAAAACTTAGATGGGTGCTCACATGATAGCTCACCTTGCCAACTCGCATGGAAGCTCACCTTACTAGCTTACCTTGAGCTCACTGAGGAACTCACCTTGCCATCTCACCTTGAGCTCATTTGGTAGCTCACCTCAAAGTTTTTTGATTAGGGTCACCAAGTAGCTCACCTATAATTTTTCCTAATAGCTCACCTAGGAGCTCACCGAGCAGCTCACCAAGTAGGTTTACTTGAGCTCGCTTGTGAGCTCATCAGGGACCTTGCATCTGGGAGCTCACCAAGTAGCTCACTTGGGAGCTCACCAAGTATCTCACTTGGGAACTCACCTAGTAGCTCACCTGGGAGTTCAAAAAAATAGCTCACCTAGGAGATCTTCTAGGGGCACACTGATCAACTTGAGTTGAGCTCACATGGGAGCTCATCGAGTAACTTACCTAGGAGCTCACATGGGAGATCACCTGATAGCTCATCTCTCCAACTCACCTAGAGATCACCTTGCCAACTCACCTTGAGCTTACCTTTCCAACTCACCTTGAGCTCATCTGGTAGCTCGCATGTAAGCTCACCTCAGAGATTATCGATAAGCTCAACTTTAAGCTCACATAGGAGCTCAAGGGGGTGGCTCACCTAGGAGCTTGACTGGGAGCTCAGCAAGTACCTTGCCAACTAGCTTGTCAAGTATCTCAACTTGAGCTTGCCTAGAAAATCACCTGGGAGCTCGCATGATAGCTCACCCAGGAGCTCACCGAGTAGGTGAACTTGAGCTCTCTCCCGAGAACTCGTCAAAGTAGCTCAAACTGAAAACTTTCATGGGAGCTCACCTATAAGGTCACCTTATCATCTCACCTTGAGCTCATTGAGGAGCTCACCTTTCCAACTCTCCTTGAGATCATCTGGTAGCTCACCCTTGGAATTCTTTGAGTAGCTCACCAATTATCTCACCTGTGAGCTCAGCTAAATGCTCACTTGGGAGGTCATGGAGTAGCTCGGCTGAGTAGGTTTGACTTGACATCTCTTTTGAGCTCACTTGTGAGCTTGCCGAGTAGCTTGTTGGGGACCTAACATGGGAGCTTGCCACGTAGATCGCTTGGGAGCTCACCTTGCAGGTCACCTAGAAACTACCAAAACAACTCACCAAGTAGCTCACTTGGGAGATCCTCTGGGAGCTCATCAATCAGCTCGAGTTGAGCTTTCCTTGGAGCTCCTCAATTAAATCACTTAGGAAAAAAAATTGAGAGATCACCTGACAGCTCACCTTTCCAACTCACATTGAGCTCACCTTGCTAATTATCCTTAAGCTCACCTTGCCAACTCGTCTTAGGCTCATCTAGTACTACACATGTAAGTTAACGTTATAGATTACTAACAAGATCACCTTTGAGCTCACTTTGGGAGCTCATGGAGTAGATCACCTAGGAGCTGGGTTGGGAATTCAGTAAGCATCTCACTCAGGAGCTCATAGAGTAGCTCAACTTGAGCTGGCTCGAGAGCTCATCAAGTAGCTCACCCCAAAAACTCAAATGGGAGCTCACCTAATAGCTCACCTTACCAACTCGCATGGGAGCTCACCTTACTAGATCACCTTGCCAACTCACCTTGAGTGCATCTGGTAACTCACATATGAGTCTGTTAAGTAGCTCCCCTAGGAGCTTGCCTAACAACTCACCTAAGAGCTCACTGATCATCTCACAGAGTAGGTTGACTTGAGCTCAATTTTGACCTCACTGAGCAGCTCACTAGGGACCTCGACTGGGAGCTTGCCAAGTAGTTCACTTTTGTGATCACCTAGCAGCTCACCTTAGAGCTTGCCGAATAGCTCCCCGAGTAGCTCGCTTAGAAGCTCACCTCAGAGCTCACCTAATAGCTCACCTAGGAGCTTACCTAATAGCTTACCTAATAGCTTACCTGGGAGCTCACCATGTAGCTCACTGAGTAGGTTGACATGAGCTCACTTGTTAGCCTGCCAAGTAGCTCGTCGTGGACCTTACTTGGGAGCTCACTAAGTATCTCACTTGGGAGCTTGCCTAGTAGTTCACTTGGGATCTCACTGAACAGATCACCAAGTATCTCACCTGGGAGCTATTCTGGGAGCTCATTGATCAGCGTGATTTGATCTGACTGGGGAGCTCATTGATTAAATCACATGGGAACTCACCGGGGAGTTTTCCTAATAAGTCACCTTGCCAATTAACCTTGAGTTCACCTTACCAACTCACCTTGAGCTCACCTTGCCAACTCACCTTGAGCTCATCTAGTAGCTAAGATGTAAGCTCACCTCAGAGATTACCAACAAGCTCACCTTTGAGCTCACCTGGGAGCTTACCAAGCAACTCACCTAGGAACTCGATTGGGGCTCTCATCAAGAAAGCTCACCTAGGAGCTCATCGAGTAGCTCAACTTCAGCTTCCCTAGAAACTCACCTGGAATCTCACCTAACAGCTCACCTTGCCAACTCACCTTGAGCTCACCCAAGAGCTTGCCGAGTAGCTTGAATTTAGTTCACCTAGGAGCTCATCAAGCAACTCACCTGAAAAACTTACATGGGATCTCACCTGATAGCTGACCTTGCCAACTTGCATGAGAGATCCCCTATCAGCTCACCTTGAGCTCACTGAGGATCTCACCTTTCCAACTCACCTTGAGCTCATCTGGTAGCTTACAATGGATTTCGTCGATCAGGTCACCAAGTAGCTCACATGTGAGCTCAACTAATAGCTCACATGGGAGCTCGTCTAATAGGTCACCTAGGAGCTCACCGAGCAGCTTATGAACTCATTGAGTAGCTCATCAGGGATCTCACCTGGGAGCTCGCCAAGTAGCTCATTTGGGAGCTCACCAAACATCTTGCTAAGTAGCTCACCTGGGAGGTATTTCTGGGAGCTCACTAATCAGGTCAAGTTGAGCTCACCAAGGAGCTCGTTGAGTAACTCACCTAAGAACTCAACTAGAAGCTCACCTGACAGCTCACCTTAACAGCTCACCTTGATTTTGCCTTGCTAACTAACCTTAAGCTCACCTTTCTAACTCACCTTGAGCTCATCTAGTAGCTCACATATAATATCACCATAGATATTACCAACAAGCTCACCTGGGGAGCTCACTAAGCATCTCACCTAGGAGCTCAGCTAGGAGCTTAGAAAGTAGCTAGACTAGGAGCTCACCTGATAGCTCACCTTGCTACCTTACCTTGAGCTCACCGAGGAGCTCACCTGAAAACTCACATGGGATCTCACCTTAACAACTTGCATGGGATCTCACCTATGGGATCTCACCTTACTAATCTTGCACTCAGGAGCTCACTTTTCCAACTTACCTTAAGCTTGCTCAGGTAGCTCACCTTGCCAACCCACCTTGAGCTTGCTCACCAAGTAGCTCACCTCAGAGTTTATCGAGTAGCTCACCAAGTAGCTTTCACTTGGGAGCTCACCTGGGAGCTCACCTAATAGCTCATTTGGGAGCTCACTCGGGAAGCTCACCAAGTAGGTTAACTTGACCTCACTTGTGAGCTCACTGAGTAGCTCACCGGGGACCTCACCTGGGAGCTTTACCAAGTAGCTTACTTGGGAGCTCACACTAGTAGCTTGCCTGGAAGTTCATCGAATAAGTCACCAAGTATCTCACTTTGAGAGCTCTTCTGAGAGCTCACCAATCAGCTCAAGTTGAGCTCTCACATGAGCTCCTCGAGTAACTCTACCTGGGAACTCACCTAGGAGCTCACCTTACCAGCTCACCTTTGAGCTCACATTACCGATTCACCTTGAGATTTCCTTGAGTAACTCATTCCTTGAGATCATCTTGTAACTCGCATGTAAGCTCACCTCAGAGATTACCGGACAATCTCACCTTTAAGCTCACCTGGGAGCTCATCGAGTAGCTTAACTAGGAGCTCAATTGGGAGCTCAGAAAGTAGCTCGATTTGAGCTTGTCTAGAAACTCACTCCTTGGTAGATCACCTGATAGGTCACCTTTCCAACTCGAGTTAAGCTCACCCAAGAGCTCACCGAGTAGCTCACTTAGATACTCACCTTACAGCTCACCCAGAAACTGCACATGGGAGCTCACCTTGCCAGCTCACCTTGACCTCCCTAAGAAGCCCACCTTGCTAACTTTCCTTGTAGCTCATCTGGCAGCTCACCTCATATTTCATCAAGTATCTCACCAAGTAGCTTGACTTGGGCACTCAATCAAGTGAGCTCACTTATGAGTTCACCAAGTAGTTGAACTTGGAGCTCACCATGGGAGCTCACCAAGTGAGTTCACCGAGCAGCTCGCCTAGGGACCTTGCTTAGGAGTTCACGAAGTAGCTTGCTTGGAACCTCACCTAGTAGCTCACCTAGGAAGCTCTTCTGAATAGATTGATTTGAGCTCACCTGATCAAGTTCATCGAGATAACTCAGGAGCTGGTCAAGTAACTCACTTGAGAGCTCACTCTGATAGCTCACCTTGCCAACTCACCTTGAGCTCACCTGTCTAACTCGACTTGATCTCTCCATACCAACTCACCTTGAGCACATCTAGATAGCTCGCATGTAAGATCACCTTAGAGATTACTCACAAGCTCATCTTTGAGCTTTCTTGGGAGCTCATAAGAGTAGCTCACCTAGGACCTTGGGTGGGAGCTCAGAAAGTAGCTCATGTAGGAGCTCATCGAGCAGCTTGAAGTTGAGCTTTCCCCGGAAAATTACCTGAGAGCTCACCTTATCAGCTTGCCTTACCAGATTACCTAGGAGCTCACCAAGCAAATCAACTTGAGCTCACCCACAAGTTCATCAAGCAGCTTTCCTGAAAAACTTACATGGGAGCTTGCCTAAGAGCACACCTTACCAGACTTGCATGGGAGCTCACCTTGCCATCTTACATTGAGCTCATTGAGGAGCTCACATTACCAGACTCACCTTGAGCTCATTTGGTAGCTCTACCTTGAAGAATTCATCGAGAAAATCTCCAAGTAAATCACCTAGGATCTCACCTGTGAGCTTTCCGAATAGCTCGCCTAGGAGCTCACTGAGTAGGTTGACTTGAGCTCACTTGTGAGCTCACCGATCAGCTCATCTAGGGACCTCACCTCAGAGCTCACCAAGTAGCTCACTTGGGAGCTCACCTAGCAGCTTACCTGGGAGCTCACCAAGTAGCTTACCTTGAGCTCTTCTAGGAGATCAGAAATTAACTTGAGTTGAGCTTTCTCAGGAGTTCATTGAGTAACTCACCTAGGAGCTTGCTTGATAGCTCACATTCCTAACTCGCTTTAAGCTCACCTTCCCAACTTACCTTGAGCTCACCCTGCCACATCACCTTGAGCTCACCACTAAGCATCTCACCTAGGAGCTCAACTAGGAGCTCGGTACATAGCTCACCCAGGACCTCATCGAGTAGCTTGACTTCAGCTTTCCCATAAACTCACCTGGGAGCTCACCTGACAACTCACCTTGCTAGTTCACTTTGAACTTGCCTAAGAGCTCACCGAGCAGCTTAACTTGAGATCACCCAGAAACTTGCATGGGAGCTCACCTGACAGCTCACCCAAAAACTTGCATGGGAGCTCACCTAACAGCTCACCCAGACTTCATCGAGTAACTCACCAAGTAGCTCTCCAAATATCTCAACTGGGAACTCACCTAATAGCTCACTTGTGAGATCACCAAGTAGCTCTCCAAGTAGGATGAATCGAGCTTGCTGAGTAGCTCATCAAGTAACTCACCTAGGAACTCACCTTGGAGCTTGCCTGACAGCTCACCTTGCCAACTCACCTTGATCTCACCTTGCTAACTCATCTTGATCTCACCTTAAGCTAATCTGGTAGCTCGCATGTAAGCTCACCTAAGAGATTACTAACAAGATTACCTGGGAGCTTTCCGATCAGCTCGAGTTGAGGTCACCTAAGATCTCTTCGAGTAACTTACCTAAGAACTCACCTAATAACTCACCTTGTCAACTCACCTTTAGCTCACCTTGAGCTCATTTGGTAGCTCACATGTAAGCTCACCTCAAAGATTACCAATAAGCTTACCTTTGAGCTCACCTGGGAGCTCATTGAGGAGCTCAGCTGGAAGCTCGGCAGGTAGCTCACCCCAGAGCTCATTAACTGGGAGCTCACCTGACAGCTCACTTTCTAATTCACCTTGAGTTCACCTTACCAACTCGCCTTGATCTCTCCTTGCCAACTTTCCTTGAGCTCATCTAGTAGCTCGTATGTAAGTTCACCTCAGAGATTACTTACAAGCTCACCTTTGAGCTCACCTGGGAGCTCACCAAGTAGCTCACCTAGGAGCTTACCTAGGAGCTTGGTAAACAGCTCACCTAGGAACTCATCGAGTAGCTTAACTTGAGATTTCCCAAAAACTCACCTGGGAGCTCACTTGACAGCTCACCTTGAGCTCACCCAGGAGCTATCTGAGTAGCTCAACTTGAGCTCACTTGGGATATCGTCAAGTAGCTCACCCGAAAACTCACATAGGAGCTCACCTGAAAGCTCACCTTACCAAATCACATAGGAGCTCCCCTATCGGCTTACCTTGCTAGCTCCCATTGAGCTCACTGAGGGGGTAACCTTACCAACTCGCACTTGAGTTCATCTGGTAGCTCACATCAGAGTTCATCGAGTAGCTAGCCAAGTATCTTAGTTGGGAGCTTGACTAACAACTCACTTCGGACCTCACCCAATAGCTATCCTAGGAGCTCACTGAGTAACTCACCAAGTAGGTTTACTTGAGCTTGTTTCTTATCTCACCGAACAACTCTTTGGGGACCTCGCCTTGGAGCTCGCCAAGTAGCTCGCTTTGGAGCTTTCCTAACAGCTCACCTAGGAGCTCACCAATTAGCTCGACAAGTAGCTCACCTAGGAGTTATTCTAGGAGCTCACCAATCTACTTAAGTTGAGCTTGCTCAGGAGCTCTTTGAGTAACTCACCTAGTAACTTGACTTACAAACTTGCCTTGAGTTCACCTTGCTCACTCGAATTTATCTCATCTAGTAGCTCGCATGTAGTCTCACCTCAGAGATTACCGACAAGCTCCCCTTTGAGCTCACCTGGGAGCTCACCAAGAAGCTCACCTAGAAGCTTAGCTTGGAACTCAGAAAGCATCTCACCCTGGAGTTCACCTAATATCTAACCTTTCCAACTGACCTTGAGCTCACCTAAGAACTCACCGAGCAGCTCGAATTGAGCTCACCTAGGAGCTCATCAAGTAGCTCACCTAAAAACTCACATAGGAGCTCACCTTACTAACTTACATGGAAGCTCACCTTACCAAACCACCTTGAGCTTGTCTAGTATCTCACCTTAGAGTTTTTTTTAGTAGCTCACCAAGTACCTCACCTGGGAGGTCACCTAATAGCTCACCTGGGAGCTCACCTAACAGCTCGCTTGGGAGCTCACTGAGAATCTCATCAAGTAGGTTGACTTGAGCTCACTTGTGAGCTCTCTAAGCAACTCATCAGGGACCTTGCTTAGGAGCTTGCCAAGTATCTCACTTTGGAGATCACCTAGTAGCTCACCTACAAGCTCACCGAACAACTCGCTAAGTAGCTCACCTGGGAGCTCAACAAGTAACTCTCCTGGGAACTCACCTAGGAGCTCACCTGATAGCTCACCTTACTAACTCACCTTGATCTCAGCTTACTGACTCAGCTTGAGCTGGCCTAACAGCTCACCTTGCCAACTCATGAGATCACATAGGAGCTTGTATGGGAGCTTGACTTGAGCTCACCTCACAGATCAATTTGAGCTCACCCAGGAACTCATCAAGTAACTTATCCAAAAACTCATATGGGAGGTCACCTAACAGGTCACATTCCCAAATCACATGGGAGCTCACCTATCAGCTCACATTACCAGCTCACCTTGAGCTCGGTGAGGAGCTCACCTTGCCAACTCACCTTGAGCTCAAAAGGTAGCTCACCTCAGATTTTTTCGAGTAGATCGAGTTGAGTTCACTTAGGAGCTCATTGAGTAACTCACCTGGGAACTCACCTGGGAGCTCTCCTGACAGCTCACCTTGCCAACTCTCCTTGAGCTTACCTTGCCAAATGGCTCACCCTTGAACTCACCTGGGAGCTCACGTAGTAGCTCACCTATGAGCTTGGCAAGCAGTTCACCTAGAAGCTCATTGACCAGCTTGACTTGAGCTTGCCAGAAAAATCACATGGGAGCTCACCTGATAGCTCACCTTGCCAGCTTACCTTGAACTTACCCAAGAGCTAGCCGAGCAGCTCAACTTAAGCTCACATAGGAGCTCATCAAGTAGCTTATGCGAAAACTCATGTGGGATATCACCTTATCAAATCAGATGGGAGCTCACCTATAAGCTCACCTTGCTAGCTCACATGTATAACTCACCCTAAGCTCATCTAGTAGCTCACCTTGGAGTTCATCAAGAAGCTTTCCAAGTAGCTCACTTGGGAGCTCAATGAGTAGCTTTCCAAGTAGGTTGACTTGATCTCACTTTTCAGCTCACTTTTCCCCGAGCAAATCACCAGGGACCTCACTTGGGAGCTTTCCAAGTAGCTCACTTGGGAGCTCACCTTAGAGTTTTCCAAACAGCTTGTAAAGTAGCTCACCTGGGAGCTCTTTGATCATATTGAGTTGAGCTCACCCAAGAGCTCGTCAATTAACTCACTTAGGAACTCACCTGGAAGGTCACCTGAAATCTTTCCTTGCTAAATCACCTCGAGCTCATCTGGTAGCTCACATGTAAGCTCACCTAAGAGATTGCTAAAAATCTCACCTTTGAGCTCACTTGTGAGCTCACAAAGTATCTCACCTACGAGATCAGCTAGGAGCTCAGCAAGTAGCTCTCCTAGGATCTCGTTGAGTAGCTCAACTTGAGATTTCCTGAAAACTCACCTAGGAGTTCACCTAACAGCGCACCTTGAGCTCACCCAGGAGCTCCCTAAGTAAGTTAACTTAAGCTGACCCGGGAGCTAGTCAAGCAACTCACCTGAAAACTGGGATGGGTGCTCACCTGACAGCTCTGTTGATGCAAAATCACAACACCCCTGGACGTACATCAGGCTTCTAGGTTGATGTTCAGGCATCCAGTGTGATTGCACAACATGGAAACCTCTCTCCAAGCGTGGGACTTGTAAAACCGAGAGAGGAATCTCCAGAGAAGGCTGGTTCCTGCTCCTAAACTACCTGCCACAAGCTATTCCAGTGCAGGCAAGCTAATCTAATCCTAATCTAACCATGCCAAGGAGACAGAGAGAGAGAGAGAGAAAGGAAAAACAGCAAAAAGCCTACACTAAAACGGTGATACACCAGAGAAGGAGAATGTTGGACATCTATCAAAACTGCCATGGGACAAAGAGAGGTGAGCAATGGGAAGGATGGACAGATGCATCACAGGCCCAAGGATAGATTTCACACAGAAAATGTCCCAAAACTCCATGAACATAGCTCCAGAACTGCAATGAACATTCAAACATGCACAAATACCTGCAATGAAGAGAGGCAAGAAGAGAACAAGCAAAAATGAGGAAGGATGGACAGATGCATCACAAAACACGTTTTTTTGCTCCAGAAGTTTGCACAGAACATCATTCCATTAGTAAAAGGCAAAAAACGCCATTACAGAGCAGGGAGGAGGTTCGAACTCCATTTTCAACCCTAGAGAAGAAAAGAAGGGAGGGCAGAGCAGAAAGAATGAACAACCTTTAAAATGAGCCAAAATTGGCTTTTTACATTGCATGGGTCGAACCCAGGGGACAGAAACGTAGGAAAACGTGCAAGCCCATTCCTCATTGACTGTAGATGCATAAAAACGGCATGGGATACCTTTCCAACCCATACCCTTCCATCTTTGAACAATTTGGGAGGAGAATGCGACCCATTTATATTAATTTGGCCGCTGAAATGTCACTTCTGGCCGTGCAGAAGAAGAACGTGACCCATTAGCATTAAAACGGGTTGTTGAAAGGTCGCTTCTGGCCATTACCACACGTCAGAGCCGTTTCTCGATTTTCTCTCTTCAAACTGCACCAAAACTCGATATTGATCCCAGAATCATGTAGAGCATCTCAACAAATTTCCGTTGATATAAAGAACGTGGAAATCCGAGCTCTGGATCAAAAGTTATGGCGATCTGAAGATTTAGGGCACAAAACAGGTGAAAACGTGTTTTTGAAATCTTTCCCGCGCTCTGCCACCTGGATGACACGTGGCACGTGCTGATTGGACGAGCAATTATCTCTCCTCCATCTTTCGCGGGCTTTCCTTTTGAAATGCTTGTGGGCCCTTTAAACTTGGACACGTGGCACCATTTCATTGGTTCGGTTCAGCGCTTGAAAACTCGCCCATTGACTTTTTGAATTTTCTCTTGTGAGGACACGTGGCAGCTTCTGATTGGTCCTCGGCTGATTCGGCTCCTACGCGTACTTCGCCTCCATTTGTCCCGGATGTCCCATTTGATTTTGGACCCTCTGGACTCATTTCGGCCGGTTCGGGCATTTCGCGTCCATTTTTCCCGGATGTCCCATTTGATTTTGGACCCTCTGGACTCATTTCGGGCGGTTCGGGCGGTTCGGGCATTTTGTCCCATGCGTCCCAGAGGTGACTTTGAGCAGGACTTAGCCAATTTTCATGATTTTTCCTGGATCGACCTATTTGCCTTCTTGAACCTTTTTTTCGAATTTTCTCAGAACTTACTCTCTTCCTCTTAGACAGGGGAGTTAGACAAATATGAGGGGACCCTAGCAACATGATTTTTGGACCCGAATCAATCAATTTTCCTGGGACTTGAATATTCTGATGCATGTTATCAAAATTACCCTGGGGGGGTGAATTTTGGATAACAATTTGGCGACTCAGTGGGGTCATCTGCCTGCTAGATGAAAAGACCAATAGCCTGAAGAAATCCATTGGGCATGGAGTCATAAGCAAGCCTGAAAACTGATCTGAACCTTGAAACCTCCCTCCTGAGTCACTTGGAAACCCATTGAACCTGGAGTGTCTTCACCAAGATGCCACTGAAATGAACTGTGCAAGAGCAGAACCAGCAACACCAAAACTATGTACAAAACTGAAAATCATACATGCCCCAAATGGGACATGCAGAGTGTGCACAAGCACTTCTTCTACTGAAAGCAAACCTAGCTACTCTACTCTAACTGGAAGCAAAGGCAAGCTAAACAAACCCTGCAACTGGTTGTGAGAAATAGCTTCCTTTCTTCAAAATTGGCAGCCATGCAATTGATTTGGCACTGATCATGGCTGTTTGGATGGATGGAAAATCAACAAGAAGCTGGTCTTCTATCCAAATCATCAAGGTATCAACTGAAAAATCCAATACCTCTTTTAGTTTCTCTGCATTTGGATTGGAGAGGTATGACAGCTGATCCTTGGTACTTTGTAGCTCATCCTCATGCTCAGAAGCAAGCATGACTGGTTGTGGCTTCTCCTTTGGCTTCAATGAAGCCAAATACCTAATTGGGAAAGGTATGGTCCTTTGAGTATGCCCATTTCTGTGATTTTCAACTCCAAGAATGGAGTCTTCTTGTAGACCTTGAATGGATGGTGTGGAAGCAATGGTAGAACCCTTCTGCCCTTTCTCTTCCTCCAACGAAGAACAGGGAAGATTAGAATCTTCCAATTTTGATTTCAAAGGGCTGCTATAAGATGCAGGCTGCTACAAATGAATGCTGTCCTCCATGACAACAAGCTTTGGTGTTTGGAATGTGGATGATGAAAGAGAGAATGGTGAAAACTCAACCGGCTCTTCTCCATCAAAACAGTCCTCCAAATCTGACAGGTAAACTGCCTCATTGCTGTGCTGCTGCTCGTATTCAACTTCCTCCGTGGTGTCCTCTTGATGTGCAACTTGACCACCATGGTTTTCTTCACTCTCCAATATTGAGTTTGAGAGATCAAACTCCTCTTCATTACTAGAACTTGAGAGAGGTGAAGTAGAAAGAAGAACTGAAGGTTCTCCTATAGCCTGCTTTGTGCTCAAAGCCCTTGGATCTGCACTTTTCTCCTCCACAGCTAGAATGTGCTCCTCTTCTTTTGGATTTGGAGCAGCTTCTCCTTCCTCCAATGTTTGAAGACGATCTTGCTCTTGATTGAACTCCTCCTCCAGCATGAAGTTTGTCAAGTCAAACTCTTCAATCTGCTGCTCTAGAGGACAAGTTGGGGCTGCAAGATCTTCTTCTCCAACAAAATCAGTCCTCACCACCATTTGTTCAACCTTAGCCTCTTCTGTAGGATTAACCATCAAGGGGATCTTTGTCATCCCAAATTTGGTAGCCCAAACCTTCAAGTCATCTGTCATTTCTTTTCTATTGGGCTCCTCTTCCTGCTGTCCTTGATGACTGATTTTTTCAATTCCTTCTTCCCCATATGAAATTGGGAATGCAAGAGGAATGGGCTGAAACTCAACTGATTTTACAATTTTTTGTGGTGGTGGAGGCAGTGAAACATCTTGTTTCTTTGGAGGAGGGGGTATTTCTTTTAGCTCTTGTGGAGGGGGTGACTGTTTGGAAGGGAAAAGGAAAGAAGAATCGAGATGGGGTGGAAGACTAGGGGGTGGAGAAATGGATTCAATATTTGGGACAGCAGATGAGGAGTTTAAATGAGATGATGCTGCTTGAGTAATGGAAAGAGAAAAACTAGATGATGGTGTAGAACTTACCCATTGACAAGGTTGTTCAACAACAAGTTTGTAGGCCTCTATTTCAAATGTCCATTGTGCAAGCAAAGGCAGCATTGCAATCATGAAGTCAAGCTTCTCCTGAGGGCTGTAATGCCTTGGAAAAGGTCCCACCCATGGACAGGGTGCTCCATAACTGATTCCAAAAGCTTTCATTTGTGCTTGAGCCCTGGACTGCACCATCCCCTCCTCCATCTTTTGGATTTTCTCCAACAGACCAGCATCTTGGATCTGATGGTCTTCATTGTCTGCATACTCTTGCTCTTGGAAAGCTCCATAGCCAAACTGACTTTGGCACTACTGCTCATATGGGTATGCATACTGATCTTGAATCTGCTCAAAATGCTGATTTGGAGGATTTGCAAAATGTGTTGGAGGTGTGATATACTACTGTTGTTGATGTGAATACCATGATGGAAATGAAGTCATGATTGCACAACTTCATAGAATGACAAAATGATGGAAGAGATGGAAGGAAGAATGGATGAAAATGGATGGAAAGGAAGGTCTGCAGCTTGACAGATGGGTTGTTGACCAGATGGAGTCGCCAGATGTGTTTGCAAGTGCCTCCAAAGGCTGAAAACTTCACAGGAACACACCAACCTGCAAAAGATGAAGTGAAAGACCTCTAAGGTCCCACTGGGCGTGCCAAAACTGTTGATGTAAAATCACAGCACCCCTGGACGCACATCAGGCTTCTAGGTTGATGTTTAGGCATCTAGTGTGATTGCACAACATGGAAACCTCTCTCCAAGCGTGGGACTTGTAAAACCGAGAGAGGAATCTCCAGAGAAGGCTGGTTCCTGCTCCTAAACTACCTGCCACAAGCTATTCCAGTGCAGGCAAGCTAATCTAATCCTAATCTAACCATGCCAAGGAGACAGAGAGAGAGAGAGAAAGGAAAAACAGCAAAAGCCTACACTAAAATGGTGATACACCAGAGAAGGAGAATGTTGGACATCTATCAAAACTGCCATGGGACAAAGAGAGGTGAGCAATGGGAAGGATGGACAAATGCATCATAGGCACAAGGATAGATTTCACACAGAAAATGTCCCAAAACTCCATGAACACAGCTCCAGACCTGCAATGAACATTCAAACATGCACAAATACCTGCAATGAAGAGAGGCAAGAAGAGAACAAGCAAAAACGAGGAAGGATGGACAGATGCATCACAAAACACGTTTTGTTGCTCCAGAAGTTTGTACAGAACATCATTCCATTAGTAAAAGGCAAAAAACGCCATTACAGAGCAGGGAGGAGGTTCGAACTCCATTTTCAACCCTGGAGAAGAAAAGAAGGGAGGGCAGAGCAGAAAGAATGAAAAACCTTTAAAATGAGCCAAAACTGGCTTTTTACATTGCATGGGTCGAACCCAGGGGACAGAAACGTAGAAAAACGTGCAAGCCCATTCCTCATTGACTGCAGATGCATAAAAACGGCATGGGATACCTTTCCAACCCATACCCTGCCATCTTTGACCGATTTGGGAGGAGAATGCGACCCATTTGTATTAATTTGGCCGCTAAAATGTCACTTCTGGCCGTGCAGAAGAAGAACGCGACCCATTAGCATTAAAACGGGTTGTTGAAAGGTCGCTTCTGGCCATTACCACACGTCAGAGCCGTTTCTCGATTTTCTCTCTTTAGACTGCACCAAAACTCGAGATTGATCCTAGAATCATGTAGAGCATCTCAACAGCTTTCCGTTGATATAAAGAACGTGGAAATCCGAGCTCTGGATCAAAAGTTATGGCGATCTGAAGATTTAGGGCACAAAACAGGTGAAAACGTGTTTTTGAAATCTTTCCCGCGCTCTGCCACCTGGATGACACATGGCACGTGCTGATTGGACGAGCAATTATCTCTCCTCCATCTTTCGCGGGCTTTCCTTTTGAAATGCTTGTGGGCCCTTTAAACTTGGACACGTGGCGCCATTTCATTGGTTCGGTTCAGCGCTTGAAAACTCGCCCATTGACTTTTTGACTTTTCTCTTGTGAGGACACGTGGCAGCTTCTGATTGGTCCTCGGCTGATTCGGCTCCTACGCGTACTTCGCCTCCATTTGTCCCGGATGTCCCATTTGATTTTGGACCCTCTGGACTCATTTCGGCCGGTTCGGGCATTTCGCGTCCATTTGTCCCGGATGTCCCATTTGATTTTGGACCCTCTGGACTCATTTCGGCCGGTTCGTGCGGTTCGGGTATTTTGTCCCATGCGTCCCAGAGGCGACCTTGAGCAGGACTTAGCCAATTTTCATGATTTTTCCTGGATCGAACTATTTGCCTTCTTGAACCTTTTTTTCGAATTTTCTCAGAACTTACTCTCTTCCTCTTGGACAAGGGAGTTAGACAAATATGAGGGGACCCTAGCAACATCATTTTTGGCCCCGAATCAATCAATTTTCTTGGGACTTGAATATTCTGATGCATGTTATCAAAATTACCCTGGGGGGGTGAATTTTGGATAACAAGCTCACCTTGCCAACTCGTATGGAAGCTCATCTTGCTAGCTTACTTTGACCTCACTGAGCAACTCACCTTACCAACTCACCTTGATCTCATCTAGTAGTTCACCCTAGAATTCATCAAGCAGCTCAAAAATTAGCTCACCTAGAATCTCGCCTAACAGCTCACCTAGGAGCTCGCCTGGGATCTTGCCAAGTAGCTCACTTGGGAGCTCTCCGAAGAACTCGCCAAGTAGATCAGCTAGGAGATCTTCCAAGAGCTCACCAATTAACTTGAGTTGAGCTCACATAGGTGCTCGTCGAGTAACTCTCCTAGGAAATCACCTAGGAGCTCACTTGATAGTTCACCTTACCAATTCACCTTGAGCTCGCCTTTCTGACTCATCTTGAGCTTGCCTTGTTAACTCGCTTTGAGCTCATCTTGTAGCTTGCATGTAAGCTCACCTCAGAGATTTCCAATAAGCTTTCCTTTGAGCTCACCTGGGAGCTCATCGAACATCTCACCTACGAGCTCGGCTGGAAGCTCGAAAAATAACTTGACTTGAGCTTGTCTAGAAAAATCACCTCAGAGATTGCCTGATAGAACAGCTTGCCAGCACACCTTGAGCTCACTTAAGAGCTCATCGCTAGAAACTCATCTCCTAGAAACTCATGTTATAGCTCACCTAGAAACTTGACATGGGAGCTCACCTTGCCAGCTTTCTCTTGATCTTGCTAAGGAGCTCACCTTGCCAACTCGCCTTGAGCTCATTTGTTAGCTTGCCTCAGCTCATCTGGTACCTCACCGAGTAGCTCTCCGAGTAGGTTGACTTGAGCTCACTTGTGAGTTTTTCAAGCAGCTCACTAGGGACCTTTCATGGGAGCTCACTAAGTAGTTCTCTTAGAACCTCACCAAGTAGCTCACCTAGAAGCTCACTAAATAGTTAGCCAAGTAGCTTGCCTGGGATCTCTTCTGGGAACTCACCGATCAGATCGAGTTGAGCTTTCCTGGGAGCTCGTCAAGTAACTCACCTAGAATCTCACCTGATAGCTCACCTTGCCAACATTTCTTGAGCTCACCTATCCAATTCGACTTGATCTCACCTTACCAACTCACCATAAGCTCATCTGGTAACTCACATGTAAGCTCACCTCAAAGATTACTGACAAGCTCACCTTTGAGCTCACCTGGAAGCTCATAGTGTAACTCACCTAGGAGCTCCCCTAGGAGCTTAGGAAGTAGATCATGTAGGATTTTATCAAGCAGCTTGACTTGAGCTTTCCTGGAAACTCACCTGGGAGCTTTCCTTATAGCTCACCTTGCCATCTTGCCTTGAGCTTTCCTAGGAGCTCGCCGAGAAACTTGATTTGTGCTCACCTATGAGTTCATCAAGTAGCCTTCCCAAAAACTCACATGGGAGGTCACCTGACAACATGCCTTACTAACTTGCATGGGAGCTCACCTTACCATCTCGCATTGAGATTGCTAAGGAGCTCACATTACCAACTCACCTTGAGCTCATTTGGTAGCTCACCTTAGATTTCTTCAAGAAAATCTCAAAGTAGCTCTTCTAGGAGATCACCTAACAGCTCATCTAGGAGCTCGCCTAAAAACTTTCCTAGGAGCTCACCGTGAATCTCACCAAGGAGGTTGACTTGATCTCACTTGTGAGCTCTCTGATCAGCTCACCAACAACCTCACCTAGTATCTCGCCAAGTAGCTCACTTGGGAACTCACCTAGAAGCTTTCCTAAGAGCTCACTGAATATCTTGCCAAGTAGCTCACCTTGGGCTCTTCTGGGAGCTCACTGATTAATTCGAGTTGAGCCACCCTAGGAGGTCATTGAGTAACTCACTTGGGAGGTCACTTGATAAATGACCTTACTAACTCACTTTGAACTCACCTTCCCAACTCACCTCTAGCTAACCTTGCCAACTCACCTTAAGCTCACTTGGGAGCTCACCAAGCATCTCACCTAGGAGCTCGGCTAGGAGCTCAGTAAGCAGCTCACCCAGGAGCTCGTCAAGCAGCTCACCCAAGAGCTCATCAAGTAACTCAACTTAAGCTTACCTGGAAACTCACATGGGAGCTCACCTAATAGCTCACCTTACCAACTCAATTTGAGCTCACCTAGGAGCTCGAGGATCAACTAGACTTGAGTTCACCTAGGAGCTCATCAAGTAACTCACCCAAAAACTCAAATGGGAGCTTGCCTGATAGCTCACCTAAAAAATCGTATGGGAGCTCACCTTAACAACTCACCTTGAGCTCAGTGAGGACCTTACCTTCCCAACTTTCCTTGAGCTTATCTGGTAGATCACCTCAGAGTTTCTAAAGCATCTCGTAAAGTAGCTTGCATAGGATCTCACCGAGTAGCTTGTCAAGTAGATTAACTTGAGCTCACTAGTTAGCTTACTGAGCAACTCACTGGGGACCTCACCTAGGAGATCACTAAGTAGCTTGCTTGGGAGCTCACCAACAGCTCACCTGCAAGCTCGCTGAACATCAAGCAAAGTAGCTTTCTTGGGATCTCTTCTATGAGTTCACTTATTATCTTGAGTTGAGATTATCTCTCCTTGATCTCATATGGTAGCTCACATGTAATCTCACCTCAGAGATTACTAAAAATCTCACCTTTGAGCTCACTTAGGAGATCACCAAGTAGCTTTCCTAGGAGCTCAGCTTGGAGCTTGGCATGCAGCTCATCTAGAAGGTCATCGAGCAGCTCGAGTTAAGCTTACCTAGAAACTCACATGACATCTTGCCTTGCCAACTCACCTTTAGCTCACCAAGTAGCTTGACTTGAGCTCGATCGAGAGCTCATTAAGTAGCTCACTCAAAAACTCACATGGGATCTCACTTGACAGCTCACCTTGCCAACTCACATGAGAGATCACCTATCAGCTCGGCTTCCCAGTTCACCTTGAGCTCACTGAGGAGTTCACCTTGCCAACTCACCTTCAGCTCGTCTGGTAGCTCACCTCAGATTTCATCGAGTAGCTTGCTAAGTAGCTAACCTAACATCTTGACTAGGAACTCACCTAACAGCTCACCTAGGAGATCACTGAGTAGCTCTCAAAGTAGGTTGACTTGAGCTTGCTTGTGAGCTCAATAAGTAGCTCTTCAAGTAACTCACCTAGGAACTCACCTTGGATCTTATTTGATAGCCCACCTTGCCAACTTGCCTTGATCTCACCTTGCCAACTAACCTTGAGCTAATATGATAGCTTGCATGTAAGCTCACCTGAGAGATTGCCGACAAGCTCTCCTAGGAGCTCTTCTGGGAGCTCTCCGACCAGCTAAAGTTGAGCTCATCGAGGAGCTCTTGGAGTAACTCACCTGGGAACTCTCCTGGGAGCTCACCTAAAAGCTCACCTTGTCAAATCACCTTGAGCTCACCTTACCAACTCACCTTGAGCTCATCTAGTAGCTCACATTTAGGCTTACCTCAGAGATTTATGACAATCTCACCTTTGAGATCACCTGGGAGCCCACCTAGGAGCTTTTCTGGGAGCTCGGAAAGTAGCTCACCTAAGATCTCGTCGAGTGGGATCTCACCTGACAGATCACCTTACCAATTCACCTTGAGCTCGCCTTACCAACTCACCTTGATCTCACCTTTCCAACCCACCTTGAGCTCATCTTGTAGCTCATATGTAAGATCACCTAAGAGATTACTAACAAGCTCACCTTTGAGCTTTCCTGGGAGATCACCGAGTAGATCACCTAGGAGATTGGCTGGGAGCTCGGTAAACAGCTCACCCACGAACTCATTGAGCAGCTCGACTTGATCTTACCCAGAAACTCACCTGAGAGCTCACATGATAGCTCACCTTACCAACTCACCTTCAGTTCACCCAGGAGCTCGCTAAGGAGTTCGACTTGAGCTTTTCTAGGAGCTCTTCAAGTAGCTCACCCAAAAACTCATATGGGAGCTAACCTAACAGATCACCTTACCAACTCACATGGGAGGTCCCCTATCAATTCACCTTACTAGCTCACCTTGAGATTGTCTTACTAACACACCTTGAGTTCACCTTGCCAACTCACCTTAAGCTTGCCTTGCCAACTCACCTTGACCTCATCTGGTAGCTCACATGTAATCTCACCTCAGAGATTGCTGACAATATCACCTTTGAGTTTAGCTAGGAGCTAACTGAGCAGCTCATCTAGGAGCTCAGAAAGTAGCTCGCTCAGGAGCTCACCTGACAGCTCACCTTGCCATCTCACCTTGAGCTCACCCAGGAGCTTGCCATGCAGCTCAAATTGAGCTCACCCAGGAGCTCATCAAGTAGCTCACTTGAAAACTCACATGGGAGCTCACCTTACCAACTTACATGGGAGCTCACCTATCAACTCACCTATCAGCTTTCCTTAACCTCACTCAGGAGCTCACCTTTCTCACCAAGAATCTTGCCGAGTAGTTTGACTTGATCTCACTTGTGAGGTCTTGGAGCAGCTCATCGTTGACCTCGCATGGGAGCTTACCAAGTAGCTTGCTTGGGAGCTTGCCTAGTAACTCACCTGGGAGCTCACCAAACAACTCACCATGTAGCTCACCTAGGAGCTCCTTTGGGATCTCTACAATCATCTTGAGTTGAGCTCGCATGGGATCTCTTCGAGTTACTCTCCTAGGAACTTACCTAGGAGCTCACCTGATAGCTCACCTTACCAACTCACCTTAAGCTCGCCTTACCAACTCACCTTGAGCTCACCTGACAGCTCGCCTTGCCAACTCATGAGCTCACGTAGGAGCTCGCATGGGAGCTCCACCTGATCTCACTTGGGAGCTCTCCTTACTAGTTCACCTGACAGCTTGCCTGACAGATTGACTTGAGCTCATCTAGGAGCTCATCAAGCAGCTTGCCTAAAAACTCACCTTGGAGCTTTCCAAATCAGCTCGCTTTACCAAGTAGCACATCTGAGAGTTCTTCCAGGAGCTCACCTTACCAGCTCAGCTTAAGCTTGGTGAAGAGCTCACCTTTCTAAGCTCACTTTGAGATTTTAAGGTAGCTCACCTTAGTGAACTCACCTAACAGCTCGACCTTGAGTTCAACTAAGAGCTCATTGAGATCAACTTACCTGGGAACTCACCTTAGGAGCTTATCCTGGTAGCTCACATTGCCAAGCTCACCTCAAAGTTCACCTTGCCAACAAGGCTCACCTTTGAGCTCACCTTGGAGCTAACCGAGCCAGCTCACCTAGGAGCTCAGCTGGTGAACTCAGTAAGTAGCTCATTTAGGAGCTCCTCGAGTGATTTCAACTTGAACTTACGCTTTCCTAAAAACTCACCTGAGAGCTCACCTTGAAAGCTCACCTTGCCAGCTCACACTAGGAGCTCACCAAGTCAGCTCAACTTGATCTTTCTGAGTGAGCTCATGTCAAGTAAGCTCACCCATGAAAACTCAAATGGGAGCTCTCCTAATAGGTCACCCAAAACTTATATGGGACCTCGCCTATCATCTCACCTTACCAGCTTGCCTTGAGCTCACTGTGGAGCTCACATTTCAAACTCCCAGGTGAGCTCAACAAGTAGGTCACCTCAGATGTCATCAAGTAGCTCACCTAGGAGCTCACCTGAGCAGCTCACTCGAGTAGGTTGACTTGAGATTACTTGTGAGCTCACCGAGTAGCTCGCCTGGGGACCTCACCATGGGAGCTTGGCAAGGGAGTCTCACTTGGGAGCTTGCTTACAAGCTCATTGAATAGATTCATCAAGTAGCTCACCTAGGACCTCTTCTAGGAGCTTGACAAATCATTTTGAGTTGATCTCTCCTAGGAGCTAGTCATGAAGTAACTCACCTGGGAACTCACAACTTGTCAAGGAACTCATCATTAGCAGCTCACCTTGAGCTCATTTTTTTAGCTCACATGGGAGCTCAGCTCAGAGATTGCCAAAAATCTCACCTTTTAGCTCAGCTGAGTGATTTCACCTTGCCAACTCACCTTGGAGCTTGGCTAGGAGCTCGGTAAGCAGTTCACCTCAGGAGTTCATGGAGCAGCTCACCAAGTAGGTCACCTAGAACCTCACCAAGGAGCTTTCCTAGGAGCTCACTCTAGCAACTTGCGTTGAGCTCATTTGTGAAACTTGACTTGGGCTCACCTTGGAGCTAGTAAAGTAGCTCACCCAAAAACTTGCATGGGAGCTCACTTGGGAGCTCACCTAACCAACTCACCAAGGAAGCTCACCAAACTAGCTCACCTAGAGCTCACTCGCATGGGAGCTCAACTATCTAGGAGCTCACCCATCAGCTCAAGTTTGGTAGATCACCCTAGAGTTCCTCAAGTATCTCACCAAGTAACTCACCTGGAAGCTTACCTAACAACTCACTTGGGAGCTCCCCTGATAGCTTTCTGAAAAACTTACCAAGTATCTAGCCTTGGAGCTCATCTGGTCAGCTTACATATAAGCTCGATTTTAGCTCACACGAGATCTCATCTAGACAAGCTCACCTTTGAGCTCACCTAAGAGCCCACCATGATAGCTTCACCTTAGGAGCTTGGCTGGAGAGCTTGGTTAGGTCAGCTCACCCAGAGCTCCTCATTAAACAACTTGACTTGAGCTCATGTTATAGCTTGCATATAAGTTCACCTAGGAGCTTGCCTAACTAAGCTCACCTTTTAGCTAGTCTAGGAGCTCATTGAGCAACTCACCTATGAGCTTGGCTAGGAGCTCGGCAAGTAGCTTGAATTGAGCTTCATCAAGTAGCTCACCCCAAATACTCCTCGATGGGATCACCTTGGCCTGACCCAAGATCTCACCGAGCAGCTAACCCAAAAACTCCCCTTACAGCTTTCCTATAAACTCACATGGAAGGTCACCTTGCCAGACTCAACTTGAGGTCACTAAGGAGATTACCTTGTCTAACTCATCTTGATCTCGTCTGGTAGCTCACCTCTGAGTTCGTTAAGAAGCTCACCAAGTAGTTCACCTAGGAGATTACCTAGGAGCTCAACTAGAAGCTCACTGAGTAGGTTGACTTGAGCTTGCTTGTGAGCTCATTGAGTAGCTTATAAGGGACCTTGCCTAGGATCTCACCAAGTAGCTCATTTGGGAGCTCACCTAGCAGCTCCCCTGGGAGCTTTGACCAATAGCTATCTCACCAAGTAACTAATCTAGGGAGCTCTTCTGGGAGCTTGACCGATCAGATCTCGAATTGAGCTAACCTGAGGGAGCTCATCAAGTAACTCAATTGGGAACTTTCTTGGGAGCTCACCTGATAGCTCGCCTTGCCAACTTACCTTGAGCTCACCTATCCCAACTAGACCTTGAGCTCACCTTTCCAACTGGCCTTGAGCTCATCTGGTAGCTTATATGTAATCTCACCTCAGAGATTGCCAACAAGGTCACCTTTGAGCTTACCTGGGAGCTCACCAGAGTAGCTCATCTAGGATTTCAGCTGGGAGCTTAACAAGTAGCTCACCTAGGAGCTCATCAAATATCTCAGACTTGAGCTTCCTTGGAAACTTGCACTAGGGAGCTCACCCAGCCAGATCATTGAATAGCTCGACCTTTCCCAAGAGCTTACCTGAGTAAAATCGACCTGGAATCTCACTCAGGGACCTTTTCACGAGTAGCTTTCCACGTAGACTCAGCTTGGGAGCTCACGTGACAACACGCCTTGTATGGGAACTCGCATGGGATATCTCACCTGACAGTAGCTTACCTTAGGAGATCTTCTGGGAGCTCATTGAATCAACTTGCAAGTTGAGCTCACCCAGGAGCTCATCAAGTAACTCAACTTGGGAACTCATCTTGGGAGCTCACCTTGAAAACTCACCTTTCTAACTCACCTTGAGCTCACCTTGTCCAACTCTCCTTGAGCTCACCTTTGAACTTGCATCTGGTAGCTGTGCGATGTAAGTTTACCTCAAAGCTCATTACTGAAAGCTTTACCTTTGAGCTCACTTAGGAGCTCATGGAGTAGCTCACCTTAGGAGCTGGGCCATGGGATTCACTTAGGAGCTCACATGACAGCTCACCCAGCCAGCTCACCTCGAGTTCACCAAGTATCTGAACTTGAGCTTTACCAAGAGTTCATCAAGCAGCTCACTTGAAAACTTGAAATGAGAGCTCTCTTGACAGGTCACCTTGCCAACTTACATCGAGAGCTCACATATCAGCTTAGCTTAACAACTCACCTTGAGCTCGCTAAGGAGTTCACCTTGCTAACTTGCCTTGAGCTCATCTAGTAGCTCACCTTGGAGTTCATCGAGTAGCTTGCCAAGTAGCTCACTAAAAAATCTGGGAACTCACCTAACAGCTTACCTAGGAGATCACCAAGTAGCTCTCTCGAGTAGGTTGACTTGAGCTTGCTTGTGAGCTCACTGAGACAGATCATCAACTAACTTGACTTGGGAACTCACCTTGGAGCTCACCTGATAGCTCACCTTGCTAAGTAGCTCACCTTTGCCAACTCACCTTGAGCTCACCTTGCCAACTCACCTTGAGCTAATCTGGTAGCTCACAAGTAAGCTCACTTAAGAATTGCTGACAAGCTCACCTAGGATCTCTTCTAGGAACTCACTGATCAGCTTGAGTTGAGCTCACACTGGGAGCATCTTCGAGTAGTAACTCACCTGGGATTTCACTTGGGAGCTCACCTAATAGCTCACCTTGTCAACTCACCTTGAAGCTCACCTTACTAGCTCACCTTGAGATCATCTGGTAGCTTGCATATAAGCTCACCTAAGATATTACCGAACAAGATCACCTTTGAGCTCACCTAGGAGCTCATGCTAGGAGCTCAGGAGCTTGACAAGTGAGGTCACCCATGAGCTCATCGAGTGGGATCTCACCTGACAGCTCACCTTACCAATTCACCTTGAGTTCTCCTTACCAACTCACCTTGAGACTCACCTTGCCAACTCACCTTGAGCTCATCTAGTAGCTCGTATGTAAGCTCACCTCAGAGATTACCAACAAGCTCACCTTTGAGCTCACCTAGGAGCTCACTGAGTAGTTCACCTATGAGCTCGACTTGGGAGCTCAGCAAGCAAGCTCACCCAGGAACTCATCCAGTCAGCTTGAACTTGAGCTTCCCCAGAAACTCACCTGGGAGCTCTCCTGGTAGCTCACCTTGCCAGCTCACCTTGAGCTCACCTAGGAGCTCGCCGAGTAGCTTGAACTTGAGCTCACATGGGATCTCGTCAAGTAGCTCACTCGAAAACTAACATGGGAGCTCACTTGAGTAGCTCACCTTATCAACTCATATGGGAGCTCCCCTATCAGCTCACCTTAAGCTCGCTGAGGAGCCCACCTTTCTAACTCACGTTGAGCTCATCTGGTAGCTCACATCAAAGTTCATTCAGGCATCTCACCAAGTAGTTCACATGGGAGCTCTGACTAACATACTCACCTGGGAGCTCACCGAACAGCTTGCCTAGGAGCTCACAGAGTAGGTTGACTTGAGCTTGTTTATGAGCTCACCAAGTAGCTCATTAGGGACCTTGCCTGAGAGCTCACTAAGTAGCTCACTTGGGAGCTCACCTAGTAGCTCACTTGGGAGTTCGCCAAAAAGCTCACTAAGTAGCTTGCCTTGGAGTTAGTTTTGGGTGCTCACCGATAAGCTTGAGATTAGCTCACCTAGGAGCTCATCGAGTAACTCACCTAGGAAATATACTATGAGCTCTCTTGACCTTGCATTACCATATCACCTTAAGCACTTGTCGAACTTACCTTGATCTAGCCTTTCCAATTCACCTTGCTAACTCACATTAAGCTCACCTTGCCAACTTACCTTGAGCTCATCTAGTAGCTCACATGTAATCTCAGCCTCAGAGATTACAGAATAAGCTCACCTTTGAGCTCACCTAGGTGAACTCACTGAGTAGCTCACCTAGGAGCTCAGCTAGGAGCTCAACAAAGTATCTCACCCAAGGAGCTCACCTGATAGCTCACCTTGCCAGCTTACCTTGAGCTCACCAAGGAGCTCACCGAGCAGCTCGACTTGAGCTCACCCAGGAGCTCATCAAGTAGTCTCACCTGAAAAATCACATGGGATCTCACCTTACTAACTTTTATGGGAGCTCACCTATCCAACTCACCTTAAGCTTGCTCAGGAGCTCACCTTGCCAACCCACCTTGAGCTTATTTGGTAGCTCATCCTCAGAGTTTATCGAGTAGCTCACCAAGTAGCTTGCTTGGGAGCTCACCTAACAGCTCACCTGGGAGCTCACCTAACAACTCACTTGGGAGCTCACCGGGAAGCTCACCAAGTAGGTTAACTTGAGCTCACTTGTGAGCTCACTGAGTAGCTCACTGGGACCTCACCTGGGAGCTTGCCAAGTAGCTCACTTGGGAGCTCACCTAGTAGCTCTGCCTGGGAGCTCACCGAATAACTTGCCAAGTAGCTCACTTGAGAGCTCTTCTAGAGAGCTCACCAATCAGCTCGAGTTGAGCTCACATGGGAGCTCATCGAGTAACTTACCTCAGAACTCACCAGGAGCTCACCTTACTAGCTCACCTTTGAGCTCACATTACCGATTCACCTTGAGAGCTTACCTTGAGAACTCACCATGGAGCTCATCTAGTATGCTCACCATGTAAGCTCACCTCAGAGATTACAGACAATCTCACCTTTAAGCTCACCTGGGAGCTCATCGAGTAGCTCCCCTAGGAGCTCAATTTAGGAGCTCAAGTAGCTCGATTTGAGCTTGTCTAGAAACTTCCTTGGATGATCACCTGATAGCTCACCTTTCTAGGTTGAGTTAAGCTCACCCAAGAGCTTGTCAAGTAGCTCACCTAGAAACTGAGCTTACAAAGCAACTCACCAGAGACCTCACTTGGGAGCTCACCTTAGTAGCTCACATTGGGATCATTAAGCAGCTCACCTTGCCAACTCAGCTTGAGCTTGTCTAGTAGCTCACCTCAAACTTCGTCGAGTAACTCACAAAGTAGCTCACCTGAGGAGCTCTTCTGGGAGCTCGTTGATTACCTTGAGTTGAGCTCACCTGGGAGCTCATCGAGTAACTCATCTGGTAACTCACATAGGAGCTCAGCTTGACAACATGCCTTGCCAACTCACCTTGAGATCACTTGTCCAACTCACCTTGATCTCACCTTGTCAACTAACCTTGAGCTCATCTGGTAGCTCACATGGAAGCTCACCTCAAAAATTACTGACAATCTCACCTTTAATATCACCTAGGAGCTCACCGAGAAGCTCACCTGGGAGATTAACTAGGAGCTCGGTAAGTAGCTCGCCTAGGATCTCATCGAGCAACTCAAGTTGAAGCTTTCCCGAGAAACTCACCTGCGAGCTCGCCATGACATCTTGCCTTACTTGAGATCATCCAAGGAGCTCACAAAACAGCTTGACTTGAGCTCAATCGGGAGCTTCATCAAGTAACTCACATCAAAAACTCACATGGGAACTCACCTGATAACATGCCCACCTTGCCTAACTTGTATGGGAGCTCACCTTATTAGCTCGGCATTGCCAGGTTGACCTTGAGCTCGCTGACGAGTTCACCTTGCCAACTCACCTTTAGCTTGATCTAGTAGCTGCACCTCAAAGTTCATTGAGAAAATCTCCAAGTAGCTCACCTAATAGCTCACTTGGGAACTCACCTGAGTAACTCACCTGGGAACTCACCTAATGGAGGTCACCTGACAGCTCACCTTGAACTAACTGGCCTGAGTAGCTTCACCTTGCTAACTCACCTTGTGAGCTCACCTTACCAACTCACCTTGTAGCTAACTATGGTAGCTTGCATCATAAGCTAACCTTAAAGATTTCTGGGATAACCTCACCTAAATAGCTCTTCTGGGAGCTTTCACCGATGAGCTTGAGTTCAGCTCACCTGGGAACTTGTTCAAGTAACTCACCTTGGAACTCACCTGATACAGCTCACCTTGTCAACTCACCTTGAGCTTTCCTTGCCAAACTCACCTTGAGCTCATCTGGTACGAACTTACATATAAGCTTACCTCAGAGCTTGCCACTTGGGAGCTCACCTTTGCAGCTCACCTAGGAGCTCGGCTGGGAGCTCGGTAAGTAGCTCACCCAGGAGCTCATCGAGTGGGAGCTTGCAACTGATACCTCTGCCTTACCAATTCCCCTTGGAGTTCTCCTTACCAACTCACCTTGCCAGCTCACCTTGAAAAATTTCCTTGGAGCTCATCTAGTAGCTTGTACTGTAAGCTCACCTCATAGATTATCGATAAGGCTCACCTTTGAGCTTACTGAGTAACTCACTTAGGAGATCAGCTGGGAGCTCGACAAGTAGATCACCTAGGAACTTACATCGAGCAGCTCACCTATGAGCATCACCTGGACAACTTAGTTGTGAAGCTCACCTTGCCAGGATCTCACCTTCTCATCTCACCCAGAGATTGCTCACTGAGTAGCTCAATTCAGAGTTTCTTGAGTATCTCATCAAGTATCTCACCTAAGAGATCAGAAGGGAGATTGGAAGGTAGGTCACCTAGGATCTCATCGAGTGGGAGCTTTCCTGACAGCTCACCTTGCCAATTCACCTTGAGTTCACCATACCAACTCACCTTGAGCTCATTTGGTAGCTCGTATGTAAGATCACCTTAGAGATTACTAACAATCTCACCTTTAAGCTCACCTAGGAGCTCGTCATGGAGCTCAGCAAGTAGCTTTCCTAGGAACTCATCGAATAGCTTGACTTGACCTTGCCCAGAAACTCAGCTAGGAGCTCACCTGAAAGCTCACCTTGCCAGCTCACCTTTAGCTCACCCAGTATCTCACCGAGTATCTTGACTTGAGCTTTCCCGGGAGCTCATCAAGCAGCTCACATGGGAACTCACCTGACAACTCACTTTACCATCTCACATGGGAGCTCCCCTATCATCTAACCTTGCCAAGTCACCTTGAGCTTGGTGAGGAGCTAACCTTGCCAAATCACCTAAAACAAATCTAGTAGCTCACATCAGATTTCATCAAGCAACTTGCCAAGTAGCTCACCTAGGAGCTCGACTAACAGCTCACATGGGAGCTCACCTAACATCTCACCTGGGAGCTCACCGAGTAGTTCACTGAGTAGGTTGACTTGAGCTTGCTTATGAGCTCACTGAGTAGCTCATCATGGACCTCACCTGGGAGCTCACTAAGTAGCTCACTTGGGTGCTTACCTTGCACCTCACTTGGGAGCTACCCAAACAACTCACCATGTAGCTCACCTGGGACCTATTTTGGGAGCTTTACAATCAGTTCAAGTTGACCTCCCCTGGGAACTCATCAAGTAACTCACCTAGGAACTCAATTATGAGCTCACCTGATAGCTCACCTAACCAACTCACCTTTAGCTCACCTTACCAACTCACCTTAAGATCACCTTTCCAACTCACCTTAAGCTCATCTAGTAGCTCAGATGTAGTCTCACCTTAGAAATTGCTGATAAGCTCACCTTTGAGCTCACCTGGGATCTCATCGAACAACTCACCAAGTAGCTCTCCCAGAATATCTTCTGGGAACTCACTGATCATCTCGAGTTGAGGTCACGTAGGAGATTTTTGAGTAAGTCTCCTAGGAATTTACCTAGGAGCTCACCTGACAGCTCGCCTTACCAACTCATGTTGAGATAATATGGTAGCTCACATATATGCTCACCTTAGAGGTTACTGACAAGCTCTCCTTTGAGGTCACCTAGGATCTCAATGAGTAGCTCACCTAGGAGTGCAACTGCGAGCTTGGAAAAAATATCGACTTGAGCTTGTCCTAAAACTCACCTAAGAGATCACTTAACAACTCACCTTGCCATCTCACCTTGAGCTCACCCAAGAGCTTGCTGAGTAGCTCACCTAAAAACTCCCCTTATAGTTTACCCATAAACTTGCATGGGATCTCACCTTGCTAGCTAACATTGAGGTCATTAAGGATCTCACCTTGTAAACTCACCTTGAGCTCATCTGGTAGCTCACCTCATAATTTGTTGAGTAGCTCGTTAAGTAGTTCACCTATGAGCTTACTGAGTAGGTTGACTTGATCTCACTTGTGAGTTCAGTGAGTAGCTTACCAAGGTCCACACCTAGGAGCTTACCAATTAGCTCACTCAGAATATCACCTAGTAGCTCACCTAGAAGCTCACTGAATAGCTCACCAAGTAGCTCACCTGAGATATATTTTGGGAGCTCACCGATAAGATTGAGTATAAATCACATGAGAGATCATCGAGTAGCTCATGTGGGAACTCACTTGGGAGCTCACCTTTTCATCTCACCTTGGGCTCACCTATCCAACTCAAATTGATATCTCCTTTCCAACTTACCTTGATCTCATATGGTAGCTCACATGTAATCTCACCTCAGAGATTGCCGACAAGCTCACCTTTGAGCTCACATGGGATCTCACAGAGTAGCTAACCTAGGATTTCAGCTAGGAGCTCAACAAGTAGTTCACCTAGAAGCTTGTCAAGAAGCTTGGCTTGAGATTGCTTGGAAACTCACCTGGGAGCTCAACTTGCTAGGTTGCCTTGAACTTTCCCAGGAGCTCGCCGAGTAACTAAACTTGAGCTCACTCGTGAGTTTGTCAAGAATCTTACCTAAAAACACACATGGGAGCTCACCTGACATCATGCCTTGCCAAGTCACATTAGAGCTCACCTTACTAGCTCATATTGAGCTTGCCAAGGAGAACACATTACAAAACTCACCTTGAGCTCATCTAGTAGCTCACCTCAGAGTTCATCAAGAAAATATTGAAGTAGCTTACCTAGGAGCTCATCTAATAACTCACCTAGGAGCTTACATAACAACTCGTTTGGGAGCTCACCGAGTAGTTCGATGAGTAGGTTGAATTGAGCTCACTTGTGAGCTCGCCAATCATCTTATTGGGGACCTCACCTGGGAGCTCACCAAGTAACTCACTTGGTATCTCACCTAGTACCTTCCCTTGGAGCTCACCAAATATCTTACCAAGTAGCTCACCTTGAGCTATTTTATGAGCTCACCAATTATCTTGAGTTGAGCTTTCCTAGGAGCTCATCGAGTAACTCACCTGGGAGCATGTTTGACAACTCACCTTGCCATCTTGATTCAAGCTCACCTTTCCAACTCACCTTGAGCTCACCTTGCCAACTCACCTTGAGCTCACCTTTGAGCTCACCTAGGAGTTCAGCTGGGATCTCGGCAAGCAGCTCACCTAGGAGGTCATCGAGAAGCTCAACTTAAGCTTGCCTAGAAACTCACTTGGGAGCTCACCTTGCCAGCTCACTTTGAGCTCACCTAGGAGCTCTTCAAGCAGCTCAACTTGAGCTCACCCAGGAGCTCGTCAAGCAGCTCACCCAAAAAATCACATGGGAGCTTTCCTGACAGCTCACCCAGAAACTCACATGGGAGCTCACCTTCATAGCTCACCTTGAGCTAGCTGAGGATCTCACCTTGCCCAACTCACCTTGAGCTCATCTAGTATCTCACCTCAGAGTTTTTTGAGCATCTCATCAAGAAGCTCACCTGGGAGTTCACTGAGGAGCTCACTGAGTAGGTTGACTTGATCTCACTTGTGAGCTTACCGAGCAACTCATCGAGGACCTAGCCTAGGATCTCACCAAGTAGTTTGGTTGGGAGTTCACCTAGTAAGTCACCTGGGAGCTCACCGAATTTCTCATAAAGTAGCTCACCTGGGAGCTCCTCTAGGAGCTCTCCAATTATCTCGAGTTGAACTCACCCAAGAGCTCATCAAGTAACTCACCTAGTAACTCACCTCGGAGGTAGCCTGACAGCACACCTTACCAACTCACCTTGAGTCATCTGGTAGCTCACATGTAAGCTCACCTAAGACATTGCTTAAAATCTCACCTTTGAGCTTACATGGGAGCTCACCGAGGAACTCAGCTAGGATCTTAGCTTGAACCTCAGAAAATAGCTCACTTAGGACCTCATCGAGCAAGCTCAAGTTAAGCTTGCCCATAAAATCACCTAGGAGCTGTGCATGACATCTTGCACATTGATCAATCACACTTTGAGCATCACCTATCAGCTCAACTTGAGCTTAAGCTTGACCGGGAGCTCGTCAAACAAGCTCATTCGAAAAACTCACATGGGAACTCACTTATTAGCTTGACTTGGTAGCTCACCTTGCCAACTCACATGAGGAGCTTCACCTTATCAGCTCAGCTTGCCAGCTCACCTTGTAGCTCGCCTGAGGAGTTCATCAAGCAGCTTGGTAAGTAACTCAACTAACAGCTCACTTGAGAACTTTCCTAATAGCTGGATAGGGAGATCACCTCAGTAGTCTCATCTGAGTAGCTTGACTTGAGCTTGCAAGTGAGCTCACCTAGCATCTCAGCAAGTGACTTACCTAGGAGACTCATCGAGTAGCTCTACCGAGTAGGTGGCCTTTGCCAACTCACCTTGAGCTTGCCTTGACCCAGTCACCTTGGAGCTCTTCTGAGGAACTCATCGATCAGCTTGAGTTAAGCTCACCTTTTCAACTCACCTTCGAGTAACTCACCTAAGTCATCTCACCTAACAGAGATTTCCTGACTAAACTCACCTTTGAGCTCACCTAGGTAGCTTACATGTAAGCTGGGAGCTCAGAGATTGCCAAGTAGATCACCCATTGAGCTCATCTAAGATCTCACCTAGGAGCTCACTTGGGACAGCTCACCTTATCCAATTAACCTTGAGTTCACCTTACCAACTCTCCTCGAGCTCACCTTGTCCAACTCACCTTCAGGTCATCTGGTAGCTCGTATGTAAGCTCACCTCAGATATTACCGACAAGCTCACCTTTGAGCTCACCTGGGAGCTTACTGAGCAGCTCACCTAGGTGCTTGGATGGGAGCTCAGACAAGTAACTCACCCAAGAACTCATTGAGAAGATCAACTTGAGCTTTCTCTAGAAAACTGCACCTGGGAGCTTTCTTGATAGCTCACCTTGCTAGCTCACCTTGAGCTCACCTAAGAGCTTGCCGAGCAGCCTCGACTTGACCTCACCCTAGGAGCTTGTCAAGTACCTCACCCAAAAACTCACATGGGAGCTCACCTGATAGCTCACCTTACCAATTCTAGCATGGGAGCTCCCCTATCATCTCACCTTATCTAGCTTGACCTTGAGCTCATTGAGGGAGCTCCCCTTGCCAACTCACCTTGAGCTCGTCTGGTAGCTCACATCGGAGTTTGTTGAGTAGCTCACTAAGTAGCTCATCTCGGTGAGCTCGACTAATAGCTGACCTGGGAGTTTTCCTAACAAGCTCACCGAGCAGCTCACCGAGTAGCTCATTGAGTAGGTTAACTTGAGCTTGACTTATGAGATTGACCGAGTGAGCTCATCACTTATGACCTAACCTAGGAGCTCACCATGCAAACTACTGCACTAAGTAGCCTTGCACTTGGGAGCTATTATAGGAAGCTTGCACTGATCAACTTGAGTTGAGCTCCCCTAGGAGCTCTTTGAGTAACTCACCTGGGAACTTAGCTAGGAGATCATCTTGACAGCTCGCCTTACCAACTCGCCTTGAGTTCATCTTGCCAACTCACCTTAAGCTCACCTTACCAACTTGTCTTGCAGGTCATCTGGTAGCTTACATGTAATCTCACCTCAGAGATTACCAATAAGTTCACCTTTGAGCTCACCTAGTAGCTCACCAAGTAGCTCACCTAGGAACTTAGCTAGGAGCTTAGAAAGTAGCTCACCTAGGAGCTCAGCTGACATAGCTCACCTTGCCAGCTCAACTTGCGCTTGCCTAGGAGCTCGCTGAGAAGCTCGACTTGAGCTCACCCAGGAGGTCATCAAGTAGCTCGACCCAAAAACTCACATGGGAGCTTGCCTTACTAACTTGGATGGGAGCTCACCTATCAAGCTCACCTTAAGCTTGTTTAAGAGCTCACCTTGTCAACCCACCTTAATTTTAACTGGTAGCTTACCTCAGAGTTCATCAAGTATCTCACCAAGTAGCTCACCTAGGAGCTCACCTAATAGCTCACCTAGGAGCTCACCTAACAGCTTGCTTAAGAATGCTCCGAGAAGCTCACCGAGTAGGTTGACTTGAGCTCACTTGTGAGCTCGCTGAGTAGCTCACCGGGGACCTCACCTAGGAGCTTGCCAAGTAGCTCACTTGGGAGACTCACCTAGATGCTCGCAAGGGAACTCACCTAGGAGCTCATATGGGAGCTCACCAAATAACTCTGCCAAATAGCTCATCTCGGAGCTCTTTTGGGAACCTACCAATCAGCTTGAGTTTAGCTCGCAACAGGAGATCATTGAGGTAACTCTCCTGGGAACTCACCTAGTAGCTCACCTGACATAGCTCACCTTACCAACTCACCTTAAGCTCACTTTTCCAATTCACCTTGAGCTTAGCCTCACCAACTTACCTTGAGCTCATCTAGTAGCTCGACCTAGGATGCTCACCATAACAGACTCACCTGAGGAATATCACCTAACAACTCACCTAGTAGCTCACCGAGCAGCTCACCGAGTAGGTTGACTTGAGCTCACTTATGAGCTCACTGATCATATTCATCTCAGAGGAACTCACCTGGGAGCTCGTCAAGTAGATCACTTGGGAGCTCACCTAGTAGCTCTTCCTGGGAGCTTGCCTAGAATAGCTCACCAGGTACAGCTCACCCATTTAGCTCTTCATGGGAGCTCACCTTGACTAGCTCAACTTGAGCTCGCCTTTAGGATCTCACCTTGCCATACTCATCTTGCTAACTTGCCTTGAGTTTCTCACCTTTGAGCTCACCTGGGCAGCTCACCGAGCATCTCACCTAGGAGCTCAGTTGGGATCTCGTCAAGTAGCTCATCTGAGGAGCTTGTCAAGCAGCATGACTTGTGAGTTCACTGCCCAAAAACTCACTTGGGAGCTCACCTTAGGAGCTCAACTTGCCAGCTCACCTAGAAGCTCACCATAGCAGCTCAACTTGAAGCTCACCCGAGAGCTCGCTCAAGCAGCTCACCTAAAAGCTCTTGAATGGGAGTTCACCTGATCAGCTCACCCAGAAACTCACATGGGAGTTCACCTGTCAACTCACCTTCAGCTTGCTAAGGAGATAACATTCGTAGGAACTCACCTTGGGAGCTTGTTTAGTAGCTCACCTCAGAGTTTGTCAAGTAGCTCATCAAGTAGCTCTCCTGGGAGGTCACTTGAGTAGCTCACCGAGTAGGTTCCAACTCGCCTTGAGCTTATCTTATGAGATCACATAGTGAGCTTGCCTAAGTAACTCACCGAGGACCTCACCTAGGAGCTCACCTAGTAGCTCACCGAATAGATCAAAAAGTAGCTTGCCTTGGAGCTCATCAAGCACCTCAAGTTAAGCTTGCCTGAGAAACTCACATGGGAGCTTGCACCTGACATCTCACCTTGCCAACTCTCCTTGAGCTCACCTAATAGCTCACCTGGGCAGCTCACCTAGCAGCTCACTGAGTAAGTTGACTTGAGTTGACTTACGAGCTCACCAAGCAACTTGCATTGGGGACCTCACCTAATAGGATGCCTCACCATGTAGCTCCCTTAGGAGCTCACCTAGCCAACTCACATTGGCAGCTCACCAAATAGCTTACATTGCCAAGTAGCTCACTTGGGAGCTTGTTCTGGTGAGCTCACCGATCAGCTTGAGTTGAGCTCCCTCAGGAGCATCATCCAAGTAACTCACCTGGGAACTTGAGTTGGTAGCTCACCTGACAGTTCGTCTTACCAACTCACCTTGAGTTTTCCTTGCAAACTCACCTTAAGCTCACCTTGCCAACTCCCCTTGAGCTCATCTGGTAGCTCGCATGTAATCTCACCTCAGGAGATTATCGACAAGCTCACCTTTGAGCTTGCCTAGGAGCTCACTGAGTAGCTCACCTAGGAGCTCTAGCTGAACAGCTCAAAAAGTAGCTCACCCAGGAGCTCGTCAAGTAGCTTACGCCTAAAAGCTCACAGTGGGATCTCACCTTACCAACTTACATGGGAGCTTGCCTAACAAGTTTCCTGGGAGCCCACTTCAGGGGCTCACCTTGCCAACCTACCTTGAGCTTGTTTGGTAGCTTACCTGAACACTAGCATGGGAGCTTGCTTGACAACATGCCTTGCCAACTCGCATGGGAGGCTTGCACTTGCTAGCTCACATTGGAGCTCAACTAAGTAGCTCGACAATGCCAACTCACATTGAAGCTTGTCTAGTAGCTCACCTTACGAGTTCATTGAGAAAATGTCTAAGTAGCTTAGCCTAGGAGCTCACCAAACAGCTTGCCTCGGAGCTGACCTAGCATCTCACTTGTCAAGCAGCTCACCTAACAGCTTTCAAATGGGAGCGCACCTAAGTAGCTCACCAAGAAGGTTGACTTGAGCTCACATGTGAGCTCACTGATCAACTCACCAGAGACCTCACCTGGGAGCTCTTAAAGTAGCTGACTTGCGAGCTTACCTAGCAGCCTTCCTAGGAGCTCACCAAACAGCTCGCCAAGTAGCTCACCTTGACATCTTTTAGGAGCTTACCAATTAGCTCGAGTTGAGCACGCCTAGGAACTCATCAAGTAACTTACCTAGGAGCTCAGGTTGACTTGAGCTCACCTTGTCAAACTCACTAGTAGAGCTTGCCTTCAAGTAACTCACCTTGGAGCTCAGTAATTAGCTAACTTTCCTTGAGCTCATCTTTGAAGATCACCTGAGACCTCACCGAGCATCTCACCTAGGAGCTTAGCTCGGAGCTCAGCTGAGCAGCACTCCCATTGATCTACATTGAGTTGAGCTCGACTTAGGAGCTCATCCTAAGAAACTTAAGTTGGAGTTCAGCCTGATAGCTCACCTTGCCAACTCACTTTGAGCTCACCTAGGAGCTCAACTGAGTAGCTTGACTTGAGATCACCTAGGAGCTCGTCATATGTAAGCTCACCTCAAAAACTATAGCATGCGAGCTCACCTTTGATACCTCACCTACAAACTCGCATGGGAGCTCACCTTAAGCATCTCACCTTGGAGCTCATTGAGGATCTCACCTTCCCAATTCACCTTGACCTCATCTAGGAGATCATTTTGTAGCTCAAGTTAAGCTTGCTTAGAAACTTACCTGGGAGCTCGCATGACATCTCACATTTCCAACTTTCACGTTGAGCTCAGCTAAGTAGCTTGATTTGAGCTTGATCGGGAGCTTGTCAAGTATCTCACTCAAAAACTCAAATGGGAGCTCACCTGACATCACTTGCCTTACTAACTCACATGGGAGCTCATCTATCAGCTAAGCTTGCCAGCTCTCCTTGAGCTTACCAGCTCACCTTGAGCTTGCATTAAGGGGTTCATCTTGCCAACTCACCTATAGCCTCATCTGGTAGCTCACCTCAGATTTCATCGAGTAGCTCACCTATGGTAGCTCACCTAACAACTCACCTGGGAACTCACCTAACTAGCTTGCTTAGGTAGATCA
This sequence comes from Taxus chinensis, assembly GCA_019776745.2. NCBI lineage: Eukaryota > Viridiplantae > Streptophyta > Pinopsida > Cupressales > Taxaceae > Taxus > Taxus chinensis. Next base: position 904,684,453 of record CM034151.1, on the reverse strand, counting down.
CTAAGTATCTTTCTGAGTAGGTTGACTTGACCTTGCTTGTGAGCTCACCAAGCAGCTCATTAAGTAACCTCACCTAGTGAACTCACCTTGGAGCTCACCTGATAGCTTACCTTGTTATCTCACCTTGAGCTCACCTTGCCAAATCACCTTGAGCTCACCTTTCCAAGTCACCTTTAGCTAATCTGGTAGCTTCACATGTAAGCTCTACCTCAGAGATTGTTGACCAGTTCACCTAGGAGCTTTTCATGGGAGCTCACTGATCAGCTCAAGTTGAGCTCACCCGTAGGCTCTTCAAGTATTTCACTTGAGTAACTCTCCTAGGAACTCACCTAACAGCTGAATCTTGTCAACTCACTTTGAGCTCACCTTTACTAGCTCCACTTTGAGCTCATCTGGTAGCTCGCATGTAAGCTCACCTAAGAGATTTCTAACAAGCTCACCTTTGAGCTCACCTAGGAGCTCGGCTAGGAGCTCGGGAAGTAGCTCACCCAGGAGCTCATCAAGTGGGAGCTCACTTGACAGCTCACCTTATCCAGTTAACCTTGAGTTCACCTTACCAACTCACCTTGAGCTCACCTTATGCCAACTCACCTTGAGCTCATCTGGTAGCTCGTATGTAAGCTCACCTCAGAGATTACCAGACAAGCTCACCTTTGAGCTCACCTGGGAGCTTACCAAGTAGCTCACCTAGGAGCTTGGATGGGAGCTCAGATAAGTAGCTCACCTAAGAACTCATCGAGTAGCTCAACTTGAGCTTACCCTAGAAACTCACCTGGGAGCTTCACCTGATAGCTCACCTGTGCTAGCTCACCTTGAGCTCACCCAGGAGCTTGCCGAGCAGCTCGACTTGACTTCACCCTAGAGCTTGTCAAGTACCTCACCCAAAAACTCACATGGGAGCTCACCTGATAGCTCACCTTACCAACTCAGCATGGGAGCTCCCCTATCATCTTGCCTTATCAGCTCACCTTGAGCTCACCTGAGGAGCTCACCTTGCCAACTCACCTTGAGCTCATCTGGTAGCTCACATCGGAGTTCATCGAGTAGCTTTAGCACTAAGTAGCTCACTCGGGAGCTCGACTAATAGCTCACCTGGGAGCTCTCCTACCGAATCAGAGCTCACTAAGCAGCTCCTTGAAGAGCTCACTCAAATATCATGAGGGACGTCACCTAGGAGCTCAGTAGCTCACTTAGGAGCTCACCTAGCAGCTAACCTAGGAGCTCACCAAATGGCTCGCCAAGTAGCTCACTTGGGAGCTATTATGGGAGCTCACTGATCAACTTGAGTTGAGCTCACCCTAGGAGCTCTTTCGAGTAACTCACCTGGAACTCAACTAGGAGATCACTTCCTAACAGCTCGCCTTACCAACTCGTACCTTGAGTTTACCTTGCCAACTCACCTTAAGCTCACCTTACCAACTCACCTTGCAGCTCATCTAGTAGCTCACATGTAATCTCACCTCAGAGATTACTTATAAGCATCACCTTTGAGCTCACCTGGGAACTCACTGAGTAGCTCACCTAGGAGCTCAATTGGGAGCTCAGAAAGTAGCTCACCCAAGAGCTCACCTGATAGCTCACCTTGCTAGCTCACCTTGAGCTCACCCAGGAGCTCGCTGAGTAGCTCGACTTGAGCTCACCCAGGAGCTCATCAAGTAGCTCGACCTAAAAACTCACATGGGAGCTCACCTTACCAACTTACATGGGAGCTCACCTATCAACTCACCTTAAGCTCGTCTTAAGCTTTCTCAAGAACTCACCTTGTCAACCCACCTTGAAGCTTGTCTGGTAGCTCACCTCAGAGTTCATTCAAGTAGCTCACCAAGTAGCTCACCTGGGAGCTCACCTAATAGCTCACTTGGGAGCTCACCTAGATAGTTCAGAAATAGGTTGACTTGAGCTCACTTGTGAGCTCGCTGAGCAGCTCACCGGAGGACCTCACCTAGGAGCTTGCCAAGTAGCTCGCTTGGGAGCTCACCTAGCAACTCACCTAGGAGCTCACTGAATAACTCACCAAGTAGCTCACCTAGGAGCTCTTTTGGGAACTCTACCGATCAGCTCAAGTTGAGCTCGCAACGGGAGCTCGTCGAGTAACTCTCCTGGGAACTCACCTAGCCTTGGAGCTCACCTGACAGCTCACCTTACCAACTCACCTTGAGCTCACCTTGCCAAACTTACCTTAGAGCTTGCCTTGCCAACTCACCTTGAGCTCATCTAGTAGCTTACATGGAAGCTCACCTAACAACTCACCTAGATAAGCTCACCTTTGAGCTCACCTAGGAGCTCATCAAGTAGCTCACCTAGTAGCTTGAAAAGTTGCTCACCCAGGAGCTTATCTTATGAGTAGCTCGACTTGAGCATTTTCCTAGAAACTCACCTGGGAGCTCACCTGATAGCTCACCTTGGGAGCTCACCTAGGAGCCTTTTGAGCCTTGACTTGAGCTCACCAAATAGCTCATCAAGTAGCTCACCCAGAAATCTCACATAAGAGCTCTTCTGGGAGCTCACCTTAACAACTAGCATCAACTTGAGCTCACCTTGCCAACTCACCTTGATCATCTTACCTTCACTCACTTAGGAGCTCACCTTGCCACCTCACCTTGAGCTCACCTGGTAATCTCACCTCATGGATTTTATGAGAAAATCTCACCTAGGAGCTCACCTGGGAGCTCGCCTAATCAGCTCGAGTCTAACAGCTCATCTGGAGCTTGCGAGTAACTCACCTATGACCTCATCTGGAGCTCACAAAAGCTCACCTTTTAAGATTCGACTTGAGCTCACCTTGCTAGCTCACCTTGAGCTCATCTGGTATTTCACAAGTAAGCTCACCTCAGAGCTCCACCATGATCACCTTATGAGCTCAACTCAAGTTGAGCTCGCGCGGGAGCTCAGTCAAGTAGCTCACCTAGGAACTCATCTTTACAACTGGGAGCTCACCTGACAGCTCACCTTGCCAACTTAACCTTGAGTTCACCTTGAAAAACTCACCTTGAGCTCACCTTACCAACTTTCAACATTCGTAGCTCATCTTGTAGCTCACATGTAAGCTCACCTCAGAGATTTGTCAAGTAAGCTCATCCTTTGAGCTCACCTGGGAGGTCACCAAGTAGCTCACCTAGGAGCTTAACTTGAGCTCAACAAGTAGCTCACCCAGGAGCTCATCGAGTAGCTCGAACTTGAGCTTCCCTAGAAACTCACCTAGGAGCTCACCTAACAGCTCACTAGCTCACCTTGAGCTCACCCAAAAGCTCACTGAGCAGCTTGACTTGAGCTCAGTCAAGAGCTCATCAAGTAAGCTCACTCAAAAACTCACATGGGAGCTCATGCATGACATCTCACCTTGCCAACTCTCATGGGGGCTCACCTATCAGCTCACCTTGTCAGCTCACCTTGCAGCTTCACTGAGGAGGTCACCTTGCCACTTGACCTTAAGCTTATCTAGTATCTCACCTCATATTTTTTCGAGAAGCTCACCTGGGGACCTCACCTGGGAACTCACCTATGTAGCTCCCTCTAACAGCTCACCTAGGAACTCACTTGGCATCTCACTTAGGAGCTTATCAAGTAGCTCATCTGGTCAAGTTGTTCTATGAGCTTGAGCCGATCAGCTTGAGTTGAGCTCACCTCAGGAGCACATCAAGGGACCTCACCTAGGAGCTTGCCAAGGAGCTCACCTTGGGAGCTTCGTCTTAGCAGCTCACCTGGGAGCTCACCTTGAACAACTCACCTTAGTAGCTCACCTTGGGAGCTCCCCTGAGAGCTCATCTGGTCAGCTCGCAGTTGTAATCTCACCTCACGGGAGATTATCGAGTAAGCTCACCTCAGAAATTGCCTTTCAAACTCACCTGAGTAGCTCACCTGAGGAGCTTAGCTTGCCAAGCTTCAAAAAGTAGCTCACCCAGGAAACTTACCTCAAGTAGCTTACCATCTAAAACTCACATGGGAGCTCATCCTTACCAAGCTTACATGGGAAGCTTGCCTAACATAGTTTCCTTAAGCCCAGCTCAGGGGCTCACCTTGCCAGCTCTACCTGGGAACTTGTTTGAGTAGCTCACCTAGGACACTCAGCATGGGAGATTGACTTGACAACATCCCTTGCCAACTCGCATGGGGGCTTGCACTTGCTAGCTCACATTTGAGCTCACTAAGTAGCTCACAATGCCAACTCATCATTGTAGCTTGTCTAGGATCTCAGCCTTCGAGTTCATTGAGAAAATGTCTAAGTAGCTTGCCTAGGAGCTTCACCAAGACAGCTCACCTCGGAGCTGACTTAGCATAGCTCACCTTGAGAGCTCACCCAACAGCTCTTCCTGAGCAGCGCACCAAGTAGCTCACTTAAGAAGGTTGACTGAGCTCACATGTGACCTCACCTGATCAAAATCACCAGAGACCTCACCTGAGGAGCACTTAAAGTAGCTCACTCTGCGAGCTAACCTAGCAGCCTTCCTAGGACCTCACCTAAACAGCTTACCTTGCCAGCTCACATTGACATCTCGCTGAGGAGCTTACCAATGCCAGTTCGACCTTGAGCACGTTTAGGAACTCATCTCAGTAACTTACGTCGAGTAGCTCACCTGATAGCTTCTTGCCTTTCAGAACTCACCTAACAGCTCATCCTTCAATAACTCATCTAGGAGCTCATCTTGCTAACTTTCACCTAGGAACTCATCTTTGAGATCACCTCGTCGAGTAAGATGACTTGAGCATCTCACCTAGTGAGCTTAGCTCGGTAGCTCAGCTATGCAGCACTCACCTGGGAACTCATACCAAGTAGTTCGACTTGAGCTTTCACCTGGAAGCTTAAGTTGGGAGATCACCTCAAATAAATCACTAAGCCAACTCACTATGGGAGCTCACCTAGGAGCTCATCGAGTCAGCTCGACTTGAGATCACGTAGGAGCTCATTGAGTAAGCTCACCTGGTAACTTTCCTTGCCAGCTTACCTTGCGAGCTCACCTGATACCTCACCTACAAACTCGCATGGGAGCTCACCTTGCTGACTTACCTAGATCTTACCTTGCCAAATCACCTTGAGCTCATCTGGTAGCTCACATGTAAGATCACCACAAACATTACCGATAAGCTCACCTTTCAGCTCACCTGGGATCTCACCGAGTAGCTCCCATAGGAGCTTGGTTGGGAGTTTGGCAAGTAGTTTGAATTGAGGTTGTCCTTAAACTCACCTCATAGATCACCTGACAGCTCACCTTTGCAGGTTACCTAGAGCTCACCTTACAGCTCATTAAGCAGCTCACCAAGAAACTCATCTTACAACATGCCTAGAAACTCACATGGGAGCTCACCTTGCAAACTCACCTTGAGGTTTCCTTGCCAACTAACCTTAAGGTAATCTGGTAGCTCGCATGTAATCTCACCTCAGAGATTATTGATAAGCTCACCTAGGAGCTCTTCTGGGAGCTCACTGATCAGCTCGAGTTGAGCTCACCCTGGAGCTCTTCGAGTAACTCACCTAGGAACTCACCTGGGAGCTCACCTAATAGCTCACATTTTTAACTCACCTTAAGCTCACATTTCAATCTCACCTTGAGTTCATCTAGTAGCTCACATGTAAGCTCACCTCAGAGATTGCCAACAAGATCACCTTTGAGCTCACCTAGGAGCTCACCTAGGAGCTCGGCTAGGAACTCAGCAAGTAACTCACCAAGGATTTTGTCAAGTGGAAGCTCACCTGACAACTCACCTTGCCAATTGACCTTGAGTTTTCCTTACCAACTCACCTTGAGCACACCTTTGCCAACTCACCTTGAGCTCATCTAGTAGCTCATATGTAAGCTCACCTTAGAGATTACTGACAAGCTCACCTTTGAGCTCACCTAGGAGATTACCAAGTATCTCACCTAGGAGCTCTGTTGGGAGCTCAAGAAGTAGCTCACCCAGGAACTCATCGAGCAGCTAAACTTGAGCTTCCCAAGAAACTCGCCTGGGAGCTCACCTAATAGCTCACTATGCCAACTCACCTTGAGCTCACCTAGGAGCTCACCGAGCATATTGACTTGATCTCGCCCAGGAGCTCATCAAGTAGCTCACTCAAAAACTAACATGGGAGCTCACCAGATAGCTCACCTTTCCAATTCATATGGGAGCTCCCCCATTAGCTCACCTTGCCAGCTCACCTTGAGCTCACTGAGGATCTCACCTTGCCAACTCACCTTGATCTCATCTGGTAGCTCACATCAGAGTTCATCGAGCATCTTTCCAAGTAGCTCACCTGGGAGCTCACTGGGTAGGTCACCAAGTAGCTTGCTTAGGAACTCACCTAGCAGCTTACTTGGGAGCTCACCAAATAGCTCACCAAGTATATTTCCTTGGATTTATTCTGGGATCTCACTGATCAGCTTGATTTGAATTCACCTGGGAGCTCGTCAAGTAACTCACTTGGGAACTCGACTAGGAGCTCCCTTAATAGTTTGCCTTACCAACTCACCTTGAGTTTTCCTTACCAACTCACCTTGCCAACTTGCCTTGAGCTCATCTAGTAGCTCACATCAGAGTTCATTAAGCAGCTTCCCAAGTAGCTCACCTGGTAGCTTGACTAACAGCTCACCTAGGAGCTTGCCTAACAACATGCCTTAGAGCTCACCCAGTAGGTCACCAAGTAGCTCGCTTAGGAGATCACCTAGGAGATTGCCTGGGAGATCACCAAATAGCTCACCAAGTAGATCACCTAGAAGATGTTCTGGGATCTCACCAATTAGCTCAATTTTAACTCACCTATGAACTTGTCGAGTAACTCACCTGGGAACTCAACTAGGAGCTCCCTTAACAGCTTGCCTTACCAACTCACCTTGAGTTTACCTTGCCAACTCACCTTAAGCTCACTTTGCCAACTCAGCTTGAGCTCATCTAGTAGCTCACATGTAATCTCACCTCAGAGATTACCGATAAGCTTACCTTTGAGCTCACCAAGTATCTTACCTAGGAGCTCAGCTGGGAGCTTAGAAAGTAGTTTTCCTAGTAGCTCACCTGATAGCTCACCTTGCCAGCTCACCTTGAGCTTATCGAGGAGGTCACTGAGTAGTTTGACTTGAGGTCACCCAAGAGCTCATCAAGTATCTTACCTAAAAACTCACATGGGAGCTCACCTTGCCAACCCACCTTTGAGATTATCTAGTAGCTCGCCTCAGAATTCATCAAGTAGCTTACCAAGGTAGATCATGTGGGAGCTCACCTAACAGGTCACTTGGGAGCTCACCAAGAAGCTCGGCAAGTAGGTTTACTTGAGCTCACTTATGAGCCACCAAACAGCTCACCGGGGACCTCACCTGGGAGTCTGCCAAGTAGCTCCCTTGGGAGCTCACCTAGTAACTCACTCGGGAGCTCGCTAAACAACTCACCAAGTAGCTCACCTGGGAGCTCTTCTGGGAGATCTCCGATCACCTCAAGTTGAGATCATGTGGGATCTTGTCGAGTAACTCTCCTAGGAACTAACCTAGGAGCTCACCTGACAGCTCACCTTACCAACTCACCTTGAGATCACCCTGCTGACTTACCTAGAGCATATCTTGCCAACTCACCTTGAGCTCATTTGGTAGCTCACATGTAAGATCACCTCAAAGATTACAGATAATCTCACCTTTGAGCTCACCTGGGAGCTCATTGAGTAGCTCCCCTAGGAGCTCAGTTCAGATCTTGGAAAGTAGCTTGACTTGAGCTTGTCCTTAAACTCACCTCAGAGATCACCTGACAGCTCACCTTTGTAAGTTTCCTTGAACTCACCTTAGAGATCACCAAGAAACTCATCTTACAACATGCCGAGAAAATTGCATGGGAGCTCACCTTACCAACTCACATTGAGATCACTAAGGAGCTCACCTTGCTAACTCACCTTGAGCTCATCTGGTAGCTCACATCGGAGTTCATCAAGCAGCTAACCAAGTAGCTTTCCTGGGAGCTCACCGAGCAGCTTTCCTAGTAGGTTGACTTGAGCACACTTGTGAGTTCACCAAGCAGCTTACCAAGGACCTCACCTGTGACCTCACCAAGTGTCTCACTTAGAACCTCACCTAGCAGCTCACCTAGAAGCTCTCCTAACATCTCGCTAAGTACCTCACCTGAGAGCTCTTTTACGATCTCACCGATTAAATCAAGTTGATATCTCTTGAGAGATCGTCGAGTAACTCACCTGGTAACTCACCTGGGAGCTCACCTAATAGCATGCCTTGCCAACTCACCTTAAGTTCACCTATCCAGCTCAACTTGATCTCACCTTGCCAACTCACCTTGAGCTCATCTGGTAGCTCACATGTAAGCTCACCTCAACTATTTCTGACAAGCTCCCCTTTGAGCTCACCTGGGAGCTTACAGAGTATCTCACCTAGAAGTTCCCCTGGGAGCTCATCAAGTAGCTCACCTCGGAGTTCATTGAGTAACTCGGAATGAGCTTACCCGAAAACTTATTTGGGTGCTTGCCTTGCCAACTTTCCTTGAGCTTGCCCAGTTCACCTAAAAACTTGCATGGGAGCTTGCCTATCATATCACCTTAACAGCTTACCTTGAGCTCACTAAGGAGCTCACATTATCAACTCACCTTGAGCTCATCTGGTATCTCACCTCAGAGTTTTTAAAGTAGCTCATCAAGTAGATCACCTGGGAGCTTGGTAAGAAGCTCACCCAGGAGCTCGTTAAGTGGGAGCTCACCTAACAGCTCAGCTTACCAATTCACCTTAAGTTCACCTTACTAACTCACCTTGAGTTCACCTTGCCAACTCACCTTGAGATCATCTGGTAGCTTGTATGTAAGGTCACCTGGGAGCTTACTAAGTAGCTCACCTAGGAGATTGTCTTAGAGCTCGGTAAGCAACTCACCCAAAAACTCATCGAGCAGCTCAACTTGAGCTTGCCTAGAAACTCACCTAGGAGCTCGCCTGATAGCTCCCCTTACTATCTCACCTTGAGCTCACCTAGGAGCTTGCCCAATAGGTTGACTTGACCTCACAAGGGAGCTCGTCAAGCAGCTCACAAGGGAGCTCACAAGACAACTCACCTTGCCAACTCACATCAGAGCTCCCCTATCATCTCACCTTGCCAGCTCACCTTGAGCTTAGTGAGGAGCTCACCTTACCAAATTTCCTTAAGCTCATCTAGTAGATCACATCAGAGTTCATCGAGAAGCTCACCAAGTAGCTCTCATGGGAGCTCGACTAACAGCTCACCTGGGAGCTCACCTAATAGCTCGTCTAGGAGCTCACCAAGTAGCTCACCAAGTAGGTTGACTTGAGCTCGCTTATGAGCTCGCTGAGCAGCTCATTGGGGAACTCACCTTGGAGCTCACTAAGTAACTCACTTGGGATCTTACCTAGCAACTCACCTGGGAGCTTGCCAAATAGCTCGCCAATTAGCTCACCTAGGAGCTTTTCTGGGAGCTCACTGATAAGCTCGAGTTGACCTCACCTGGGACCTCGTTTACTAAATCACATAGGAAATTGACTAGGATCTCACCTGACAACTCACCTAACCACCTCACCTTGAGTTCACCTTACAAAATCACCTTAAGCTCACCTTGAGAATTCAAGTTGAGCTCATCTAGTAGCTCACATGTAGTCTCACCTAAGATATTTCCGATACTCTCACCTTTGAGCTCACCTAGGAGCTCACCAAGTAGCTCACTTTAGAGTTCATCAAGAAACTCACCAAGTAGCTCACCTAAGATCTCACCTAATAGTTCACCTGATAGCTCACTTGGGAGCCCACCTAGCAGCTCACCTGGGAGTTCATTGAACAACTCACGTAGGAGCTCATTTGGGAGCTCAGAAAGCATCTCAACCTTAACTTGTCCTGAAACTCACCTCAGAGATCACCTAAAATCTCACCTTGAGCTCACCCAAAATCTCACCGAGTAGTTCACCAAAAAACTTTCCTTACAGCTCACCCAGAAACTCACATGGGAGCTCACCTTACTAGCTCACCTTGAGTTTGCTAAGGAGCCCACCTTTTCAAATCACCTTGAACTCATCTGGTAGCTCACCTCAGAGTTCCTTGGAGCTCACCTGATAGCTCACCTTACCAACTTGCCTTGAGCTCACCTTACAAAATTACCTTGAACTCACCTTGCCAACTCACCTTGAGCTCATCTGGAAGCTCACATATAAGCTCACCTAAGATATTTTTGACAAGCTCACCTTTTAGCTCACCTGGGAGCTCATCGAGTAGCTCACCTAGGAGCTTAGTTAGGAGCTTGACAAGCAGCTCACCCAGGAGCTTGTCAAGCAGCTCGACTTGAGCTTCCCCTAAAACTCACCTGGGATCTCACCTGATAGTTCACCTTGCCAGCTCACCTTGAGCTCATCTAGGAGCTCACCGAGTAGCTTGTCTTAAGCTCTCCCAAGAGTTCATCAAGTAGCTCACCTAAAAACTCACATAGGAGCTCACCATATAGCTTTCCCTGAAAACTCACATGGGACCTCACCTATCAACTGACCTTTACAACTCACCAAGTAGCTCGCCTGAGAGATCTCACCTTGCCATCTCGCCTTGAGGTCAATCTCAAGTTGATCTCACCTCAGAGCTTTTCGAGTAGCTCACCTAGGATAGCTCGACCTGGGAGCTCACCTAACAGCTCAACCTTAACAGTTCACCAAATAGATCGTTGACCTTTCCAACTGACCTTAAGCTTACCTTGCCAAGCTCATCGAATAGCTCATCTAGGGACCTTACCTGAGGATATCGGTAAGTAGCTCACTTGGGAGCTCACCTAGCAGTTTTCCTGGGAGCTCGTCAAACAACTCCCCAAGTAGCTCACTTTGAGCTCTTTTGGGAGGTCATTGATTAGCTCAAGTTGAGCTCACCCAAGAGTTCATCGAGATAAGCTTGATTTGGGAGCTTACTTGATAGTTCAGCCTTGCCAACTCGATTTAAGCTAACCTTCCCAACTCACCTTGAGCTCACCTTGCCAACTCACCTTGAGCTCACCTTTGAGCTCACTAGGGAGCTCGTCAAGCATCTCACCTGAGAGACTCAGTTGGGAGCTTGGCCCCTATTCTTACCCAGGATCTGAGCTCATTGTAGCTTGATCTTGATCTTACCTAGAAACTCACCTGGGAGCTTGTCCTAATAGCTCACCTTACCAATTCACTTTGAGCTCACCTAGGCATCTCACTGAGTAGCTTGACTTGAGCTCACCTAAGAGCTCATCTAAAAGTTCCCCCAAAATTTCACATGGGTACCTCACCTAGAGTAGCTCAACTAGAAACTCTCATAGTGAGTTCATCGAGCAGCTCGCCTTAAGTTGCTTGCTTTGGAGATTGCCTATGGAGCTCACCTTCCTAACTCACACTGAATAGCTCATCAAGTAGCTCACCTTGGAAGCTCTTGTAGGAGCTATCTCATCAAGCAACTGGTCTGGGAGCTCACCTAGTAGATCACCGAGTAGGTTAACTTGGAACTCGCCTGTGAGCTCTGCCAAGCCAACTTTCCAGGGAGCTCACCTTTCTAACTCACCTCGAGCTCACCAGGCTAGCCCACCTTGGGAGCTCATATAGTATATTGCATGTATAGCTCACCTCAAAGATTACTAACAACCTCACCTTTGAGCTCACCTGGGAGCTCACCGAGTAGATCACCTCGAGTTGATCTCGACCTATGAGAGCTCAACATGCAGTAACTTACCTCATAAGCTCACCTGAGTAGTTAAACTTGAGCAGCTTGCCCAGACAACTCACCTGATAGCTCACCTTGCTAGCTCACCTTGAGCTCACCTAGGAGCTTTCACTTAGCACCTTGATTTTAGCACACTTGGGATCTCATCAAGGAACTCACCCAAAAACTTGCATTGGAGCTCACTTGATATGCTTGCCTTTCCATCTTGCATGGGAGCTAGCCTTGCCATCTCCCCTTGAGCTCGCTGAGGAGCTCACCTTGCCATCTTTCGTTGAGATTTTCTGGTAGCTCACCTCAGAGTTCATTCAAGCAGATCACTCGTTAAGCATCTCACCTGGGAGCTCACCGAGTAGCTCTCTGATTAGGTTCACTTGAGCTCACTTGGGAGCTCACTAGAGAAGCTTACCGAGCAACTCGCTAGGGAGCTAACTTAGGAGCTTGCTTGTTAGCTCACCGAGTAGCTCGTTAATTGGATCACATGGGAGCTCTTCTCGGAGCTCTCTGATTACCATTAAGTAGAGCTCACATGGGAGATCACCTAAGTATCTTACCAGGGAGCTCACCAAATAGTTCAGCTTGACAACTCATCTAGCTCAGGAGCTCACCTTCAGGGACCTCACCTTGCCAAGCTCGACCTTCAGCTCACTCGTGGTAGCTTGTCAAGTAAGCTCACCTTAGAGAAGTCACCTAGAAGCTCGCCTGGATAGTTCACCTTGCCAACTCACCTAGGAATCTCATCTGGTAGCTCACATGTAGGCTCACCTAAGAGATTGTTGAGTAGCTCAAGGTCAGCTTGCCCAGAAGCTTTCCTGGGAGCTTACATGAACAACTCACCTAGCTAGCTCACCTTGAGCTCGGTAAGTAGCTAAACTTGAGCAGCATCAAGAGCTCATCAGGTAGTTCACTCTAGCACTCACATGGGAGCTCACCTGAGAGCTTTCCTTGCTAACTCACATGGGATCTCACCTGATCAACTCAACATTTCTAGCTCACCTTGAGCTCCCCTGAGGAGCTCACCTGACCAAGTTCGACCTTGAGTTCGTCTGGGAGCTAGCATCAGAGTTCATCAAGTCACCTGAACTAAGTAGCTCACATAGTAGCTCACCTAAAAACTTACCTAGGAGATCATCGAGTAGCTATCTAAGTAGGTTAACTTGAGATCACTTGTGAGCTCACCGAGTGAGCTCATCAAGCAGCTCGCCAGGGACCTCACCTGGGAGCTCACCTGACAGTATCTCACCTTGGGAGCTAACCTTACCAGCTTGCCTGGGAGCTCACCAAATTACTCGCCAAGAATCTCATCTGATCAACTTGCATGTTAAGCTCACCTCAGAGATCTCATCTTGATAAGCTCACCTAGGAACTCACCTAAGGGAGCTCACTTGATCAGCTCGACCTTACCAGACTCACCTTAGGAGCTCACATTGCCAGTTGGCTCACCTTTGAGCACACCTGGTAGATCACCTAAGTAGTTCAGCTAGTCAGCTCGACCTAGGAGCTCAGCAAGCTAGCTTGCCCTGAGCTCAGCTGGTCGACTCAGGTATGAAGCTCACCTGAGAGATTCCTGAAAATCTCACCTAGGAGCTCAGGCTTGACAGTGTGGCACCTTGCCAACTCACCCAGGAACTCATGGCAAGTGGGAGCTCTCCTAGGAGAGCTCACCTTAGCAATTCACCTTGAGTTTTCCTTACCAGCTCACCTGGGAGCTCACCGTACCAAGTCAGCATGAACTCAACTGGTAGCTCGTCAAGTAAGCTCATGTTAGAGATTACTGACAAGCTCACCTGGGAGCTCACTTGAGAGCAGCTCACCTATTAGTTTTCCTTGCTAGCTAACCTTGTAGCTCACTAATGAGCTCACCTCGCCAGTAGCTTGACTTGAGCTCATCCTAGTAGCTCACCTTTGAATTCATCTGAGCAGCTCGCCTTAGGTAGCTCACCTAGGAGCTCACCGATGTAGCTCACTCGAGTAGCATTGACTTGAGCTCAGCTAGGGAGCTCATCTAGCAGCTCAGCCTAAAAATGTCACATGGGACCTTACCTGATAGTCTTACCTTGCCAACTCGCATGGGATCTCCCCTATCAACTCAGAGTTGTCAGCTCGACCTTGAGCTTGCCAAATAGCTCACCTTGGGAACTTGACTAACAGCTCACCTAGGAGCTCACATGAGCATTTCATCTGAGTAAGTTGACCAAGTAGCTCACTTGGGAACTCGCCGAGTAGCTCATCTAGGAGCTCAGTTACGAGCCCACTAAGTATCTCCCCAAGTAGCTTGACTCGGGAGCTCGCCTAGTAAGCTCACCTAGTAACTAATCCTAGGAGCTTGTCAAACATCTCGCCAAGTAGGTCACCTGGGAGCTCTTCTAATAGGCTCACTGAGTCAGCTCAAGTTAGAGCTCACCCAGGGAGCTCCCTCGAGTCAACTCGACCTAGGAACTCACCTGGGGAGCTCACTCGAGTAACTCACCTAGGAACTCTCCTTTGCCAACTCACATTAGGAGCTCACCTTTCCAACTTACCTTGAGCTCGCTCTTGCTAACTCACCTTGAACTCTTCTAGTAGCTTACATGTAAGCTCACCTTAGAGATTGCGAACAAGCTCACCTTTGAGCTTACTTGGGAGCTCATCAGGTATCTCACCTAGAAGCTTGGCTAGGAGATCTCGATAAGCATGCATCCTGCCCACGAGCTCATCAAGTAGCTAAACTTGAGCTTTCCCTAGAAACTCACCTGGGAGCTCACCTGATAGTTTTCCTTGTCAGCTTACCTTGAACTCACCTAAGAGCTTTCTGAGTAGCTTCAAGTTGAGCTCACCTGGGAGCTCATCAAGTATCTCACCTAGGAGCTCACCTGATAGCTCACCCTTATAACTTACATGGGACCTCACCTATCAGCTCACCCTGCCAGCTCACCTTCAGCTCACTAAGGAGCTTACCTTACCAACTCACTTTGAGATCTTCTGGTATCTCACCTCAGATATTTTCAAGTAGCTTGCCTGACAGCTCACCTGAGATCTTGCCTTATAGCTCCTCTAGGAGCTTTCCCAAAAACTTTCTTGGGAGCTCACCAAATCGCTCATCAAGTAAGATGACTTGAGCTCACTTGTGAGCTTGCCAAGTAACTCATAGGGGACCTCACTGATAAGCTCAATTTAAGCTCCCCTAGGAGCTCGTCGAGTAACTCACGTGGGAACTCGCAGTTCATCCAGAAGCTCATCAAGAAGCTCACCTGAAAACTCGCATGGGAGCTCACCTTGCCAGCCCACCTTGAGCTCACTGAGGAGCTCACCTTGCCAACTCACCTTGAGCTTGTCTTGTATCTCACCTTAGAGATTGTTGAGTAGCTCACCAAGTAGCTTGCCTAGGATCTTACCTAACATCTCCCCTAGGAGATCGCTTGGGAGATTTCCTAAAATATCACCTAGGAGCTCACCGATTATCTTACTGAGTAGGTTTAATTGAGCTTTCTTGTGAGATCATCAGGGACCTCACTTGGGATCTCGACAAGTAGCTCACTTGGGAGCTCACCTAGCAGCTTTCCTGGGAGCTTACCAAACATCTCGCTAAGTAGCTCACCTAGTAGCTCTTCTAGGAGCTCACTGATAAGCTCAAGTTCAACTCACCTGGGATCTCGTTGAGTAACTCTCTTGGGAGCTCACTTGGGAGATCACCTTACCAACTCACCTTAAGTTCACCTTGCTAACTTACTTTGAGCTCATCTGGTAGCTCACATGTATGCTCACCTCAGATATTATTGACAATTTTACCTTTGAGCTCACATGGGAGCTCACCGAGTGGCTCCCCTAGGAGCTCAACTAAGAGCTCAACAAGTAGCTCATCCAGGAGCTCATCGAGTAGCTCAATTTGAGCTACCCTAGAAACTCACCTAGAAGCTTTCATGACAACTCATCTAGGAGGTCGCCGAGTAGCTCAACTTGAGCTCACTCGGGAGATTACCCAAAAACTCACATGGGAGCTCACCTATAAGGTCACCTTACCATCTCACCTTGATCTTGCTGAGGACCTCACCTTACCAACTCAAAATGAGCTTTTCTGGTAGCTCACATTGGAGTTCGTCAAGTAGCTCACCATGTAGCTCACTTGGGATCTCTCCTAACAGCTTGCCTAGTAGCTCACGGATTAGCTCACTGAGTAGGTTGACTTGACCTTGCTTTTGAGCTTACTTGTGAGCCCACTGAGTAGCTCGATAGGGACCTTACATCGGAACTTACCACATATATCACTTGGGAGTTCACATAGCAACTCACCTGAGAACTCATGGAACAACTCATAAAGTAGCTCAATTGGGAGATCTTCTGGGAGATCACCTAATAGCTTACCTTTCAAACTCACCTTGAGCTTACCTTGCTAACTCTTCTTGAGCTCACCTTGCTAACTATCCTTGAGCTCATCTTGTATCAGGCATGTAAGTTGACCTTAGAGATTGTTGACAAGCTTGCCTTTGAGCTCACTTGGGAGCTCACGAAGTAGCTCACCTAGGAGCTAGGATGGGATCTTAGCTAGCAACTCACCCAGGACCTCATAGAGTAGCTCAACTTAAGGTTTCCCAGGAGTTCATCAAGGATCTCTCCTAAAAACTTGAATGGGAGCTCACCTGATAGCTCACATTACCAAATCACATGGGAGCTCACCTTGTTGACTCACCTTGAGCACATCTAGTAGCTTTCCTATGAGTTCATCGAGCAGCTCACCAAGTAGCTCACATGGGAGCTCACTGAGTAACTCACCGAGTAGGTTGAATTGCCAGGGATCTCAACTGGGAGCTCACCAAGTAGTTCAATTTTGAGATCACCTAGTAGCTCACATGGGAGCTCGTAGAATATCTCATCAAGTAGCTCACCTAGTAGCTCACCTTGGAGCTCACTTAATAGCTCACATGGGAGCTCACCTAATATCTCACTTGGGAACTCACCAAGTAGTTAGCTGAGTAGGTGTACATGAGCTCACTTGTGAGCTCACCGAGAAGCTCATTGGGGACCTCACCTAGGAGCTCACCAAGTAGCTCTCTTGGGAGCTCACCTAATAGTTCACCTAGGAGCTCACTGAATAGCTCACTAAGTAGCTTGAATAGGAGCTCTTCTTGGAGCTCATTGATCAGCTTCAGTTGAGCTAACCTTGGAGATCATTGAGTAACTTGCCTAGGAACTCACCTGGGAGCTCACCTGATAGCTCACCTTGCCAATTCACCTTGAGTTTACCTTACCATTCTACCTTGAGCTCACCTTGCCAACTTGCCTTGAGCTCATCTGGTATCTCGTATGTAATCTCACCTCAAATATTATGGATAAGCTCACATTTTAGCTCACCTGGAAGATAACCAAGCAGCTAACCTAGGAGTTTAGTTGGGAGCTTAGCAACTAGCTCACATAGGAACTCATCGAGTAGCTCGACTTGAGCTTACTTGGAAACTCACCTGGTAGCTCGACTGACAGATAACCTTGCCAAATCACCTTGAGCTCACCTAGGAGCTCGTTAAGTAGCTTGACTTGAGATCACCCAGGAGCTCTTTAAGTAGCTCACCTAAAAACTCACATGGGAGCTCACCAAACAGCTTACCTTGCCAACTCACATGGGATCTCCCCTATCAGATCACCTTACACGCTCACCTTGAGCTTGATGAGGAGCTCACCTTTCTAACTAGCCTTGAGCTCGTCTAGTAGCTCACATCGAAGTTTCTCGAGTATGTCACCAAGTAGCTCACCAATGATTTTAACTAATAGCTCACCTGGCAGCTTGACTAATAGCTCACTTAAGAGCTCACTGAGTAGTTTGCTGAGTAGGTTTACTTGAGCTCACTTATGAGCTCACTGAGCAGCTCATCGAGGACCTCACCTATGAGCTCATCAAGTAGCTCTCTTGGGATATTTCCGAGTAGCTTTCTTAGGAGCTCACCAAATACCTTACCAAGTAGCTTACTTGTGAGTTGTTCTAAGAGCTCACCGATCAACTCGAGTTGAGCTCACCCAGGAGCTCATCAAGTAACTCACCTAGGAACTCAACTAGGAGATTTCTTGATAGCTTACTGTAGACACAAAATTTGTGTCTTACGACCCCTTGTGACCCGCATCTCATTTCATAACCTAACCTCATCACCTAAACCTTACACACAATTATTTATTAATTACCTTATAATTAATAAATCCACATCACCATACCTGCCACCTAATTTTTCCACCTCATCATGACCTAGTCCTAACCCTAAACTAACCTAATTAAGACCTATAACTTGGTCTACATCCACACCCATGACTAATGACCCCTTACTCGCACCTAAAACCGACCTTGTAGTTACTTGACCAAGCCCGCAACTAATCCCTCAGGAGAAAAGGAGGGAAAGTTGGCTATTTTACTAAAAATAGCCCACTTTGACCTGACTAATACCAGTTCTTACTAGACTTCTATCAGTTACGTAACCGCCATCAGTTCCCTGTAAATGGGCTCCCCTAACTAGAAACAAAGGTCGAAGGATTTTTGGATCAATCAGGATCAATCAGGATCATCAGAAGCGATAAAAATAATATGGATTTTACTTGGCCGAGCAAAGACAAGTGAAGAAACAAGAAGAGTTTGCAAAGAAGGAGATCAAGCCCAAGACTACAACTGAATAACCAGAGCCCTGTGACACTCATCTGATCATCGGGAGGGAGATATCTCATCTTCTGGGTGTCAGGCCTTCCTATAAGCTCACCTTTGAGCTCACCTTGGAGCTAACCAAGCAGCTCACTTAAGAACTCAGCTGGGAGCATGGTAAGTAGCTCACCCAAGAACTCATCGAGTAGCTTGACTTGAGCTTACAGCCATCATAAATCCATTCCTGGGATCTACTACCTAACAACATACCTTTATATCTCACTGTCATTGATTCTCACCCTCTCAGCTCACCAAGTAGCTTGATCCTGAGCTCACCTGGGAGATCTTACAAACAACTCAACCTGAAAACTCACATCGGAGCCTCACCCGACAGCTCCCTTGCCAACTCACATTGGGAGCTCCTACCTATCAACTCACCTTAGCAAGAAACCGGTCATCGGTTATTGAGACTCAAAACTGAGGGGCTCAGCCTTTCCAACTCACCTTGAGCTCATCTAGTAGCTAATTCAATTAGTTAGTTCATCAAGCTTTGCTCATAATTCAGTAGCTCACCTAGGAGCTCAACTAACCAGCTTCACCTGGGAGATTGACTAACAGCTCTCTTGGGAGCTCACTGAGCAGTCTCGCTGAGTTGGTTGACTTGAGCTCACTGAGCATCTCGTCTTTTGACCTCACCTTTTGCAGCTCAGTCAAGTAGCTTCCAAGACAAAAAGGAGTTTACCTCAGTAACTCAACCTAGGATCTCTGCTCAACAGTACGCTCACACCATGTAGCTCGACATTCAACAGTTATTCCTGGGAGCTCTAACCCTTATCTATTTCTAAAAGTTGAACTCACCTGGGAGCTTGTCAAGTAACTCTATTCCTAGGAACTTGAACTAGGAGCTCACCTGTGAAACATCTTGCCTACCTTACTAACTCACCTTGAGTTTGCCTTGCCAATTCACCTTAAGCTCACCTTGCCAACTCACCTTGAGACTCATCTACTAGCTCACATGTAATCTCTCCTCAGAGATTAACTGACAAGCTCACCTTTGAGCTCACCTGGGATCTCACCGAGTAGCTAACCTAGGAGCTCAGATGGGAGCTTGGAAAGTAGCTCACCCAGGAGATCACCTGACAGTAGACCTTGTCAGCTCAACTTAAGCTCACCCAAGAGCTGTTCCGAGCAGCTTGACTGAGCTTCCCCTAGGAGCTCATCAAGTAGCTCACCTAAAAACTCACATGGGATCTCATCCTTACCAAATTGTATGGGAGCTCACCTATTAGCTCACCTTGCTACCTCACATATCAGCTCACCTTTCTAGCTCACTTTAAGCTCACTCAGGAGCTCACCTTGCTAACCCATCTTGAGCTTGTCTGGTAGCTTACCTCAGAGTTTTTCAAGTAGCTCACCAAGTAGCTCACCTAGAGAGCTCCCCTAACAGCTCACCTGGGAGCTCACTTGGGAGCTCACTGAAAATCTCACTGAGTAGGTTAACTTGAGCTCACTTATGAGCTCATCAAGTAGCTCACCAGGGACCTTTCCTGGGAGATTTCCAAGTATCTCACTGTTGGGAGCTCAACTAGGAGCTCACCTGGGAGTTCACCAAATAACTCACTAAGTAGCTCACCTCAGAGCTAATTTGGGAGATCACTGATCAGCTCGAGTTGAGCTTGTGCAGAGCTCATTGAGTAACTCACATGGGAACTCACACTTGCCAACTTTCCTAGGAACTCACCTGATAACTCACCTTCCAAACTTTCTTTGAGCTCACCTTACAAACTTCCCTTGAGATCACCTTACCAAATCACCTTGAGCTCATCTGGGAGCTTGCATATAAGCTCACCTTAGAGATTACTGATAAGCTCACCTTTGAGCTCACCTGGGAGCTCATCGAGAAGATCACCTATGAGCTCAATTGGGAGCTCAATAAGTAGCTCGCTTAGGAGCTTGTTAAGCAACTCAACTTGAGCTTCCCTAGAAAATCACCTAGGACCTTGCCTGATAGCTCACCTTGCCAACTCACCTATCAACTCACCTTGCCAACTCACCTTGAGCTTGCTAAGGATCTAAACTTACCAGCATGCCTTGAGCTCATCTGGTATCTCACCATGAAGTTTGTTAAGTATCTCACCTAACAACTCACCTGGGAACTCACTGATCATCTTGTGAAGTAAAATGACTTGAGCTTTCTTGTGAGATCAATTGTGAGCTCACCAAGTAGCTTTCCAGGGACCTCACCTAGGATCTCAACAAGTAGCTCACTTGGGAACTCACCTAGTAGCTCACCTGGGAGCTCCCTGAATATCTCACCAAGTAGCTCACCTATCAAATCAAGTTGATCTCACCCAGGAGCTCGTCAAGTATCTCACATGAGAACTCAACTAGGGGCTCACTTGACAGCACTCCTTACCAACTCACCTTGAGTTCACCTTTCCAACTCACCTTAAGCTCACCTTGCTAACTCAAATTGAGCTCATCTGGTAACTCACATGTAATCTCACCTCAGAGATTTCCGATAAGCTCGCCTGAGATCTCACCTAGGAGCTCGGATGGAAGCTTAGAAAGTAGCTTGCCAAGGAGCTCACCTGACAGCTCTGGCTAGCAACTTACCTTGATCTTGCCCAGGAGCTCACCAAGTAGCTTGACTTGAGCTCACACAAGAGGTCATCGAGTAGCTCACCTGAAAAATCACATGGGAGCTCTCCTTACCAACTTCCATGGGAGCTCACCTTGCCAACCCATCTTAAGCTAGTCTGTTAGTTCACCTCAGAGTTCACTGACCAGCTCACCAAGTAGCTCACCTAAGAGCTCACCTACCAGATTGCCTTAGATCTCACCTAATAGGTCACCTGGTAGCTTTCCTAACAGCTTGCTTGGGAGATCACCGAGAAGTTCACCGAGTAGGTTGACTTGAACTAACTTATGATCTCACCGATTAGCTCTCTGGTGACTGCGCCTAGGTTTTTTCCAAGTAGCTCACTTCAGAGCTCACTGGGAAGCTCACCGAATAACTTGGAAAGTATCTCGCTTGGGAGCTCTTCTGGGACCTTGTTGATTAGCTCGATTTTACCTCACGTAGGATCTCATTGAGTATCTCTCCTAGGAACTCACCTAAGAGTTTACCTGACAGCTCACCTTACCAACTCACCTTGAGCTTGCCTTACAGACTCACCTTGAGCTTTCCTTGCTAACTCACCTTGAGCTCATCTGATAGCTCACATGTAAGCTCACCTTAGAGATTACCAACAAGCTCACCTTTGAGCTCACCTAGGAGCTCATCGAGTAGATCGCCTATGAGCTAGACTGGGAGCTCGAAAAGCATCTCAACTTGATATTATCTGAAAACTCACCTCAAAGATCATCTGATAGCTCACCTTGCTAGCTCGCCTTAAGCTCACCCAAGAGCTCACTGAGTAGCTCACCTAGAAACTCATCTTACAGCTCCCCTAGAAAATCACATAGGAGTTCACCTTGCCAGCTCGCCTTGATCTCTCTTAGGAGCTCACATTGCTAACTCACCTCAAATTTCATCAAGTAAATTTCTAAGTAGCTCACCTGGGAGCTCACCAAGAAGCTCTCCGAGTAGGTTGACTTTAGCTCACTTGTGAGCTCACTTGTGAGTTCACTGAGAAGGTCACAAGGGACCTCACTTGGGAGCTTGCCAAGTAGCTCACTTGGAACCTCACCTAGTTGCTCACCTGGAAAATTTCCAAATAGCTCGCCAAGTAGCTCACTTGGGAGATCTTCTGGGAGCTCGGTGATCAGATCGAGTTCAGTTCACCTAGGAGCTTATCGAGTAACTCACCTGGGAACTCACCTGGGAGGTCTCTTGATATCTCACCTTGCAAAATTGCCTTGAGGTCACCTATCCAACTCAATTTGATCTCACCATTCCAACTCACTTTGAGCTCATCTGGTAGCTCACATGTAATCTCACCTCATAGATTGATGATAAACTCACCTTTGAGCTCACCTGGGAGCTCATGGAGTAGCTCACCTAGGAGATC
This sequence comes from Taxus chinensis, assembly GCA_019776745.2. Classification (NCBI taxonomy): domain Eukaryota; kingdom Viridiplantae; phylum Streptophyta; class Pinopsida; order Cupressales; family Taxaceae; genus Taxus; species Taxus chinensis. The sequence continues at coordinate 904,662,235 of CM034151.1, read as the reverse complement.
CCCTTGGACCTTGAAAAGTAGATCACCTAGTAGCTCATCAAGTAGCTTGACTTGAGCTTACCTGGAAACTTACAAGGGAGCTCATCCTGCTAGCTTACCTTGAGATTCCCCAGTCACTTACTAAGCAACTCGACTTGAGCTTGCCCATGAGTTCGTCAAGCAGCATGCCTAAAAAATTACATGGGAGCTTACATAATAGTAAGCCTTGCCAACTCACATGGGAACTCACCTTACTAGCTCACATTGAGCTCACTAAGGAGCTCACATTTTGAACTCACCTTGAGCTTGTCTAAAAACTCACCTCATAGTTTGTCAATAAAATCTCTAAGTAGATCACCTAGGAGGTCATCTAATAGCTTGCCTGGGAGCTCACCTAATAGCATGCCTAGGAGCTCACTGAGCAGCTCTCTAAGTAGGTTGACTTGAGCTCGCTTGTGAGCTCACCAATTAGCTCACTGAGAACTTCACCTGGGAGCTCGCTAAGTAGCTGGAATTGAGCTCTTCTAGTAGCTCACCGATTATCTTGAGTTGAGCTTTCCCAGGAGCTCATCAAGTAACTTGCCTGGGAGCTCACTTTAAAACAAACCTTGCTAACTCACTTTTAGTTCACCTTCCCAACTCACATTGAGCTCACCTTGCCAACTCACCTTGAGCTCTCCCAGGAGATCACTAAGCATCTCACCTAGGAGCTCCACTAGGAGCTCAGCAAGCAGCTTTCCCAGAAGCTCATCGAGTAGCTCGACATGAGTTTGCCAAAAAACTCACATGGGAGCTCGCTTGATAGCTAACATTACCAAATCACTTTGAGCTCACTTAGAAGCTCACTGATCATCTTAACTTAAGATCACCTGGGAGCTCATCTAGTAGATCACCCAAAAACTTGCATGGGATCTCACCTGACAACTCACCCAGAAATTACATGGGAGATTACCTATCATCTCACCTTGAGCTCATTGAGGAGCTCACATTCCCAACTCACCTTGAGCTCATCTTGTAGCTCACCTTAAAGTTTTTCGAGAAGATCGTCAAGCATCTCACCTGGGAGCTCACTCTGTAGGTCACCGAGTAGGTTGATTCGAGCTCACTTATGAGCTCACTAGTGAGCTTATTGAGCAACTCGTCGGGGACCTCACTTGGGAGCTCGCTAAGTATCTCACTCGAGAGCTCACCTAGCAGCTCATCAAGGAGCTCACCAAACAGATCGTAAAGTAGCTCACATGGGATCTCTTCTATGAGCCCGTTGATTACCTCAAGTTGAGATCACCCCAGAGCTCGTTGAGTAACTCACCTGGTAACTCACCTAGGAGCTAGCCTGACAACTTACCTTGCCAAATCACCTTGATATCACCTTCCCAACTCACCTTGAGCTCAGCTGGTAGCTCACATGTAATCTCACCTTAGAGATTTCTGACAAGCTCTCCTTTGAGCTCACATGGGAACTCACCAAGTAGCTCACCTAGGATCTCAGGTGAGAGCTCACCCTGGAGCTCATCGAGTAGCTTGAGTTAAGATTTTCATAGAAACTCACCTTTCCAACTCACCTTACCATCTCACCTTACCATCTCACCTTGCAAACTCACCTTGAGCTCGCCAAGCAGCTAGACTTGAGGTCGATCAAGAGCTCATCAAGCAGCTCACTTGAAAACTCACGTGGGAGCTCAACTGATAGCTCACCTTACCAACTCGCATGGGAGATAACCTATTTTCTCAGCTTGCAAGCTCACCTTGAGCTTGCTAAGGAGTTCACCTTGCCAACTCACCTTGAGCTTGTCTTATAGCTCACCTCAAAGTTCATCAAGCAGCTCACTAAGTAGCTCACCTAACAACTCACCTAGGAACTCACCTAATAGCTTGCCTGGGGGATCACCGAGTAGCTCTCTGAGTAGGTTGTTTTGAGATTTCTTGTGAGCTCCTTAAGCAACTTGTAAACTAACTCGTCTGAGAACTCACCATGGAGCTTTCCTCATAGATCAACTTTCCAACTCACCTTGAGCTTGCCTTGCCAACTCACCTTGATCTCACCTTGCCAAATCACCTTGAGCTAATCTAGTAGCGCACATGTAAGTTCACTTAAGGGATTGATAATGAGCTCACCTAGGATATCTTCTAGGACCTCACTGATCATCTCGAGTTTAGCTCACCCAGGAGCTCTTTGAGTAACTCACCTAGGAACTCACCTTGGAGCTTACCTAACAGCTCATCTTATCAACTTGCCTTGATCTCACCTTGCCATCTCACCTTGAGCTCAATTGGTAGCTTGCATGTAAGCTCACCTCAGAGATTGCCGATAAGCTCACCTTTGAGCTCACCTAGGATTTTGGATGGGAGATCGGCAAGCAGTTCACCCAGGAGCTCATTGAGTGGGAGCTCACTTGACAGCTCACCTTGCCAATTCACCTTGAGTTCACCTTACCAACTCACCTTGAGCTCATGTGGTAGCTCGTATGTAAGCCCACCTTAGAGATTACCGCCAAGCTCACCTTTGAGCTTTCTTGGGAGCTCACCGACTAGCTCACCTAGGAGCTTGGCTAGGAGCTCAGCAAGCAGCTCACCTAGGAACTCATCAAGTAGCTCAACTTGTACTTTCCCAAAAACTCACTTGGGAGCTCGCTTGATAGCTCACCTTACCAGTTCACCTTGAGCTCACCCAGGAGCTCCCTGAGGAGGTTGACTTGAGATCACTTGGGAGCTCATCAAATAGCTCACACAAAAACTCATTTGGGACATCAGCTAACAGCTCACCTTGCAAAACCACATGGGAGCTCCCTTATCAGCTCACCTTGCCAGGGTGACTTGAGCTCACTGAGGAGCTCACCTTGTCAAATCGGCTTGAGCTCATCTGGTAGCTCACAACGGAGTTCGTCGAGTAGCTCACCAAGTAGCTCACCTGGCAACTCGACTAAAAGCTTGTCGAGTAGGTTGAATTGAGCTAGCTTATGAGCTCACCAAGTAGCTCATCAGACACCTTTCCTGGGAGCTCATCAAACATATTTCCATGTAGCTCACCTGGGAGCTATTCTGGGAGCTCACCGATCTACTCGAGTTGAGATCACCTAGGAGCTCATTGAGTAACTCATCTTGGAACTCAACTAGGAGCTTGCAAGACAGCTCACCTTAACAAATCACCTTGAGTTTAGCTTGCCACCTCACCTTAATCTCACCTTGCAAACTTGCCTTTAGCTCATCTTGTATCTCACATGTAATCTCAGCTCAAAGATTACCAGAAATCTCACCTTTGAAATCACCTAGGAGCTCAGCAAGAATCTCACCTAGGAGCTCAGCTAGGAGCTCAGAAAGTAGCTCACTCAGGATCTCACCTAATAGCTCACCTTTCCAACTCACCTTGATCTCACCCAGGAGCTCACCGAGCATCTCGACTTGAGCTCTCCTAGGAGCTATTCAAGTAACTCACCTAAAAACTCAAATGGGAGCTCACCTTACCAACTTGAATGGGATCTCACCTATTATTTCACCTTAAGCTCACTCAGGAGCACACCTTTCCAACCCACCTTAAACTTATCTGGTAGCTCTCCTCAGAGTTTATCGAGCAGCTCACCAAGTAGCTCGCCTGGGAGCTCACCTAACAGCTCACCTGAGAGCTCACCTAACAGCTCACTTGGGAGCTCACTGAGTATATTGACTTGACCTCACTTGTGAGTTCACCGAGTAGCTCACTAGGGACCTCACTTGGGAGCTTACCAAGTAACTCACTTGGGAGCTTTCCTAGCAGCTTTCTTGGGAGCTCACCAAATAACATACCAAGTAGCTCTTTTGGGAGCTCTTTTGGGAGCTCACTGTTTGTCTCAAGTTGAGCTCGTCACGGGAGCTCATCAAGTAACTCTCTTAGGAACTCACCTAGGAGCTCACTTGATAACTCACCTTACCAACTCACTTTGAGCTCACCTTGCCGACTCACCTTGAGCTTCCCTTACCAACTCACCTTGAGCTCATCTGGTAGCTCACATGTAAGATCACCTTAAATATTACTGACAAGCAGCTCACCTAGGAGTTTAGCTTGGATCTCGGAAATTAGCTCAACTTGAGCCTCTCCTGAAACTCACCTCAGAGATCACCTGATAGCTCACCTTGAGCTCACCCAAGAGCTCACCGAGTAGCTCACCTAGAAACTCACATGGAAGATCACCTTGAGCTCGCTAAGGAGCTCACCTTGCCCACTCACCTTGAGCTCGTCTGGTAGCTCACCTTGAAGTTCATCAAGAAGCTCACCAAGAAGCTCACAGGGGATCTCACTGAGTAGTTCTTTGAGTAGGTTGACTTGAGCTCACTTGTGACCTTTCTTGTGAGTTCACTAAGTAGCTCACCAGGGACCTTTCCTGGGAGCTCTCCAAGTAGCTCACTTGGAACCTCACCTACCAGCTCACCTGGAAGCATGCCTTGCAAACTTGGATGGGAGCTCACATTGAGCTCACTGAGGAGCTCACATTACCAACCCACCTTGAGCTCATCTGGTAGCTCACCTAATAGCTCACCTAATAGCTCACCTAACAGATCACCTAATAGCTCACCTGAGAGCTCACCAAGAAGCTTGTTGAGTAGGTTGACTTGAGCTTACTTGTTAGCTCACTGATTATTTCATCCGGGACCTTACCTGGGAGCTCACCAAGTAGCTCGCTTGGGAGCTCACCTAGAAGCTTACCTGGGAGCTCACCGAATAACTCACGAAGTAGCTCACCTTGAGCTCTTCTTGGAGCTCACCGATTAGCTCGAGTTGAGCTCACCAAGGAGCTCATCAAGTAACTCACCTGGGAACTCCCTTGACAGCTCACCTTGCCAACTTGCTTTGAGCTCACCCTCCCAACTTATCTTGAGCTCTCCTTACTAACTCACCTTGAGCTTTCCTGGGAGCTCACCAAGCATCTCACCTAAGAGCTTGGCTAGGAGCTTGGTAAGTAGCTCACTCAGGAGCTCATTGAGTAGCTTGACTTGATCTTACCCAGAAACGCACCTGGGAGCTCTCCTTACAGCTCACCTTGCTAGCTCACTTCGAGCTAGCCTAGGAGCTCACTGAGTAGCTCGACTTGAGCTCACCCGGGACCTCATCAAGTAGCTCACCCAAAAAATCACATGGTATCTCATGTGATAGCTCACTAAGAAACTCACATGGGAGCTCACCTATCATCTCACCTTGAGCTCGCTGAGGAGCTCACCTTCCCAAATCACCTTTAGCTCATATGGTAGCTCCCCTTATATTTTATCAAACCTCACCGAGCAGCTCACTGAGTACGTTCACTTGATCTCACTTATGAGCTCACTAGTGAGCTTACCGAGTAACTCAACAGGGACCTCACCTGGGAGCTCACCAAGTAGCTTACTTGGGAGCTCACTTAGTAGCTCATTGAATAACTCACAAAGTATCTCATCTGGGATCTCTTTTGGGAGCTCACTGATTACCTCGAGTTGAGCTCACCTGGGAGCTCATCGAGTAACTCACCTGGTAACTCACCTGGTAGCTAGCCTGAAAGTTCACCTTGCCAACTCACCTTGAGATCGACTTGCCAAATCACCTTGAGCTTGTATGGTAGCTCACATGGAATCTCACCTCAGAGATTACCAATAAGCTCACCTTTGAGCTCACCTGGGAGCTCACCAAGAAGCTCACCTGGGAGCTCACCTGGGAGCTCGGCAAGTAACTCACCTAGGAGTTCATCAAGCAAATCAAGTTAAGATTACCTAGAAACTCACCTGAGAGCTCGCATGACATCTCACCTTACTAAATCATCTTGAGATCAAAAATTATCTTGACTTGAGCTTCATCAGGAGCTTGTCAAGAAACTCACTCAAAAACTCACATGGGAGCTCACTTGATAGCTAGCCTTGCCAACTCACATGGGAGCTCATCTATAAGCTTTGATTTCTAGCTCACCTTGATCTTACTGAGGAGTTCAACTTGAAAACTCACCTTGAGCTCATCTGGTAGCTCATGTCAGAGTTCATTGAGAAACTTGTCAATTACCTCACTTAATAGGTCACCTGGGAAGTCGTCGAGTAACTCACCTAAGAACTCACCTTGGAGCTTACCCGACAACTCACCTTGCAAACTCGCCTTGAGGTCACCTTACAAATTCACCTTGAGATCACCTTACCAACTCACCTTGAGCTAATCTAGTAGCTCGCATGTAAACTCATCTTAAATATTGTTGACAAGATCACCTGGGAGCTCATCTAGGAGCTTACCGATCAGCTTCAGTTGAGATCGGAAAGGAGCTCCTCTAGTAAATCACCTGGGAACTCACCTGGGAGCTCACCTAATAACTCACCTTATCAACTCACCTTGACCTTGCCTTTTCAATTCACCTTGAGCTCATCTGGTAGCTCACGTGTAATCTCACCTCAGAGATTACTGACAAGATCACCTTTGAGCTCAACTAAGAGCTCACCTAAGAGCTCAGCAAGTAGCTCACCCAATAGCTCATTGAGTGGGAGCTCACCTGACACCTCACCTTGATAATTCACCTTGAGTTTGCCTTACCAACTCTGTAGACACTTAAAATTGGTTACTCAATTTAGTGTCTCTTGCATTCGTTTACCTTCTCAGTTAACCTAGGGCATGTTTATATCACCACTACCCCCTTGGAGTATTAATCAATTTGTGTTTTAAACACCTATCCTAAGTTTAATTCACCCTATTTTATTTTACCCACGAGTAATTAAATATTAACTATTTAATTATGCCTTTTTACATATATCCTAACCACTTATCTACCCCATATCTATTTTATCCATATATCCCCCCTATTTCTCCTCCTCCCAAACTGAGTCGCGGGATATCTCCCATACTTGGGATGATAGGCTCATTCTCATCTTCCCAGAAATCACTCTGTTTGGCCATTTCATGAGTCTGTTCCCCGATCGGCGCCGACCGGTACTCGTTCGACGCCAATTTTTTGAAACGGCACCGATTTAATCTCGGTCGGCGCCGATTATAAATAGAAGCCTAGAACTCAATTCTGGTTAGACAGAGATTGTAAGAGAGAGAACAGGAGAGTTCCGAACATCAAAATTGAATGTTATCTATCGAGTGAAAGTGAATTTTTTCCAAATCAATCCCTGAGAGGAGCATCGTTACTCTACTCTTATCACATCAGCTTCGTACGTCTCCATTGATTTTCTGGTGACTCTGTTCCTACCTTTAACATAGGTGGAGCCTGGCCAGTGTCTCTTTGGCTTCTGCAGAGCTATCAGATGTTGATGATCTTGCCTCTATTTTCTAATTCTCACACTCTGTCTTGGATCCACGCCGATCTACATCAGTCGACGCCGATATACATCAGTCGACGCCGATCTATTCCAGTCGACGCCAATTATACATAATCGACACCGATCATACTACAGATAGGTAAAAAGGACACAGGTAACACAAATCTAGCTTTGTTTCACAGTTTCCTATTTTCTGTTGCTTTCTATCTGCTGTTTAGATTCTGTTTATTACTTTGATCAGAAAATCTAGTCCTATACGTACATTTTTTTATCATGTATGCTTCTCTGCTTGATTGAAAACGTGGACTGACATCCACCGAGGGAGCTTATCACTTCCTGGACCCACTTCTCAGGCAGTCCACCTAAATACCTTTTAGCGTGGTCTTTTTCTATCAAGCATTGGTGTCTCGTAGGTTACTCAGATCTACTGTGTAGAATTGCTCGTGTGCGCCCGTCTTATCTACATCGGCTTCCTTATCCGTCTACATCTTCAGATCTTGTCCATCAGGTATCAATTTCATTTGAGTTTTTTGAGGTTTTTGTGTTTATTTTGGTGCATTAACTTGGACAAGTAACAAGCATGAAATTATTTATTTACATTCTGGCACGCCCGGTGGGACCCAACCAAAGTCCCTTATTGGTAAGTTCATCTCTTTTCTGGTTTTTAGCTTTGTTCTTTTTCCTCGCTGATTTTTATCAGTCTTGTTTGAGCATTTCCTTTCATAGTTTCAATCTTTCTTTTTATGTGAAATCATTATCTCGAAATTTTTCTATTTCCTTAAAATAGAAATTTTTCCTTCCACCATTATCTGGATATATCTTTCCGGATCTTGTTTTCTATTTGCTTAACTTTTTCTTACGGAGCACTTTACTTGTTCATGGGATTTTTTGAGGGGAAGAGCTCAACAACGCGCTTTTTGAAGTCCACACACCTTGGAGAGCTAAATCTACAGGTATTTCTCTTCACGGTGTTTTCTCTTTTTAGGAACTAAAATATATATATATATATATAAACAAAAAAATTGTTTTTTTTTACCACATCCAAACATTTCAATTTTTGGTGCTTAAAAGGAATTTAATTGCATTTGGGAAAGAATCTGTTTGACTTGTCTTCATCAAAATCAAACACTTCATTTTTAAGTGCTTAAAAAGAACTCTTTCTTTGTCATTGTTGTTGTATGTTTCTCATCTAGTTTTAATTAGGCTGGAAAATTGATCAAAATCGTTATTGACACTATTTGATTTTTATTTTTCACCCTTGCACACAAAGCCAAAATCACTAGGTATAAAGCATTTAAACAAAAAATTCCTTCCCTGGCCTTGCCTACTTGGAAGTGACATCCAAGAGGAAGAGCCTACGAGGTACTCAGGCCACGCTATAAATTCACGGAAGTTCTGGTATATATTGGCAAAGCACCTGAATCCCTTATCATAGCGGTGTGTGAAGTGCGGGGGTAGGCCCCTATATCAAGCCACATACCGGTCTTTTACTGAAGTGCCTTTGGGACTCCTCACCAAACATTCCCCAAACCATCCTTAGTTTGGCTATCTAAGTAGTTCTTGTTCTAAAAAGCCTTCCCTAATATTTTCTTTCTTAAAAGCATCAAAATTTAAAGGAGATAACCACCTGCGCTGCTTTAATTGTCTGTGCATTAGTTAGGTCAATCTTCTTTTCTGCGTGTTTATGACGGTCATCACTCGGTTACAATCCAGAAGAATAGCTCAACTGGCCCCTTCTTCTTTCAATATTACCACTAGTGTGGATGTTTCGGCACCCCCCAAATCTTCCTCGGGACCGCTGTTAGTTGGTTCCCCATCCTGGTCATATAATCCTTTCTATCAAGCCAAACCAACCCCATCACGTCCAGCTTCCCCTAGTCCTTCAAAAATATCATCTGCTTTTGACTTAGAGTATGTTCCTCACGGGGATCCTGAATTTCATGCACTCCTTGATCATAATCCAGTAGCCCTCATGGACTACCTAGTACACAAATCTATTCAAATATCTGATCAAGGACCACCAATCCAACAAGTGCACGATTATCCTTGTGAACCATCCCAGGATTTTGTAGAACAGTTAGCATCATTTTTCTCGCCTCGAGCCATAGAAGAGGGTGGCACACCTGTGCCTCCTTTTTCTCTTCCACTGACCATATTGACTAGTTCTCAAATAGTCTTACCTATACCTAACGCCATAGTTACCTCAACTATTCCACAACCTACTTCTGAGAAGTCCTCTTCTCTGGCTATCATGGGTATGTCTGCGCACCCACATATTGTTGTTAATTCATCTATGCCATCCATTGTATCCCAGGGTGAGTACCTCTTTATGAGTCAACCCCCTTCGACTAGTCAGTTGATTCCTACTTCTCGTCCTCCAGTGGGTTTTTCTTCCAATGTTCCGGCAACAGTGACCTTCGCCCATCCTCTAGCATCGGCACCCTTAGTAACTAATCCGGCAGTAAAAAGCCTCTTTCAAGTCTTGTTCCCCACCATGTCCAATCAAATCAACACCCATGTTCCTCAGTCTATTCCGATTCAGTCAACAAGCATAGGAGTCCACCAATCACTAGGAGCTCAAAAATTATCTTGTCCAGGAGCTCCTCGAGTAGCTCGACTTGAGATATCTTGAAAACTCACCTGGGAGATTTACTAGTAGCTCACCTTGGAGTTCGTCATGTAGCTCCCCAAGTAGCTCACCTGAGATCTCACCTAATAGCTTACCTAGGAGCTCACCGAGTAGCTCGTTGAGTAGGTTGACTTGAGCTTACTTGTGAGCTCACTAAGAAGCTCACTAGGGACATCGCATGGGAGCTTGCTAAGTAGCTCACTTGGGGCTCGGCTAGCAGCTCACCTAGAATCTCATTGAATAGCTTGTTAAGTAGCTCACCTAGGATCTCTTCTAGGAGCTCACCGATAATCTCAAGTTGATCTCACCCAGAAGCTTGTCGAATAACTCACTTGGGAACTCATAGCCTTTCTAGGAGTTCGTCAAGAAACTCACCCGAAAACTTGCATGGGAGCTCACCTTTCCAGCTAACCTTGACCTCACTAAGGAGCTCACCTTGCCAATTTTCCTTGAGCTCATCTGGTAGCTCTCCTTTAAGTTCGTTGAGCAGATCACCAAGTAGCTCACTTAACAGCTCACCTAGGAGTACACCTAACATCTCACTTGTGAGCTCACCAAGGACCTCACCTGGGAGATTTCCAAGTAGCTCATTTGGGAGCTTACCTAGCAACTCACTTGGGAGCTCGATGAACAACTATCCAAGTAGCTCACGTGGGACCTCTTCTGGGAGCTGACCAATCAACTCGATTTGAGCTCACCCAAGAGCTTGTGTAGTATCTCACTTGGGAACTCACCTGGGAGCTTTCCTGATAACTTACCTTGCCAACTCACCTTGAGATCAGCTGGTAGCTCAAATATAAGCTAACCTTAGACATTACTGACAAGCTCACCTTTGAGCTTGCCTAAGAGCCCACAAAGTAGCTCACCAAGGAGCTTATCTGGGATTTTTTTAAGTAGCTTACCCTTATGCTCGTTAAGTAGCTTGACTTGAGCTTGCACGAAAACTCACCTAGGAGCTCACCTTTCCAACTCACCTTGAGCTCACCCAGGAGCTTGCCGAGTAGCTCGACTTGAGCTCATCAAACAGCTCACCCAAAAAATCAAATAAGAGATTTCCTAATAGGTCACCTTACCGACTCACATGAGAGATCATTTATCAACTCACCTTGAGCTAATTAAGTATCCCACCTTGCCAACTTACCTTAAGCTCGTCTGGTAGCTCACCTTAGAGTTCATAAAGTAGCTCACCAAGTAGCTCGCCTAACAGCTCACCTAGGAACTCACCTAACAAATCACCTGGGAGATCACCGAGTAGCTCTCTGAGTGGGTTGACTTGAGCTTGCTTGTGATCTTACCAAGTAGCTCGACAAGTAATTCACATGGGAACTCACCTTAGAGCTCACCTGATAGCTCACCTTGCCAACTAGTCTTGAGGTTTCCTTTCTGACTCACCTTGAGCTCACCTTTACAACTTGGCTTGAGCTAATCTGGTAGCTCGCATGTAAGCTCACCTCATAGATTACTGACAAGCTCACCTGGGATCTCTTCTGGAAGCTCACAAATTAAATAAAGTTGAGCTCGCCTGGGAGCTCTTCAAGTAACTCACTTGGGAACTCACCTGGGAGCTTTCCTAACAACTCACCTTCCTAACTTACTTTGAGCTCACCTTACCATCTCACCTTGAGCTCATTTAGTAGCTCACATGTAAGCTCACCTTAGAGATTACTGACAAGATCACCTTTGACCTCACTTAGGATTTCACCTAGGAGCTTAGTTGGGAGCTCTGTAAGCAACTCACCCAGGAGCTCATCAAGTGGGAGCTCGCCTGATAGCTCACCTTGCCAATTCACCCTTAGTTCACCTTACCAACTCACCTTGAGTTCACCTTGCCAACTCACCTTGAGCTCATCTGGTAGCTCGTATGTAAGCTCACCTCCAAGATTAATTAAAATCTCACCTTTGAGCTCACCCTGGAGCTTACCGAGTAGCTCACCTAGGATCTCAACAAGCATCTCACCCAAGAACTCATCAAGAAAATTAACTTGAGCTTGCCTAGAAACTCACCTGGGAGCTCACCTAATAGCTCACCTTGCCAACTCACATGGGATATCCCCTATTAGCTCACCTTACAAGCTCACTTTGAGATCATTAAGGAGCTCACCTTGCCACCTCACCTTGATTTCATCTACTAGCTCACATTGGAGTTCATCGAGCATGTCGCCAAGTAGGTTGCCTGTGAGCTTGACTAACAACTCACTTGGGAGCTTTCCCAATAGCTCACTAAGAAGCTTGCCAAGTAGGTTGACTTTAGCTCACTTATAAGCTCACTGAGTAGCTCATTGGGGACCTCACCTAGGAGCTCACTGAGTTGGTAGACGAGCTCTGACGTGAGCTACTTACCGAGCTCCTAGCTGAGCTCCTATGTGAGCTACTCAGTGGGCTCCCATGTGAGCTTAAAGGTGAGCTTGGTGGAAATATATTAGGAGAGATTACATGTGAGATACCAGATGAGCTCAAGGCAAGTTTTCAAGGCAAGCTCAAAGTGAGTTAGTAAGGCAAGCCAAGCTCCCAGGTGAGTTCTCAAGTGAGTTACTCGATAAGCTCCCAGGTGAGCTCAACTTGAGCTGATCAGTGAGTTCCCAGAAGAGCTCAAAGGTGAGATACTTTGTAACCTATTTAGTGAGCTCCGAGAGCTCCATACCAATCTACTTGGTGAGATCCCAGGTGAGGTCCCTAGTGAGCTACTCAGTGAGCTCCCAAGCGAGCTGTTAGGTGAACTCCCAAGTGAGCTCCTCAGCGAGCTTAAGGTGAGCTAGAAAGGTAAGCTAATAAATGAGATCCCATATGAATTTCTTGGTGTGCTATTAGGAGAGATCCCATATGATTTTTCAAGTGAGTTACTTGACAAGCTCTTGGATGAGCTCAAGTTGACCTCCCAAGTGAGTTTCTAGGGAAGCTCAAGTTGAGCTACTCAACAAGCTCATGGGTGAGCTACTTATTGAGCTCCCATCTAAGCTCTTAGGTGAGCTCCCAAGTGAGCTCAAAGGTGAGATTTTTGGTAATCTATGAGGTGAGCTTACATGTGAGCTACCAGATGAGATAAAGGTGAGTTGGCAAGGTGAGCTCAAGGAAAGTTAGCAAGGTCAGCTTAAGGTGAGTTGGCAAGGTGAGGTCTTAGGTGAGCTCCTAGGTAAGTTCCTAGGTGAGTTACTCAATGAGCTTCTGGGTGAGCTCAACTCGAGGTAATTGGTGATCTCCCAAAAGAGCTCCCAAGCAACCTACTTAGCGAGCTGTTCGGTGAGCTACTAGTTGAGCTGCTAGGTAAGTTGTCAGGTGAGCTCCAAGGTGAGTTCCCAAGTGAGTTACTTGACGAGATCCTAGGTGAGCTCAACTCGAGCTGAAGAGTGAGCTCCTAGAAGATCTCCTAGGTGAGTTGTTTTGTGAGCTCCCAGGTAAGCTGCAAGGTGAGCTCTGAAGTAAGCTACTTTGTAAGCTCCCATGTGAGGTCCTTGGTAAGCTACTTGGTGAGATCTAGTCAAGCTACTTGGTGAGCTACTCGGTGAGATCCCAAGAGAGCTATTAGGTGAGCTCCTTGGTGAGATGCTCGACGAACTCTGAGGAAAGCTACTAGATGAGGTCAAGGTGAGTTAGCAAGGTGAGCTCAAGGTGAGCTAGAAAGGTGAGCTAATAGCTGAGCTCCCATGTGAGTTTGTGGGTGAGCTGTCTGGTGAGCACCCATGAAAGTTTTCAAGTAAGCTGCTTGATGAGCTCCTGAGTGAGCTCAAGTCAAGTTACTTGGTGAGATCTTGGGTGAGCTCAAGGTGAGCTTGTAAGGTGATCTACCAAGTGAGTTTCTAGGCAAGCTCAACTTGAGCTACTCAATGCACTCCTAGGCAAGCTGCTTACCGAGCTCCCAGCTGAGCTCCTATGTGAGCTGCTTAGTGAGTTCAAAGGTGAGCTTGTTGGAAATCTCTCAGGTGAGCTTACATGTGAGCTACCAGATGAGATCAAGGAGCATTGGCAAGGTGAGCTCAAGGTGAGTTGGTAAGGTGAGCTATCAGATGAGATCCCAAGTGAGTTCCTAGGTGAGTTACTCGACGAGCTCCCAGGTGATATCAACTCAAGCTGATTGGTGAGCCCCTATAAGAGCTCCCAGGTGACCTACTTTTTGATTTATTCATTGAGATCCCAGGCTAGCTGCTAGGCAAGCTCCCAAGGGAGCTAGTTGGCAAGCTCCTAGGCAAGGTCCCTGCCGAGCTCACTAGCAAGCTCAAATCAACCTACTCGGTGAGCTAATGGTGATCTCCCAGGTGAGATGTTATGCAAGATCCCATGTGAGCTTCTTGGTGAGCTATTCAATGAACTCTGAGGTGAGCTACCAGATGAGCTCAAGGTAAGTTAGAAAGGTTATCTTCTCAGTGAGCTCAAGGTGAGCTCCCATGCGAGTTAGAAAGGTGAGATCCCATTCAAGTTTTCAGGTGAGCTACTTGAAAAGCTCTCGGGTGAGCTCAATTTGAGTTACTCAATGAGATCCTAGGTGAGCTCAAGGTAATCTGGCAAGGTGAGCTATCAGGTGAGCTCCCATTTGAGTTTCTAGGAAATCTCAAGTCGAGCTACTTTATGAACTCCTAGGTGATTTGTTTCATGAGCTACCAGCTGAGCTCCTATATGAGCTACTTGATGAGCTCCCATGTGAGCTTGTCAGAAATCTCTGAGGTGAGCTTATAAGTGAGCTACCTGATTAGCTCAAGCTGAGTTGGAAAGGTGAACTCAAGACAAGCTGGGAAGGTGAGCTCAAGGTGAGTTGGCAAAGTGAGCTGTCAAGTGAGCTGTCAAGTGAGTTACTTGAAAAGCTCCTAGGAAAGCTCAACTCGAGCTGATTGGTGAGATCCCAGAAGATCTCCCAGGTGAGCTACTTAGCAAGTTATTCGGTGAGCTCCTAGGTAAGTTACTAGGTGAGCTCCAAAGTGAGATACTTGGTGAGCTCCTAGGTGAAGTCCCCAATAAGCTACTCGGTGATCTCACAAGTGAGGTAAAGTCAACCTACTTGGCAAGCTACTCAGTGAGATCCCAGGTGAGCTATTAAGTGAGCTCCTAGGTTAGCTACTTGGTGAGCTACTCAAAAAACTCCAAGGTGAGCTACCAGACAATCTCAAGGTGAGTTGGTAAGGTGAGCTCCTATCTGAGCTCAAGGTGAACTGGTAAGGTGAGCTGATAGGTAATCTCCCATGTGAGTTTCTGGGTGAGCTGTCAAGTGAGTTCCCATGCAAGTTTTTAGGTGATCATCTTGACGAGCTCCTGAGTGAGCTCAAGTCGAGCTGCTCGGTGAGATCCTAGGTTAGCTACTTGGTGACCTATTTGGTAAGCTCCTAGGTGAACTGCTTGGCAAACTCCTAGGTGAGCTACTAGGTGAGCTCCCAAGCGAGCTACTTAGTGAGCTCTCAGGTGAGGTGAGTTCCCAAGAAAGGTGAGCTCCCAAATGAGCTACTTGGTGAGCTCCTAGGTGAGGTTATCTCTAAATCGAGCTACTTTGTGAGCTCCCAAGTGAGGTCCTTGATAAGCTATTCGGTGAGCTCACAATCGATCTCAAGTTAACCTACTCAGTGAGCTACTCGTTGAGCTCCCATATGAGCTCTAAGGAAAGCTAATTGGTGAGCTACTTGTCAAACTCTGAGGTGATCTACCAGACAATCTCAAGGTGAGATCCTCAGTGAGCTCAAGTTCAGCTGACAAGGAAAGCTCCCATGTGATTTTTTGGGTGAGCTTCTTGACGAGCTTCCAGGTGAGCTCAAATCAAGCTACTCAAGTGAGCTCATAGTGAGCTATCAGGAGAGCTCCCAAGTGAGTTTTTAGGAAAGCTCAATTCGATCTTCTCGATGAGCTCCTAGGTGAGATTCTTACCAAGCTCCCAACTGAGCTCCTTGGTGAGCTACTCAGTGAGTTCCCAGGTGAGCTCAAAGGTAATCTTATCAGTAATCTCTAAGGTGAGATTAAATGTGAGCTACCAGATGAGCTCAATGTGAGTTGGTAAGGTGAGCTCAAGGTAAGTTGGTAAGGAGAGCTCAAGGTGAGTTCCTAGGTGAGTTACTAGATGAGATCTCGGGTAAGCTCAACTTGAGCTGATCAGTGAGCTCCTAGAAGATCTCCCAGGCTAGCTACTTGGAGAGCTTTTCGATGAGCTCCCAGGTGAGTTGCTCGGTCAACCTACTCAATGAGCTACTTGGTGAGCTCCTAGGCGAGCTATTATGTGAGCTCACAGGTGATCTAATTAGAGATATTCTCAAAAAAATTTGAGGCTAGCTACCAAATGAGCTCAAGGTGAGTTGGAAAGGTAAGCTGCTAGGTGAGCTACCATGTGAGTTTTTGAGTAAGCTATCAGGTGAGATCCGATGTGAGTTTTCGAGTGAGCTACTTGACAAGATCTTGAGTGAGGTCAAGTAGTTCTACTCGGTGAGCTCCTGGTTGAGCTCAAGGTTAGTTGGCAAGGTGAGGTGTCAGGTGAGCTCCCAGGATATTTTCTAGGTAAGCTCAAGTCAAGCTACTTGACAATCTCTTAGGCAAGCTTCTTGTCAAGCTCCCAACTGAGCTCTTATGTGAGCTTCTCGATTAGCTCTCAAGTGATCTCAAAGGGGAAATTTTCTATAATCTCTAAGGTGAGCTTAAATTTGAGCTCAAGGTGAGTTGGCAAGGTGATCTATCAAGTAATCTCCCAGGTGAGTTCCCACGAGAGTTACTCGATGAGCTCTGGGGCGAGCTCAACTCCAACTAATCGATGAGATCTCAGAAGATCTCCCAGGTGAGCTACTTAGCGAAATGTATGGTGAGCTCCTAGGTGAGCTATTAGGTGAGCTCCCAGGTGATCTAATTAGAGATATTCTCAAAAAAAATTGAGGCTAGCTACCAAACGAGCTCAAGGTGAGTTGGAAAGGTAAGCTGCTAGGTGAGCTACCATGTCAGTTTTTGAGTAAGCTATCAGGTGAGATCCCATGTGAGTTTTCGAGTGAGCTACTTGACAAGATCTTGAGTGAGCTCAAGGTTAGATGGCAAGGTGAGGTGTCAGGTGAGCTCCTAGGAGAGTTTCTAGGTAAGCTCAATTCAAGCTACTCGACAATCTCTTAGGCAAGCTTCTTGTCAAGCTCCCAACTGAGCTCTTAGGTGAGCTTCTCGGTTAGCTCCCAAGTGATCTCAAAGGGGAAATTTTCTATAATCTCTAAGGTGAGCTTAAATTTGAGCTCAAGGTGAGTTGGCAAGGTGATCTATCAAGTAATCTCCTAGGTGAGTTCCCACGAGAGTTACTCGATGATATCTGGGGTGAGCTCAACTCCAACTAATTGGTGAGATCTCAGAAGAGCTCCCAGGTGAGCTACTTAGCAAAATGTATGGTGAGCTCCTAGGTGAGCTGCTAGGTGAGTTCTCAAGAGAGCTTCTTGGCGAGATATTAGGTAAGGTCCCAAACGAGTTTACAATTTAGGTCACAAGTGAGCTCAAGTCAACCTACTCATGGAGCTTCTTGATGAGCTCTTGGGTGAGCTGTTAGGCAGGCTCCCAGGTGAACTGTTAGGCTAGCTCCCAATTGAGCTACTTGGTGAGCTACTTGATGAACTTTGAGGTGAGTTACCAGACAAGCTCAAGAAAAGTTGCCAAGGTGAACTCCTCAGAGAGGTCAAGATAAGCTCTAATGAGAGTTGGCAAGGTGAGCTATTAGGTGAGCTCCCAAGTGAGCTCAAGTTGAGCTACTCGGTAAACTCCTAGGTGAGCTTAAAGTGAGTTGGCAAGGTGACTTGTTAGGTGAGTCGTAGGTGATTTTTTAGGAAAATTCAAGTCGACCTGCTCGACGATATCCTTGGTGAACTACTTCCTGAGCTCCCAGCCAAGCTCCTAGGTGAGCTACTTAGTGAGTTCCCAGTCGATTTAAAAGGAAATATTTTTAGCAATCTCTAAGGTGAGCTTACATATGAGTTACCAGATGAGCTTAAGGTGAGTTGGCAAGGCGAGCTCAAGGCAGGTTGGTAAGGTGAGATGGCAAGGTGAGCTCAAGGTGAGTTGGAAAGGTGAGCTATTAGGGGAGATCCCAAGTGAGTTCCTAGAAGAGTTACTCGACGAGCTCCTAGGTGAGGTCAACTTGAGCTGATCGGAAAGCTCCTAAAAGTGCTCCTAGGGGAGCTACTTGGTGAGCTATTTGGCGAGCTCCCAGGTGAGCTGCTAGCAGAGCTCCCATGTGAGCTACTTGGTGACCTCCCAAGTGAGGTCCCTGATGGTTGTTTGGAAATCTCATAAGAAACCTCAATTCAACCTACTCGGTGAGCTCCTAGGGAATTATTACGTGAGCTCCCAGGTGAGGTATTAGGTAAGCTCCCAAGTGAGAAACTTGGTGAGCTACTAGATGAAATACAAGGCGAGATACTAGAAGAGCTCAATTTGAGTTGGCAATGTGATCTCCTCAGCAAGCTAGCAAGGTGAACTTATATGCAAGCTCCCATGTAAGTTGGCAAGGTGAGCTCCCATGTGAGTTTTCAGGTGAGCTACTTGAAGAGCTCCCAAATGAGGTAAAGTCAAGCTTCTCGGTGATCTTCTGGGTGAGCTCAAGGTGAGATAGCAAGGTGAGCTATCAGGTGAGCTCCCAGGATAGTTTACAGGAAATCTTAAGTCGAGCTACTCAATCAGCTCCTAGGCATGCTGCTTGCTGAGCTCCCAGCTGAGCTCCTAGGTGAGCTCCTAGGTGAGCTCAAAGGTGAGCTTATCGGTAATCTCTAAGGTGAGATTATATGTGAGCTACTAGATGAGCTCAAGGTGAGTTAATAAGGTGATATCAAGGTGAGTTGGCAAGGAGAGCTATCAGGTGAGATCCCAGGTGAGTTCCCAGGTGAGTTACTTAATGAGCTCCTGGGTGAGCTCAACTGAAGCTAATTAGAGAGCTCCCAAAAGAGCTCTAAGGCAAGCTACTTGGAAAGTTGTTTGGTGAGCTCCCAGGTGAGCTAATACGTGAGCTCCCAAGTGAGGTCCCTGATGACCTCTTAGGAAAGCTCTTAGGTGAGCTACTTAGTGAGCTAGTTGATGAACTATGAGGAAAGCTACCAGATGAGCTTAAGCTGAGTTAGCAAGTTTAGATCTTCAGTGAGATCAAGGTGAGCTAGAAAGTTGAGCTGATAGGTGAGCTCCCATGGGAGTTGGCAAGGCAAGTTTTCAGGTGAGCTCCCATGTGATATTTTCAGGTGACTTATTTGACAAGCTCCTAGGTGACCTCAAGTTGATTTGGTCAAGTGAACTCTCATGTGAACTCACCTGGGAGCTCATATTACAGCTCACCTTGTCAAATCGCCTTGAGCTCACCTTGCTAACTCACCTTCAGCTCACCTTTCCAACTCACCTTGAGCTCATATGTTAGCTCAGATGTAAGCTCACCTCAGATATTACCGATAAGCACACCTTTGAGATCTCCTAGGAGTTCAATGATAAATTCACCTAGGAGCTTGGATAGGAGCTCAGCAAGTAGCTCGCCCAGGAGCTCATCAAGAAGCTCAAATTGAGCTTTCCCATAAACTCACCTGGGAGCTCACCTGATAGCTCACCTTACTAGATCACCTTGAGCTCACCCAAGAGCTTGCTGAGCAGCTTGACTTGAGTTCACTCAAGATCTCTTCAAGCATCTCACCTGAAAAATCTCATGGGAGCTCACCTTACAATTTGCCTTTCTAACTTACATGGGAGCTCACCTCAGATTTTTTTGAGGAACTCGCCAAGTAGCTCACCTCAGAGCTCACCTAACAGCTTGCCTACAAACTCACTGAGTGGCTTGCCGAGTAGGTTGACTTGAGCTCACCGAGCAGCTCACCGGGGACCTCAACTAGGAGATTTCCAAGTAGCTCACTTAGGATCTCTTCTGGGAGATCGCTGATTAGCTCAATTTGAGCTCACTCAAGAACTCATCGATTAAATCACCTCAGAACTCACCTGGGAGGTCACCTGAAAACTCACCTTGCTAACTCACCTTGAGATCATCTGGTAGCTTACATGTAAGCTCACCTCAGATATTACTGACAAGCTTATGTTTGAGATCACCTGGTATCTCACCGAGTAGACTCACCTAGGATCTCAACTAGGAGCTCAGTAAGTAGCTCACCCAGCGGTTTTGTCGAGCAGCTTGACTTGAGATTTTCCCCAGATACTCACCTAGGAGCTCACCTGATAACTCACCTTTCCAACTCACCTTGAGCTCATCCAGGATCTCTCTAAACAACTCCAATTGAGCTCACCTGGGAGCTCATTAAGAAACTCGCTAGAAAACTTGCATGTGAGCTCACCTAACAACTCACTTTGCCAAGTAGCATGGGTGCTCACCTATCAGCTTTCCTTACCAACTCACCTTGAGCTCACTGAGGAGATCACCTTGCCAAATTTCCTTGAGCTCATTTTGTAGTTTGCCTTGGATTTTTCCATGTACCTCACCTAATAGCTCACCTAGGAGCTCACCAAGTAGGTCATCATGTAGGTTGACTTGAGCTCACTTGTGAGCTCACTGAGTAGCTCACCCAGGACCTCACCTAGGAGCTCGTAAAGTATCTCACTTGGGAACTCACCTAGCATCTTACTAGGAAACTCACCAAAGTTTCTCACCTGGGAGCTCACTGAGTAGATCTCCGAGTCGGTTGACTTGAGCTCACTTGTGAGCTTACTAAGTAGCTTGTTGGGGACCTCAACTGGGAGCTCACCAAGTATCTCGATTCTAAGCTCGCCTAGAAGTTCACATGAAATATCACTGAATGGCTCACAAAGTAGCTCACCTGGGATATCTTCTGGGAGCTCACCAATCAAATCAAGTTGGAGCTCACTTGGGAGCTCGATGATTAACTCACCTGGGAGCTCACCTAACAGCTCACCTTCGCCAACTTGACTTGAGCTCACCTTTCCAACTCACCTTGTGCTCATCTGGTAACGTACATATAAGCTCACTTAAGATATTGTTGACAAGCTCACCTTTGAACTCATTTGGGAGCTCATCAAGTAGCTCACCTAGGAGCTCAGCTTGGAGCTCGGTAAACAGCTCACCCAGGAGCTCGTCAAGTAGGTTGAATTCAGCTTACACAGAAACTCACTTGGGAGCTCTCTTAACAGCTCACCTTGCCAGCTCACCTTGAGCTCACCTAGGATCTCGTCAAGCATCTTGACTTGAGCTCACCTAGGAGCTCGTCAAGTAGCTCACCTAAAAAATCACATGGGAGCTCACCTATCAGATCACCATGCCAGTTCACCCTGAGTTTAGTGAGGAATTCACCTTACTCACTCACCTTGAGCTCATCTTGTAGCTCACCTTAGATTTCATCAAGAAGCTCGCCAAGTAGCTAGCTTGGGGGCTCCCCTGGCAGCTCACCTGGGGAGTTCACAGAGTAACTCACCGAGTAGGTTAACTTGAGCTTGCTTGTGAGCTCGTTGAGTTAGCCTCATCGGAGACCTCACCTAGGAGCTCTCTAAGTAGCTCATTTGTGAGTTCACCTAGCAGCTTGCCTGGGAGCTTTCTGAATAGCTCACCAAGTACCTCACCAATTAACTTTAGTTGAGCTCACCCGAGAGCTCGTCGAGTAACTTTAAATCAAGAATTTCATGCTTGTTACCTGTCCAAGTTAATGCACCAAAATAAACACAAAAACCTTGAAAAAATCAAATGAAATTGATACCTGATGGACAAGATCCAAAGATGCAGATGGATAAGGAAGCCAATGTAGATAAGATGGGTACACACGAGTAATTCTGCACAGTAGATCTGAGTAACCTGTGAGACACCGATGCTTGATAGAAAAAGACCACGGTAAAATATTTTTTTAGGTGGACTTCCTGAGAAGCGGGTTCCAGGAAGCAATAAGCTCCCTCGGCGGATGTCAGTCCATGTTTTCAATTAAGCAGAGAAGCATACATGGATAAAAAAAATGTACGTATAGGACTAGATTTTCTGATCAAAGTAATAAACAGAATCTAAACAGTAGACAGAAAGTAACAAAAAATAGGAAACTGTGAAACAAAGATGGATTTGTGTTACCTGTGTCCTTTTTACCTGTCTGCAGTATGATCGGCGTTGATTATGTATAATCGGTGTTTGACTAGAATAGATCGGTGTTGACTGATGTAGATTGGTGTCGACTGATGTAGATCAACGTCAATCTGAGACAGAGTGTGAGAATCAGAAAATAGAGGTAAGATCGTCAACATCTGCTGGATCTGCAGAAGCCAGAGAGACACTGGCTAGGCTCCACCTGTGCTAAAGGTAGGAACAGAGTCACCAGAAAATCAATGGAGACATACGAAGCTGATGTGATAAGAGTAGGGTAATGGTGCTCCTCTCAGGGATTGAATTGGACAAAATTCACTTTCACTTGATAGATAACATTCAATTTTTGATGTTCGGAACTCTCCTGTTCTCTCTCTTACAATCTGTGTCTAACCAGAACTGAGTTCTGGGCTTCTATTTATAATCGGCCGCTGACCGAGATTAAATCGGCGCCGTTCTGAAAAATCGGCGTCGACCGAGTACCGGTCGGTGCCGATCGGGGGACAGACTCCCGAAATGGCCAAAACAAAGTGATTTCTGGGAAGATGAGAATGACACTATCATCCCAAGTATGGGAGATATCCCACGTCTCGGTTTGGGAGGAGGAGGAAATAGGGGGGATATATGGATAAAATAGATATGGGGTAATTAAGTGGTTAGGATGTATGTAAAAAGGCGTAATCCAAATAGTTAATATTTAATTACTCGTGGGTAAAATAAAATAGGGTGAATTAAACTTAGGATAGGTGTTTAAAACACAAATTGATTAATACTCCAAGGAGGTAGTGGTGATATAAACGTGCCCCAGGTTACCTGAGAAGTTAAACAAATGCAAGAGACACTAAATTGAGTAACCAGTTTTAAGTGTCTAACATTTTGCCCCTTTTTTGTCAAGTAACTTGTGATAAGCAAAGTTCTGAGACAAAAACAAGGAGGTGGAAGAAAAGAAGAAAAAGTGATGATGTGATCCCCCTCAAACTAGGGATGGGATGGGTGATAGAATAAACGATCCCAAGTTTGAAAAAATAGATAGATGAAAACGCGGGATGCCCCATCTGGATGTCTAGAGTAGATCTAATCAATTGATGATGCATAAAAATAAATAAAAGAGGTAGTAACCTAAAGGACTCACATTGGTAGGGTAGTCTAGACAGTCTCCTTATGAGATGATGTTAGTACCTACAGACCCATGAGTGTAAGGAGGACTATTCTAAAGAGAGACACATTGGTAGGGACAACTAGATGGTCTGCAAAGCAGAAAATGTTAGTGCCTACAGACCTATGAACCCTAAGCATCCAAAAAAGGCGAGTGTCCCACGTAAAGGGAACAAACTCAAAATAGATTGTAATATCGAAAATATGTGCCGAAAGGCAATATTCAGTGCATAATAATGACCCAGATAAATAAGCCAAGCATCAACACTATGGAAAGAAGATATGAAGATGGGATAGATGATGAATAGATGTGATTGGATAGACATAGATGTAGAGGACATAAATAGATGTGATTGATATGTGGATTTAACTTGGATGAGAAAATAGATATAGATAGATGTAATGTGACATTGATAAAAAAGTGATTAGATGATGTGATAGTTAGGTAGGAGTTAATAGCTGGAATGGATTTGATATTTTTGAGATTTTAATTATATTTTGATGAAAATAGATAGAGGCGATGAGATATTTATTGGAAAAAGTAGATCAGATGAATTTTAGATAAATGATACGAGTTTGATTAACATGTTAAATGTTAAGTTAAATGGATGAAATAATTGGAAAGACCTCTTGGTGAGATTCAAGGACATAGTGAGAATGACCTTGATTAGAAATAAAGGAAATACACCCAAAATATGAAGAAAAAAATGATAAGTCGGACTCCCAATGGACCATAAATAGAATCTGGATAGGAAACCAAAAGACCATGCATACAAGGCCCTATATAAGGTTAAAATAAACCTGACACTAACTAGCCGCAAAACAAATTTAGGAGGGAAAACTAAAGGGAGCAGTAAGTATCTTGTCAAAATTTACAAGGGACAGAATACATGTTCATACTGGGAAAATAGGATTCTCCATATGATCGACAAAAGGTCTTAAATCTCAGCTTCATGATTTTGGCAGAAAAGCAAACTGATCAATGCGGGAAGTTTGCTAGATATGGAAAGACTGATCAATACGGGAAGTCTTTCAGTGATGCTAAAAAAATGTACAAACTGAATGAAAGGCTGATTAATACAAGAATCCTTAAGTGGTCCTTTGAGAAATAGCCATCCTTCAAGGGAGCGGTCTGTATTTTGAATTTTAATGATAGCCATCCTTCAAGGGCATGGTCTATATATTTTCTTTTTGATTCATTTGATAATGTATGGATAGCTATCCTTCAAGGGATCAGTCTATCTTTTTGGATAGCATCTTCTCTTTTTTTTTTTTTGGAAATCCTTTTGGAAGAAGCTGAGTTTAGACCTAGATAGATCAGATAGAGGGGAAGAGAACATAAAAGAACACGCACTCATGCCCCGAGTAGATCCGATAAAGATAAGCACTTGGGACAGATGAAGCGGTGATTAAGGTATCCCTATCATGAGGAGGAACATATCCAAAAGAAACATGCAATGAGTAGAGCCGTGATACTCATATTTTAAGGTAAAAGAGGCAACAGGCGGGAGACCCACATAGTTTCGAATCACCATGCAAGTATATGACTAGTTGTTAGATGGATGAAAGATCTGTCTTGCGACTAAGTTTGTGTAAGATACATTTTAATAGTAGAAGGGCCGTAGATGCAAAGCAATTAAGAGGTTCCCCTTCAGGTATACCATCCATGGAAGATAAACGATAAGCCCTAGACCCATATTTATGAGTGATAATGTATGGGGCCCATCCAGTTGGGAGCAAACTTACCACATTGACTCCCTTTCAAGTGTAGTGACATTTTGGTTTTCTTTAAGAACAAGATCACCAATTTTGAAGTCACGGTGCTGCAAGTGCTTGTTATAAGCACGTTTGACACGCTTAAGATAGAATTGATGATGTTCAAGAGCCGTTGAGATGCTTCTCATCTAATAATTCAAGTTGTGCTAGATGATTTTGACGATAGTCCTCATCAGAAACAAATTCTCTGAGAGAAACACAGAGAGATGGGATTTGGACTTCCAAAGGAAGAACAGCCTCAAACCCATAGATGAGAGAGAAGGGAGTAGCACCAGTAGGAGTATGAATGATAGGTCTGATAAGCCTAGAGAGAAAAAGGGATATGTAAATGCCAATCCCTACCAACTCGACTAGTTACCTTTGCGAGGATATTACGCAAAGTTTTATTGGAAGCTTCGGCCTTGGCCATTAGCTTGCAAATAGTATGGAGAAGAAAAAACTGAGTTTGATATTGAAAGCGTCGCATAGATTCTACAAATCAACATTCTTGAAATACTTACCGTTATCTGTGATGAGTTTGTGTGGAACGCCAAAGCGACAAATGATGTGTTGATAGAAAAAATAAACTATGGGTTTAGCCTTTGTTGAAGAAAGAGGGATAGCCTCCACCCACTTAGTAAAGTATTCTGTGGTAGTAATGATAGAATGATGACACTGTGAAGAACGGGGATTGATGAGCCCAATGATATCCAAGACCCCATTGCGAAAAAGGCCACAAATCCATTGCAGGTTGTAAAGCTTGACTAGGGATATGTGTAAGAATTGGAATGTTGTTGACACTTGACACATTTCTTAGTGTATTCGCAGCAGTCTTGAGTAAGAGAAGGCAAATATTATCCAAAACGTAAGATGTGTTTAGCCACAGCCAAGCCACTAAAATGTCCACCATAGATACCATCATGGACCTCCTAGATAGCTTTAGATGATTCATGGGTTTTTGATGGCACCGAAGCAAAACGCCATCAAAGTCACGTTTGTAGAGGATCCCACCTAGAAATAGTATAGCGATTAGCGCGTTGAATAAAATATCTTCTACCATTGGTAGTCAGATCTGGAGGCAGGACCGAATGAGACAGAAAATCAATGATCTATTAATACCACTCATCCTGGGTATCGATTGTGACAACATGGATTGAAGTTAGTTGCCGAAGATGAGATGGTTGATCTAATCATTGCACAACCACATAAAGTCATGAGTCTTCGGTAAAAGTCGGGATAAGCGAAGCTAATGAAGCCATTGTATCCGCGAATCAATTCGCAGTGCGAGGAATGGCTTGGATAGTGAATTTATCGAAAGACTGGAGTTTGAGCAAGAACGATATCACGATATTTTTTGAAGGATATCATTCTTGCATTGATAGATGCCTATGAATTGATTAACGATGAGTTCAGAATCACCAAAGATGTCAATATGATGAGCATCGAGATTAATGGAATTTTTGAATACCCAAGACTAGAGCTTCATATTTGGCCATATTATTGGTGCACTCAAAGTTTAATTTGTGTGCGAAAGGGATAGGTGTACCCCAAGGAGGAATCATTACGAAACCTGCACCTCCCCCTTGCTGAAATTTGGATCCATCACAGAAGAGCTTTACTTTAAATGGGGATAGACCAAAATCAATTTGTTAGATATATTCATCGGGGAATTGAGCAAGGGGGGTTGTGAGTGTCCGGAAGAGGAGCATCAGCTAATTGATCTACAATAACCTGACCCTTGATAGAATTTTGCAGGATAAACTCGAGGTCAAATTCTATCATAAGCATGAGCCAACGAGTGATACGATCATTGTGATAAGGATTTGCATGAATTTTCTTGAGTGGATTAACACTTGAGACAATGTAAGTTTTTTGATTAAGGAGGTAATGACGAAGCTTAGACGTTGCGAAGAAGAGAGCACAACATAGCTTTTCAGTTTTAGAATAATGTGGTTTCATACTCATGGAGGGTGCAACTGATGTAATAGATAGCTTGTTCTTTACCACAAGTGTCCCGTATGCGAAATCATGGCTCCCAGAGCATGGTCAGTCACAGAGATATAAAGATAGAAAGGCTCCCCCTCGCGTGGAGGTGTAAGCACAGGTGGAGAAAGAAGATAAGCTTTGAGATCATCAAAGGCCTTTTGGCAATGCTCATCCCATTCAAAATGAACATTCTTACGGAGGAGATGATGAAAAGGTTGACAACGGTCCGACAATTGTGAGATAAAATAACGCACTGATTGAAGACGTCCTTGGAGACTGCGGAGTTTCTTTAAGTTAGAAGTGGGAGGCATCTCAAGGATAAATTTTATTTTTTTTGGGGTCCACTTCAATACCCCTAATGGAAATGATAAAACCTAAAATTTCACCAGTGAGAATGCCAAACACGCATTTAGATGGATTTAGATGAAGAAAAAAGTGAATAAGCCTCTCAAAGAGAGGTACAAAGAATGAAAAGATGATCCTGATGACGTTTTGATTTACCGAGGAGATCGTTGACGTAATCTTCCACAGTTTTGTGTAAGAGATCATGGAAGATGTAGGTCATTGCTCCTTGATAGGTTGCTCCTACGTTCTTAAGACCGAAGGGCATGACACAATAAAATAAAGGTCCCCTAAGGAGTTATGAAAGAATTATTATGTTGGTCTTCTAGTGTGATGAGAATTCGATTATACCCAGAGAAACAATCCATAAGAGAAAGCATCTCATGAGCCGCAGTTAAATCCACGAGTTGGTCGATATTAGGTAGAGGAAAATCATCTTTTGGACAAGCAAAATTAAGATCCTGGAAGTCCGGTACAAATTTGAATTTTCCCAGTGGCTTTAGTTACTGGTACTACATTGGAAACCCATTATGGATAATCAATGGGTTGGATGAAATTAGCTGAGAGCAAGCGCTGTAACTCTTCTTTAACAAGCAGGGCTACTCTAGGGTGCATTTTAACGCAATTTTTGTTTTAACCAGTTTAATGTTGGGAAGAGTAACGATATTGTGAACCACGATATCGGGATCGAGTCCTGGCATATCCTCATATGACCAAGAAAAGGCTTGACGATGGTTGGAAAGAAAAGTGGGTAAAGTCTCCTAACTTTTGTGGATTAAGGGATTGGCCGACCTTAATGATGCAAGGGTATTTAGAAGTCCCTATATTAAGGTCGACAGTGGCTTCGTTGAGAAGCGTAGATGTGTCAGAAGGAATGGTATTAGGAAGATAGGAATCCTCTACCCCCAGATAGGTGAGAATAGAATCATCATCCATGCAGTGGATAGTGTTGATAGTAGGAGAGTCGTCTCTAACTATTTCAGGGAAAACTAATGGTATGGAAGTGGACGTGTCATTAGTCTTATAGGTTAGTGGTCCTAAGGAAATGGTATTGACTAAAAAAAAAGTTAGACGGGATGGAGATGGTGTCGTCCACATCGAGTGATGCTTCTGACCTAGCGGGAGAAGATGGTTCCTCAATAGGAAGATGCTCATCGAGAACAGTGATTGGTGGATTTTAAAAGAGGTTTAAATCCTAAACCAAATTTTTGATGTGGCATGAGAGTTGGAATGGATGTGAGGTCATGCACACCCTGTTCATATTTTCCTAGGCCAAAGCCCTTCCACGTGCATCGATATAAATAAGTTTTTGAAAACGTGGGATTCTGTAGACCAATCTAACCCTGTTAAATAAGGTTTGGCCCTAGGAGGAGAATCCAGGTGATAATGAGGGCGTATCAAGACCACCGTAGATGAAATTAGTCTATTGATTTGGCAGACCAATGGTGACGATGCAACCAAGACCAGGCTGATATTGAGGTTGTTTTTCTGGTCTACCATACTCGCTAGGTGTGAGATGGGTGTCAAAAGAAAAGAGAGGAAGCTCTCCCAGTGAAAAACGCTGCAATGTCTCTTCTAGATTATGTAAATCTGGTAATTTGGTTGTAGGTATGGAAGAAGATGAGGCCCCTTCAGGAGAGCAAGCATTTTCCTTTAGAGGGGCAGACCCTGTGGTCATGTCACATTGTGTGGAAGGAAAAGGATCTCCTGGATGAGTATAGATTTTTCCCTCGTATTGATATTTTAAGCATCGATGGAGGGTGGATGGGACATAATTCATTGCACGAATCCAGGAGCATCTAAGGATCATATTATAGTGGAATTTCCCTTCAACAATGTAAAAGAGTTCGTGAAGAAACTTCTTACCTACTCGAATGGGTAGGACCACAGTTCCTAAAGTAACTGCTAGTTGATTGTTAAATGATCGAAGAGCGAAAGGTGGGGGTGACACTATGTTCTTTGGTAACTTAAGCTGTTTGAATGTGTGTGAGTAGATGACATTAAGTGCAGCTCCACTGTTGATCATAATGCATTTTAATGTAGTGTTGTCGATCTAGACTGTGATAAAGAGGGGAGCCTCTAAATCCTTGGAAGAAAGGGAAGGAATTTCTGAGTCTTCAAAAGAAATGGTGGTTGATGGTCTATTCAATCCAACAACCATCTTGAAAGGCTGGGGTTCATCTGAATTCACTATGATGTGACGCATATTATCAATTAGATCCTGGTGATGTTGCGGAGAGGATTGAATGAGGTCAAAAAGAGACATTTTGACCAGAGCTTGGGTGAGTTGTTTCATAACACTCTCCTCAACTGATACGGGAACTTGACCCCGAGGTACAACACGAATAGAGACTCGGGGTCTCGAGGCTAATGAGGAAGGAGAAGTTCCTTCGGGGGCTGCATAAATGACAACCTATGGTCAAGATGCTGTTGATGAGGATGGATTATCATACTGTTGGGTTCTAGTGGCGATATGGATTGTGTCGATTTGAGAAGGTGGAAGATCATTTGGAGTGGAATCACTAGAAGTAGAGGTCTGAGTAGATCATTGGGACTCAGATGGAGCTATGATGATAGGAGATACTTGTTCCTCATCCTCCAGAAAAAGGTCACTTTCTTCCAAAAGACTGTTGACAACAGATTGAAGAGCTTTACATCTCTCAGTATCATGACCCGGGGTACGGTGGTAAGCACAAATCAAATCAGAGTTAAACCAGGTAGGTTTAACTCCTTTAGGGTTATAGGGTTTAATCAGAGGAAGATATATGGATGAAGATTGGATAAGTTGGCGAAGGATTTCAGTATAGAATCCGTTAGACAAAGATGAGGACAGGGATGATGAAGGCACCTCTTCCACTTTAACAAACTGCCGAGGTAAAAGGACTTGCATGTTAGGTTTGACAGTATTTTTAGGGATCATATTATTTTTTTGGACATCTGGAGGAGCATCCCTGGGAACTTGAGGTGGAATTAAGTGAGACATGATTGATTTCAATGGAGGAGGAGCCCCTAAAATAGATTTTGAAGATGATGGAGATGTGATAGGTGTCGCGGTCTTCAGAGGTAAAGGAGGCTGCCTGGTCAAAACTACTGATGATTTAGATAATGTCAATTTAGATGAGGAAGAAGCTCCCAAAGTAGGTCTAATCGAAGGAACAAAGGGTGTCCTAGTTTTTGGTAATGAAGATGATGATTTTGATAAAGGAGGTGACATCCTTTTAATAGGTAAGTCCACTTTTCGAGGTGATGGTGAAGAATGTGTTGTAGAAGAAGATGATGGTTTTGATAAGTTTGCAGGAGAAGATGCCTTCTCAGTGGATAAATCCAATATTTTATGAGGCGTAGATAGAGATTTTTGTGGGAAAGCACCCAAAATTTTGAACATGTGAACTATAGGCTTTCCATTTTCAGGGATGGTGACAATTTCAACTGCATAAGGTGATTGTAACCTTTCCGGAGAAAACAAAGGGGGAGATGTTGATGATGTAATGTTAGATTTTGGCTGTCTCGGTCTAAGTTCGGGAACTGAGTGTATAGGTGTCGGTGCTACTTCTTTAGATTTTCCTTTAATGGGCGAAGTAGCATTGGTGATGGAAGAAGTGAGTGATGAAGAAGTAGCTCCTTGCAAAGAAACTACTTCTGGTACAATAGTTATGGGTGAAACTACTTTAGGAAAGGAAATAGGAAGAGTCAAAATCGAAGACGCTTCCGTTGAATTTGGTACAACTATTGGTACGTTTACTAATGACATAGTCACAGAAACAATGGGATAAATAGAAGTAGGTGTATCCACAGTGGAAACTCGAAGGGATGTAATTGCCTCGAGCACTGAAAGAATGTCTGACGATGAGACAGATGAGGATGACACTATCTAGGGTATGGATGGAAGGTCAGACAAAGAAGCGGAGAAAGATAAATCCGTATCTAGCAATGTAGGAATATTCAAAGATGAGCTATTTGAAGATGGTGGAATCCCAACGATTAACGAAGTAGAAGGAGGCTCTGATTCGGTCGATGTGTTCATAGGTGGCTTGGTTTCAGAAGAAGATTCTTCAGTAGAGATGAAGCTGATAGTATGAGTGTTTGGTTTTTGAGACTCTAAAGCATTATGGTTTGGGGAATGATTAGGAAAAGGTTGTTTAAAAACATCCAGTGCCTGATTTGGGGGAGCATTTGGGTTATCTAGAATGAGCTCGCCTTTATCAATGAATTTCTGGACAAGATTTTTGAAGGTCTAACATCGTTCAATGTCATGACCTTTGGTGCTATGATAATGACAGAAATCATTTTCCCTATACTAGAATGGACGTTCTTGGTTTTCATCAATATTCCTAATAGGGGGAAGTTCGATCATGCGAACTTCTAACATTTTCTCTAAGATAGAAGCATATGATTCTCCCAATGAAGTGAAAGATCGAGATGACGAGGACCCTTTTTGAGAAGATGAGGAGTCTTTCTGTTGTGTTCGATTAGAAGTATTATCAGCTCGTGATGTTTTTAATACGATAGCGTTGGTGGATCCCTGGTTCTTTTCTTTAGAAGTGGAAGGATTTGATTTGGTAAACCGAGAAAAATCTGGTTTAGTCTTAGAGAGAAGTTTTAACTTCCCTCGTTCAATGGCGCGAGACTCAAGTTTGCGTGCCATAGTAAAGGCTTCTTCAAATGTATGAAAGGTCTGGATCCTTAAAGTGGAAGAAATATGATTAGCACAAGATCAAGTAAACAAATCGATCTGTTGGGGTTGAGGAAGGGAGAAAGACAACTGATTTACTATCCCTCTCCAACGAGTGACAAATTCTACAATAGACTCATCATCGAATTGACGAATGTTATAAAGATCTGTGATCGAGATCTTATGGGTGATATTTATTGAAAAGTTTTCAACAAACATCTGAGCCAATTGAGAGAAAGAAAACAAGGAATGTTGAGGAATGTTGTTGTACCAGTCTAAAGCAGGGCCTGCTAGAGACATAGGAAAATTATGGACCATAAGCTCCTGATCTTAGACTATGAGGTAGCAAGCATGTTTGAATGCTCGCAAATGCTGTTGAGGGTCCTCCCGACTATGGAATTTTGAAAATTTAGGAAGTTCCCATTGGGGAGGATAAGGCTTAAAAGCCACTGAGGGGTGAATGGGTTCATTACACACTTCTTCAAAAGAGTATGAAGGACGAGCCCCTTTGGTGGAGGCTTCCAAGTTTGTGATTTTCTTGAAAATAATTTGAACCACGTCAGATTAAGGAGGAGGCACAGTGGCATGTCCTCCATAGGAAGCAAATGGTGGATGTTGTTGAGGTGTTAATGGGGGATTCATCTATTGATTGATAGGATGATAAGAGGAATAACCAAGCATTCTAGGTGATGCCTGATGAGGTATTTGCTGTGAAGGAGCCTGTGTATAGGTAGGCTATGGGATAGTAAGTGGTTGAGAAAATGAAGGTTGGATGACAGACGGAGCCTGTGATTGGTGGACTCCTATGCTTGTTGACTGAATCGAAATACACTGAGGAACATGGGTGTTGATTTGATTGGACATGGTGGGGAACAAGACCTGAAAGAGGATTTTTACTACTGGATTAGTTATTAAGGGTGCTGATGCTAGAGGATGGGTGAAGGTCACTGTTGCCGGAACATTGGAAGAAAAACCCACTGGAGGACGAGAAGAAGGAACCAACTGAGTAGTCAAAGGGGGTTGACTCATAAAGAGGTACTGACCCTGGGATACAATGGATATCATAGATGAATTAACAGTAATATGTGGGTGTGCAGATGCACCCATGATAGCTAGAGAAGAAGACTTCTCAGAAGTAGGTTGTGGAATAGTCGAGGTAACTGCGGCATTAGGTATAGGTAAGACTATTTGAGAACTAGTCAATATGATCGGTGGAAGAGAAAAAGGAGGCACAGGTGCGCCACCCTCTTCCATGGCTCGAGGTGAGAAAAATGATGCTAACTGTTCTATAAAATCCTGGGATGGTTCACGAGGATAATCGTACACTTGTTGGATTGGTGGTCCTTCATCAGATATTTGAATAGATTTGTGTACTAGGTAGTCCATGAGGGCTACCGGATTACGATCAAGGAGTGCCTGAAATTCAGGATCCCCATAAGGAACATACTCTAAGTCAGAAGCAGATGATATTTCTAAAGGACTAGGGGAAGCTGGACGTGATGGGGTTGCTTTGGCTTGATAGAAAGGATTATATGACCAGGATGGGGAACCAACTAACAGCGGTCCCAAGGAAGATTTGGGGGGTGTCGAAACATCCACACTAGTGGTAATATCGGAAGAAGAAGGGGCCAGTTGAGCCATTCTTATAGATTGTAACCGAGTGATGACCGTCATAAACACGTAAAAAATAAGATTGACCTAACTAATGCACAGACAATTCAAGCAACGCAGGTGGTTATATCCTTTAAATTTTGATGCTTTTAAGAAAGAAAATATTAGGGAAGGATTTTTAGAACAGGAACTACTCAGATAGCCAAACTAAGGATGGTTTGGGGAATTTTTGGTGAGGATTCCTGAAGGAACTTCAGTAAAAGACTGGTACGTGGCTTGATATAGGGGCCTACCCCCACACTTCACACACTGCTGTGATAAGGGAGTCGGGTGCTTTGCCAATATATACCAAAACTTCCGTGAATTTATAGCGCGGCCTGAGTACCATGTAGGCTCTTCCTCTTGGATGTCACTTCCAAGTAGGCGAGGCCAGGGAAGGATTTTTTTGTTTAAATGCTTTAGACCTAGTGATTTTGGCTTTGTGTGCAAGGGTGAAAAATAAAAATCAAATAGTGTCACTATCGATTTTGATCAATTTTCCAGCCTACTTAAAACTAGATGAGAAACATACAACAGCAATGACAAAGAAAGAGTTATTTTTAAGCACTTAAAAATGAAGTGTTTGATTTCGATGAAGACAAGTCAAACAGATTCTTTCCCAAATGCAATTAAATTCCTTTTAAGCACCAAAAATTGAAATGTTTGGATGTGGTAAAAAACAAACAATTTTTTTCTTTATATATATATATATATATATATATATATATATCTTTAGTTCCTAAAAAGAGAAAACACCGTAAAGAGAAATACCTGTAGATTTAGCTCTCCAAGGTGTGTGGACTTCAAAAATCATGTTGTTGAGCTCTTCCCCTCGAACAATCCCATGAACAAGCAAAGTGCTCCACAAGAAAATGTTAAGCAAACAGCAAACAAGATCTGGAAAGATATATCCAGATAATGGTGAAACGAAAAATTTCTATTTTAAGGAAATAGAAAAATTTCGAGATAACGATTTCGCATAAAAAGCAAGATTGAAACTATGAAATGAAATGCTCAAACAAGACTGATAAAAATCAACGAGGAAAAAGAAAAAAGCTCAAAACCAGAAAAGAGATGAACTTACCAATAAGGGACTTTGGTTGGGTCCCACCGGGTGTGCCAGAATGTAAATCAAGAATTTCACACTTGTTACCTGTCCAAGTTAATGCACCAAACTAAACACAAAAAACTCAAAAAACTAAAATGAAATTGATACCTGATGGACAAGATCTAAAGATGCAGACAAATAAGGAAGCCGATGTAGATAAGATGGGCGCAAACGAGCAATTCTACACAGTAGATCCGAGTAACCTACCAGACACTGATGCTTAATAGAAAAAGACCATGTTAAAAGGTATTTAGGTGGACTGCCCAAGAAGCGGGTCCGGGAAGCGATAAGCTCCCTCGGTGAATGTCAGTCCACGTTTTCAATTAAGCAGAGAAGCATAAATGATAAAAAAATGTACGTATAGGACTAGATTTTCTGATCAAAGTAATAAACAGAATCTAAACAGCAGACAGAAAGCAACAGAAAATAGGAAAATGTGAAACAAAGCTAGATTTGTGTTACCTGTGTCCTTTTTACCTATCTGTAGTATGATCGGCGTCGATTATGTATAATCGGCGTCGAATGGAATAGATCGGCGTCGACTGATGTAGATCAGCGTCGAATGATGTAGATCGACGTTGATCCAAGACAGAGTGTGAGAATTAGAAAATAGAGGCAAGATCGTCAACGTCTGCTGGATCTGCAGAAGCCAGAGAGACACTGGCCAGGCTACACCTGTGCTAAAGGTAGGAACAAAGTCACTAGAAAATCAATGGAGATGTGCGAAGCTGATGTGATAAGAGCAGAGTAACGGTGCTCCTCTCAGGGATTGATTTGGAAAAAATTCACTTTCACTCGATAGATAACATTCAATTTTGATGTTCAGAAGTCTCCTGTTCTCTCTCTTACAATTTGTGTCTAACCAGAACTGATTTCTGGGCTTCTATTTATAATCGGCACCGACCGAGATTAAATCGGCGCCGTTCCGAAAAATCGGCATCGACCGAGTACCGGTCGGCGCTGATCAGGGAACAGACTCCCGAAATGGCCAAACAGAGCGATTTCTGGGAAGATGAGAATGACCCTATCATCCAAAGTACGGGAGATATCCCGCGACTCAGTTTGGGACGAGGAGAAATAGGGGGGATATATGGATAAAATAGATATGGGGTAGATAAGTGGTTAGGATATATGTAAAAAGGCGTAATTAAATAGTTAATATTTAATTACTCATGGGTAAAATAAAATAGGGTGAATTAAACTTAGGATAGGTGTTTAAAACACAAATTGATTAATACTATAAGGGAGCAGTGGTGATATAAACGTGCCCCAGGTTACCTGAGAAGGTAAACTAATGCAAGAGACACTAAATTGAGTAACCAATTTTAAGTGTCTACAGTAACTTACCTGGGAAATTACCTGGGAGCTCACTTGACAGCTCACCTTACCAACTCACCATGAGCTCGCATGTAAGCTCACCTCATAGATTGTTGACAAGCTCACCTTTGAGCTCACCTAGTTGCTCACTGAACAGCTCACCTAGGAGCTCGGTTGGGAGCTCGTCAAGTAGCTCACCCAAGAGCTCGTTGAGTAGCTCAATTTGAGCTTTCCTAGAAACTCACCTGGGAGCTCACCTAAGAGCTCACCTTTCCATCTCAGCTTGAGCTCACCCAGGAACTTGCTGATTAGCTCGACTTGAGATAACCTAGGATCTTGTTAATTAGCTCACCCAAAAACTCACATGCGAGCTCACCTAACAGCTCACCCTACTAACTTGCATTGGAGCTCACCTATCAGCTTGCCTTGCTAGCTCACCTTGCTAACTCTCATTAAGCTCATCTTGTATCTCACCTCGGAGTTCATCGAGTAGCTCACCAAGTAGCTCACTTGGGAGCTCACCTGGGAGCGCTCCAAGCAGCTCATCGAGTAGGTTGACTTGAGTTTTCTTATGAGCTGGCTGAGCAGCTCACTAGGGACCTCACCTGGGAGCTCGCCAAGTAGCTCGCTTAGGAGCTCACCTAGTAGCTTTCCTAGGAGCTCACCAAATATCTCACCAAGTAGCTCACCTAGGAGCTCTTCTGGGAGCTCGCTGATCAGCACGAGTTAAACTCACCCAGGAGCTCGTCAAGTAACTCACCTTTGAACTTACCTAGGAGATCACTTGACAGGTCATCTTGTAACCTCACCTTGATCTCTCCTTACCAACTCACCTTGAGCTCATTTTATAGCTTGTATGTAAGCTCTACTTGTCAGCTCCCATGTAAGTTTTCAAGTGAGCTGCTCAATTTGAGCTTACCTAAAAACTCACCTGGGAGCCCACCCTTCCAGATCACCTTGATCTCCTCCAAGAGCTTACCAAGCAGCTTGACTTGAGCTCACCCAGGATCTCATCAAGTAACTCACCTGGAAACTCACATGGGAGCATGTCTGACAGCTCACTTTAGAAAATCTCGTGGGAGATTGACTATAAATTTTCCTTGATCTCACTGAGAAGATCACCTTGCCAACTTGCCCTATGCTCATCTAGTAGCTCACCTATGAGTTCATCAAGTAGCTCAAATTATAGCTCACCTTGGAGCTCACCTAACAGCTCACCTAGGAGATCACCGAGTAGCTCACCAAGTAGGTTGACTTGACCTTGCTTGTGAGTTCACCGAGTAGCTCCCTGGAGACCTCGCATGGGAGCTCACCAAGTAGCTCACTTGGGAGCTTACCTAGAAAATTTTCCTAGGAGCTCACCAAAAAAATTTCCAAGTAGCTCACCTAGGTGTTCTTTTGGGATCTCACCAATTAGCTCGAGTTAAGCTTTCCAAGGAGATCATTGAGTAACTCACCTAAGAACTCACCTGGGAGCTCACCTGATAACTCATCTTGCTAACTCACCTTGAGTTCACCTTGTAAACTTTCTTTGAGCTTATCTAGTAGCTCAAATGTAATCTCACCTAAGAGATTTCCACCAAGCTTACCTTTGAGCTCACTTGGGACCTCACCAATCAGCTCACCTAGGAGCTCAGCTAGGAGCTCATCAAGTAGCTCACCTAGGATCTCATTGAGCAGCTCGACTTGAGCTTTCCCAAAAACTTGCATGGGAGCTCACCTGACAGCTTGCCTTGCCATCTCACCTTGAGATCACCTAGGATCTTTCCAAGTAGCTCAACTTGAGCTCACTTGGGAGCTTATCAAGTAGCACACATGAAAAATCACATTGGAGCTCACCTTACAGCTCACCCATAAACTTGCATGGGAGCTCACCTATCAGCTCACCTTCCTAGCTGACCTTGATCTCGCTGAGGAGTTCACCTTACCAACTCACCTTAAGCTCATCTAGTAGCTTACCTCAAAGTTCATCAAGCATCTAGGCAAGTAGCTCACCTAGGAGCTACCTTAATAACTCACCTGGGAGCTCACTGAATAGCTCGCCGAGTAGGTTTACTTGATCTCACTTGTGAGCTCACTGAGAAACTTACCGGAGACCTCACCTAGGAGCTTACTTGGGAGCTCACCTAGCAACTCACCTAGGATCTCACCAAACAACTCACCAAGTACCTCTCCTGGGAGCTTTTCTGAGATCTTGCTAATCAGCTTGAGTTGAGTTCACCAGAGAGCTCATCAAGTAACTCACCTTAGAAATCACCTGGGATCTCACATTACAACTCATCTTTCTAACTCACCTTAAGCTCACCATGCTAACTCACCTTGAGCTCACCTTGAGCTCACCTTGCCAACTAGCGTTGAGCTCATATGGTAGCTCACATGTAAGCTCACCTTAGAGATTACCGAAAATTTCACCTTTGATCTCACTTGGGACCTCACCAAGTAGCTCACCCAGGAAATCAACTAGGAGCTTGGTAAGCAGATCGCCTAGGATCTCATCGAGTAGCTTGACTTGAGATTTCCCAAAAACTCATCTGGGATCTCACCTGACAGCTCACCTTGCAAGCTCACCTTAAGCTTGACTAGGAACTTACCGAGCAGATCAGTTTGAGTTCACCTAGGAGCTTGTCAAGAAGCTCATTTAAAAACTCACATGGGAGCTCACCTATTAGCTCACCTTGTCAGCTCACCTTTAGCTTGCTGAGGATCTCATCTTACCAACTCACCTTGAGCTTGTCTGGTAGCTCACCTCAGATTTTATCAAGGAGTTTTCCAAGTAGCTAACCTAACAGCTTACCTAGGAACTCACTGAGTTTCTTGCCAAGTAGGTTGACTTGAGCTTGCCGAGTAGCTCGCTGGGGACCTCACCTAGGAGGTCACCAAGTAGCTCACTTGGGAGCTCTCCTAGCAACTCACCTGGGAGCTCACTG
Organism: Taxus chinensis; assembly: GCA_019776745.2. NCBI lineage: Eukaryota > Viridiplantae > Streptophyta > Pinopsida > Cupressales > Taxaceae > Taxus > Taxus chinensis. The sequence goes on along the minus strand of CM034151.1, from coordinate 904,623,496 downwards.
AATATCTCACCAATTATCTCACATAGGAGTTCTTCTAGGAGCTCACTGATCAACTCGAGTTGAGCTCACTCGGGAGCTCATCGAGTAACTCACCTGGGAGGTCACCTGACAGCTCACCTTGCCAAGTCACCTTGAGCTTACCTTACCAACTTTACTTGAGATTATATGGTAGGTTGCATGAAAGATCACCTCAGAGATTATTGGCAAGCTTACCTTTGAGCTCACCTGGCAGTTCACAGAGAAGCTCACCTAGGAGCTTGGCTTGGAGCTTGGTAAGTAGCTTGCCATAGATTTCATTGAGTAGCTCGACTTGAGCTTGTCTGAAAACTCACCTAGGATCTCACTTGACATCTCACCTTGCTAACACACCTTGAGCTCACCCAGAAGCTTACTAAGTAGTTCGACTTGAGCTTGACCAATATTTCATCAAATAGCTCACAAGAAAACTCACATGAGAGCTCACATGACAGATCACCTTACAAACTTGTATGGGTTCTCACCTATCAGCTTACCTTACCAGCTCACCTTGAGCTCACCTAGGAGCTCACCTTAACAACTCACCTTGAGCTCATCTAGTAGTTTACCTCATAGTTCGTCATGTAGATCGCCAAGTAGCTCACGTGGGAGCTCACCTAAAAGCTCACCTGGGAGCTCACCGAGTAGCTCATCGAGTAGGTTGACTTGAGCTCACTTGTGAGCTCACTGAGCATCTTGTCGAGGACCTAGCCTAGGAGCTCACAAAGTATATTGCTTGGGAGATCACCAAATAGCTTACCTGGGAGCTCACCTAACAACTAACTTGGGAGCTCACCGAGTAGCTCTCCGAGTAGGTTGACTTGAGCTTACTTGTGGGATTACCGAGCATCTCGTCAGGGACCTCAACTAAGAGATCACCAAGTAGCTTGATTCTGAGATCACCTAGTAGCTCACCTGGGAGCTCAACGAACAGATTTCCTGGGAGCTCTTCTGATAGTTCACCAATCAAATCGATTTGAGCTCACCTAGGAGCTCATCAAGTAACTCACCTGGGAGTTCACCTAATAGATCACTTTTCTGACTCACCTTAAGTTCACCTTGCTAAATTACCTTAAGGTCACCTTGCCAACTCACCCTTTGCTCATCTGGTAGCTCACATGTAAGCTCACCTCAGATATTTCCAACAAGCTCATCTTTGAGCTCACTTGGGAGATCACTGAATAGCTCACCTAAGACCCCAGGTGGGAGCTCGAAAAGCATCTCACCCAGGAGCTCGTCAAATTATTTGACTTGAGCTTACACAGAAACTCACATGGGAGCTCACCTGAAATCTCACCTTTCCAGCTCACCTTGAGCTCACCCAGGATCTCGTTGAGTACCTTGACATGAGCTCACCCGGTAGTTTGTTAAGAAGCTCACTTGAAAACTGACATGGGAGCTTGCCTTACCAACTGAGGATCTCACATTTCCAACTCACCTAGGAGATTTCCTTGTCAGATTGCCTTGAGCTCATCTAGTAGCTCACATGTAAGCTCACCTTAGAGATTACCGATAAGCTCACCTTTTAGCTCATCTGGGACCTCACCAAGTAGCTCACCTAGGAGCTCAGCTGGGAGCTCATCAAGCAGCTCACCCAAGATCTCATCAAGTAGCTCGACTTGAGGTTACCTAGAAACTCACCTGGGAGCTGACCTGAGAGCTCACCTCGCCATCTCACATTGAGATCACCTAGGATCTCTCTGAGTAGCTCAGCTTTAGCTCACTTCAGAGCTCATCAAGTAGCTCACCTGAAAAATTGTATGGGATCTCACTTGATAGCTTGCCCTACCAACTCATATGGGAGCTCACCTATCATCTTGCCTTGCTAGCTCACCTTGAGCTCACTGAGGATCTCACGTTGCCAAATCACCTTGATCTCATCTTATAGGTCACCTTGGAGTTCATTGAGTATCTCACCAAGTAGCTCACCTGGGAGCTCACCTAACAACTCACCAAGTATCTCATCAAGTAGCTCGGTGAGTACGTTGACTTGATTTTTCTTGTGAACTTGTTGAGTAGCTCACAAGGGACCTCACTTGGCATCTCACTAAGTAGCTCACTAAGGATCTCACCTAGTAGCTTTCCTAGGATCTCCCTGAATAACTCACCAAGTAACTCACCTGGGAGCTCTTCTGGGAGCTCACCGATCAGCTCGACTTGAGCTCGCCCTAGAGCTCGTCGAATAACTCACCTTGAGCTCACCTTACCAACTCACCTTGATCTCACCTTGCCAACTCACCTTTAGCTCATCTTGTAGCTCACATGTAAGCTCATCTCAGAGATTACCAATAAGCTCACCTTTGACCTCACTTGGGAGCTCACCGAGAAGCTCACCTAGGAGCTCACCTAGGAGCTTACCTAACAGCTCACCTGAAAACTTGTATGGGAGCTCACCGAGTAGCTTGCTTTGTAAAATTTCATGGAAGCTCACTTATCAAGCTCTGCCTTGAGCTCGCTGAGGAGTTCACATTACCAACTCACCTTGAGCTCACCTAGTAGATCAACTTTCTTTGAGCTCTTGTCAAGTAGCTCACCATGTAATCACACCTCAGGAGATTGACTGCCAAGCTTGCACTTGTGAGCTCACCGAGTAGCTCATCTAAGGAGCTTGACCTAGGAGCTTAGCAAGCATAGCTCACCTAGGAGCTTGTCCTACGTAACTTGACTTGGGAGCTTACGGTAGAAACTCACCTGGGAGCTCACCTGACATAGATCACCTTTCCTGCTCACCTAGGAGCTTACAAAGTAGCTCATATTTGAGCTCTTCCTAGCAGCTCACCCAAAAACTCTAAATTTGAGCTCGCTTAGGATAGCGTCACCTTGCCAACTTCACATGGGAGCTCACCTTGGATCTCACCTGAGGAGCTCACCTTGCCAACTCACCTTGAGCTCATCTGGCCATCTCACCTCAAAGTTCATCGAACATAGCTCATCAAGTAAGCTCACCTCAGAGAGCTCACCTAACAAGCTCACCTGGGAGCTTTCCTAACAGTTCACCTTGGGTTTCTGACCAACCAGCTCATCGAGCTAAGTTGATTTGTAAGCTCACTTACGTAGGAGATCAGTCGAGTAGCTTCACTTGACGACCTTTCCTGGGAGCTTGCCTAAGTAGCTCACCTACAGAGCTCACCTAGCTAGCTCACCTTGGAGCTCATCGTAAGCAGCTTGCCAAGTAGCTCACCTAGGAGCTATTTTGGGAGCCCGCCGATCAGCTTGAGTTGAGCTTGCCTCGACAGGTCATCGAGTAACTCACCTAGGAGATTTGCTTGATAGCTCACCTTGCCAACTTACCTTGAGGTTCTCACCCAGACAGCTCACCTGAGTAGCTTGACTTGAACCTCACATTTGGAGTCTTGTTTCATGTAGCTCACCTTGCTAACTCCCCTTGGAGCTTGTCTAGTAGCTCACCAAGTAGGTTAACTTGAGATCACTTGTGAGCTCACTGAGTAGCTCGCTAGAGATCTCACCTAGTAATCTCCCTTAGTAGCTTGACTTAGGAGCTTACTTAGCAACTTGCCTAGGAGCTCACTGAATAACTCACCAATTAACTCACCTAGGAGCTCTTCTGGGAGCTCACCTGATCAACTCGAGTTGAGCTCAGCTGGGAGCTTGATTAACTAACTTACCTAGGAACTCACGTGGGAGCTCACCTTGATAGCTCACCTTGCCAACTTGCTTTGAGCTAACCTTGTCAACTCACCTTGAGCTCATATGGTACCTCGCATCTAATCTAACCTTAGAGATTACTAATAATCTCACCTCTAAGCTCCCTTGGGAGCTCATCGAGTATTTCACCTAGGAGCTCAACTGGGAGCTTGGCAAGTAGCTCACCTAGGAGCTCATATAGTAGTTTGACTTTAGCTTACCCAGAAACTCACCTGGGAGCTCCGCTGATAGCTCACCTTGTCAGTTCACCTTGAGCTCATCCCTAAGCTCTCTGAGTAGCTCAACTTGATTTCACCTAGGAGCTTGTGAAGTAGCTCACATGAAAACTCACATGAGAGCTCACATGATAGCTCACCTTGCCAACTCACATGGGAGCTCACCTATCAGCTCACCTTACCAGCTCACCTTGAGCTCGCTGAGGAGCTCACCTTGCTAAATTACCTTGATCTCGTCTGATACCTTGCCTTAGAGTTCATTAAGGAGCTCGCTAAGTATCTCACCTGGGAGCTCACCTAACAGCTCACATAGGAGCTAGCCTAACAGCTCACTTGGGAGCTCAATGAGTACCTCTCCTATGAGCTCACTGAGCAGATCACTGAGTAGGTTACCTTGAGATTTCCGAGAAGCTCACCAGGGACCTCATCTAGGAGGTTGCCACGTAACTCACTTGAAAACTCACCTAGTAGCTCACTGAACAGCTCACCAAGTAGCTCACTTGGGAGCTCGCTGATCAGCTCGAGTTGAGCTCGCTCAGGAGATCATCAAGTAACTCACCGGGGGAACTCATATGGGAGCTCACTTGATAGCACACCTTGCCAACTAACATTGAGCTCACCTTACCAACTCACCTTGAGCTCATCCAGTAGCTCATATTTAAGGTCACCTCAGAGATTTCTAACAATCTTACCTTTGAGCTCGATAGGGAACTCACTAACTAACTCACATAGGAGCTCATCTGGGATCTCAGTAAGTGGTTCACCAAGGAGCTCGTCGAGTAGATCAACTTGATCCTGCCCTAAAACTCACCTGGGAGCTCACGTGACATCTCGCCTTGCTAGTTCACCTTAAGCTCTCCCAGGAGCTCATTAAGCAGCTCGATTTGAGCTCACCCGAGAGCTTTTCAAGTAGATCACCTAAAAAAATCATGTGGGGGTTTACCTGATAGCTCACCTTGATAACTTAAATAGGAGCTCACCTATCAGCTTACCTTGTCATCTCACTTTGAGCTCGCTAAGGAGCTAACCTTGCTAACTCATCTTGAGCTCATCTGGTAGTTTTCCTTGTAGTTCATCATGTAGCTCACCAAGTAGCTAACCTGAGATCTCACCTAACAACATACCTCAAAGATCACTGAGCAACTCATTGATTAGGTTGACTTGAGCTCATCGAGCAGTTCAACTAGGACCTCTCCTAGGAGCTCCCGAAGTAGCTCACTTCAGAGCTCACCTAGCAGCTCACCGAACAGCTCACCAAGTTGCTCACCTAGGAGCTCTTCTTGGAGCTCACCGATCAGCTCAAGTTGAGCTCACTCGAGAGCTCATCAAGTAACTTGGTGAGGAACTTATGTGGGAGCTCACCTGATAACTCACCTTGTCAACACACCTTAAGCTCACCTTTCCAACTTGCCTTGAGCTCACCTTGCCAACTCACCTTGTTCTCATCTAGTAGCTCACATATAAGCTTATCTCAGAGATTTCTGAAAAGCTCACCTTTGAGATCTCCTAGGAGCTCACTGAAAAGCTCACCTAGGAGCTCGGTTAGGAGCTCAAAAAATAACTCACCCAGGAGCTCGTCGAGTAGCTTGACTTGAGATTACTCAGAAACTCACCTAGGAGCTCACCTGATAACTAGCCTTAGCAACTCACCTTGAGCTCGCGGAGCAGCTTGACTTGAGCTCACTCGGGAGATCATCAAGTAGCTCACCCAAAAAATCACATGGGAGCTCACCTGATAGCTCGCCTTACCAACTCATATGGGAGATAACCTATCAGTTCCACCTTTCCAACTCGTCTTGATCTCACTAAGGAGCTCACCTTGCCAACTCACCTTGAGATCGTCTTGTAGATCACCTCTGAGTTCATCGAGCAACTCACCAAGTAGCTCACCAGAAACCTCACCTCGAAGCTCACCAAGTATCTCTCCTATGAGCTCTTATAGGAGCTCACCGATAAGCTGGAGTTGAGCTCACCCAATAGCTCGTCAACTAACTTACTTGGGAACTCACCTGGGAGCTCACCTGACAGCTCGTATTATCAACTCACCTTGATCTTACCTTGCCAACTCACCTTGAGCTCATCTTACCAACTCATCTTGAACTCATCTGGTAGCTCACATGCAAGCTCGCCTCATAGATTACCAACATGCTCACCTTTGAGCTCACCTAGGAGCTCACTGAGTATCTTACCTAGGAGCTCAGCTGGGAGGTCAGAAAGTAGCTCACCCAGTAGCTCATCAAGTATATTAACTTGAGATTTCCTAAAAAACTCACATGGGAGCTCACCTGATAGCTCACCTTTATCTCACTCAGAAGCTCACTGAGTGGCTTAACTTGAGTTAACCTAGGATCTCATCAAATAGCTCTCCTGAAAAATCACATGAGAGCTTTCCTGAAAGCTCACCTTTCCAACTTGTATTGGAACTCACCTATTAGCTTTCCTTGATCTCGTTAAGGAGCTCACCTTGCCACTTCACCTTGAGCTCGTGTGGTAGCTCCCCTTGGAGTTTGTCACGTAGCTCTCCAAGTAGCTTTCCTGGGAGCTCTTCTTGGAGCTCGTTGATCAGCTAAAGTTGAGCTCACTTAAGAGCTCATTGAGTAACTTGACTAGGAACTCACCTAGGAGGCTTACATAATATCTCACCTTGCCAACTCACCTTGAGCTCACCTTACCAACTTGCCTTGAGCTCATCTTGTAGCTCGCATGTAAGCTCACCTCAGAGATTACCGACAAGCTCATCTTTGAGCTCAGCTTGGAGCTCACTAACCAACTCACCTAGGACATTGAATAGGATTTTGGCAAGCAGGTCACCCATGAAATTGTCAAGCAGCTCAACTTGAGCTTGCCTAGAACCTTGCCTGGGAGCTCGCCTGACAGCTTGCCTTACCAGCTCATAAGGAGCTCACCCAGAAGCTTGCCGAGAAACTCCACTTGAGCTCACCTGGGAGCTCATCAAGAATCTCACCTGAAAACTCACATGAGATCTCACCTAACAGCTCACTTTCCTAATTCTCATGGCAGCTTGCCTATCAATTCACTGAGAAGCTCATTGTGCGCAAGTGTTGTTTCTAAACTAATGCTAATGTAAAAAAAGACTAACACCTAAATAGTCTTAATTAGCAAGAATTAAAAAACATTATAAACACCATCATGATAAGAATTAATCGAGGGTTAGATGCTAACATTTATAAATACAAAACTATGAAATCAACTATGTTAAGCACCTAAATATCCTCTATTCTCTAACAACATATAAATGAAGGAACCTAGGTAGGTTCCATGGCTATCAAAAATAGTTTTCCTTAATGTTTGAAGAACCTAGGAATGAGGGCTAATCAAAGTTTGGCTATAAGAGCCTTTTAAAACCTCCCATATGACCTAAACAATTTAAGAAAGAGGCTTAAATCTTCAAAATGATGAACTCTCAAGAAAACAAGGTGCAAGCTCTTAGTCTCTTTGCTATATGCTTTGCATTTTCTCTCTTAGGAGTTTAGGTGTAAGTAAAAAGGTAGGTGGAGGGATCTTTTTATAGCCAAATGGATAAAGGAAACACTTCCTCCCTTTGTATGTGGGATAAAGGTAAAACATGATTAGGAATCAATAAGGTTGCTTTATTAAAGGTAACTTAGTTTAGAAGGATTTAATTTATGATTAGCAAGTCATGGGAGTTGGGGGGTATTTTAATTAATCAAATGTGATTAACTAATAGGTAGATGTGAGCTTATAGAAGAAAATTAGAGGAATATTAGTATGATTTAGGCTATTAGAAAAGGATTAAATCAATTAAATATTGATTTACTAGTTAAATGAAGGGGAAGACTAATTAATTAATAATAATTAATTAATCTAGATAGAAGAGGTGATTTATTAACAAAAGGTTGTTAATTAGGGTATTTGTTGGATAGGTGACTTAATTAATTAGCTTATTGTAATTAATTAATGATGATATCGAGGAAAATGAGTGCTTTTGACGATATGTCATTGATTTGCAAGAAAGAGGATAATTAACACAATTTAAGTATTTAAATTGCTTGGGCATAATTATGGGTGTCTACAATCACCTTAAACTCATCTGGTAGCTCACCTCAGAGTTCATCAAGCATCTCACCTAGTAGCTCGGATGGGAGCTCACTAAGCAGCTCACCGAGTAGGTTGACTTGAGCTCACTTGTGAGCTTACCGAGTAGCTCTACAGGGACCTCACCTGGGATCTCACAAAGTAGCTCACTTGGGAGCTCACCTAGTAGCTCACCTGGGAGATCTTTGAATAGCTCGCTAGGTAGCTTAGCTAAGAGCTCTTTTGGGAGGTCACTGAGCAACTCAAGTTGAGCTTTCTCGGGATATCGTTGAGTAAATTACCTGGGAGCTCACTGAGAAGCTCACCTATAAGCTCAACTAGAAGGTTAGCAAGGATATTTCCTAGGATCTCGTCAAGCATCTCAACTTGAGGTTGCTTAAAAACTCACCTAGGAGATCACCTGACAAATAATCTTTCCAGCTCACCTTGACCTCACCCAGGAGCTCATCGAGCAGCTCAACTTAAGTTCACCTAGGAGCTTGTCAAGCAGCTCACCCAAAAACTCACATGGGAGCTCACTTGATAGCTCACCTTGCATGGGAGCTCGCCTATCAGCTCACCTTGCTAGCTCACCTTGAGCTCGCTGAGGAGCTCACCTTGCTAACTTGCCGTTGAGCTCGTCTGGTAACTCACCTTGGAGTTTATTGAGGAGCTCACCAAGTAGCTCACCTGGTAGCTTGCCTAATAGCTTACCTAGGAGCTCAACTGAGTATCTCTCTAAGTAGGTTTACTTGAGCTCGCCGATCAGCTCACCAGGGACCTCACCTGGGAGGTCACCAAGTAGCTCACTTGGGAGCTCTCCTAGCAGCTCACCTGGGAGCTCATTGAATAGCTCACCAAGTAGCTTACCTGGGAGCTCTTCTAGGAGCTCACCGATCAGCTAAAGTTAAGCTCACTCAGGAGCTCGTCACGTAACTCACCTAGGAACTCACCTAGGAAGTTTCCTAACATCTTACCTTGCCAACTCACCTTGAGGTCACCTTACCAACTTACCTTGAGCTCATCTGGTAGCTTGCATGTAAGATCACCTCAGAGATTACCACCAATCTTACCTTTGAGCTCACCTGATAGCTCACTGAGTAGCTCACCTAGGAGCTCGGCTGGGAGCTCAGAAAGCAGGTCACCTAGGAGTTCATTGAGCAGCTCGACTTGAGCTTGCCCAAAAACCTCATCTAGGATCTCACTTGATAAATCACCTTCCTAGCTCACCTTGAGCTAGCCCAGGAGCTTGCTGAGTAACTTGAATTGACCTTTCCTAGGAGCTCAATAAGCACCTCACTAGAAAATGTGCATGGGAGCTCACCTAAAATCTCACCTTGCCAACTCACACGGGTGCTCATCTATCACCTTGAACTCACCTAGGAGCTCACCTTGCCAACTCACCTTGAGCTCATTTGGTAGTTTTCCTCAGAGTTTTTTGTGTAGCTCACAAAATTTCCTTGAGATCAATTTTCCAACACACCTTGTGCTCATCTGGTATCTCACATGTAAGATCACCTCAGATATTACTGAAAAGAACACCTTCGAGCTCACATTGGAGCTCACTGAGCAGCTCACCTAGGAGCTTGGATAGGAGCTCAACAAGTAACTCACCCACAAGCTCATCGAGTAGCTCAACTTGAGCTTACCCAGAAACTCACCTCGGAGCTCACCTTGCTAGCTCACCTTGAGCTCACCAAGAAGCTCATCGAGCAGCTCAACTTCATCTCACTCAGCAGATCCTCAAGTAGCTCACTTGAAAATTCACATGGTATCTCACCTTACTAACTCCCATGACATCTCACCTAATAGCTCACCTATCAGCTCATTGAGGATCTCACCTATCAGCTCACTAAGGAGCTCACCTTACCAACTCTCCTTGGAGCTCACCATACTAGATCACCTTGAGTTCATTTGGTAGCTTGTATGTAAGCTCACCTAAGAGATTGCTGACAAGCTCACCTTTGAGCTTGCCTGGGATCTCACTGAGCAACTCACCTAGGAGCATGGCTGGGAACTCATCAAGAAGCTTTCCTAGGATCTCATCGAGCAACACAATTTGAGCTTACCCAAAAACTCACCTGGGAGCTTACTTTAGAGCTCACCTTACCATCTCACCTCGAGCTCACCCAAGAGCTCACCACGCAGCTCGATACTAGCTCACCCGAGAGCTCATCAAGCATCTCACCTGAAAAATTGCATGGGAGCTCACCTAACAGCTTGCCATACCAACTCATATGAGACCTCACCTATCAGCTCACCTTGAGCTCACTGAGGAGCTCACCTTGCCAACTCACGTTGAGCTCATCTTATAGATGACCTCAGAGTTTATCGAGTAACTCACCAAGAAGCTCACTTGGGAGCTTGCCTAATAGCTTGTCTGGGAGCTAACCAAGTAGCTCAGCGAGTAGGTTGACTTGAGCTTACTTGTGAGCTCACTGAGTATCTCACCAGGGACCTCACCTAGGAGCACGCCAAGTAGCTCACTTGGGATCTCACCTAGCAGCTTTCCTGGGAGCTCACCGAATAGCTCACCAAGTAACTCACCTAGGATCTCTTCTAGGAGCTCTTCGATCAGCTTGAGTTAAGTTCGCTAGGGAGTGTGTCAAGTAACTCACCTAGGAACTTTCCTAGGATCTCACTTGACAGCTCACCTTACCAACTCACCTTGAGCTAGCTTTTCCAACTCTCCTTGAGCTCACCTTGCCAACTCACCTTGAGCTCATCTAATAGCTCACATATAAGCTCACCTCAGATATTACCGACAATCTCACCTTTGATCTCACCTAGAAGCTCATCGAGAATCTCACCTAGGAGCTCTACTGGGAGCTCGATAAGTAGCTTGCCCAGGAGCTCATCAAGAAGCTCAACTTGAGCTTTCCTAAAAACTCACCTTGGAGCTCACCTTACCAGGTCACCTTGAGCTCACCCAGGATCTTACTGAGCAGCTAGACTTGAGCTCCCTCAAGAGTTCATCAAGCAGCTCACCCAAAAATTTTTATGGGAGCTCACTTAATAGCTCACTTTACCAACTCTCATGAGAGCTCACCTATCAGCTTGCCTTCAGCTCACTGAGGAGCTCACCTTACCAACTCACCTTAAGCTTGTCTGTTAGCTCACCTCATATTTTTTTCGAGTAGCTCACCGAGTAGGTTGACTTGAGCTTTCTTATGAGATCACTAACTAACTTGCTAGGGAACTCACCTAGGAGGTCACCAAGTAGCTTACTTGGGATCTCACCTAGTAACTTGCTTGGGAGCTCAGTGAATAGCTCACCAAGTAGCTCACCTAGGAGCTCTTCTGGGAGCTCACCTATCAGCTTGAGTTGAGCTCACCCAAGAGATCATCGAGTAACTCACCTAGAAACTCTTCTGGGAGCTTTCCTAATAGCTAATCTTGACAAATTTCCTTGAGATCACCTTACAAACTCACCTTGAGCTCATCTTGTAGCTCACATGTAAGCTCACCTCAAATATTGCTGACAAGCTCACCTTTGAGCTCGCCTGGGAGCTCACTGAGTAGTTCACCTAGGAGCTCAGCTTGGAGCTTGGCAAACATCTCACCCAAGAGCTCATTGAGTAGCTTGACTTGAGCTTACCTAAAAACTCCCCTAGGAGCTCACTTGATAGCTCACCTTACCATCTCACCTTGAGCTCACCCAAGAGCTCACCGAGCAGCTCGACTTGAGCTCACTTGGGAGCTCATCAAGCAGCTCACCCAAAAAATCACATGGGAGCCCACCTAATAGATCACCCAAAAACTCACATTGGATCTCACCCATTAGCTCACCTTAACAACTTGCCTTGAGCTCATATGGTAGCTCGATTTAGAGTTTGTCAAGTAATTTTTTTAAGTAGCTAGCCTAAGATACCACCTAATAGCTCACTTAAGACCTCACCGAATAGCTTGCCGAGTACGTTGACTTGAGTTTGCTTGTGAGTTCGCTGAGCATCTCACCGAGGACCTCACTTGGGAGCTCACTATGTAGACACCAAATTTGTGTCTCACGACCCCTTGTGACCTGCATCTCATCTCGCAACCTAACCTCATCACGTAAACCTTACACAATTATTTATTAATTACCTTGTAATTGATAAATCCACATCACCTTACCTGCCACCTCATTTTGCCACCTCATCATGACCTATCCCTAACCCTAAACTAACCTAATTAAGACCTATGACTTGGTCTAGACTCACATCCTTAACTAATACCTCCTTACTCGCACCCAAAACTGACCTTCTAGCCACTTGACCAAGCCTGCAACTGATCTCTCGGGAGAAAAGCAGGGAAGGTGGGCTATTTTACTAAAAATAGCCTACTTTTTCCTTACCGATGCCGGTTCCTACTCGACCACCGTCAGTTATGTAACCGCCATCGGCTCCCTGTAAATGGGCTCCCCAAACCAAAATCAAAGGTCGAATGATTTTTGAATCAACAGAGATCATTGGGAGCAAAAACAGAGTCCAGATCTTCACTTGACCGAGCAGAGACGAGTGAAGAAACCAGAAGAGTTTGCAGCAAAGGAGATCAACTTGGATCTTCGTCAAAACTAGTAAGTCACATCTTGCATGTCTTCTGTTATAACATTTCTTATGCCTTTTGAATCACAGTCCTCATAAATCCATCCCTGAATCCACTACCCAGCGTGCATATTACATCTAACTATCATTCATCTACCTCTCATCATATCATTTCCCAATATCACCCATAAACCAGCCTTACAAACACCATAGCTATCAAAAAACACAAACACCCCACAAAACAACTAACCTACAGGTCCTAGGCCTAACCGACACCGGTTACCAGCAGCCGGTATCGGTTACCCTGACTATAACCAGAAACTAGCCTTCTCCTACCCGTTTCAACCAAGTAATCTAATTGATATTTTACAATCTTTTGTGTTAATTCATATTAGCAGGGAAACTAACCACCTTCGAAAGGAAGTTTTATATTTCCTGGGCCCAAGGCAGTTTCCTCATTTATTGTCTAATCAAAATCGTGTGGTCTTGTGTTCTTATTTGCAGGTAGTCCTTCCAAGACAAAAAGGAGTTCTTCGCAGTCAACCTGATCTTTCTCTATGGTACACGCACACCATCTCGACGTTTAACAGGTATTCCTCCTAGCCCTAACCCTATCTGTTTCTAAAAGGAATGAAAGGATAGAAGCAACTCTATTCCCGAAGCCGAAACATTTTGGCACGCTTGGCGGGACCCATTTTGGGTTTCTTTATTTCTTTCCTTCTTTCACATAGGGAGCATACTTGCTGTTTTCTTCTTCTAAAGATATTCACAAGGTTTTGTATTATTTTGGTAAAAGAACTTTCTTTGTTTTTGCATCTTGCATTAGTGAAAGTCATCTCTTTTGATTCATCGAATATCATTTTCGATTTGGGTTTAAAACATGTGCATTGCATCCTTGCTTGCTGTTTTCAATTCTAGTGAACATAGATTAAGTAACAGGTCGTACACGTGGGGGTGATATCCACGGTATTGACAAGAAATTAATCTTACATTCACTGCACAACACATACCGAATCACTTCACAATTAACACAACAACTCAAACATCCCCCTTTTTTTTCCGCGGTATTCCTCCACCTGATTGAGGTAACCTTATAAGCCAAAAAAAACTTGACATTTCCCCTAGGTCTTGCTGTTTAGGATTCAAACCTCATTCTATGTCTAAAGGCATAAGCCCACAATAATTAAAATTAACCCTAGGGTTAGTCTTTGGATTTGCGTGTGCATCTTGATTGTTTTTCAGTTCTGTTTTCTCTGTCATACTTTGTCTTCTGTGATCAATAATTTGGAAAATATACTAAACGTTGTTAAAAATCAAATTAGCAGCCTTTTTGTTATCCTAGACTTCTGACACCGGCATCGGTTAACTGACCGACATCGTCTATTCTCTGACCGACATCAGCTACTAGACCGATATTGGTTACTATCTTCTACAACACCTGACAAACCAGCAACCTGCCAAATTCATCATTCTGAGGTTGTTTCTGTTCTTGATAGATTGAGACCTTACTGTCCATGGTTGTCATCACTTAGAAGCAAGCCACCGCCATGGTTTCACATGCCTGTTCTGTGCCTTTTCCTGAATCACCCCCTTCACATTCTATAAGGAACCCTACGGACACCAGTGAGATCCCCAAAATTCCTGTAGGAGACAAGGACTTTGCCAAATTTCTGGATGCTAATCCTAGTGCTGTAAAATACTATTTGTCTCATGCCCCTAACCGTACGCCTGATGGTCAGCTCCTTGTTGGCATGCCTATTAGTATAGCTACTCATTTAGCTCCCACTCTGCCTGATAACACCACCTTGCTTCCTGCACTTTTAACCCCATCTCCCAATCCGACAGCTTCTGAGGTTCATACGACTCAGATTAGCTTTCCTTTGGCTAATCTTGGACCCCACATATCATTACCACTGACTGCCCCTACCTCATCTCTCTTGCAGACTACCCCATTCATGACTTGCTCTCTGCCACCTATCCACACGAGCGTTCCTTCTCAAGCTTTGTCTACCTTTTCATTCCCATACACGTATCCAGTAACCTCAACACCTTATATGGGACATCCCTATTCTGTCACCTCAACATATTCATCTGCCATACCTTATCAACACTTAACCCCACCATTGTCCAGTGAAGGCCCTTGGCCCAATTTTCCTCCGTTTACCACAACCGCACCATCATCTCATCCAACCACAGATTTCATCAAATAAATGATGGATAAAATGTAAAATCTGGAGGCTTCTGTGTCGGGAGGTCGTAGCGCCTTGACATACGAGAAAGTTTGTCGAGAACCTATTCACCCCTCTGTTCCCCTTCACTCATATCCTCCTCAATGGGAATTACCAAAATTTACTCGTTTCAATAGTAAAGAGGATCCTCAACAACACCTACGATCATTTAGACATGCTTGTTATTTGATCGCCCATGATGATGCCTTGTTACTCCGCACATTTCCCATGTCCTTATCAGGACCCGCCTTGGAGTGGTATAGTGCTTTGACCCAGCACTCAATCTTCTCTTTTAACCAACTATCCCAATCTTTCTTGGATCATTTCTCCATTAACATTGCCAAGAAAGTATCTATCACCGACCTTTATGCCATCCGACAATTTGAAGACGAATCTATCGCAGATTTCGTTGGATGATGGCACGGCCTTATCAACCAACTTACATATGCCTTGCCTCAGGTTGAACTTATCGAAATTTTCACACGGGCATGTGCTAAGCACATTTCTCCTACTCTTCAAATTCAAACTTTCCGCACATTTGATGAGGCCTTTACCATGGCTCAGAAACTAGAAATTCGAGCCTTAGAAGAAGAGAAATTGCGGTTGCGCAACAAAAAACCCAATTTCTGAACTCCTGATTCTACCAATAAACCAAACACCACCACTCCTCACGCGTCCACTTCTTCTAAATCAAAAGGAGCTGTCCACGCGGTGATGGTTAAATCTCAAACACTGTCTAATACCCCACCAAAAACCACCTATAAGTATAAAGCAGAGCCCATCAATTACACTCCCTTGGGAGAAACCTATGGTGTCATCTTGGAAAAATTTCTCAAGGCCGGAGCTATCACCTTGCCTCCTGTTAAACCTCACTCCGGGTTTGACTCCACTCGTGCTATACCTTCCTGGTACAAAGAAAATGACTTTTGTAACTTTCACCGTGTAAAAGGACATAGTAATGAAAACTGCAAGATGTTGAAAAACATAGTGCAGGAAATGGTTGACGCAGGGGATAACCCTCGATAATCCTAATGCCCCCTGCCAACTGAAATTTGAAAATCTTCAACAAACCATTCCCAAATCACTCTTCCAATAGTAACACAAACCAGGATATCTTAGCCGAGGAGAGTGTTCATGAGATCCATGCAGTCTTTGATACCCAGCCAAAATCCTCTATCAAGAAAATTTTGAATCAAGCCTCTTCACTAACACGGGAGCCCGAACCTCCTTTACCACCATCAAGCTAAAGCGAAATCATTCCTTTACCCATAAAGGAGTTAACTGCCTAGACTCCTCTTCCCATCAATGAGTCTTCTTATACCACATCCCTACAAGACTGTGAACAGATGTTATCTAATCTATCTATTTCCCAGACTTCCCCTTCTACCGCTCTTGCTGCACAAGAGGAAGGTACGCAACTCCTTTTGACACCCCTAGATGAGAAATCTCTTGCACCGACATCACCAAATTCTTTAACCATGACAGATCCTCTCGAACACACCCTCTTACCTATTAGTTCTTCATCGCCTAAATCTTTTCAGTGACCTGTTGACCTCTTAACATCTATTGATACAGTGTCTCATCTACCCCCTATATCACACCCACAGTGGACTGGAATCACAAACCACCTTTCTTCCGTACAAAATTTACAATTCAAACCTGAAGACTGTCATTCTCCAGAAGATAGACAAATCCTATGGGAACGTTTGAGTACCCCTTTTTCCACTCAAATGCAGATGACTGATCCGGACACCTCTACCATATACCCGAAGTGTTTACAGAAACTCAAAATGCCTATGTCCTCATTTTCACCCCCTGTATCTATATCAAGTATCCCATCCACCTCTATCAATCTAACCAAATCTTCCCCTACACTTGGGACCTTACCAATACCCAGTCTAACACACCCGCCTAAGCGACTAGATTTATCCAAAAATAAAGCCGCCCCGCCATCTAGGAGACAAACTCAACCTATGCCTTTATCACAATTAAAACCATCATCGTCACACCTACGTTCCATATTGGGACCTCATCCTTCCACCTTGCATCAATATATCATACCTCCTGTGTTTTCTTCAAAAAGACCTACGCCTTCTGCACCTATACAAAGATCTAAGGGGATATCAACACTATCACCCCATGTATCTTGTCCACCCATCAACCCTAAACAAACTCCATCATCTAAGGATTTATTTTCTGTCACTCCCCTTTCTCCGTGGTTGTTTCCCGCTACCATGTCATCGGTAGCCTCATCATCTAACCAGCCGAACGTAGCTCCTGTGCCAAAGAAACCATGTTTAGTAAAAACCACGTGTCAACACCCCTTGGCTAAACCACCACCCGTATGAACCAACCACGCCCAGACATTACTGAAACCCGCACAACCAATACCCTCATCCTCCTCCAATTTTGACCCACTCAAAAGATCTTACGGCAAAATCCTTGCTATGTTGGTGGAGAATACGACCATTTCCCTACCCCCACTTAGACCTTATGACCCGTCTAAACCTCGGCCTATAGGTTACGATGAGTCTAAGATCTGCGCTTATCACTGCACACTAGGACATGATGTGGAGGGATGCAAAGCTTTAAAAAACATCCTTCGTTAGTCACCTCTCCCAGATAGAAAGGTTAAGAAGGACAACTTACGAAGGGAGAGACCTTTAGTTTCTAGTCCCTCTCCTATACCATCTGTCCCCGCCTCACCAAGATCTATCATTATTCTAACCCCACCTCTCGAGGACCATGATTTGCCCCAACCATCTTCCTCATCTCAGGTTTACGAGATTAATATGATTAGTGTTGCTACTCGAGCGCAGAAAAACAACAAGAAAGTGAAAGAAAGCACACCTGCATCCTCTCTTTCTCTGTCCAGCATCCTGATTGCACCACCACCCAAAGTGGTTATTCATGGACCCACATACCCCGTCTCCAATGGAGTTGGCCATTGAGCCATGATCAAATAGCTTCACCAATCACCCGTAAAATGACACTATATGATCTCATTCAGACTTCTGAATCTCATCGACAAGCTCTCGTTGAAATTCTTCAGGGGATCGAGGTCTTACCTAATGAAACCCTGCCCGTTGCCTCCATTCTAACACCCAATCACGTTGCCTCTCTCACCAAACAACCCACTGCCCCAACCACTTCTGTCTCTGTACCACAAGCTGCTGCAGTCAGTTTCTCTGAAGATGAAATTGGTGACTTTGGTACAGAAGACCCTGACCCTGCCCTTTTCATCTCCGCTTACGTCCGGGACATTCAGGTATGATGTGTTATGATTGACGGGGGTGCTAGCCTAAACATCATCTCTTCAAAATCCTTCCAACAAATGAATATCCCTTCTAGCTACATGTGTGCCAACCCCATCATGTTACGGTCATTTAATGATGCTATTACCTCTACCTTAGGCACCTTGATCCTCAACATTCAGGTAGGACCACATACTTTACCCGAACTCTTCTATGTCCTTGAGGGAGAGTTCCAATATAATATATTGCTGGGTCGTCCTTGGATCCAGGCCATGGGATGTGTTCCCTCAACATTGCATAGATGCATAAAATTTGAGTACGAGGGGAAGTCCTACACCGTAAAAGCTGATCCTCCTCCCTTTAAAACCTACAATATGTTATACCACCCAAACGATGTGCTTATACCAATCAAGACACCCATTCATTCAACCCAACCATCTTCTTCAACTGCGCCTCAAACATCCACCTCAACCACACCTACGCCTTCAACTGATGAAACTACCTTCGCAAAAAGAACTTCCCTTCCCACAGCTAACATCCCAACCACGAACCCCTTAGTAGATGTTTTTTAGTGCCTTATGCTGGGGGAGTATCGCCTATATAAGTTCTTTCCATACCCCTTAGTTCTTTCCATACCCCACAGGAGTACGGACAAGTACATGCACATCCTACCTATGAACGTCGTGTGGGGGAAGTAATCTCCTACGGACCACCTCACTGCCACACTAACCTAACGTATGGGGGTGTCGACGCATCTTCCATTGCCCCTGAGCCTCCTCTTGGTGTGGTTCCTTTCCAATCTGATTTTCAATACCTGAAAAATCATCGCTTCGCCCTCACCTTCTTGACTCACTGTGCCTGGAAAGGCTTTGGTTTTGGTCTTTATGAGCAAGGTTGACATACGCTCATCCCCATCACCACACGCAAACATAATGATCGTAGTGGTCTTGTATTTTCGAGAATGCTTACATCGAAGGAACCTCATGTCATTCTTCTTCTCGAAGACGGTGACGTTACCCCTACCAAACCGTCATCACCCATTTTGCCTCCGTCACCCATAGAGTCGATAGATCCTGAATCTATCCCTCCTAAATTTTTTTTTTTTCATAAATGCTATCTTCCTAGGTCCTCTCACTTATCAATGTGATAATGAGGACCCCTCTTCTATTCCCCTTTTATATCCAGACATGATTGAAGAGGACTCACCTTCAATTAACGTTGTTGAGTGCCAGGATGATGACTCCATCCTCACTTACCTTGGCGCGGATGAATCTTATATACAAAGCGCCTTACCATCTGAAACCCAAACCATGTTGAACGAATCTACTATAGAAATCAACATCCACACGGAGGAGGATCCTCACATTGTGAAGATCGGACAATCCCTTAACACATCAGAACAACTCGCCTTTACTACTTTTCTCCGTGCTCACAACCAAGCTTTCGCTTGGTCCTACACTGACATGCCAGGAATTGATCCTGACATTGTTGTCCATAACATTACACTGAAACCCGATTCCAAGCCTATTAAACAGAAATTGAGAAAAATGCATCCACGCATTGCCCTCTTGGTCAAAGAGGAGCTCCAACGACTCCTTTCTGTTTCCTTCATTCTACCTATTGACTATCCTCAATGCATTTCTAACATTGTACCTGTCACTAAAGCGATGGGGGGACTTCGGATATGCACGGATTTCCGGGATCTTAAACTCGCTTGCCCTAAGGATGACTTCCCCCTACCTAGTATTGACCAACTTGTTGATCTCACTGCAGGCCATGAGATGCTCTCTCTCATGGATGGCTTTTCAGGATACAACCAAATTTTGGTTACCCCTGCCGATCAACACAAAACTACCTTCATAACTCCTTGGGGAACCTTTTATTACCGTGTAATGCCATTTGGCCTTAAGAATGCTGGTGCAACCTATCAGCGGGATATGACCTACATTTTTCATGACATTATGCACACTATCCTTGAAGATTAAGTCGACAATCTTCTTGGCAAATCTAAACATCGTAGTGAACATCTCTATGTTTTAACCGTTATTTTTGATCGCTTGTTACAATATTTTGTCCGTCTTTAACCCAAAAAATGCGTCTTTGGTGTCCTTTCGGGAAAACTTCTTGGCTTTATCATCTCTTTGCGTGGCATTGAGGTCGACCCATCTAAAGTCAAAGCTATCCTAGAAATGCCCCCACCTACCAATCTCAAAAAATTGCGTAGTTTACAAGGTAAGCTCCAATCTATCCGACGTTTCATCTCCCAACTCTCGGATTGATGTCAACCTTTCCATCACCTCCTTAAAAATGACATTGATTTTCAGTGGAGCAAAGAGTGCCCAAGACGACCGCCATTTCTACCTTTATCTTTCCGCCACTGACCACGTTGTAGGGGCCATGCTCGCACATCGTGACTCTGAAAATCGAGAACAAGCCGTTTATTATATAAGTCATACTTTGGTGGACTATGAGACTAGGTATACACATGTAGAAAAGTTGTGCCTAGCCCTATCATTCGTGGCTACCAAACTTTGACACTACCTTCTGAATCACAAAACTTTCGTCATCACCAACACAGACCCCATCCATTACATGTATGCCAAACCTCATCTAAACCAATGCATCGCCTGTTGGCTCATGCTCCTCGCCGACCTCGACCTTGAATTCGTCCACTAGAAATCAATCAAAGGACAAACCATCGCAGACCAACTTGCAGAAGCCCCTTTACCTGGGGAACAATTTACCAATTTTAAATTCCCTGACAAACTCATCGCCACTCTTTCACTCAAGGAGGAGTCGTATCTGATGACTCTCTTCTTCGATGGATCTAAATGCCAATGCGGTGGAGGAGCTGGCATTGTTCTCATTCCTCTTGACGCTGAGCCTATGCCTCTTTCATTCCGACTTGATTTCCCTTGCACTAATAATACAGCGGAATACGAGGCCCTTGTTCTGGGTCTCCAAGTTACGCTACACTTAGGTATCAAATCTATCAATATTTTTGGTGACTCTCAATTGGTAGTCAATCAAGTTATGGGCATCTACCAATGCAAAAATGAGGAACTTCAAAAATACAAACACTACGTGGATTCGCTTCTAGCCTTATTTACTCACTATTCTATCTAAACCATTCCCCGCTCCACTAACAAATTTGCGGATACTATGGCTTGCTTAGCCTCACAAATTCTAGCCTCATCAACTGACTCTGACATTTTTGTCTTGGTCCAACAACTCTTTGCCCCATCTTATTCAACCCCAGTTGTTTGTACGATAAATACTGTGTCTACTAACTCGTAGGATACTTGGTATCACCAATTCCATGACTACCTTACAACCTCTGTTCTCCCTTCTGACCTTACTAGTGCTGGTAAACGCGCTTTTCTTAAACACGTTTCTCGTTATGTCATTATGGGGGGACTCCTTTATAAACGTGGCTTTGATGGCATCCTCCTTCGATGTCTCACTGGTGCAGAGGTCACCCATACCATCCAACAGGTCCATGATGGTATTTGTGGTGGACATTTTAGTGGTCTTGCCATGGCCAAGCGAATCCTTTGCCTAGGTTATTATTGGCCCACTCTCAATAATGACTGCTACAAATATGTTAAGCGTTGTGTTATGTGTCAACAACATGCCAACCTTCAACATACTCCTAGCCACCCGCTCCAGGTCACTCGAGATCTTTAGCCCTTCTCACAATGGGGTTTAGACCTTATTGGTGAGATTCACCCATCCTCTTCACAACGTCACTGATGGATAATCACAGCAACTGAATATTACAAAAAATTGGTGGAGGCTATCCCACTCATTTCAACTAAAAAAGAAAAAATTGTAGACTTCATTAACCACCACATTATCTTTCGTTTTGGTGTTCCTCGTCGCCTAATTACAGATAATGGAAAATCTTTCAAAAATAGGTTGTTGCAAAACCTTTGTGACAACTTTGATATCAAACTCAGTTTCTCATCACCTTACTATCCACAAGCAAATGGACAAGCCGAATCCTCTAATAAAACCCTAATCAAAATCCTCATGAAAGTTGTCAATGAGTCCGGACGAAATTGGCATGATCACATTCCCTTTTCCCTTTGGGATTATCGTACTAGCATTCGTACCTCTACTAATGCCACACCTTTTTCTTTGGTATATGGTACCGAGGCTGTCTTACCTCTCGAAATACAAATACCCTCCCTCAGAATATCCCTTCAGGATATTATCACTAACGATGATTTCCGCCAAGAGCGGTTAGCCCAATTGGAGCTTCTTGACGAACGTCGTCTTACAGCTCTTGATTACCTTCAAATCTATCAAAAACGCATCAAGCATGCTTATGATAAGCGACTTCATGAGCGTACCTTTAAGGTTGGTGATCTTGTCCTCAAAGAGAATCAACATGTAACCAAACTAGAAAAGAGCAAACGTGGAAAATTTTCTCCCAATTGGATTGGGCCTTATATAATCACTCACACTTATGGATTAGGCACTTATCGTTTAGCTTCACTTAATGGTAAACCTGAGCCTGAGCCCCTTAATGCCTTGCATCTTCGACCATTCTACTGTTGAAATTAGTGTTATATCACTTCTTATCTGCCTACTACTCGTCCCTTGAGCTCATTTACCACTACATACACTTTGTTTTCCTACATCTCAAAATAAAATCAAGATCACTTCTCACCTCCCCTTAACGATGCCTTCCCCTTTTTAGTCTAGTCCATGACTTCAAAGTTTTAAAATAAGCCGTATTCTTATGGGATTTTCTTGAGTCAAACTTCCTACTCAACTAGATGCTTCACGCCAAAAGAACATATAGTCATCTAAATTAAATATAGACTACTCCCTCGAAGGATAGCTATATGCCAAACTATTGCTGCTATTATATATAGACTGCTCCCCCGAAGGACAGCTATGCACTAAAATCATATCTGCTACTATAAATAGACTGCTCCCTCAAAGGACAGCTATACACAGTCAGCCTTTATCAGAAGCTTCTCGCATTGATCAGCTTCGTGAAGACCTCAAGAATAAAAAAATCAATATCCCTTGTAGACTTCCCGCATCGATCGGTCTACATTCAATAAAATAAAAGCCTCATTCAAAAGAACTTTTGAGTCATGAACTTGTCTATTTCGGGAAGGTTCTCTTTCGTCAGAACACTCACTTTGTAATAAGTTCTCCATACCTCAGCTATATCATCCACCTCACCTCACCATCTGTTTCAAACTCAAGGGACGTGTCGTACACCTGATAGGTTATGATCATCCAACTCTTTTCACCTATTGACTTCTCGTCTATGCACCGGTACCTAGGGCTTCAAGTGCGTTCTATGTTGTGTGGTTTGTTTTACTCTTTTCACCCACGGAGCAATCTTTCCTCTTTGCCTCACATCTAGGATTGTGTGTTGATCTTAATCAGGACATGGTTCCCTACCACTTGGGTAGGCTAACTTTCACTTCTCTTGTACCTTTTACAACATCACCAATTTGTTACCAACACCATCAACCTTACCTTACCAATATTACTATCAATACCTTTACCAGCCAACCAATCACCTAACGATACCTAAAATTGCCTGAATTCACCTCTCCCTAGTCCTAAGGGAGAACTACATCGGTCTGAGGCCCCTCCTTGCTTTGTGCAATGGGCTATGTAGGAAGCACTTCAGAGACATGGGGTCTCCCAAGGTTAGCTCGACCATCCCTTACCATAACCTATCATGTGTGGTAAATATAAATATTTTTGTGTATTTCTATTTAATCACATTCCTCTTTATCCTTTTTTAAAAAAACACCAAAAGTCAAAACGCAAACATTCTTATTATTATCATAACTCAAATCACCATACATATTCAGTTTTATTTAGATGTTAAACACATGCATCTGCTCTATCATCGACACGCAGGTTGGCATCCTTATTTATTCTTATACCTTGCTAACATTTACTCAGACCCTCACACCTCACCCCGAACTAGGGGATGATCGTGATCGATGACGCCTCTCACCAGGCCTCTCTATCCTCAAAGGTACCACAGCTATTGGTACCGCCCACTGATCTACCAATCTCTCCTGTAACATATGAATACGCCCTCTCGCATGGAGGACTCCAGCCTCTAGTCTCTCCACCCGTGACTCCGCAACCACTAACAATCCTCTTGTCTCATTCACCTGCATTTGGAGCTGCTGAACCAAACGCTGCAAATGATCTCTCTCTGCTGTAATCACTGCTATGTCAGGACGATCATGTACACCTTGCAGCTCTGCTACCCACCATAATCTATAGGCCTCTATCGTTCCTGCATCCATTACCCTGTGATCGGCTGGTACTTCTTCAGGACCTTCTGGAGGTGTTGGCTGGGGAGGTGAGAATACTGCCTCTGCGTCAATCATCATATATGGTCTATAAGCTTGTGGTATGTCCTGCATGAATCCAAATTGTTGTCGCACGCGATCTATAGGAATCCTCTCATATTCACCTTGCCTGTGCCCCGTGATCCACCTCAATCGCTCTACACCCCTCAACTCCTCAGCTATGCTCTCTGTTACCATATAATTCTCGTAAGGCCTCCAACAGATATCTACAATCGTCACCCTCTCCCATATCTGCCTGTAATACTCAATGTCACCCGTCACGGCCTAAGATCTTGCCTCTTTTTCTTTCTAGACCCATCGTCTGAATCCTAACCTCTGTACTCCAGTCTCTCCTGACTGGATGGGTCGGCCTATTGGTCGTACACAAATAATGTGCTCATAGGCCCAACAGTGTAATAAGTATGAACCATCCAGTGTCGTCCTGTGATTTCACCTACAAGCCCATAAACCCCTGTATAGCTCCGCCAAATATGCAGGTGCCCATGCAAAAGTCACGTTCCTTTCTATCATTTCCCAAATAACACACATCAATTCCTTTGGAAATATTCCCCCTTCCACCCTCGGTAATGCATAATACCCTACCGCTATCATTAATATCACTGCTAACCTTGTCTCCTCAGGGTGTGC
Source organism: Taxus chinensis (assembly GCA_019776745.2). Taxonomy (NCBI): domain Eukaryota; kingdom Viridiplantae; phylum Streptophyta; class Pinopsida; order Cupressales; family Taxaceae; genus Taxus; species Taxus chinensis. The sequence goes on along the minus strand of CM034151.1, from coordinate 904,598,547 downwards.
TGCATACATTACCCCATAAGTAAATGTCAAACCTCGCTGTGTTAGATCTCATGTGTATGGACCAAATACTGCTGTTATCGCTCCCCGTGCCGTGCTAGGTAATGCCTGATATACTGGTTTTCCTGTAATTGGGAGTCTCAAAATACAAAACACATCTTCTAATGTCACTGTCATCTCCCCTGTTGGCAGAAAGAAGGTATTTTTCTCAGGATTCCATCTCTCAATCAACGCCTGTAACATAGCATGGTTACGTGCGATTCGTGAATAATAGCGGATTCCACTTAACCCCAAATGATTTATCAATGTCCATTCAGATAGCGTTACATCCGCTCGGATTCGTGACAACAGCGCTGGTACACTATCATTCATCCTCAACCCTGCCTCTTCCTGCATACATCAAGATAACAAACAACCATTCAATCCATCAATTTCCCACGGGTTTTTTCTCACATTCTGGAAATTCCTACAACAACCGGTATCGTTTATAATAAACCGGGTACCGGTTTAGTAACCAATACCGGTTATCCCTAACCGATATCGGTCACTGTCACCTTCATACAGCCTGCCTAAACACACTGCCTACGACAATAATTTGAGTGTTTATTCCTTTCTATACATACAAACATACCTGAAAACCCCTGATTACCTACCCCGTAACACTTATAACCCTTGTTATCATGTTTTCTTTTTCATATCTACCCACTTAATCTCTTATTCATAACACATGCAAAAATCACATCACAACTGAAACGTTTACCTCTTGGGTTTGCAGCAGCTTGTGGTGGCACTTGTCTTCCCTCTCGTCCCTACTTGCGGGATGCTTCTCCTCGTTTTGCCATGATCACCACTCTTTTCAAATTCGCCTTTCTACTTTCTGAATCTCTGATCGTATTCACTTTCCTGTCTCTTTTCTCCTTATCACTCAAATCTCTCATGTAATTACATGTCTTAGTCGTCAAAAAGCGTCGCATTCGCGTCTTTAACCTCTTGCATGGCTCTAAAAATAAGAACTTAAGTTGCCACCCTAGCTTTTCTATTTTTATAAAAGCTCATACCTAAATAACCGGTATCGGTTATATAACCGATATCGGTCTATCACCTACCGCCATCGGTTCCCTAACCGATATCGGTTATACAACTGCCTTTTTAAAACATGGTTCTTTTCTTCATTTTTCTACCTAATTTTTTTTTGTCGCACCCGCCTCTTTTCCTACATAACAACACCATTATCCATGTTTTTCCATCCACCACACATATCATTACAATTTCATTAACATCATCTATTCTACAAAAACAAACAAACCATCAACTAAGTCACATCTAAACAAAACCAAAAACTCATCATTTGGATCCAACTCATCAGATACATATATAACAATGTCAAAAAAACCAGCTCACAACATGCAACATTTCATCATATAACATGTCATCCATATATACGTGCAACAACAAAAACATCAACATCATCCATATATCAACATGTCAACTAAACTCATCATACATTCTATATCACAAACCATTGACGAAATACTTAAACACATTTTGAACACTGCATGTGGATCAACACATCATCTCTATATATATATACAAGTCTTCAAAAAATACAATGTGCCCTGCATCGGGGCCTCTATGATCTCATCATCCAATAAAGCCGGCACGCAGGCCGCAATAAATATCAGTAACCTCGACTCGGCTTACAGGCTGGTCCCTCATATCAAAAATATACTCGGCTCACAGGCCAGTATCAAATGTACAACCCATACTCGGCTCACAGGCCGGTATATAATGAATAAATGAATCAATACATGAATAAATGTAGGCACGCAGGCCTCTATCAACACAACCGGTTCGCAGACTGGTGCCTATGTCCATATATACAAAACTATGTGGGGATCCCTTAGCTCTCCCCACCACCCTTAGCACCTCTCTCTGCTGGTCCATGAGGTGCCTCTCGCCTCCTACCTGTCACGGACACACCGGCTATAGCTGCACCTCCCTGTGACCTCTAACTATGCGAGGTCTCCGATCGTTGTGCCGCATATGGCTGATACTCAGCTCCGGTACTATCAAGGACATCCTGATAGTACCGGGCCTCTTCTCTCGCCTCCATGTATCTCTCCCATGCCACCATCAGTACTGGGGCTGGTCCTCGGACTCCTACTGCCAGTACCCCCTATGCTGGTGGTGCCTGTGGCTGTGCTGCTGGTGGTGGTGGTATTTGTACCTGTGTCTGGGGCTATGGCTGTGCCACTGCTGGTGGTGGTGCCTGTGCTTGTTCCTGTACCTATACCTGTGCCTGGGCTAGCTACCCCTGTAGGACACCCACCTGTTCCTATACCCACAACCTTAGACCTACTCTTTATCACATCATCTACTTTACCCTCTATACCCCCTTTTATCCCCCTGACCACACCCCGAATCTCTACCCCCCCTCTAGCAACCTACCTTCCACCACCCAACCCAAAACCCAACCCAACCCATACCCATACAAACCCACCCAAACCCCTACCCGACCCAAAACAAAATCTACCCAAAACCCAACCCAAACCCCTACCCAACCCAAAGCCCAAAATCTACCCAAAACCCAACCCAACCCCAACCCATACAAATCCCATATCTACCCAAAACAAAACGAGCCCAAAATCTACCCAAAACCCAACCCAACCCTAACCCATACAAATCCCATATCTACCCAAAACAAAACGAGCCCAAAATCTACCCAAAACCCAACCCAAACCCCTACCCGACCCAAAGCCCAAAATCTACCCAAAACCCACACCCACCTAAAACCCAACCCAACTCAACCCATACCCATACAAACCCACCCAACCCAAAACAAACCCCACACAAACCCAAACCGACGTCGGCCGATATACGACCGATGCCGGTCAAGCTCAACACACCCTGTCCACACAATTTGCGACCGATGCCGGTCGCTTAGCAACCGACATCGGTCACTGTAATTGCTGGGAGCCGAACCCCCGTGCGGCCCCCAAACGACATTTTTGCATTTTTATACTTATCTACCCACCCAAACACCCTAAAAACCTACCCACCCAACTGAATTGCCCTATTTTACCTATCTATCCTCTTCATTTTTCAAATTACGTCAATTTACTCATTATTTCTTAAAAAAATGTAAATTCCTACCCAAACCCCCAATTTCGCTTAATACCATTCAAATGCACAAAATAAAGAGTTCCGAGCCTACCCGTACGATGACACGTCGTCGTGGTGGGATGGGTGGTGGTGGTCCAGCTAGTCCAGCCCCTCTGGCTCCTCCTGCATGTGTCATGGCTCCAATTCTGCTCTGCTGGGTCCCCGGCCAATCAACTGCTACCTCCTCCTCACTCGGGCCCGCAAACAACTCACTCCTCCAGCAAAATAGCTCCACCTCAATCAATAAACCTCCAATCTCAACTCTCCATGTCAGAAAAGTCAATTTGGTTTTCAAAATAACAAAAGTGACAATGACAAGCCATATTTTTCTTTTTATAGGTTTTTCGCCCTTAACCGATATCGGTTTCATTTTGCCCTAAGGAATCGGTATCGGTCCCTTAACCGATATCGGTCAGGTAGAATCGACATCGGTTTTATTCCAAATTTCCCCCAAATTTTTCCCTTATTTACCATTTGCCCCTTTTTCACCAACATCACCTATATCCACCTTTTCTGAACACCATTTGTTTACCTATTCGGCCCAACCCAAGGCCTCAACCTACCTATTCGGCCCGACCCAAGGCCTCACCCTACCCATTTGGCCTGACCCAAGGCCTCGCCCTACCTATTCGGCCTGACCCAAGGCCTCACCCTACCCATTTGGCCTGACCCAAGGCCTCGCCCTAACAAACCGACTCGACCCAAGGCCTCGCCCTAACCAACCGGCTCGACCCAAGGCCTCGCCTTAACCAACCGGCCCGACCCAAGGCCTCGCCCTACCCATTTGCCCCGACCCAAGGCCTCGCCCTAACAAACCAGCCCGACCCAAGGCCTCAACCTACCTATTCGGCCTGACCCAAGGCCTCAACCTACCTATTCGGCCCAACCCAAGGCCTCAACCTAACCATTTGGCCCGACCCAAGGCCTCACTCTACCCTTCTGACCCGACCCAAGGCCGCAACTCAACAACTTGGACCAACCCACGGCCGTAGCACTTTAATACCTTACCCAAAATCAACACCATACACTTTTATCCACCCATCCTATAGTTTTTTGTTCAATCAAGCTCACCTGTTCGTGTTTTAGCATGATTAGGGTCCTTGACTTGATCTATCAACCAAATTTGCCCAGACCTAGACCGTGACGTTTATCTCAACCAAACCAACCATTTGGTACTGCCGAGCATGCCTAAATGTTTATGTACCTTACCTGTTATATACCCTGGAGCTACTTCCTATGCCTTGGATACTAGGATTATATCACCCTTGTTTGGATAAACTATCAACCTTTGCCTATGCACTGCTGGTTTTCTCGTCAAATCATGTACCCTACTCATCCTATTGCATTTCAACATGCGCGTGCTTACTTGGACCTTCCCTGCCACCTTACCATCCCCTCTACACCATTTACCCTTTATCAACCCTATCCTTGATTTCCCGTTCTCTCAATCTATGATAGATTTGAGGGGGATTACTTATACCCTTAACAGGAGAAACCACTTCATATTATTGTCCGTGCAGCTTTACAAAACAAGCTACACGACAATAAGGGGCTAATGTAGACACCAAATTTGTGTCTCACGACCCCTTGTGACCCGCATCTCATCTCGCAACCTAACCTCATCACAGTAAACCTTACACAATTATTTATTAATTACCTTGTAATTGATAAATCCACATCACCTTACTTGCCACCTCATTTTGCCACCTCATCATGACCTAGCCCTAACCCTAAAATAACATAATTAAGACCTATGACTTGGTCTAGACTCACATCCATAACTAATACCTCGTTACTCGCACCCAAAACTGACCTTCTAGCCACTTGACCAAGCCCGCAACTGATCTCTCGGGAGAAAAGCAGGTAAGGTGGGCTATTTTACTAAAAATAGCCTACTTTTTCCTTACCGATGCCGGTTCCTACTCGACCGCCGTCAGTTATGTAACCACCATCGGCTCCCTGTAAATGGGTTCCCCAAACCAAAATCAAAGTTCGAATGATTTTTGAATCAACAAAGATCATTGGGAGCAAAAACAGAGTCCAGATCTTCACTTGACCAAGCAGAGACGAGTGAAGAAACCAGAAGAGTTTGCAGCAAAGGAGATCAACTTGCATCTTCGTCAAAACCAGTAAGTCACATCTTGCATGTCTTCTGTTATAACATTTCTTATGCCTTTTGAATCACAGTCCTCATAAATCCATCCCTGAATCCGCTACCCAGCGTGCATATTACATCTAACTATCATTCATCTACCTCTCATCATCTCATTTCCCAATATCACCCATAAACCAGCCTTACAAACACCATAGCTATCAAAAAACACAAACACCCCACAAAAAAACTAACCTACAGGTCCTAGGCCCAACCAACACCGGTTACCAGCAGCTGGTATCGGTTACCCTGACTATAACCAGAAACCAGCCTTCTCCTACCCGTTTCAACCAAGTAATCTAATTGATATTTTACAGTATTTTGTGTTAATTCATATTAGCAGGGAAACTGACCACCTTCAAAAGGAAGTTTTATATTTCCTGGGCCCAAGGCAGTTTCCTCATTTATTGTCTAATCAAAATCATGTGGTCTTGTGTTCTTATTTGCAGGTAGTCCTTCCAAGACAAAAAGGATTTCTTCGTAGTCAACCTGATCTTTCTCTACGGTACACGCACACCATCTCGATGTTTAACAGGTATTCCTCCTAGCCCTAACCCTATCTGTTTCTAAAAGGAATGAAAGGATAGAAGCAACTCTATTCCCAAAGCTGAAACATTCCGAGTGAAACACACTAAGTACCTCATTTGGGAGCTCACCTAGCAGCTTACCTGGGATCTCACTGAACAACTCACCAAGTAGTTCACCTTGGAGCTCTTCTAGGAGCTTACCTTCCAACTCACCTTGAGCTTACCTTTCCAACTTGCCTTCAGCTCACCTTACCAACTCACCTTGAGCTTGCCTTACCAACTCACCTCGATCTCATCTGGTAACTCACAAGTAAGCTCACCTAGGAGCTCGGCTGAGATCTCAGTAAGTAACTTTCCCAAGAGCTCATCAAGTAGCTCAAATTGAGCTTGCCTAGAAAATCACCTGGGAGCTCACCTTACCAGCTCACCTTGAGCTCACCTAGGTGATTTCTGAGCACCTCGACTTGAGCTTTCTTAGGATCTTGTCAAACAGCTCACATAAAAAATCACATGGGATCTCACTTGGTAGCTTGCCTTGCCAACTCGCATGGGACCTCACCTATTAACTCACCTTACCAGGTTGCTGAGGAGCTCACCTTGCCAACTCACCTTGACCTCATCTAGTAGCTCATCTGAGAGTTCATTAGGTAGCTCACCTAATAGCTCACTTTTGATCTCACCTAACAGCTCACTTGGGAGCTCACCAAGAAGCTTACTGAGTAGGTTGACTTGATCTCACTTGTGAGCTTGCCGAACAGCTCACCGAGGTCCTCACCTAGGAGATCGCTAATTAGCTCACTTAGGAGATCACCTAGTAGCTCACCTAGGAGCTCACTGAATAAATTTTTGAGTAGCTCACTTAGGATCTCTTCTAGGAGGTCACTAATAAGCTTGAGTTGAGCTCGTCTGGGAGCTTTTCAAGTAACTCACCTGGGAAGTCACTTGGGAGCTCACCTAACAGCTCACCTTACCAACTCATCTTGAGCTTGCCTTGTCAACTCACCTTGAGCTCACCTTACTAACTCACCTTGAGATCATCTGGTAGCTCACATGTAAGCTCACCTCTGAGAATACTAATAATCTCACCTTTGATCTTTCTCAGGAGTTTGTCGAGCATCTCAACTTCAGCTTGTCTATAAATTTTTCTAGGAGCTCACCTGATAGCTGACCTTGATAGCTCACCTTGAGCTCACCCAGGAGCTCACCGAGCAGCTTTCCTGAAAACTCACCTGGGAGCTCACCTTGCTAGCTCCCCTTGAGCTCACCCAGGAGCTCACCCAGCAGCTCACCTGGAAACTCACATGGGAGCTCACCAGAAACGTGTGTCCCGATCATCCGATTGGTGAAAAATAGGTTAATATACCCCCCAAGGGAGGGTTAAAATATCACAATTAGTTCATTTTAACCACTCAATTTATAAAAATTACCATGAGGATTTGACACTCAAGAGAGATGGTGATCGCATGTGATCGTTTGAGGCATACTGTAGATTGTAGATGATAGATCTATAGACAATATCAAATTTTGTTTTCAAGTGTTATTTTAATGTATATGGACAGGATGATATGATGATATTGGTTGTGGGGGGGGATATATTTTTGATTATGTGTAACCCCTCTGGCCCCGATTGATGATATGATATGTGATTATTAGCTTAGCATACATGTATGATGTAAAACTTAGCATTTTTGTTTATATATGATGTATAGATGATGCTAGATGTGATGATAGTGTGGTAATGTGATGTGAATGATAACAAAATAGAGCACATGTAAGAGACACAGCCAAATGCTACAAAGAACACTAGGAATTAATGCAATACACCGTGAATCACCATGCCTTATTAACAAGTAACAAAACACAACCAAATGCATTAAGAAAGAAATAAAGAATTAACACACTAGCATATCAAAACCCACTACAATATGAAAAATAAAGAATGAATATATTCTAAGAAAGAAAAGATAAACTATGACCAAGTACACCCAAGTAACAAACAACTCAAAAGCAAGCACGTAAAACACTATATAAGCAACAAGCAAAGCAAGAAAACAAGACAATGTTTTTTAAGATATGTTTTCATAAACTGATTTTCTATTTTTTAGGTTTTTGTGAAACAATTTTATATTGTTTTTTTGTTTTTTGAAACAATTTTCTATTCTTTTTGTGTTTTCTGAAAACAATGTTCTATTGTTTTTTGTTTTTTCTCGAAATAATTTTCTATTGTTTTTGTGTTTTTAACAGTTTTCCAAAGCTATGTGTAGGTAGCCAAGAAATAATGGATGCCCCTAGTGTTAGGTGGGGAATATACAAGGGAAAAATCCATGTGCTTAGGAACAAGAAGGTGAATTCATTGAGTTTCCCCTAGTGTAAGATGGGAAATAACAAAAGACCATGTCCCTTACAAATGAATAGAAGAAGGTAAAGCCGGATCAAGGCTAGACAAGATGGTGTGTGCAAGGAAACTCAAAGGTAGAACTAGGTCCAAGCCAAAGACAACTACCCTTCTGATATAGAATGCTTGTGAACAATGAATCCTCCCGAGGTGCTGAAAACTAGTTTTCACCCAAGGACTTTTCAAAAGTGCCACAATTGCGTGGTTTTCACTAGTGGACGACCTATTTTCTCTTTTTATTTTTCTAATTTTTTTTTATGTTTTTGTATTTTTTTTAATTTTGTGCCATGTTCAAGCATAGATCTTATTAATATGCATGGTGTTCATTGGCTCTCAGAGCTCATCACCATTGGGGTGAGCCAGCTTGTATGCCCTAGTGCCATACTTGAAAACTATGACATAGGGTCCTAAACAGTGTGGTTCGAACTTCCCTTTATTTTCTCGCTCTGCTCTGGTGTTGAACTGGTTCTCCTTCATAACTAAATCACCCACCTCAAACTAGTGAGGGATGATTCTCTTGTTATAGTTATGGGAGATTATGTGTTGATATACCTTCAGGTGATTAAGAGTGTGAATGCACCTCTCATCCAAGAGCTCTAACTCAGCCAATCTTGCCACTTGATAATCTTCATCCTTATCCAAATAGTCCCAAAGATAAATTCATAGGGATGGGAGTTTGATCTCTAAAGGGATGATAGATTCTATCTTGAACACTAGGGAATATGGCGTCACACCCGTAGGAGTGCGAATTGATGTTCGGTAGGCCCAGAGGGCTGGGTGGATTTGTAGGTGCTAGTTTAGACTGGTTTTGCTAACCATATTCTCCATTATCCTTACCAAAGTCTTGTTTGTTGCCTCAGCTTGTCCATTACCCTGAGGGTAATATGGTGTGGACCATTTCAATCTAATTTGGAACCGTTGGAAAAGACATTTCACATTTTTTTTCTTAAATGACTTCCCATTATCTATGACAATGGCTGCAGGGATACCATATTGGCAAATAATGTGATTCATGATGAATTTAGAAATATGTGCTCCTGTGACATAGGTTAAAGGGACAGTCTCCACCTATTTTGTAAAGTATTCTATAGTTGTGACGATATGTGTATGAGCATTAGATGAGGTAGGAGTAACCTTCCCTATTAGATCAAGTCCCCACTTGGAGAATGGCCATAGGGTAGTGATTGGTTACAATGGTTGTGATGGAGCATGCATGAAATTTCCATACTTTTGGCAAAGCACACATTTTCTAACATAATTACAACAATCAGTTTCCATGGTGGGCCAATAGTAACCTACTCTCATCAATTTCTTAGCCAAGACCATTCCATTTGTATGCACTCCGCATACTCCTTTGTGTACTTCCTTGATTGCTTGGATTGACTTCGTCATATCTAGACAACGTAACAAATTCCCGTCATAGCCACAATGATAAAGTGTACCTCCTAAAGTTATGTAATGAGCTATTTAGTGAATTAGGCTCTACTTTTTAGAGTGGGAGATATCAGGAGGGAATGTACTATCCTTAAGATAGGTGAATAATTGGTTCATACCATGGGGAATAGGGACCAACAACATCACAAGCTAGGTAAAATTTTGGCACATCATACGTGGGTTGGTGTATATTTTCTATGAAAAATGGCATATCATTATTCCCTGGTGGAATATAAAGCATAGATCCCACCCTTGCCATGGCATCTGCTAATCTATTATGTGCTCTTGGGATTTGTTCAAAGGTAATGCACATAAAATACTCCTTCAGAGTTTCCACCAACTTCTTTTAAGGTATGAGCTTATCATCCTTAAATTTATACTCATCATTGACCTGTTTGATGATTAGCTACGAATCACCTACAACCTTAACATGTTGAATATTCCACTTGATGGCTAGCATCATCCCTACAATGAGTGTTTCATATTCCATAATGTTGTTCATGCAAGGGAAGGCCAGGTGGAAATCCTGTGGTATAGGATCACCCGAAGGAGTAATAAGGACCACTCATGCACCTGAACCATGAAATGTAAAAGATCCATAAAAATGTATTTTCCATACGACATATTCTTCAATGTAGAGTAAAGATCCATCTGTCAGATCCAGAATCAAAGGTTTTATGCTTTGCAAAGGTGCTTCTGCTAGCTGTTCGGCAAGTACTTGTCCTTTAACTGATTTTTGATGGACAAATTCTATATCAAACTCACTGAGTAGAATGATCCATTTATCCATTCTACCTATCAGGGAAGGTTTGGACAACAAATACTTGAGTGGGTCGACATTGGATATGAGCTTGGTCTTAGTATTTAGCAGGTAATGGTGAAGTTTCTGAAAGGTAAAAACAATGGCCAAGCAATCCTTTTCAATCTAAGCATAATTAAGTTCATAGGTGATGAGGGTGTGACTCAGATATTACACCAATTTATCTTTATGGCTAAGGTCATATTGGGCGAGTAGCACACCAATAGCGTATTGCGTAGTGGAAATATAAAGAAAAATTGGTTCTCCTAGAGTAGGAGGCATGAGGATAGGTGGATTATCTAGGTATTGTTTAAGAAAAGCAAAGGATTGTTGTTTCTTGGGTCCTTAAAGGAAAGTGATGTCCTTTTTAAGTAAATGGGTGAATGAGTGACATTTATCTGTAAGATGGGAGATAAAGCTGTGAATGGCTTGAATTTTCCATTGTAAGCTATGTAGTTGCTTGATATTCTTAGGTGGAGGAATTTCAGTGATGGTATACACTTTAGCAGGATCTACCTCAATACCTCGTCTTGACACAATGAAGCCCAATAGTTTCATGGATAACACACCGAAGACACATTTCTTTGGATTCAATCTGACTTTGTATTCATGCAAGCATTCAAAGATACACCACAAAATGATAGGATGATCCTCTCTTGTTTTGGACTTTCCCAGGATGTTGTCTATGTAGTCTTCCATGATGTCATAAATCATATCATGAAAGATTACTATCATGGCCCGCTGATAAGTTGCTCCTGCATTCTTAAGGCCAAATGGCATCACCTGATAATAGAAGGTGCCTAAAGGAGTTATGAAAGCTATTTTGTGTTGGTCTTCCTTAGTGATCTTAATTTGATTATAACCGTAAAATCCATCCATGAGTGATAGCATTTCATACCCTGTAGTTGAGTCAACAATCATGTCAATGTTGGGCAATGAAAATTCATCTTTAGGGAAATATTTATTGATGTCCCTAAAATCTATATAGATTTAGATACCGATAGGTTTCTTCTGGACAGGAACAATGTTCAATATCCTTTCAAAATAATTAATTATCCTGATGAATCCTACTGTAAGAAACCTTTCTAAATCTTATTTAACTAATAATTTCACTCTTTGGTGCATATTTTAGAGCTTCTGTTTGATAGGATTAGCGTTTGCGTGCACAACTAGGTTATGCACGACCAAAGTTGGATCTAAGCTGGGCATGTCTTTGTAAGACCATGTGAACACATCAATAAAATCTCATAGTAACATAGTGAATGTCTTTTGTTCTCTAGCCAAGAGTGATGCTCCCAATTTTACTATCTTGGAATCTTCTTCGGTACCAATATTGACATCAATAGTTTCTTCAACTAAAATTTTTGATAAATCCTCCATATGCGTAGGATTAGGAGGTAGGTTGAGATCTTTATCCAAGGATGTCTCTATGATATTTTCATCCTTAGCATGGTCACTTTGTTTGTCCTTTGATTTTCTTATTTTTTTGTCAGCTAGTGCCTCAAAGAGGTTTTCACTGTGTGACTTGGACTTTGATTTTTGCCAAGGCTTTTCTTTATAACTCTTGTCCTCACTTTTCTTTAAATTTTGCTGACCATGAAGTTCAGCCTCCTCACCGAAGTAGGCACAGGTGTCTAAGTCAATAAAGAAAACCCTTCTTGTGATCTCCAATGGGAATTATATCCCTTATGCCCATGAACTCTACAATAGCCTCATCTTTCTCGAATAAATCTAGTGGTATGTGACATTTTTGGTCCCATTCAACAAGGGAAGGGTAGACAAGGTCAAGGATTGGTTCGGTGGGGGTTATGGTCAGGACAACATTGTTCATGAAAAGGTTCATGGAGGCCAGATCCTCATATAGGCTATAATGGGAATCCATATCACTATTTAGGTACTCAAAAATATCCTCATTCTTAGAACAAGTTGTATCTTGATTGTTGGGGTGTGTGCTCCATAAGGATGAATCCCAATGCCATATCTTTCTATTTTGAAATGTGGAAGAGGGACTAGTTCTCTTTGTCCTTATTCATTCCTCCCACATCCTAGGCCTTTATAGCCCATGGAGTACATCATTCTGCTAGATTTTTCATATTCCAGGGTTTGATAACAAGATGGCTGAGTGTCCTTAGGGAACCAAGTAGTAGGTCGATCAAGAAATTTTTCCTTAGCTAACAAGCCTCTAGGTAGGAACGACCCAATAGTGTGTTCCTCTCTAGGTCTCCTGAAGTGGTAGTTGGGTCGACCTCTAGTCTTGGGTGACAAAGAGAGGTCTGAAACTAGGAACACTTGTTGTACAGCTGTATTCTAGGATTTTCATCTCCCATGAATTAAATGGAGTTGTTGAAGTAGATACCTCATGAGTGCAAGAACTAAGAGAATCTAAATCTACTTGAGATTCCATGGCCTCAGAATGAAGAGGGAAAACTATATCTTCGGAGGGACATGCGTATTTACCCTTTCCTGCAAAGCTATTAAGATCTCTACAATGAGCAAAGGGATCTGAATCTCCTGGTATTGTAACCATATGTCCCTCATGCTTCATCTTGATGTATTGATGAAATGATGATGGCATGACCTGTATGGCATGGATCCATGGTTGGCCTAGAAGCATATTATATGGAAGTTATAAGTCTAGGACATGAAACTTTGTTTGATTGCAAGTGGGGCCCACCTCCATGGGTAGTATAATGGTGCCTACTGACTCTCTTTCTACACTGTTGTATGCGGTGATAGTGATGATATGTGACTCAAGATCTACCTCCATATGTCCTAATTGTTTGAATAATTTAAGCGTGCAAATGTTCAATCTAGATCCATTATCCACAATCACCCATTTTATTTTCCTATGGGTGACAACTACCTTGATGTATAAGGGAAGATTATGTGTAGGATTCGTGGCAGGGATCTCCCTATGGTTGAAAGTAAGATTCTCACTTGGGGAAATGGTTTCCACCGCAGCTTGAAGGTGTGTAGGATCGACTTCTAAAGGCACTCCCAACCCCTGAAAAGTTTGATACAGGATGTCCTTATGTACATTGGAAATATTGAGAAGGTCTAAGATTGAAATCTTAGCATACATCTTCTCAAGTTGTTCTAAAAGGTTATACTTACCAGTATACGGGGTCAATAGAGAGGGGTCCAGAATTATGAGGTAGGCATACCTTGTTACCATAGTGTAGTCCTTTCCCTTAATCCAGATAGTGTTGACATGCTCAGCAAGGGAGTGAATACATCTAATAAGTGAATCGTAATGATTGTTATCTCTCTTGGTATATAAGTAATTCACATATTTATAGGTTTGGGATGACTCCCCCTGATGTGGTTTTGCCTTTTCTGACTTATCATGCTTGGGGAATGGTTCCTTATAAATCCCCATTTTCCCGTTAGATTTTTTCACATGGCCAAGGTTATCCACCTCTATCTCCCTGTTATCAGTGAGGACTTGAATATAGTGGTGAAGTCACAAATATTTTTCTATTTTATGACCTTTAACGTGATGCATTTCATAGTATTCATGCTCCTTATACCATGAAGTTTTAGGAGCATTTTCATCAAACAATTGCATTATAGGATAGGTCATCATGTGGGCCACATCCAACTATTTTAGTATGATTGACAATGGTTCATTGAGGGAGGTGAATGTTTTTCTCTTTAGTGGTCATTGAATTGGACCCTTAGTCAGTTTAAAAGGTTGAATGGTTTGGACCATTTGAACATGTTTGGAATCAGTGATTCCGTCTCCCACCACATTTTTTTTTTTGTTAAATATCTTCAGATTTTCAGTGGGTTTGACACTTTGGTTGTCTTTAGATTGGGTTTTGAGGGTGCCTTTGGCAATGAGATCCTTTTCTATTTGAATCCCTTTCTTGATAACCTCCTCAAAGGTGTAGAAAAAATGCATTTATAGGTGGAAAGCTATATCTAGGTTGAGATTAGGGACAAAAATACTGACCATATGCTTCTCAGGAAAAGTGCAAGGGAAGCGACTAGCTATCCCTCTCCATCATTTAAGGAAGCTGGTGAAGGTCTCATTTGGGCATTGTTTTTCACCGCACAAGTCTGCCATGGTGATGTCACTCTCTATGTTATACGAGAAATGATGCAAGAATCTTTTCACCTATTCTGGCCAGGTGAAAATTGATCCTCATGGTAAGTGCGTAAACCATTCCAATGCTTGACCTCTAAGACTCTTAGGAAAAAGTTTGATGAGATAATTATCACTATAAGACACCTCTTTACATTCCATGTAGAAATATTTAACATGATCTCTTGGGTCTCCCTTTCCTTTGTATTTGTCAAAATTTGGCATATCAAATTTCTTTAGAAAGGGTTGAAGGGTCATTGTATTTTCAAAAGGATAGGGGCATAGTTCTTCATATTGGTATTTCCTAATACTCCCTATATTACTTTCTTGTATGCTCACAAGTGTTGCTTTCATAGATTTATCTTCTTGTGTGAGCTATTTTTCTCTAGTGGGAGAAGTGGGGATGTGTACATGATGATACCCTGTGTCTTCTTCTCCTTGGTTTTATCGATGGATTTCGTGGATCCTAAACTTAGGCCTTGACTTGTGAATGTTCTTGTTTGTGTCTTTCTATAACTGGAAAGTAAGCAAAGCTAGTTGTCGGCTTAGGTTACTAAGTTGTTGTTGGATTGTGACTTGGTTTGTGTCTTCTTCATCTAAAGGTTCTTCCTCTTTGTATTGTGGAGGTTCTTCCCCTGTCTCATGTTCTATCTTGTTTCTTTGTGGCACTTGGATGAGGGGTATTCTATGCCCTACCACTTTATCATTTTCGGCATAAGAAGTGGAAGCATGCCCACCTGTTAAAATATCTTCCATGTTGATAAGGGGGCATTCTTCCTTAGTAGTTTTATTTGTTTGTAGTATTGGTTCCTTCTCAATGGGTAATTTGGCCCCTAATTTGACAACCTAGGCTAACACTCTGTCTTTGTTTCTAAGAATAAATTCATTTAGTAGAGTAGGGTCAAAATCAAAGTCCACGTGTGGTGACTCTAATTCATTTCCACTATGTCAAACATTTCTTCTGTTTCCTTTTCTACAAAAAATAGTGGTCCTAGATCATGTCTGATAAATGGGTTTGACCTTTGTTTGTTAGAGGTCTCACAAGCATGCACTAGTTGTTCCTCATATGTCTGTTTCTTCAATCCTAGACATGTTTTGGGAGCCACGTTTTTGTGATAAATTTCACTAAGGTAAGTTGTAGATTTTTGCAAAGCCTAGTGAATACCCCTAAGTGAAATGTAAAATGAAATTTCTAAGAGTATGAATAGTCAACAATGTGAGAATACCAATATGATAGAGTGATAAATGACTCGTGATACAAGTGTTTGGTATAAAAACTTGATCAAAGGAAGTACTTCCTAGACTACATTTCAAAAAGTAGTTTGCATCGCAAGATGATCAACAAGATGTTTTCACTTATGAAAATTTCAAGGAAATGAACAAAATGTAAGTAAATACAAGAAGTTAATGCAATCTCCCAATCAAGATATAAAATGAGTGAGCTCAAACTCGATTAAGACCTATATCTCAAAAAGTGCCAATTACAATTCGCGAATGACACAACAATATCACCAAGATATGTTAACCCACTTTGCTATAAAGTGAAGTATTGATATCAAGGTGTTATTGATATAACATGCACAAATGGTAACACCTAGCACTCTTTGAAATCAAGGTAATAATAGAACCGAGATAAAAATCTCAAAGTATAGCTAGGAATAGTTAAAAATGTGTGTAGCGTAACAGTACAATATAGGTATTTATGTCGAGTTTACAAGAAACAAGACGTAAATATAGAAATTGTAATGATACAAGACAAACAAGCTAACTATTCTATGGAATTCCGCGGTGATGAACCATGCCTAAATACAATGACGATCTTGACGTGGGTATCAAGATCACAATGGCTACCAAATGACTTGAAATGCCTCCGCTCACTTTAGACATTTAACTAACCCAGCCACAAACATGGATGGGTATAAACGGACATAAAAGTGAGAGAAAGAGTCAAATGGAAACACAAAGGTAATCACACCTCTTTTGACCAACAAAGTGTCAAAAGAATATGAAGGAAATAAATCAAGAAGAAATGATGAAAAATGCTAGCCTCACTTTGGCAGAGTTTCACCTTGCCCTAAGGCAAGTAAAAACTAGGCGAAAGTAATACACCACACTTTTATCAAAAAGAAGGTTCACAACTCAACATAGTTTTAATAAGGTCAAAGTGGGCTCCTGGCCAAAGTATATCCTCCTAGGTGGTTCTCTCACCCTAGGTGTTACAAAGTTTCCATGAGCAAGCATGATTTACCCAAAAAGTCACACTAACTAGTTTGGGAGTATCTTGGCTTTACTTGACCCCCTTCAAGAACAGTAGGCAACTAGTGTGTCTACGTGTACTATCACTGTGGGCTGCACAGTAGACAACCTGTAACTTTATCTCACAAAGGAATCACTAGTCAAGTAGGTAGTGTGGAGCACTTCCCATTTCATCCAAAAGGTTCCCTCTTGTGTGGACTACTTTTGGGTTCCTGGAAACACCCCCATTGTTGTAGCTTAAGGTGTTATGCCAAAGTGGTTATGTTCCAGTTGAGTGGAGAGGGACGTACCCTTTTCTGAAACCTGCAATAGAGTGTTTTGAATATGTTGTTATTTTTATATTATTTAATTAGATGTATTTTTCTCAAACACCATTTAGCAACCTGTATAAAAAATTTATTAGTAGTTTTTTGACTTTTGTTTCGATTCCTTTTTTCTTTGACAAGTGTTTTTAGGTCCTGCACTCAAGTGTTAGTAATTCTCCAAGAAAATCACATTATTTAAAAGAGTATTAAGAGTTGTTTTTTATTCTCAAGATCATCTAAGGATGCAAGAGAAGAGCATACATGAAAAATAATCCAACTAAAAAGTAAATAAAATATTTTCAATCAGTGAACCATATGAAATTCTTGATAATTGTTAATTCCCTTAAACCAAAAGTGAAAGATGAAGTTTCCAATTTATCAAATGTTATAAAATGGAGACTAAAGTTACTTTTTATTCTCAAGATCACCCTAAGGTGCAAGAGAAGATCATACAAAAACTTTATCCCAACTATATAGAAATGGAAAACTTCAAATCAAAGGACCATTGAACAATACTTTGTAAAAGGTTCATTCCCTTAAACCAAAAGTGAAAGATGAAGTTTCCAATTTACCAAATGTTATAAAATGAAGAATAAAGTTACTTTTGATTCTCAAGATCACCCTAAGGTGCAAGATAAGAGCATACACAAAATTTATCCCAACTATATAGAAATGGAAAACTTCAAATCAAAGGACCATTGAAAAATGCTTTGTAAAAGGTTCATTCCCTTAAGCAAAATGAATAATCAAATTTCCAAGTTTAATCCCAATGTTAAAAATATATATATCAAAGTTGTTTTTGATTCTCAAGATCACCAAAATGTGCAATATAATATCATACACATGCTTTGGTATAAATTGAGGAAGCATGGAAATACAACATTCATTAAAACATTAGACATGTTAAAAAATGACTAGTTTTAAAATAATAGAAAAACATGAAAATTCTATAAGTATAAATCCTAAATTTATGTTTTCATTACATAGTTAACTTCAATACCTTTCCAACGTAAAAAAAAATGGAGTAATTTTGATTTTGGGAGCAAAATTTATGGCCTTCGGAAGATGGGTTACGCATATGCTCTTATGCTCACGGGTATGCACTTGACATGCACTAAAAAAATGTCAAAAAAAACATCTCTTAATATGCAAAATGGGAAAAAATTTCCAACCAAGATTAAATTTTGATAACAACCCATCACATTAATATATGAATAGAAGAATCAACACTATCAAACATTAACATACATGCTCAAGAATTTAAAATTTTCAAGAAATTGACAAAACTAGCATGTAGAATGATGAAAAAGTAAGCTCAAAAAATGAAAACATGATGAAATCTTGAAATTTTCTCACCAAGATTAAATTTTGACAGTAACCCACCACATTAATATGTAAATATAAGACTCATCACTATCAAACACTAACCTACATGCTCAAGAATTTAATTTTTTTAAGAAATTGATAAAACTAGCATGTAGAATGTTAAAAAAGTAAGCTCTAAAATTGAAAACATGGAGAAATCTTGAAATTTTCCCATCAATTCCAATTTTGACAGAACTTCACCTCCTTTATACCTACAAGGAAAACTCAACACATGTAAAATCAACAAAACAAGTTAAGAAAAACAAGTTAGATCAACATGTGTAAAAGAGGGTTAGTAACCAAAAATGAAACTTAACTACAAAAACTTGAAATTAAGTGCAAAGGACAATGGAGTAAGTCCCACCGGGCATGCCAAATGTGTGCAAGTGTTCTTTTTAAAATAATTCTAGTGTAAACAAATACTAACACCTAAATATTATTAATTAGCAAGAATTAAACAACATTATAAACACCATCATGATAAGAATTAATCAAGGGTTAGATGCTAACATTTATCAATAGAAAACTATGAAATAAACTATGTTAAGCACCTAAATATCCTCTATTCTCTAACAACATATAAATGAAGGAACCTAGGTAGGTTCCATGGCTATCAAAAATAGTTGTCCTTAATGTTTCAAGAACCTAGGAATGAGGGATAATCAAAGTTGGGATACAAGACCCTTTTGAAACCTCCCATATGACCCAAGCACTTTAATAAAGAGGCTTAACTCTTCAAAATGATGAACTCTCAAGAAAACAAGGTGCAAGCTCTTAGTCTCTTTGCTATATGCTTTACATTTTCTCTTTTAGGAGTTTAGGTGTAAGTAAAAAGGTAGGTGGAGGGATCTTTATATAGCCTAATGGATAAAGGAAACACTTCATCCCTTTGTATGTGGGATAAAGGTACAACATGATTAGGAATTGATAAGGTTGCTTTATTAAAGGTAACCTTACTTTAGAAGGATTTAATTTATGATTAACAAGTCATGGGAGTTGGGGGGTATTTTAATTAATCAAAAGTGATTAACTAATGGGTAGATGTGAGCTTATAGAAGCAAATTAGAGGAATATTAGTACAATTTAGCCTATTAGAAAGTGATTAAATTAATTAAATATTGATTTACTAGTTAAATGAAGGGGAAGACTAATTAATTAATAATAATTAACTAATCTAGATAGAAGAGGTGATTTATTAATGGAAGATTGTTAATTAGGGTATTTGTTGGATAGGTGACTTAATTAATTATCTTATTGTAATTAATTAATGATGATATAGGGGCAAATGAGTGCTTTTTATGATATGTCATTGATTTACAAGAAAGAGGATAATTAACGCAATTTAAGTATTTAAATTGCTTCGGCATAATTATGGGTGTCTACACTCACCTTTCCAACTCACCTCAAACTCGTCTAGTAGCTTGCCTCAGAGTTCGTCATGCATCTCGCCAAGTAGCTTAGATGGGAGCTCACCGAGCAGCTCACCAAGTAGGTTAACTTGAGCTCACTTGTTAGCTTGCCAAGTAGCTCTCTGGGGACCTCACCTGGGATCTCACCAAGTAGATCACTTGGGAGCTCACCTAGCAGCTCACTTGGGAGCTCTCTGAATAGCTTGCTAGGTAGCTTACCTTGGAGATCTTTTGGGAGCTCACTAATCAGATAGATTTCAGCTCACCCGGGAGATCATCAAGTAAATTTCCTAGGAACTCACTGAGTAGTTCACCTAAGAGCTCAGCTAGAAGGTTGGTAAGGAGATTTCGTAGGAGCTCATCGAGCAGCTTGACTTGAGCTTGCTTGAAAACTCACCTGGGAGCTCACCTGAAAACTCACCTTGCCATCTCACCTTGAGCTCACCCAGGAGCTTGCCGAGCAACTCAACTTGAGTTCACCCAGGAGCTTGTCAAGTATCTCACCCAAAAAATCACATGGAAGATCACCTGATAGCTTGCTTTGCATGGGAGCTCACCTATCAGCTCACTTTGAGCTCGCTAAGGAGCTAACCTTGCCAACTTACCTTGAGATCATCTTGTAGCTCACCTCAGAGTTAATCAAGGAGCTCACAAAGTATCTCACCTAGTAGCTTGCCTAATAGTTTTCCTAGGAGCTCACTGAGTAGCTATCTAAGTAGGTTTACTTGAGATTACTGAGAAGCTCGCTAGGGACCTCACTTGGGAGGTCACCAAGTAGCTCACTTGGGATCTCTCCTAGCAGCTCACTTGGGAGCTTACCGAATAGCTCACCAAGTAGCTTTCCTGGGAGCTCTTCTGGGAGATCACTGATCAGCTCGAGTTGAGCTCACTCCGGATCTCGTCAAGTAACTCACCTAGGAAATCACCTAGGAGGTCACCTAAGAGCTTACCTTGCCAACTTTTCTTGAGCTCACCTTACCAAATTACCTTGAGCTCATCTTGTACCTCGCATGTAATCTCACTTTAGATATTACCACCAAGCTTACCTTGGAGCTCACCTAGGAGCTAGATAAGTAGCTCACCCAGGAGTTCATCAAGCAGCTCGACTTGAGCTTTCTTGGAAACTCACCTAGGAGCTCAACTGACAACTCACCTTGCCAGCTCATCTTGAGCTCACCTAGGAGCTTGCTGAGTATCTCAAATTGACCTTGCCCAGGAGCTTGTCAAGCACCTCGCCAGAAAATTTACATGGGAGTTCACCTAACATCTCACCTTGCTAACTTGCATGGGTTCTCATCTATCACCTTGAGCTCACCTTGCCAACTCACCTTGACCTCATTTAGTAGTTTGCCTCAGATTTTTTCGTGTAGCTCACAAACTTGCCTTGAGCTCACCTTGCCAACTCACCTTGTGGTCATCTGGTATCTCGGATGTAAGCTCACCTCAGAGATTACTAACAAGATCACCTTTGAGCTCACATGGGAGCTCACCAAGCAGCTCACCTAGAAGCTTGGCTAGGAGCTCAATAAGCATCTCACCAAGGACCTCATCGAATAGCTTGACTTGATCTTACACAGAAAATCACCTGGGAGCTCACCTTGCTAGCTCACCATGAGCTCGCCCAGGAGCTCACCGAGAAGCTCAACTTGATCTCGCTCAGGATCTCGTCAAGTATCTCACTTTAAAAATCACATGGGAGCTCACCTTACTAAATCGCATGGCATCTCACCTATCAGCTCACTGAGAAGCTCACCTTACTAACTCTCATAGGAGCTTTCCTTACTAGATAACCTCGAGTTCATCTGATAGCTTGCATGTAAGCTCACCTCAGAGATTGCCGACAAGCTCACCTTTGAGCTCACTTGGGAGCTCACTGAGTAGCTCACTTACGAGCTTAGCTAGGAACTCGTCAAGCAGCTCACCTAGGATCTCATCAAGCAACACGATTTGAGCTTACCTAGAAACTTTCCTGGGATCTCACCTTACCATCTCACCCTGAGCTCACCCAAGAGCTCACCATGCAGCTCGACACTAGCTCACCTGGGAGCTTGCCAAACATCTCACCTAAAAACTTGCATGGGAACTCATCTGACAGCTTACCCTATTAACTCACATGAGATCTCACCTATCAGCTCACCTTGCCAACTCACCTTGAGCTCACTGAGGAGCTCACCTTGCCAACTCCCCTTGATATCATCTTATAGCTAACCTCGAAGTTCATCAAGTAACTCACCAAGAATCTCCCTTGGGAGCTTGCCTAACAACTTCCTTTGGAGCTGACCAACAAGCTTAGCGAGTAGGTTGACTTGAGCTTTCTTGTGAGCTCACCAAGAAGCTCACTAGGGACCTCTCCTGGGAGCTCGCCAAGTATCTCACTTGGGATCTCACCTAGTATCTTGCCTGGGAGCTCGCCAAATTGATCACCAAGTAATTCACCTGGAAGCTCTTATAGGAGCTCACTGATCATCTCGAGTTGAGCTCGCCAGGGAGCACATTTGGTAACTCACCTGGGAACATACCTAAGAGCTCACCTGATAGCTCACCTTGCTAACTCACCTTGAGCTTTCCTTGTCAACTCTCCTTGAACTCACCTTGCCAACTCACCTTGAGCTCATCCATTAGCTTACATGTAAGCTCACCTCAGATATTACCAACAATTTCTCCTTTGACCTCACCTTGGTACTCATCAAGAAGCTCACCTAGGACCTCGGCTGGGAGCTAGGAAAGTAGCTTTCCTAGGAGCTCATCATGTAGCTCAACTTGAGCTTCCCCAAAAAATCACCTAGGACCTCACCTTGCTAGTCACCTTGAGCTCACCCAGGAGCTTACCAAGAAGCTAGACTTGAGCTCCCCCAGGAGCTTGTCAAGTAGCTTACCTGAAAACTTGTATGGGAGCTAGCTTAATAGCTCACTCTGCCAAATCTCATGGGAGCTCACCTATCAGCTTTCCTTCATATCACTGAGGAGCTTTCCTTGCCAACTAACCTTAAGCTTGTATGTTAGCTCACCTCAGAGTTTTTCAAGTAGCCCACAGAGTAGGTTGACTTGAGATCACTTGTGAGATCCCCAACCAGCTTACCAGGGACCTTTCCTTGGATCTCACTAAGTAACTTACTTGGGAGCTCGTCTAGTAGCTCACTTGGGAGATCAGCCAATAGCTCACCAAGTAGCTCACCTGGGAGATCTTCTGGGAGCTTGTCGATTAACTCGAGTTGAGCTCACCTGATAGATCATCGAGTAACTCACTTGGGAAATCTCCTATGAGCTCCCCTGATAGCTAATCTTGACAACTTGCCTTGAGCTCACCTTACCATCTCACCTTGAGCTCATCTTGTAGGTCACATGTAATCTCACCTTAGAGATTACTGACAAGCTCACCTTTGAGCTCACCTGGGAGCTCACTGAGTAGCTCACCTAGGAGCTCAGCAAGCATCTTACGTAGGAGCTCATCGAGTAGCTCGACTTTAGCTTGCCCGATAACTCACCTGGGAGCTCACCTGACAGCATGCCTTACCAGCTCACCTTGAGCTCACCAAGGAGCTCATTTAGTGGCTCGAATTGAGCTCACCTGGGAGCTCGTAAAGTAGCTCACCTAAAAACTCACATGGGAGCTCATATGATAGATCACCCAGAAACTTACATTGGAGCTCACCTATTAGTTCACCTTGCCAGCTCACCTTGATCTCACTGAATAGCTCACCATGACAACTCACCTTGAGCTCATATAGTATCTCAATTCAGAGTTCATTGAGCAACTTGCTAAGTAGCTCACCTAGGAGCCCACCTAATAGCTCACCTGAGAGCTCACCAAATAGCTCACCGATTAGGTTAACTTGCGTTCATCGAGTAGCTCACCAGGGACCTCACCTGGGAGCTCACCAAGTACCTCATTTGGGAGCTCACCTAGTAGCTTACCTAGGATCTCACCAAAAAACTTGACAAGTAGTTCACCTTGGAGCTCTTCTGGGAGATTACCTTCCAACTCACCTTAAGCTCACCTTTTTGACTTGCCTTGAGCTCACCTTACCAACTCACCTTGAGCTCATCTGGTAACTCGCATGTAAGCTCACCTAGGAGCTTTACTGAGATCTCAGCAAGAAGCTCACCTAGAAGCTCGTCGAGCATCTCAACTTGAACTTTCCTGAAAACTCACCTGGGAGCTCACCTTGCCAGCTCACCTTGATCTCACCTAGGTGCTTAGCAAGCACCTTGACTTGAGATCAAATAGGATCTCATAAAGTAGCTTACATAAAAATTCACATGGGAGCTCACTTAGTAGCTTGCCTTGCCAACTTGCATGGGAGCTCACCTATCAACTCACCTTGCCAACTCACCTTGAGCTCATCTAGTAGCTCACCTCAGAGTTCATCAAGAATCTCACCTAATAGCTCACCTGGGAGCTCACCTAACATCTCACCTGGTAGCTCACCAAGAAGCTTGCCAAGAAGGTTACTTGTGAGCTTTCCAAATAGCTCACCGAGGTCCTCACCTAGGAGCTGACCAAGTAGCTCACTTAGGAGATCACCTACCAGCTCACCTGGGAGCTCACCAAATAGCTCACTGAGTAGCTCACTTTGGAAATTTTCTAGGATCTCACTAATAAGCTCGAGTTGAGCTCACCTGAGAGCTCATCAAGTAACTCACCTAGGAACTCACTGAGGAGCTCAACTGATAGCTCAACTTGCCAACTCAACTTGAGCTCCCCTTGTCAACTCACCTTGAGCTCACCTTTCTAGCTCACCTAGAGATCATCTAGTAGCTCGCATGTAAGCTCACCTCTGAGATTGCTGAAAAGCTCACCTTTGAGCTTACCCAGGAGTTCATCAAGCATCTTGACTTCAGCTTGCCTAGAAACTTGTCTAGGAGCTCACCTAATAGCTCACCTTACTAGCTCACCTTGAGCTCACCCAGCTGCTTTCCTAAAAACTCACTTAGGAGCTCACCTTGCTAGCTCCCTTGACTTACTAGCTCACCTTCAGCTCACCCAGGAGCTCACCTAGCTTCTTGCCCAAAAACTCACTTAGGAGCTCACCTTGCTAGCTCCCCTTGAGCTCACCCAGTAGCTCTACCAGAAGCTCACCTAGAAACTCACATTGGAGCTCACCTGATAACTCATCTTACCAATTCATATGGGATCTCACTGGAAATGGGTGTCCCGGTCATCTAATCAATGAAAAATAGGTTAATATACCCCCCAAGGGAGGGTAAAAACATCAGAAGTAGTTCATTTTAACCACTCAGTTTAGAAAATTTACCATGAGGCTCTGATATTCACCATGAAGCTCACCCAGAAACTCACATGGGAGCTCACCTGATAACTCACCTTGCCATGTCATATGGGAGCTTGCCTTGAGCTCACTAAGGAGCTCACCTTGCCAACTCACCTTGAGCTCATCTCGTAGCTTTCCTAAAATTTCATCAACTCACCTAGGAACTCACCTGGGTGCTGGCCTATGCAATCACCTTGAGCTCAGTTGGTAGCTCATATACAAGCTCACCTAAAACATTACCAACAAGCTCACCTTTGAGCTCACCTAAGATCCCACTGAGAAGCTCATGTAGGAGCTCAATAAGTATCTCACCTAGGTGCTCAAAAAGTAGCTTGACTTGAGCTTGCACGGAAACTCACCTGGGAGCTCACCTTGAGCTCACCCTCGAGCTCGCTGAGTAGCTCGACTTAAGCTTATCAAGTAGCTCACCCGAAAACTGACATGGGAGCTCACCTGACAGCTCACCTTACCAACTTGAATGGGAGCTCACCTTGAGCTCACTAAGGATCCCACATTCCCAACTTGCCTTGAGCTCTTCTGGTAGCTCACCTCTGAGTTCGTTGACTAGGTCACCAAGTAGCTCACCTAGGATCTCACTTAATAGTCTCACCTAGGAACTCAACGAGTAGCTCACTGAGTAGGTGTACTTGAGCTCACTTATGAGCTCAATGAGTAGCTCACCAAGTAGGTTGACTTGAGCTCACTTATGAGCTCACTCAGTAGCTCGCCAGGGACCTCGCCTGGGATCTCATCAAGTATCTCACTTGGGAGCTCACCTAATAGCTCATGTTGGAGCTCACCGAACAACTCATAAAGTAGCTCACCAGGGAGCTCTTTTGGGAGCTTGATGGATTAGCTCAAGTTAGAGATCACCTTGGAGTTCATCGAGTGACTTACCTGGGAAATTTACCTAGGAGATCACCTGATAGCTCACCTTTCCAACTTGCGTTGAGTTTTCCTTGTTAATTTTCCTTGAGATCACCTTACCAACTCACCTTGAGCTCATTTGGTAGCTCACATGTAAGCTCACCTCAGATATTTCCAACAAGATCACCTTTGAGCTCACCTGGGATCTCACCAAGTAGATCTCCTAGGAGATTAGCTGGGAGCTTGAAAAGTAGCTCACCCAAGAGCTACTCGAGTATCTCGACTTGAGATTCCCTTGAAAATTTCCTAGGAGTTTTCCTGACAACTTTCCTTACCAGCTTGCCTTGAGCTCACCCAAGAGCTCACTGAGCACCTCAACTTAAGATCGTCTGAGAACTCATTAAATAGCTCACCTAAAAACTCACATAGGAGCTTGAATGATAGCTTTTCTTGATAAATCACATGGGAAATCACCTATCAACTTTCCTTACAAGCTCACCTTGAGCTCACCTTGCCAGCTTACCTTGAGCTTGTCTGGTAGCTCACCTCAGAGTTCATCAAGAAGCTCACCTAACAGATCACCTAACATCTCACCTAGGATCTTGCCTAACACATCATCTTCGAGCTCACCAAGAATCTCGTCAAGTAAGATGACTTGAGCTCACTTGTTAGCTCACTAGGGTCCTCTCTTAGGAGCTCGCCAAGTAGCTCACTTAGGAGATCACCTAGAAACTCACTTGGGATCTTGCCTTGCCAACTCACTTTGAGGTTTCCTTAAAAAATCACCTTGAGCTCACCTTGCCAACTCACCTTGAGCTCATCTAGTCGCTCACATGTAATCTCACCTTAGAGATTGCTAACAAGCTCAACTTTAAGCTCACCCAAGATTTCGTCGAGCATCTTGACTTGAGCTTACCCCGAAACTCACCTAGGATCTCACCTGACAACTCACCTTGCTAGTTCACCTTGCCAACTCACCTAGAGCTTATTTGGTAGCTCACATGTAAGCTCACCTAAGAGATTTCTGACAAGATCACCATTGAACTCACCTAGGATCTCACTAAGTAGCTCACCTAGGATCTTGGCTGGGAGCTCGAAAAACAACTCATCTAGGAGCTTGTCAAGTAGCTCGTCTTGACCTTTCCTAAAAACTCACCTTAGAACTTACCTGGAAGCTCGCCTTCCCAGCTCACCTTGAGCTCACCCAGGAACGTGGCGAGCATCAAAAATTGAGCTCACCTAGGAGTTTTTCAAGCAGCTCACCTAGAAACTCGCATGGGAGCTCACCTAACAGCTCACCTTGCTAACTTGCATGGGAGCTCACCTATCAGCTCACCTTGCCAGCTCACCTCGAGCTCAATAACGAGCTCACCTTTCCAACTCACCTTGAGCTTAGAAGGTATCTCACCTTAGAGTTTTTCGAGCATATTGAGTTGAGTTCACCCAGGAGACCATCGAGTAACTCACTTGGGAAATCATCTAGGAGCTCACTTGACAGCTCACCTTGCCAACTCGCCTTGAGCTCACATTACCGAATGGCTCACCTGGGAGCTCACCTAGCAGCTCACCTAGAAGCTAGGATGGGAGCTTGGAAAATAGGTCACCTAGGAGCTCATCAACCAGCTCGACTTGAGCTTACCTGAAAACTCTCCTGGGAGCTCACCTGATAGCTCACCTTGCCATCTTGACTTGAGCTTGCCCAGAAGATCACCGAGTAGCTCAACTTGAGCTCACCTAGGAGCTCGTCAAACAGCTCATGTGAAATCTCACATGGGAGCTCACCTTATCAAATCAAATGGGACCTCACCTTGTCATCTCACCTTGAGCTCACTGGGGAGCTCACCTTGCTAACTCACCTTGAGATATTATGGTATTTCACCTCGTAGTTTGTCAAGCGGTTCACTAAGTAGCTCACTTGGGAGCATGCTTGGGAGCTCACTTAGTAGCCCGCTAAGTAGGTTGACTTGATATTTCTTGTTAGCTCACTTGTGAGCTCACTGAGTAGCTCATTGGGGACCTCACTTGGGAGCTTTCCAAGTCACTCGCTTGGGAGCTTACCTGGGAGCTCACCGAATAGCTCGTAAAGTAACTCACCTAGGAGCTCTTCTCAGAGCTCACCAATCATATCGAGTTGAGTTCACTTGGGAGCTCATTAAGTAACTCACCTAGAACTCACCTAGGAGGTCACCTAAAATCTCACCTTGCCAACTCGCCTTGAGCTCATTTACTAGCTCACATGTAATCTCACCTAAGAGATTACTGACAAGCTCACCTTTGAGCTCAGTTGTGAGCTCAGTAAGTAGCTCACCTAGGAGATCGGCTAGGAGCTTGAAAAATAGCTCACCCAGGATCTCATTGAGTAAATCGAATTGAGCTCACCTGGGAGCTTGTCAAGTAGCTCACCTTAAAACTCACGTGGGAGCTCACCTGATAGCTTACCTTGCCAACTTGCATAGAATATCACCTTACTAGCTTGCCTTGAGCTTACTGAGGAGCTCAGCTTACCAAGTAACATTGAGCTCATATGGTAGATTACCTTAGAAATTATCGAGCAACTCACCAAGTAGCTCACCTAGAAGCTCACTTAAAAGATTTCCAACAAGCTCACCTTTGAGCTTACCTAGGAGCTCACTAAGTAGCTCACCGAAGAGCTCATCTTGGAGCTAGGAAAGCATTTCACCCAAGATCTCACCAAGTAGCTCGACTTGAGGTTTCCTTAAAAATCACCTGGGAGCTCACCTGACGGCTCACCTTACTAGCTCACCTTGAGCTCACCTAGGATCTCTCCGAGCAGCTCCACATAAGCTCACCGAAGAGCTCATCAAGTAGCTCACCCCAAAAACTCACATGGGAGATCACCTAACAGATCACCTAGAAACTCACATTGGAGGTCACTTTTCTAGCTCGCCTTCATCTTGCTAAGGAGCTCACCTTGAAAACTCACCCTGAGTTCGTATGGTAGCTCGATTCAGAGTTCATCGAGTAACTCACTAAGTAGCTTTCCTAGGATCCCACCTAATAGCTCACCTAGGAGCTCACCAAATATCTCACTGAGTAGGTTGACTTGAGCTCACTTTTCAGCTCACCGGGGACCTCACCTGGGAGCTCACCAAGTACCTCATTTGGGAGCTTACCTAGTAGCTTACCTGGGATCTCACCGAAAAACTCATCAAGTAGTTTCCATTGGAGCTCTTCTGGGAGATTACCTTCCAACTCACCTTAAGCTTGCCTTTCCAACTTGCCTTGAGCTTAGCTTGCCAACTTGCCTTGAGCTCATCTGGTAACTCGCATGTAAGCTTACCTAGGATCTCAGCTAAGATCTCATCAAGCAGCTCACCCAGGAGGTCATCGAGTAGCTCAAATTGAGTTTTCCCAGAAACTCACCTAGGAGCTCACCTTACCAGCTCACCTTGAGCTCACCCAAGAGCCTTCCGAGTATGTCGACTTGAGCTTGCTTAGGAGCTCGTCAAGCAGCTCACACAAAAAATAACATGGGAGCTCACCTAGTAGCTTGCCTTGCCAACTCACATGAGAGCTCACATATAAACTCACCTTACTAGCTCGCTGAGGATCTCACCTTGCCAACTCACCTTAAGCTTTTCTAGTAGGTCACCTCAAATTTCATCAAGTAGGTCACCTAATAGCTTACCTGGGAGCTCATCAAGAAGCTTTCTGAGTAGGTTAACTTGAGGTCACTTATGTGCTTATCAAATAGCTCACCAGGGTCCTCACCTAGGAGCTCGCTGAGTAGCTCACTTATAAGCTCTTCTAGGAGCTCGTTAATAAGCTTGAGTTGAGCTTTCCTGGGATCTCATCAAGTAACTCACCTGATAGCTCACCTTGCCAACTCACCTTGAGCTCACCTTGTCTACTCACCTTGAGTTCACCTTCCCAACTCACCTTGAGATCATCTGGTAGCTTGCATGTAAGCTCGCCTTTGAGATTGCTGACAAGCTCACCTTTGAGCTTGTCTAGGAGTTCGTCGAGCATATTGACTTCAGATTTCTTGGAAATTTTCCTAGGATCTCACCTGAGAGCTCACCTTGCTAGCTCACCTAGGATCTCACCCAACAGCTTACCAAAAAAATCACATGGGAGCTCACCTTGCTAGCTCCCCTTGTGATCACCCAGGAGTTTACACAGTAGCTCACCCAGTAGCTCACCCAGAAACTCACATGGGAGCTCAACTAACATCTCACCTTGCCAAGTCATATGGGAGCTTACCTTAAGCTCACTGAGGATCTCACCTTGCCAACTCACCTTGAGCTCATCTAGTAGCTCACCTCAAAGATCATTAAGTAGCTCACCTAGGAACTCACCTGGGAGATCACCTGATAGCTTACCTTGCAAAATCACCTTGAGCTCAGCTGGTAGCTCATATATAAGCTCACCTCAAACATTACCGAAAAGCTCACCTTTGAGTTCACCTAAGATCCCACTGATCAGCTCACCTGGGAGCTTGTCAAGAAACCTACCTAGGTGCTCATTGAGTAGCTTGACTTGAGCTTACATAGAAACTCACCTAGGATCTCACCTTTCCATCTCACCTTGAGCTCATCCTACAGCTCACTGAGCAACCCAACTTGAGCTCATCAAGTAGCTCACCCAACAACTCACATGGGAGCTCACCTGACAACTAGCCTTACCAACTTGAATGGGAGCTCACCTTACCAGCTCACCTTGAGCTCACTAAGGAGCCTTCCTTGCCAACTTACCTTGAGCTCATCTGGTATCTCACCTCTGAGTTCATTAAGTAGCTTGCCTAGTAGGTCACCTGGGAGCTCAACGAGTAGCTCACTAAGTAGATTGACTTGAGCTCACCTGTGAGCTCAACAAATAGCTCACTGAGTTGGTTGAATTGAGCTCACTTATGAGCTCATTGAGTAGCTCATTGGGGACCTCACCTGGGATCTCATTGAACTACTAGACAAGCTCCTACATGAGCTACTTGCTGAGCTCTCAGCTGAGCTCTAAGGTGAGCTGCTAGTTGGGCTCCCAGGTGAGCTTAAAGGTGATCTTGGGGGGTAATATCTTATGAGAGCTTACATGTGAGCTACCAGATGATCTCAAGGAAATTTTTCAAGGCAAGATCAATGTGAGTTGGTAAGGCAAGCTGAGCTCCCAGGTGATTTCTCAAGTGAGTTACTCGACAAGCTCCCAGGTGAGCTCAACTCGAGCTGATCAGTGAGCTCCTATAAGAGCTCAAAGTTGAGCTACTTTGCAAGCTATTCGATGAGATCCCAGGCAAGCTACTAGGTGAGATCCATAGCAAGCTACTTAGTTAGATCCCAGGTGAGGTCCCTGGTGAGCTACTCAGTGATCTGCTTAGTGAGAACCTAGGTGATTTGTTAGGTGAGCTCCCAGGTGAGCTACTTAGCGAGCTTCTTAACGAACTACGAGCTAAGCTACCACATGAGCTCAAGGTGAGTTATAAAGGTAAGCTCCTCAGTGATCTTAAGGTGAGCTAGTAAGGTAAGCTAATAAATGATCTCCCATGTGAATTTATGGGTGAGCTCCTATGTGAGTTTTTAGGTGATCTACTTGATGAGATCCCAAATGAGCTCAAGTCAAGCTCCCAAGTGAGTTTCTTGGCAAGCTCAAGTTGAGCTACTCAATGAGCTCCTCGGTGAGATACTTACCAAGCTCCTAGCTGAGCTCTTAGGTGCACTTCTTAGTGAGCTCCCAAGTGAGCTCAAAGGTGAGCTTGTCGGTAATCTCTGAGGTGAGCTTACATGTGAGATACCAGATGAGCTAAAGGTGAGTTAGCAAGGTGAGCTCAAGGTAAGTTAGTAAGGTGAGCTCAAGGTGAGGTATCAGGAGAGCTCCAAGGTGAGTTCCCAAGTGAGTTACTCAATGAGCTCCCGGGTGAGCTCAACTCGAGCTAATCAGTGATCTCCCAGAAGAGCTCCCAAGTGACCTACTTAGCGAGCTATTTTGTGAGATCCTAGGTGAGGTCCCTGGTGAGCTACTCAATAACCTCACAAGTGAGCTCAAGTCAACCTATTAAGTGAGTTTCTTAGTGATTTCCCAGGTGAGTTGTTAGGTGAGCTCCCAGGTGAGCTATTAGGTGAGCTACTAAGCGAACTACTTGGTGAGATACTCAATAAACTCTGAGGTGAGCTACCGGACGAGCTTAAGGTGAGTTGGAAAGGTGATCTCCTTAGTGAGCTTGAGGCGAGCTGATAGGTGAGCTCCCATGCGAGTTGGTAAGGAAAGCTATAAGGTGAGCTCCCATGTGAGTTTTTAGGTGAGCTACTTGATGACATCCCATGTGAGCTCAAGTCAAGCTACTTGGAAAGCTCCTAGGTCAGCTCAAGGAAATCTCCCATGTGAATTTTTGAGAAAGCTCAAGCTGAGCTACTTGAAAAGCTCCTGGATGAGCTATTTCCTAAGCTCGCAGCTGAGCTTCTAGGTGAGCTACTCAGTGAACCCCCATGTGAGCTCAAAGGTGAGCTTATCAGTAATCTCTGAGGTGAGATTACATGTGAGCTACTAGATAAGCTCAAGGTGAGTTGGAAAGGTGAGCTCAAGGTGAGTTGGCAAGGTGAGTTGTCAAGAAAGCTCCCATGTGATTTCCTAGGTGAGTTACTTGACGTTCTCCTGGGTGAGGTCAACTCGAGCTGATTGGAGAGCTCTTAGAAGATCTCCTAGGTGAGCTTCTTGGCAAGCTATTTGGTGAGCTCCTAGGAAATTTTCAAGGTGAGCTCCAAAGTGAGCTACTTGGTAAGATCTCGGGTGAGGTCCCCTACAAGATACTCGGTGAACTCAAGTCAACTTACTAAGTGACCTACTCAGTGAGCTCCCAAGTGAGCTATTAGGTGAGATCCCAAGTGAGCTACTTGGTGAGCTACTTGACGAAATTCAAGGTGAGCTACCAGATGAGCTCAAGGTGAGTTAACAAGGTGAGATCCTCAGCGAGCTCAAGTTGAGATAGAAAGGTGAGCTTATAGGTGAGCTCCCATGTGAGTTTTTGGGTGAGTTATTAGGTGAGCTCCTATGTGAGTTTTCAAGTGAGCTACTTGATGATCTCCCAAGTGAGCTCAAGTCAAGATACTCGATGAGATCCTGGGTGAGCTCAAGGTGAGCTGGTAAGGTGATCTCCCAGGTGTGTTTCTAGGAAAGCTCAAATTGAGCCACTCGACACACTCCTGGGCAAGCTACTTACTAAGCTCCCGGTTGAGCTCCTATTTGAGCTACTCGGTGAGTTCAAAGGTGAGATTGTTGGAAATCTCTTAGGTGAGCTTACATGTGAGCTACCGTATGAGCTCAAGGTGAGTTGGTAAGGTGATATTAAGGTGATTTAGGAACGTGAGCTCAAGGCGAGTTAGCAAGGTGAGCTATCAGACAAGCTCCCAAGTGAGTTCCAAGGTGAGTTACTCGATGAGCTCTCGGGTGAGCTCAACTCGAGCTGGTTGACAAGCCCCCATAAGAGCTCCTAGGTGACCTACTTGGTGAGTTGTTTAGCAAGATCCCAGGTGAGCTACTAGAAGAGCTCCCAAGGGAGCTAGTTGGTGAGTGTAACACCCTGAACTGTTGTTACTTTCTCCTAAGCATACAAGTGTTGATATGTGATTTCTTGTAAAAGGATGTGTTCCTCGATTCAGAAATCATGCTTGATATGTATTAAATTTCTTGCAGATTGCAGATCTTGACTGAGTCAAAATATGAATAGACTCTTTTATTTATTTCATTTTGTGTCTGAATATTAATCTGATGACGGAATGAATTATAGAGATATTCATCTATAATATCTAGACTTGGATCAGTGGAATTGATCCAAGTAATGCTTTAAATCTGTTTGTGATGAATTAGATCACAGACCTTGAACAGGTTGCAAGGTATGGAAGCATTGATTAAGCTGGTCAGGAGTATGACTCAGGCTGATCTTGGGAAATGAAATGGTTCCCGATATCAAAGTATATCTGGAAGGTCTCGATTGTAGACCAGGTAATAATTCGTTTACATACAATTCTGCAATAAGAACAGGAGCTAACTCTGTTCTAGAAGGTATGATACGGGTCTTTCTGGGTTTGCAGGACAAGGACCAAACTGGAATTATTAAGGGTTAGTAACCTAAAACTAAAACCTAACCTAGGGGTTAGATTATTGTTAGTCTAACCTAGACCTAGGCTATGTGTTAATATCCTAAGTTAGTATCTATGTGTAAATTTGTTAGTATGGGTATTACCCTAAACTCTAACCTAAGATACTAACCTAACTAATGAGGAGATTATGAAGGGGCCTATGGAGGGTGGTGAACCATGGGCAGTGTTTTCTATGGCAATAAATGTAAGGGATAAGGATGAAGGACAGGTCATGGCGGAGGCTTAGGCGACGGCTAACCGGTGAGGATGTGGCAGGTCGCTAAGTTTGGAAATGAACATGAGTTTTAGATGGACTGTCACCAAATCTGGCGGTCGGTGGAAGTTGAGTTTAAGCGGGAAAAATTGGTTTAATGGCATTTAATTTTCTTGGAAAGTGAGCTCGGAACTCGTGAGAAGGCATGCGAACGGGAAGTTTGTGGGTTTGTTTGGCTTATCGCGATTTTTGGTTTTTTCTCTGCTTGTTTACTGGTTCTTCGCACCAGTTCTCTTTGAGTTGCATGGCAAGAATGAATTTATCTGGCTCTTTTATCTATCATGGAGGATTTATATGTGATGGAGACAACAGAATTTTGTTGGTCGCTTTATCGAGGAAAAGAAAAGGAAGTTTGAGCTCTTCCTGTGGTCTGCCTCGGAAATTTTATCAAAATACAAGCATGTTAGGCCCTAACCTTTAAATATCTTACTGTCTTTCAATTGCTTTCATTAGAACAACTCTGTTCAAATGTTTTGTGAAAATTAGATGAATTTTCTATGGAGATCTTGTTTGATTTTTGGCACTGTATCTCTTCTGGTTCGATTTTTCAATTTCCTCTTGATGGGTGTTTATTGAAATCGAATTTCGGCTCTATTTGCTTTGAGTATTCATTCTAGCTTATACATGCGAGGTATTTAATTATAAAAGTTTGAGTGTTCGGCCTGTTTGGCGTGAGCCCTTAGAATATACCTGTGTGTAGTATAAGACCACTGTATGTTTTTTATTAGTGGTCGATGTTTCTTGTTATGGAAACTGTATGGAATGATTCTGATGAATACTGTAAGATTGATCAGTATTATTGCTTCTTTGGGAACTCTGTCGTGGGATTTGTTGACAGCGACTAATGATACTTTTGGGTTTCATTTGTTTTCAAATTTTTAGCTTGGAACAGGAAACTGTTGTGTTACCATAGTCTTTACGACCCAACGGAAGTGTTTTCCTTGTTATTGTGGAAACGGGATTATTGTTGACTGTGTATAACATTGTTACATCTATACTTTATTATAACGACTCAGTGGAGTCCTTGATTGAATCATATATATAGCTATCTACTGTTGTGGATGTAGATTCATCCTTTTGTTTTGTTATTTGATTTCGTGGTAGCCTTATAGAGAATGGAACAGGCCTTCTGACCACGGTTATTTGCAATAAATAAGGAGTATAGATTTCCTGGGTATGTATTGCATTTTTTTGTGAAAGCTGTTTGAAAGTTTCGAGGCGGCTCAGTTGATTTCCTTGCTTGAAATGGGTATTCAATTTGCTTCACTTGTTTCATTCTGAATGTTTTCCATGAATGGCATATATGGATTTATCAACCAATTTCATAGTACGTTGCTGTAGGGTTCAGTGGTTATGAGTACAAAACCATTAACAGTTTACAGTATGAATTCATATGCATTTGCTTGAATTGTTACCTCCGTTTGAATCAATTGGAATTCTGGAAAGGTAGCTGGTACTTCTGTCTCTTTCTAAACTTGACTTTAGACATTGTCTTTGTCACTGTTGAGATCCTTGAGTATGGATGACTGTTTCGTGTTCCGACCTTGTTTGGGTAAGTCGCGAATATCACACTGAGACTTGCATGCGCCAAGGTAAGGATCGATTGGTGGTATTCATTTCTTTTACTTCAGTCCAATTTTGACTGAGCAAGAATAAGTATGTTATGTCCCTTTCCATTTATTCAGTCCGATTTGACTGAGCATGATTTGGAAATACTATGTGGGCAACATAGCATAGTTCCTAGGAAACCTTAAATTGCTTGATGCAATAAGGTTGTTGTTTTCAGCGATACGCTTGTAGTTTCTTGTTTTCAACTTGTGTCAAAGCCTTACTGTGTAAAAGGAACTAGCATTGGGCTTAGGGTTGATACATGAATTTTTGATGTGTTAGTTGATGTACAAGAGTTTTGCTGTGTTTCTATTTCTTGATTTAGAACAGCGATCTTGCTTGTGGCTTGTTTAACCTGTTCATTTATATACTGGTTGAATGTTTTTATATCTAAGGACGGTACAGTGATGAAATTATGTGAAAGGAAGTATGAATGGATAGGTTCTTTCTCTTCCTTTATTTAATACTTGTTGATATTTATCTAACAGTGGGAAATTGTTTTGTAACCTATTGGTGGAATTCCGAATTGTTATGTTGTTCCCTTTTGGAAGAATGAAACGATCTGACCAATGTTGTGATTTTGGATTCAATGATTGTTGTGTACATTCATTCCTTGATTATTTTAATATTTGATGAAATATTAGAAAGTGAATAAGACTATTTGTAACAATGATAGAGTTACATATTTGTAATCATTTTTTATTACAAGGACATAGTCTGAATATGTTTACTTATTTGGATATTTGATCTCATTTAAACAGGGTGTTTAATGAAAACAATTGATGGATTGCAATTGTTTTAAAAGTTAGTGCTTATCATGCTCAGTTCATTGAACTGACTCATGTTGACTATTTTTGCAGATGGTTGCCGTAAGAGTTAAAAGCAATGCAAATCTGACAGGCTGATCAGATTGTTTATTTGATTTATAATAAATTGCATCTTGATTTTATAGATGGACTATATGAGAAAAGATGTTTCTTTTCCGTTAAGCATTGTATCAAGTATGTTGTTGCATAAAATGTAATTGTATAGTTTTTAAAGGAATGGAAATAAGTGTTTGATACACATATGTTGTATTCTATTTCTGAAAGTTGACCTTCTTCGGTTTATGTAACGAAGGGGCATTGTTATCATTGTATAATATGGATGCTTTTGTGATTTACAATGGAATCTTGCAAGAAAATGAGATTGAATTCTTATGAGTATTTAGAAGTTCTAATCTGTTCTAGTGAAAGCAATATTGGAATTAAATATTTGTCTTTCTAGAAGATAGGTTAAAAGTGAACCTAAAAGTGAACGATAAACAAACTGGATTAAATTACTAATCCCTAGCCCTAAGTATGACAGGGCAATATTAAATTGGATTCTTAATCATTTATATCTTTATACTAAAAATTATGATATAAATTCAGTTAAGAGAACTGATATGCAAATCAATGGAGTTCAGATGGCAATCTCAAGTAAAGGTTATGAGATATTGTCCAAATCTGTTGTTTTAGAATCAGGTGTATTCTAATGACTCCTTGATGAGAACTTGACCTTAATACCTCTACCATGTAATGGGTTTAATAGAGGAGGGTTGTCTCAAGATGAAGAATCCAGGGATTGGGAAGGACTTATCTTGGGGAAAAGTCCTTATAGTAATTTAAACTCTAGTGTGTAATGCATGTTGTTAAGTAGATCTTTTCGAGGCGGATTTAAAGGTTAACGACACCAGTCAACTGCAGGGTTGTACCTCTGAGAAGGTTAGGATCTTCTCGAAGATACAACAATGCAGGTGACTTATGGCGACACCCTTTGCATGGATTGCTAAGATTTACACTTGACTTCACATGAGTTATTCAGAGTCCGATTAAGAACGTGGTCATGTTATAAGGCTGCCTAGGAGATTCAGGGTATCATGACACACTGGTTGAACTACAAGGTTGAACCAGTATGTCACCATATCCCTAATCCTTGTGGACAACCATAAAACATTATCACCTTGTTAATCTATCTCCAAGTGATTCAGTTGTGAAAGGAAGGACTGACAGTAGTCAGTGAAAACATTCTATATAACATATGAATGGGGTGAAGGACGTATTCAAGATTAATGAGTATGCCATTAAGGAATATGAGACATTAACAGTATGTTTAAAATCTTTGGCCAAAGTATCGCAAGCTGCTAATTGCGTTGTCCTAATTCACCTAGTCTAAGGGATGAGATGCCGATGAATAATGGTAACAGTTATTCAGTTAGATTCCTTGGACAGAGCATTCTGAATCCCAGATTAGGGAAGAGAACCGCAAGAGTGTTGTATTAAATAAAAACACTAACTCTTTTTACTCATGAATAGATCGGTAGATTACCGAGTCATGGAATGAATAGATCTGAGGTATTCCGAGTCATTACAGCTGCATATGGTTATCTGTTATATGAATGGTTATTTGATTTGTGAGTTCTAAATTATGTATTTAGAACCAGGATGCATTTATCAAAAAAAAAAAAAAAAAAATTCACTTGTTCTAAGGTATAAATTGAGGATGTTACAGTGAGTGCCCAGGCAAGGTCCCCACCAAGCTCACTAGTGAGCTCAAGTCAACCTACTCGGTGAGCTCCCAGGTGATGTGTTAGGTAACCTCCTAGGTGAGCTGTTATGCAAGCTCCCAGGTGAGCTTCTTGGTGAGCTATTTGATGAAATTTTAGGTGAGCTACCAGATGAGCTCAAGGTGAGTTAGCAAGGTTATCTTTTCAGCGAGCTTAAGGTGAGCTCCCATGTAAGTTGTCAAGGTGAGTAGTAAGGTGAGGTCCCATTCATGTTTTCAGGTGAGCTACTTGACAAGCTCTTAGGTGAGCTCAATTTGAGCTGCTCAGCGAGCTCCTGGGTGAGATCAAGGCAAGCTGGCAAGGTGAGCTATCAAGTGAGCTCCCATTTGAGTTTTTGGGAAAGCTCAAGTTAAGTTGCTTAATGAGCTCCTAGGTGATCTACTTGATGAGCTCCTAGCTGAGCTCCTAGATGAGTTTCTCAATGAGCTCCCATGCAAGCTTATCAGAAATCTCTAAGGTGAGCTTACATGTGAGCTACCCGATTAGCTCAAGGTGAGTTGGCAAGGTGAACTCAAGGGGAGTTGGCAAGGTGAGATCATGGTGAGTTGGCAAGGTGTGCTGTCAGGTGAGCTCCCAAGTGAGTTACTTGATGAGCTCTCAAGTGAGCTCAAATCAACCTAATCAGTGATATCCCATAAGATCTCCTAGGTGAGCTACTTGGTGAGTTGTTCGGTGAGCTCCCAGGTAAGTTACTAGGTGAGCTTCAAAGCAAGCTACTTGGTGAGCTCCTAGGTGAGGTCCTCCAGTAAGTTGCTCAGTGAGCTCACAAGTGAGGTAAAGTCAACCTACTCAACAAGCTACTCAGTGAGCTCCTAGGTGAGCTATTAGGTGAGCTCCTAGGTTAGCTACTTAGTGAGCTACTCGACGAACTCTAAGGTGAGCTACCAAACAATCTCAAGGTGAGTTGGCAAGGTGAGGTCCTTAGTGAGCTCAAGGTGAACTAGTAAGGTGACCTGATAGGCAATCTCCCATGTGAGCTTTGGGGTGAGCTGTCAAGTGAGATCCCATGCGAGTTTTCAAGTGAGCTTCTTGACGAGCTCCTGAGTAAGCTCAAGTCGAGCTGCTCGGTGAGATCTTGGGTGAGCTCAAGGTGAGCTAGTAAGGTGAGCTCCCAGGTGAGTTTTTGGGAAAGCTCATGTCAAGTTACTTTCCAAGCTCCCAGCAGAGCTCCTAGGTGAGATGCTTGGTGAGCTCTCAGGTGAGCTTACATGCGAGCTACGGTAGATGAGCTCAAGGTGACTTGGCAAGGTGAGCTCAAGGTGATTTCACAAGGTAGAGATATCAGGTGAGCTCCCAGGTGAGTTCCTAGGTGGGTTACTTGATGAGCTCTTGGTTGAGCTCAACTCAAGCTGATCGGTGAGCTCCCAGTGAGCTATTTAATGAGCTCTTCAGGCGAGCTCCCAAGTGAGATAATTGGAAACCTCCCAGGTGAGGTCCCCGGTGAGTTGCTCGGTGAGCTCACAAGTAAGCTCAAGTTAACCTACTCAGTGAGCTACTTGGTGAGCTCTCAGGTGAGCTAATAGGTGAGCTATTAGGTGAGCTATTAGGTGAGCTATTAGGTGAGCTATTAGGTGAGCTCCTTACCAAGTCAAGGTGAGCTGGAAAGGTGAGCTCCCATTTTAGTTTTTGGGCATGCTGTCAGGTGAGCTCCCATGTGAGTTTTTACATGAGCTACATTACGAGCTCCTAGGATAGCTCAAGGTCAAGCTGTTCAGGTGAGCTCCTAAGTGATTTCAAGGAAAGCTGGCAAGGCGAGCTGTCAGGTCGAGCTCCTAGGTTAGTTTCTAAACAAGCTCAAGTTGAGCTGCTCACTAAGCTCCTGTGCTGCTTGCTAAGCTCCTAGCTGAGCTACTCAGTGAGCTCCCAAGAAAGCTCAAAGGTGAGCTTGTTGGTAATCTCTTAGGTGAGCTTACATGTGAGCTACCAGATGAGCTCAAGGTGAGTTGGCAAGGTGAGCTCAAGGTGAGTTGGAGAGGCGAGCTCAAGGTGAGTTGGCAAGGTGAGCTGTTAGGTGAGCTCCCATGTGAGTTCCCATGTGAGTTACTCGACGAGCTCCCAGGTGAGCTCAACTCAGATCTGATCGGTGAGCTCTTAGAAGAGCTCCCAAGTGAGCTACTTAGTGAGCTATTTGGTAGGCTCCTAGGTGAACTACTCGGTAAGATCTTCTAGGTAAGCTCCCAAGTGAGATACTTGGTGAGCTCCCATAGTGAGGTGAGCTCACAAGCAAGGTGAGCTCCCAAGTGAGATACTTGGTGAGCTCCTAGGTGAGGTGAGCTCCCAAGCGAGCTACTTGGTGAGCTCCCAGGTGAGGTCCCCGATGAGCTACTCAGCAAGCTCACAACAGAGCTCAAGTTAACCTACTCGGTGAGCTACTCGTTGAGCTCCCAGGTGAGCTCCAAGGCAAGATACTTGGCAAGCTACTCGAGGAACTCTAAGGTGAGCTACCAGATGAGCTCAAGGTGAGATCCTTGGCAAGCTCAAGGTGAGCTGGCAAGGTAAGCTCCCATGCGAGTTGGTAAGGCAAGCTATCAGGTGAGCTCCCATGTGAGTTTTTTGGGTGAGCTGCTTGACAATATTTTGGGTGAGCTCAAGTCAAGCTACTCAGGTGAGCTCACAGTGAGCTATCAGGTAAGTTAGGTGAGTTTTTGGGTAAGCTCAATCTGAGCTTCTCGATGAGCTCCTATGTGAGCTTCTTACTGAGCTCCCAATTGAGCTCCTTGGTGAGTTGCTCAGTGAGCTCACATGTGAGCTTTAAAGGTAACCTTATCAGAAATCTCTAAGGTGAGATTACATGTGAGCTACTAGATGAGCTCAAGGTGAGCTGGTAAGGTGAGCTCAAGGAAAGTTGGCAAGGTGAGCTCAAGGTGAGTTACCAAGGCGAGCTATCAGGAGAGCTCCTAGGTGAGTTCCCAGGAGAGTTACTAGATGAGCTCTTGGGTCAGCTCAACTCAAGCTAATCGGTGAGCTCTTAGAAGAGCTCCCAAGCTAGCTACTTTGAGAGCTATTCGGTGAGCTCCCATACAAGCTGGTGAGCTCCCAGGTGAGCTCCAGGTGAGCTCCCAGGTGAGCTCATAAGCTAGCACAAGTCAATCTACTCAATGAGCTACTTGGTGAGATTTATGACTAGATACCAAATGAGCTCAAGGTGAGTCTATTAGAATGCTAAGTTGATAGGTGAGCTACCATGTGCTCAAGTTTCTAAGCGAGCTACCAGGTGAGCTCCCATGTGAGTTTTTGAGTGAGCTACTTGACAAGCTCCTAGGTGAGCTCAAGTAGATCCTACTCAGTGAGCTCCTGGGTGAGCTCAAGGTGAGACTGGCAAGGTGAGGTGTCAGGAATTCTCCCAGGAGAGTTTCTTAGGTAAGCTCAAGTCGAGCTACTCAATGATCTCTTGGGTGAGATACTTACCAAGCTCCCAACTGAACTCTTAGGTGAGCTACTCGGTGAGCTCCCAGGTGATCTCAAAGGTGATTTTTTCCATAATCTCTGAGGTGAGCTTAAATGTGAGCTCAAGGTGAGTTGGCAAGGTGAGCTATCAAGCAAGCTCCTAGGTGAGTTCCTAGGAGAGTTACTTGACGAGCTCCAGGGTGAGCTCAACTCTAGCTGATCGACGAGCTCCCAAAAGAGCTCCCAGGTGAACTACTTAGTCGAACTATATGGTGAGCTCCTAGGTGAGCTACTAGGTGAGTTCCCAAGAGAGGATACTTGGCGAGATCCTAGGTGAACTGTTAAGGTCCCTGGTGAGCTTACAATTTAGGTCAGCTAAGATGAGCTCAAGTCAACCTAGTAAGGTGAGCTCCTCACAAAGGTCAAGGAGCTTCTTGAGTGAGCTCCTAGGTGAGCTGTTAGGTGAGCTCCCAGGTG
This sequence comes from Taxus chinensis, assembly GCA_019776745.2. Taxonomy (NCBI): domain Eukaryota; kingdom Viridiplantae; phylum Streptophyta; class Pinopsida; order Cupressales; family Taxaceae; genus Taxus; species Taxus chinensis. The sequence continues at coordinate 904,556,105 of CM034151.1, read as the reverse complement.
AACTTTCAAGTAGGCTAGCTCCCAAGGTGAGCTCAAGTCTACTTCGGTGAGCTACTCAAAAAAATTCGAGGTGAGCTACCAGATGAGCTCAAGGAAAATTGGCAAGGTGATCTCCTCAGAGAGGTCAAGGTGAGCTCTAATGAGAGTTGGCAAGGTGAGATGTTAGGTGAGCTCCCATGTGCTTTTTCAAGTGAGCTACTTGACGAGCTCCCAAGTGAGCTCAATTCGAGCTACTCGGCAAGATCCTAGGTGAGCTTAAGGTGAGCTGGCAAGGTGACCTATCAGGTGAGCTTGCATGTGAGTTTTTAGGAAAACTCAAGTCAAGCTGCTCGACAAGTTGTTAGGCGAACTACTTCCTGAGCTCCCAACCGAGCTCCTAGGTGAGATGACTCGGGGAGTTCCCAGGAAAGCTTCAACCTTCGGTGATCTCTGAAGGTGAGCTCTTATGTGAGCTACCAGATGAGCTCAAGGTGAGTTGGTGAGCTACTTGGTGAGCTGCTTGATGAAATACGAGGTGAGCTACTAGACGAGCTCAATTTGAGCTGTCGGGTGAGCTAGCAAGGTGAGCTTATAGGTGAGCTCCCATGTGAGCTTGGGCAACTTGAGATGATCAGGTGAGATCCCATGTGAGTTTTAAGGTGAGATACTTGAAAAATCTCCCAAAGGGAGGTCAAGCTTGAGCTACTTCAGTGATCTCCTAGGTGAGCTCAAGGTGAGCTCTGGCAAGGCGAGCTATCAGGTGAGCTCCCAGGTGAGTTTACAGGAAAGCTCATAGTCAAGCTACTCACATGAGCTCAAGTGGGTGCAAGCTACTTGCCGAGCTCCTCAGCTGAGCTCCTAGGTGAGCTCTTAGGTGAGCTCAAAGGTGAGCTTGTTAGGTAATCTTTGAGGTGAGCTTATATGTGAGCTACCAAATGAGCTCAAGGTGAGTTGACAAGGTGAGCTCAAGGTGAGTTGGCAAGGTGAGATGTCAGGTGAGATCCCAGGTGAGTTCCCAGGTGAGTTACTCGACAAGCTCTCAGGTGAGCTCAACTCAAGCTAATTGGCAAGGTGAGCTCCTGAAAGAGCTCCAAGGTGAGCTACTTAGGTAAGCTATTTTGTGAGCTCCCAGAGCGAGGTTCTAGGTGAGCTCCCAAGTGAGATACTTGGTAAGCTCCTAGGTGAGGTCCCTGAAGGTGAGCTGTTAGGCAAGCTCTTAGGTGAGCTACTTAGGAGAGCTCAAGTCAATTGAACTATGAGGCAAGCTACCAGATGAGCTCCTAGCCAAGTTGGCAAGGTTACCTCTTAAGGTGAAGCTCAAGGTGAGATAGCAAAGGTAAGATGATAGGTGAGCTCCCATGGGAGTTAGCAAGGTAAGTTGTTAAGGTGAGCTCCCATGTCAATTTTTAAGGTGAGCTGTTGTGACAAGCTCCCAGGTGACCTCAGAGTTGAGTTGGTCAAGTGAGCTCTCATGTGAACTCACCTGGGAGCTCATATTATAGCTCACCTTGCCAAATCACCTTGAGCTCACCTTGATAACTCAAGCTAACCTTGCCAACTCTCTTGAGATATATGTTAGCTCCCATGTAAGCTCACCTCAGGAGATTACCAATAAGCTCACCTTTGAGCTCGCCTGGGAGTTCACCTGAGAAACTCACCTAGGAAGCTCAGCTAGGAGCTTAGACAAGCTAGCTTGCCCAGTGAGCTCGTCGAGTAGATTAACTTGAGCTTGCCTGGAAAGCTCACTTGGGAGCTCACCTGATAGCTCACCTTACTACCTCACCTTGAGCTCAAGGGAGCTTGCTGAGTAGCTCAAGTTGAGTTCACTCAGGTGAGCTCATCATGGGAGTCTGGCAAGGCAAACTCTCATGGGAGTTCACCTTATGATCTTTCCTTGCTAACTCACATGGGAGCTCACCTATCAACTGACCTTTTCAAGTAGACCTTGATATCGCTGAGGAGCTCACCTTGAAACTCACCTTGAGCTCATCTTATAGCTCACCTCAGAATTCATCAAGGAACTCACCAATTAAGCTCACCTTAGGAACTCACCTAACTCACCTTGCCTAGGAACTCACTAAGTGGCTTGCACCGAGTAGGTTGACTTGAGCTCACCAAGCAGCTTACTCGGGACCTCATCTGGAGGTCACCAAGTAGCTCACCTAGGATCTCTTCTTGGGAGCTCACTGATTAGCTCGAGTTCAGCTCACTTGAGGAGCTCATCAAGTAACTCACCTCAGAACTCACCTGGGAGGTCACCTGATAGCTCACCTTGCTAACTCTCCTTGAGCTCATCTAGTAGCTTGTATGTAAGCTCACCTTAGAGATTACTAGACAAGCTTACCTTTGAGCTCACCGAGTAGCTTACCTAGGAGCTCGACTGGGAGCTCAGTAAGTAGCTCACCTAGGAGTTCGTCAAGAGCTCAGCTTGATCTGAGCTTCCCAGAAACTCACCTAGGAGCTCACCTGACAGATCACCTTGCTATCTCACCTTGAGCTCATCCAGGAGCTCACTGAGCAGCTTTCTTGAGCTCACTTGGGAGCTCATCAAGCAGCTCACTAGAAAACTCACATGTGAGCTCACCTAACAACTCACCTTGCTAACTTGCATGGGTGCTCACCTATCAGCTTTCCTTGCTAGCTCACCTTGAGCTCGCTGAGGATCTCACCTTGCCAACTTGCCTTGAGCTCGTTTGGAAGTTTTCCTCAGATTTTCTCATGTACCTCACCTAACAACTCACCTGGGAGCTCACTAAGTAGCTCATCAAGTAGGTTGACTTGAGCTCACTTGTGAGCTCACTGAGTAGCTCACTAGGGACCTTGCCTTGGGAGCTCATAAAGTAGCTCACTTGGGAGCTCACCTAGCAGCTTACCAGGGAACTCACCAAGTTACTCACCTAGGAGCTCACTAGCTCACTGAGTAGCTCTCTAAGTAGGTTGACTTGAGCTTACTTGTGAGCTTACTGAGCAGCTCGTCGGGGACCTCAACTGGGAGCTCACCAAGTAGCTTGATTCTGAGCTCGCCTAGAAGTTCACATGGGATCTCACTAAATGGCTCATGAAGTAGCTCACCTGGGAGATCTTCTAGGAGCTTCCAATCAAATCAAGTTGAGCTCACTTGGGAGCTCATCGAGTAACTCACCTAGGAGCTCACCTAACAGCTCACCTTTCTAACTCACCTTGAGCTCACCTTGCCAACTTTCCTTGAGCTCACTTTTCCAACTCACCTTGTGCTCATCTGGTAGCTCACATGTAAGCTCACCTCAGAGATTGCTGAACAAGCTCACCTTTGAACTCACCTGGGAGCTCACCGAGTAGCTCACCTAAGAGCTCAGCTGGGAGCTCAACAAGTAGCTCACCTTAGGAGCTCATCGAGAAGACTCTAATTCAGCTTACACAGAAACTCACCTGGGAGCTCTCTTGATAGCTCACCTTTCCATCTCACCTTGAGCTCACCTAGGAGCTCGTAACCAGCTCGACTTGAGCTCACTCATAGCTCGTCAAGCAGCTCACTTGAAAACTCACATGGGAGCTCACCTTACCAACTCACATGGGAGCTCACCTATCATCTCACCATGCCAAATCACCTTGAGCTCACCTGAGGAGCTCACCTGATAACTCACCTTGAGCTTATCTGGTATCTCGCCTTGGAGTTTTTCGAGTAGCTCACCAAGTAGCTCACCTAGGAGCTCCCCTAACAGCTCACCTGGGAGCTCACCAAGTAACTCACCGAGTAGGTTGACTTGAGCTTGCTTGTGAGCTCACTGAGCAGCCTCACCTCAATCAGGAGACCTTAGCTCACTGGGATCTCTCCAAGTAGCTCACCTAGGATTTCACCTAGCAACTTTCCTAGGAGCTCACTTAGGAGACTACTTGCCAAGTAGCTCACCGATCAAATTTAGTTGAGCTCACCTGGGAGCTTGTCGAGTAACTTACCTAGGAACTTACCTGGGAGCTCACTTGAATAGCTCACCTTTACCAACTCACCTTGAGCTTGCATGTAAGCTCACCTCAGAGATTTTTGACAAGTCACCTTTGAGCTCACCTGGTTGCTCACCGATAAGCTCACCTAGGAGCTTGGATGGGAGCTCGTCAAGTAGCTCACCTAGGAGCTCGTTGAGTAGCTCGAATTTTTCTTGCATAAAAACTCACTTGGGAGCTCACCTAAGAGCTCACCTTGCCATCTCACCTTGAGCTCACCTAGGAACTCACCAAGTAGCTCAACGTGAGCTCACCCAGGAGCTCATTAAGTAGCTCACCCAAAAACTCGCATGGGAGCTCACCTGATAGCTCACCCTACTAACTCACATGGGAGCTCACCTAACAACTTGCCTTGCTAGCTCACCTTGAGCTTACTGAGGAGCTCACCTTGATAACTCTCATTAAGCTCATCTTGTAGCTCACCTTAGATTTCATCAAGCAAGCTCACCAAGTAGCTCACCTGGGAGCTCACCTAACAGCTCACCTGGGAGCTCACTGAGTAGCTCACTGAGTAGCGTTGACTTAGTTTACTTGTGAGCTCACCGAGTAGCTCATCTAGGGACCTCACCTGGGAGCTCACCAAGTAGCTCTCTTAGGAGCTCACCTAGTAGCTTGTCTAGGAGCTCACCAAATAGCTTGCCAAGTAGATTTCAACTTAGGAGCTCTTCTGGGAGCTCACTGATCAGCTCTTTGAACTCACCTGGGAGTTTATCACTTAACTCACCTTTGAACTTACCTGGAGATCACCTTATAGCTCACCTTGAGCTCACCTTACCAACTTGCCTTGAGCTCATCTAGTAGCTCGTATGTAAGCTCTATTTGCGAGCTCCCATGTAAGTTTTCAGGTGCAAGCTTCTCAATTTGAGCTTTCCCAGAAACTCACCTGGGAGCTCACCTTACTAGCTCACCTTGAGCTCCCCCAAGAGCTTACTGAGTAGCTTGACTTGAGCTCACCTAGGAGCTCATCAAGCAACTCACCCAAAAACTCACATGGGAGCGCATCCTAATAGCTCACTTTGAAAACTCTCATGGGAGCTCTGACTATCAACTTTCCTTGAGCTCACTGAGGAGCTCACCTTGCCAACTTTCCCTAAGCTCATCTAGTAGCTCACCTCAGAGTTCATCAAGTAGCTTTCCTTGTAGCTCACCTTGGGAGCTCGCCTAATAGCTCACCTAGGAGCTCACCAGTAGGTAGCTTGACCTTACTTGTGAGCTCGCTGAGTAGCTTACCAAGACCTCACATGGGAGCTTGCCAAGTAGCTCTTGGGAGATCACCTAGCAGCTCGCCAGAGAGCTCACATGGGAAAAGCTCACCAAGTAGCTCACCTGGGCATTCTTCTAGGAGCTCACCAATCAGCTCGAGTTGAGATTACCCAGGAGATCATTGAGTAACTCACCTAGGAACTCACCTGGGAGCTCACCTGACAGCTCATCTTGCCAACTCACCTTGAGTTCACCTTGCCAACTCACCTTGAGCTCATCTGGTAGCTTGCATGTAAGCTCACCTTAGAGATTACCAATAAGCTCACCTTTGAGCTTACCTAGGACCTCACTGAGTAGCTCACCTAGGAGCTCAACTAGGAGCTTCACCAAGTAGCTCACCTAGGATCTCATCGAGCAACTCAACTTGAGCTTCCCTAGAAACTCACATGGGAGCTCACCTGACAGCTTGGCTTTCCAGCTCACCTTTAGCTCACCTAGGAGCTTACCGAGAAGCTTGAACTTGAGCTCACCTGGGAGCTTGTCAAGTATCTCACCTAAAAACTCACATGGGAGCTCGTGTGACAGATCACCCAGAAACTCTCATGGGAGCTCACCTATCAGCTCACCTTGATATCTCACTGAGATGAGGATCACCTTACCAACTCACCTTGAGCTCATCTAGTAGCTCATCTCAGATTTCTTCAACAAGCTAGGTAAGTAGCTCACCTGGGAGCTTACCTAATAGCTCACCTGGGAGCTCACTGAATAGCTTACCAAGTAGGTTGACTTGAGCTTGCTTGTGAGCTCACTGAGAAGCTTATCAATGACCTTACCTGGGAGCTCACCAATTGCTTGGGAGTTCACCTTGCAGCTCACCTGGGATCTCACCGAAAAGCTCACCAAGTAGCTCTCCTGGGAGCTCTTCTAGGATCTTACGATCAGCTTGAGTTGAGTTCACTCAGGAGCTCGTCAAGTAACTCACCTTGGAAATCACCTGGGATCTCACATTACAGCTCATCTTGCCAACTCACCTTAAGCTCACCTTGCTGACTCACCTTGAGCTCGCCTTGCCAACTAACCTTGAGCTCATATGGTAGCTCACATGTAAGCTCACCTCAGAGATTACCAATAAGCTCACCTTTGAGCTCACCTGGGAGCTCACTGAGTAGCTCACCCTAGGAGATCAGCTGGGAGCTTGGTAAGTAGCTCACCTAGGAGCTCATCGAGTAGCTCAACTTGAGCTTTCCCAGAAACTCACCTGGGAGCTCACCTGATAGTTCAGCTCACCTTGAGCTCACTAGGAGCTTATCTGAGTAGCTTGATTTGAGTTCACCTGGGAGCTCATCAAGTAGCTCATTCAAAAACTCACATGGGAGCTCACCTATCAGCTCACCTTTCTAACTCAATGGGAGCTCACCTTTCAGCTCACTGAGGAAGATCTCATCTTGCCAACTCACCTTGAGCTCATCTGGTAGCTTGCCTCAGAGTTTGTCAAGGAGCTTGCAAAGTAGCTCACCTTGGATCTCACCTAACAGCTTGCCTAGGAGCTCACTGAGTAACTCACCGAGTAGGTTGACTTGAGCTTGCCGAGTAGCTCACCGGGGACCTCACCTAGGAGGTCACCAAGTATCTCACTTGGGAGCTCTCCTAGCAGCTCACCTAGGAGCTCACCAAATAGCTCACCAAGTAGCTCACCTAGGAGCTCTTCTGGGAGCTCACCGATCAACTTGAGTTGAGCTCACTCAGGAGCTCATCGAGTAACTCACCTGGGAACTCACCTGGAACTCACCTATGAGGTCACTTAATAGCTCACCTTGCCAACTCACCTTGAGCTCACCTTACCAACTTTCCTTGAGCTCATATGGTAGGTCACATGTAAGCTCACCTCATAGATTACCACCAAGCTTACCTTTGAGCTCACCTGGCAGCTCATAGAGAAGCTCACCTAGGAGCTCAACTTGGAGCTCAGTAAGTAGCTCACCTAGAGTTTATCGAGTAGCTCTACTTGAGCTTGCCTGAAAACTCACCTAGGAGCTCACCTGATAGCTCACCTTGCCAGCTCGCCTTGAGCTCACCTAGGAGCTCACTAATCAGCTCGACTTGAGCTCATTGGGAGTTCATCAAACATCTTAAAAAAACTACATGAAACCTGACTCACCTTGCCAACTCACATGGGTGCTCACCTATCAGCTTGCCTTACTAGCTCACCTTGAGCTTGACCTAGGAGCTCACCTTTCCAACTCACCTTGAGCTCATCTAGTAGTTTACCTTAGAGTTTTTCATGTAGCTCACCAAGTAGCTCACTTGGGAGCTCACCTAATAGCTCACCTGGGAGCTCACTGAGTAGCTCGTCAAGTAGGTTGACTTGAGCTCACTTGTGAGCTCACTGAGCAGCTCACCAAGGACCTCACCTGGGAGCTCACAAAGTAGCTCACTTGGGAGATCACCAAGTAGCTTGCCTTGGAAGCTCACCTAACAGCTCACCTAGGAGCTCACCAAGTAGCTCTCTGAGTAGGTTGACTTGAGCTTACTTGTGAGCTTACCGAGTAGCTCGCTGGGGACCTCAACTAGGAGCTCACCAAGTAGCTCAATTTTGAGCTCACTTGGGAGCTCACCAAATGGCTCACCAAGTAGCTCACCTAGGAGCTCTTCTGGTAGCTCATTGATCAACTCGAGTTGAGCTCACCTAGGAGCTCATCGAGTAACTCGCCTGGGAGCTCACCTAATAGCTCACCTTTCCAACTCACCTTGAGCTCACCTTGCCAAATTACCTTGAGCTCACCTTGCTAACTCACCTTATGCTCATCTGGTAGCTCACATGTAAGCTCACCTCAGAGATTACTGACAAGCTCACCTTTGAGCTCACTTGGAGCTCACTAAGTAGCTCACCTAGGAGCTTGGGTAGGAGCTTCAGCAAGTATCTCACCCAGGAGCTCATCGAGTAGCTCGAACTTGAGATTACATGAAACTCACCTGGGAGCTCACTTGATAGCTCACCTTGCCAGCTCACCTTGAGCTCACCTAGGAGCTCTCTGAGTAGCTTGACTTGAGCTCACCCAGGAGCTTGTCAAGAAGCTCACTTGAAAACTCACATGGGAGCTCACCTTACCAACTGAGGAGCTCACCTTACCAACTCACCTGGGAGCTTGCCTTGCCAGATTACCTTGAGCTCATATGGTAGCTCACATGTAAGCTCACCTCAGAGATTACTAACAAGCTCACCTTTGAACTCACCTAGGAGCTCACCGAGTAGCTCACCTAGGAGCTCGGCTAGGAGCTCATCAAGTAGCTCACCCAGGATCTCATCGAGTAGCTCGACTTGAGCTTTCCTAGAAACTCACCTGGGAGCTGACCTGGAGAGCTCACCTTGCCATCTTACCTTGAGCTCACCCAGGAGCTCACCGAGTAGCTCGACTTGAGCTCACCCAGGAGCTCGTCAAGTAGCTCACCTAAAAACTTGCATGGGAGCTCACTTGATAGCTCACCCTACCAACTCACATGGGAGCTCACCTATCAGCTCACCTTGTACAGCTCACCTTGAGCTCGCTGAGGAGCTCACCTTGCCAACTCACCTTGAGCTCATCTTATAGCTCACCTTGGAGTTCATCGAGTAGCTCACTAAGTAGCTCACCTAGGAGCTCACCTAACAGCTCACCTGGGAGCTCACCGAAGTAGCTTGGTGAGTAGGTTGACTTGAGTTTTCTTGTGAGCTCACTGAGTAGCTCACCAGGGACCTCATGCCTAGGAGCTCACTAAGTAGCTCCCTTGGGAGTTCACCTAGCAGCTTACCTGGGAGCTCACTGAATAGCTCACCAAGTAGCTCACCTGGGAGCTCTTCTAGGAGCTCACTGATCAACTCGAGTTGAGCTCACCCTAGAGCTCGTCAAGTAACTCACCACAGAACTCACCTGACAGCTCACCTTGAAAACTCACCTTGAGCTTGCCTTACCAACTCACCTTGAGCTCACCTTGCCAACTCACCTTGAGATCACCTTGCCAACTCACCTTGAGCTCATCTAGTAGCTCACATGTAAGTTTCACCTCAAAGATTACCAATAAGCTCACCTTTGACCTCACTTAGGAGCTCACTGAGAAGCTCACCTAGGAGCTCAACTGGGAGCTCAACAAGTAGCTTACCTAGGAGCTTGTCGAGTAGCTCAACTTAAGCTTGCCAGGAGCTCACCTTGAGTAGCTCACCCAGGACTTGAGGTCGACTTGAGGTCACCCGGAGCTCATCAAGAGCTCACCCAAAAACTTGTATGGGAGCTCACCTAATAACTTTCTTTGTAAACTCTCATGGGAGCTCACCTATCAGCTTACCTTGAGCTCACTGAGGAGCTCACCTTACCAACTCACCTTAAGCTCATCTAGTAGCTCACCTCAGATTTTGTCGAGTAGCTCACCAAGCACCTCACCGAGTAGGTTGACTTGAGCTCACTTGTGAGCTCACCGAGTAGCTCACTGGGGACCTCGCTTGGGAGCTCACCAAGTAGCTCACTTGGGAGCTTTCCTAGCAGCTCACCTGGGAGCTCGATGAATAGCTCACAAAGTAGCTCACTTGGGAGCTCTTCTAAGGAGCTCACCGATCAGCTCTAGTTGAGCTCACTTGGGAGATCATCAAGTAACTCACCTGGGAGCTCACCTGATAGCTCATCTTACCAACTCAGCCTTGAGCTCACCTTGCTAACTCATCTTGAGCTCATCTTGTAGCTCACATGTAAGCTCACCTCAGAGATTTCCATGACAAGCTCACCTTTGAGATCACCTAGGAGCTCACCAAGTAGCTCACCTAGGAGCTCGGTTCAGGGAGCTTGGCAAGCAGCTCACCCAGGAGCTCATTCGAGTAGCTCGACTTGAGCTTGCCTGAAAACTCACCTAGGAGCTCACCTAATAGCTTGCCTTACTAGTTCACCTTGAGCTCACCCAGGAGCTCACCAAGTAGCTCAACTTGAGCTCACCTCGGGAGCTCATCAAGTAACTCACCTAAAAACTCACATGACAGCTCACCTAGAAACTCACATGGGAGCTCGTATGGTAGCTCACCTTGCCAGCTCACCCAACTCACCTTGATCTCACTGAGGAGCTCACCTTGACAACTCACCTTGAGCTCATATGGTACCTCGATTCAGAGTTTTGTCGAAGTAGCTCACCAAGTAGCTCACCTGGGAGCCCACCTAATAGTTGGCCTGGGATCTCACCGAAACAACATGCCAAGTAGGTTGACTTGAGCTCGCTTGTGAGCTCACCAAGTAGATCACTAGGGACCTCACTTGGGAGCTCACCAAGTACCTCATTTGGGAACTCACCTAGTCTCACCTGGGATCTCACTAAATAGCTCACAAAGTAGCTCACCTAGGAGCTCTTCTGGGAGCTTGTTGATCTACTTGAGTTGATTTCACCTTGCCAAGTCACCTTGAGCTCACCTTGCCAACTTACCTTGAGCTCACCTTGCCAACTCACCTTGAGCTCATATGGTAGCTCACATCTAATATAACCTTAGAGATTACCAACAAGCTCACCTTTGAGCTCGCTGGGAGCTCACCGAGTAGCTCACCTAGGAGCTCAACTGGGAGCTTGACAAGTAGCTCACCTAGGAGCTCATCCAGCAGTTCGACTTGAGCTTGCTCAAAAACTCACTTGGTAGCTCCACTGACAGCTCACCTTACCAGCTCACCTTGAGCTCATCTAGGAGCTTTCCTAGTAGCTCAACTTGAGTTCACCTGGGAGCTCATGAAGTAGCTTTCCTAAAAACTCACATGGGAGCTCACATGATAGCTCACCTTACAACTCACATGGGAGCTCACCTATCAGTTCATCTCACCTTGAGCTCACTGAGGAGCTCACCTTGCCAACTCACCTTGAGCTCATTTAGCTCACCTTGGAGTTCATCAAGGAGATCACTAAGTAGCTCACCTGCTCACCTAGATCACCTGGGAGCTCACTAAACAGCTCACCTGAGCTCACTGAGGAGGTTAACTTGAGCTCACCGAGCAGCTCACCAGGGACCTCACCTAGGAGGTTTCCAAGTAACTCACTTGGGAACTCACCTAACAGCTCACCAAATAGCTCGCCAAGTAGCTTCACCTGGGAGCTCACTGATCAGCTTGAGTTGAGCTCGCTCAGGAGCTTGTCGAGTAACTCACCTGGGAACTCACACGGGAGCTCACCTGACAGCTCACCTTACCAACTCACATTGAGCTCACCTTGCCAACTCACCTTGAGCTCATCTGGTAGCTCACATTTAAGCTCACCTTAGAGATTGCTGAACAATCTTACCTTTGAGCTCACCAGGGAGCTCATCTGAGTAGCTCACATAGGAGCTCAGTTGGGATCTTGGCAAGTAAGCTTGCCAAGTAGCTCGTCAAGTAGCTCAACTTGAGCTTGCCCTAAAACTCACCTGGGAGCTCACCTGACAGCTCACCTTGCCAGCTCACCTTTAGCTCACCTAGGAGCTCATTGAGAAGCTCAATTTGAGCTCACTGAGGAGCTCATCAAGTAGCTCACCTAAAAACTCACATGGGAGCTCACCTGATAGCTCACCTTGATAACTTGAATGGGAGCTCACCTATCAGCTTGCCTTGCCAGCTCACTTTGAGCTCGTTGAGGAGCTCACCTTGCAAACTCACCTTGAGCTCATCTGGTAGTTTACCTCATAGTTCATCATAAAGCTCACCAAGTAGCTCACCTGGGAGCTCACCTAACAACTCACCTGGGAGTCACTGAGTAGCTCATTAAGTAGGTTGACTTGAGATCACTTGTGAGCTCACCAAGAAGGGACCTCTCCTAGGAGCTCACCAAGTAGCTCACTTTGGAGCTCACCTAGCAGCTCACTAAATAGCTCACCAAGTAGCTCACCTGGGAGCTCTTCTGGGAGCTCACTGATTAGCTCAAGTTGAGCTCACTCAAGAGCTCATCGAGTAACTTTTTGGGGAACTTACATGAGCTCATGACAACTCACCTTGCAACTCACCTTGCTCAACTCACCTTGCCAACTCACCTTGAGCTCATCTAGTAGCTCACATGTAAGCTCACCTTAGAGATTACTAGACAAGCTCACCTTTGAGCTCTCCTGGGAGCTCACCAAAAATCTCACCTAGGAGCTCGGCTAGGAGCTCAGAAAGTAGCTCACCTAGGAGCTCATCGAGTAGCTCGACTTGAGCTTGCTCGAAAACTCACCTTAGAGCTCACCTGATAGCTTGCCTTGCCAGCTCACCTTGAGCTCACCCAGTTGCAGCTAGCTCTTGACTTGAGCTCACCCAGGAGCTCGTCAAGTAGCTCACCCAAAAAACTCACATGGAAGCTCGCCTGATAGCTCACCTTACCAACTCGCATGGGAGCTCTCACCTATCAGCTCCCCTTGCTAGTTCACCTTGATCTCACTGAGGAGCTCACCTTTCCAACTCACCTTGATCTCATCTGGTAGCTCACCTCAGAGTTCATCAAGTAGCTCACCAAGTAGCTCACCTAGGAGCTTTCCTTGGAACTCACCGAGTAGGTTGACTTGAGATCACTTGTGAGCTCACTGAGAAGCTCACCCTAGACGTCACCTAGAAGCTCACTAAGGAGCTCACCTGGGAGCTCACCAATTAAGTAGCTCACCTAAGAGCTCTTCTAGGAGCTCACTGATCAGCTTGAGTTGAGCTCACTTGATAGCTCATTGAGTAACTTACCTGGGAACTCACCTAGGAGCTCGCCTGAACTCACTAACTCACCTTGATCTCACCTTGCCAACTCACCTTGAGCTCATCTTACCAACTCATCTTGAACTCATCTTGTAGCTCACATGTAAGCTCACCTCAGAGATTACCGACATGCTCACCTTTGAGCTCACCTGGGAGCTCACCGAGTAGCTCACCTAGGAGCTTGGCTGGGAGCTCAGTAAACAGCTCACCTAGTAGCTCATCAAGTAGCTCAACTTGAGCTTGCCCAGAAAACTCACCTGGGAGCTCACCTGATAACTCACATTTAGCTCACCAAGCTCAGCTCACCGAGTAGCTCGACTTGAGCTAACCTAGGAGCTCATCAAATAGATCACTTGAAAACTCACACTGAGAGCTCACTTGACAGCTCACCTTTCCAACTCGTACCTTGGAGCTCACCTATAAGGTCACCTTGAGCTCACTAAGGAGACCTCACCTTACCCTTTCCTAATTAATCTCGTCACCTTGAGCTCACCTGGAAGCTCACCTGATCAGCTCGAGTTGAGTCAGGAGCTCATCTCATCACCTGCTTTCCTGCTTGCCAAATTCAGCTCACCTGGGAGCTCACCTAACTTTGAGCTCACCAAGTAGCTCATTGACCAACTCACCTAGGAGCTTGGCTGAGGAGTTCAGCAAGCAGGTTTCACCATGAGCTTGTCAAGTAGCTCAACTTGAGCTTACCCAAAACCTTACCTGTAGGAAGCTCACCTGACTGTAGCTCACCTTGAGCTAGCTCACCTAGAGATTTCACCTAGAAGCTTACTGAGAAGACTCCACTTGAGCTCACCTAGGAGCTCATCAAGAAGCTCGCCTAAAAAATCTCACATAAGAGAGCTCACCTGACAGCTCACCTTACCAACTCTCAGCTCACCTATCATCTCACTGAGGAGCTCACCTTGCCAACTCACCTTAAAATCATCTGGTAGCTCACCTCAGAGTTCATTGAGTAGCTCACCAAGTAGCTCAGATGGGAGCTCACCGAGTAGCTCGCAGAGTAGGTTGAACTTGAGCTCACTTGTGAGCATTCCGAGTATCTCTCTGGGGACCTCACCTGGGAGCTCACCAAGTAGCTCACTTGGGAGCTCACCTAGTAGCTCACTGGGAGCTCTCTGAATAGCTCACTAAGTAGCTCACCTGGGAGATCTTTTGGGAGCTCACTAATCAGCTCGAGTTGAGCTCACCCAGGAGATCGTCGAGTAAATTACCTAGGAACTCACTGAGTAGCTCACCTAGGAGCTCAGCTAGGAGGTTGAGTAAGGAGCTTTCCCAGGAGCTCACCTCGAGTAGCTCAACTTGAGCTTTCCTGAAAACTCACCTGGGAGCTCACCTGACAACTCATCTTAGCTCACCTTAGGAGCTCACCCAAGAGCTCGCTCAGCATCTTGACTTGAGTTCACCTGGGAGCTTGTCAAGCAGCTCACCCAAAAACTCACATGGGAGCTCACCTGATAGCTCACCTTAACCTACATGGGAGCTCACCTATCAATTCACCTTTCCAGCTCACCTTGAGCTCACTGAGGAGCTCACCTTGCCAACTCACCTTGAGCTCATCTGGTAGCTCACCTCAGAGTTCATCAAGGAGCTCACCAAGTAGCTCACCTAGTAGCTCACCTAACAGCTTATCTGGGAGCTCACTGAGTAGCTCTTTAAGTAGGTTTATCTGAAACTCACCAAAGAGAAACTCACCGGGGACCTCACCTGGGAGCTCACCAAGTAGCTCACTTGGGAGCTCTCCTAGTAGCTCACCTGGGAGCTCACCGAATAGCTCACCAAGTAGCTTTCCTGGGAGCTCTTCTGTGAGCTCACTGATCAGCTTGAAGTTGAGCTCACTCAGGAGCTCGTTGAGTAACTCACCTGGGAACTCACCTAGGAGGTCACCTAACAGCTTACCTTACCAACTCACCTTGAGCTCACCTTACCAAATTACCTTGAGCTCATCTGGTAGCTCGACATGTAAGCTCACCTCAGAGATTACCACCAAGCTTACCTTTGAGCTCACTTGGCAGCTCACCAAGAAGCTCACCTAGGAGCTCAGTTGGGAGCTCTTTGCAAGTAGCTCACCCAGGAGTTCATCAAGCAGCTCGACTTGAGCTTGCACCTAGAAACTCACCTGAAGAGCTCACCTACAACTCACCTTACCAGCTCACCTTGAGCTCACCCAGGAGCTTGACTGAGCAGCACTTGAGCTCACCTAGGAGCTTGACTTGAGCTCATGGGAGCTCACCTGAAGCAGCTCACCTTACCAAAAATCACATGGGTGCTCACCTATCACCTTGAGCTCACCTAGGAGCTCACCTTGAACTTGCCTTGAGCTCACTGGTGGTTTACCTTAGAGTTTGTCATGTAGCTCGTAAACTTGCCTTGAGCTCACCTTGCCAACTCACCTTGTGCTCATCTAGTATCTTGCATGTAAGCTCACCTTAGAGATTACAACAAGATCACCTTTGAGCTCACCTGGGAGCTCACCAAGTAGCTCACCTAGGAGCTTGGCTAGGAGCTTAGTAAAGTAGCTCACCCAGGATCTCATCGAGTAGCTTAACTTGAGCTTGCATAGAAACTCACCTGGGAGCTCACCTGAGCTCACCTTACCAACTCACCTTGAGCTCACCCAGGAGCTCACCGAGTAGCTCAACTTGAGCTCACTATGGAAACTCGTCAAGTAGCTCACTTAAAAACTCACATGGATCTCACCTTACTAACTCACATGGAAGCTCACCTATTAGCTCACCAAGTCACCTTGACTCACTGAGGAGCTCACCTATCAGCTCACTGAGGAACTCACCTTGCCAACTCATCATAGGAGCTCACCTTACTAGATTACCTTGAGTTCATCTGGTAGCTCGCATGTAAGATTCACCTCAGAGATTACCGATAAGCTCACCTTTGAGCTCACCTAGGGAGCTCACCAAGTAGCTCACCTAGGAGCTTGGCTAGGAGCTTGTCAAGACAGCTCACCCAAGGAATCTCATCGAGAAACATGATTTTAGCTTACCCAGAAACTCACCTAGGAGCTCACCTAAGAGCTCACCTTACCATCTCACCTTGAGCTTGCCTAGGGAGCTCTCCACAGCTAGCTCTTGACACTAGCTCACCAGGGAGCTCATCAAACATCTCACCTGAAAACTTACATGGGAGCTCACCTGACATAGCTCACCCTACTAACTCACATGAGAGCTCACCTATCAGCTCACCTTGCTAGCTCACCTTGAGCTCATTGAGGAACTCACCTTTCCAACTCACCTTGAGCTGGTGAGTTATAGCTCACCTGAAATCCCCTTCATCAAGGTCTCACCTTGAGAGCTCACCTAGGAGCTTGCCTAATAGCTCGACCTGGGCTCACCAAGTAGCTCACCTGAGTAGGTTGACTTGAGCTTATCTTGTGAGCTCACCTGAGCAGCTCACTTGGGACCTTGAGCTAGGAGCTCACCAAATAACTCACTTGGGAGCTCACCTAGCAGCTTACCTGGGAGCTCACCAAATAGCTCACCAAGTAGCTCACCTAGGAGCTCTTCTAGGAGCTCACTGATCAGCTTGAGTTGAGCTCACCCGAGTAGGGAGTGTGTTAGGTAACTCACCTAGGAACTTGCCTAGGAGCTCACCTGACAACTCACCTTGCCAACTCACCTTGAGCTCGTCTTGCCAACTCTCCTTGAGCTCACCTTGCCAACTCACCTTGAGCTCATCTAGTAGCTCACATGTAAGCTCACCTCAGAGATTACCAAAAAGCTCACCTTTGACCTCACCTAGGAGCTCATCGACTAGCTCACCTAGGAGCTCAGCTTGGGAGCTTGACAAGTAGCTTGGCCTAGTAGCTCATCGAGTAGCTCAACTTGAGCTTGCCTAGAAAATCACCTGGGAGCTCACCTTTAGCTCACCTTGAGCTCACCTTGGAGCTTACCCAAGTAGCTCACTTGAGCTCACCGGGAGCTCATCAAGTAGCTCACCTAAAAACTTACATGGGAGCTCACTTAACAGCTCACTTTACCAACTCTCATGGGAGATCTCACCTATCAACTCACCTTGAGTAGCTCACTGAGGAGCTCACCTTGCCAACTAACCTTAAGCTCATCTGGTAGCTCACCTAAGATTTTTCGAGTAGCTCATCAAGTAGCTTGACTTGAGTAGGTTGACTTGTAGCTCACTGACCAGCTCACGACAAGGACCTCACCTGGGAGCTCACCAAGTAGCTCACTTGGGAGCTCACCTAGCAGCTCGCTTGGGAGCTTGGTGAATAGCTCACCAAGTAGCTCACCTAGGAGCTCTTCTTGGAGCTCACCGATTAACTTCGAGTTGAGCTCACCTAAGAGCTCATCAAGTAACTCACCTGGGAGCTCTCCTTGCCTTGCCAGCTCACCTTGAGCTCACCTTGACAACTCACCTTGAGCTCACCTTACCAACTCACCTTGAGCTCATCTTGTAGCTCACATGTAAGCTCACCTCAGAGATTTCCGAACAAGCTCACCTTTGAGCTCACCTAGGAGCTCACTGAGCAGCTCACCTAGGAGCTTAGCTGGGAGCTTAACAAGTAGCTCACCCAGGAGCTCATCGAGTAGCTCAACTTGAGCTTGCCTAGAAACTCACCTGGGAGCTCACCTGATAGCTCACCTTGCCAGCTCACCTTGAGCTCACCCAGGAGCTCTAAGTAGCTCAACTTGAGCTCACTTGGGAGCTCATCAAGTAGCTCACCTGAAAACTCACATGGGAGCTCACCTTACCAGATCATCCATGGGAGCTCACCTTAACAGCTCACCTTTCGAGCTCACCTTGCTGACGAGCTCACCTTGACCAATCACCTTGAGCTCATCTGGTAGCTCACCTCAGATTTCATCGAGTAGCTCACCAAGTATCTCACCTGGGATCTCACCTAACAGCTCACCTAGGAGCTCACTGAATAGCTCACCGAGTAGGTTGACTTGAGCTCACTTGTGAGCTCACCGAGTAGCTTACTCAAGGACCTCACCTAGGGAGCTCACCAAGTAGCTCACCTGGAGCTCACCTAGTAGCTTACCTGGGGCTCTCACTTGAATAGCTCACCAAGTAGCTCACCTAGGAGCTCTTCTAGGAGCTCACCAATCAGCTTAGTTGAGCTCACCTGGGAGCTTGTTAAGTAACTCACCTTGAGTTGATTTCACCTTGCCAAGTCTCCTTGAGCTCACCTTGCCAAACTCACCTTGAGCTCACCTTACCAACTCACCTTGAGCTCATATGGTAGCTTGACATCTAAGGAACTAACCTCATAGATTACCGACAAGCTCACCTTTGGAGCTCACCTGGGAGCTCACCTAGGGGCTCAGTAACTCATCTAGGAGCTCACCTGGGAGCTCGACCTAACAAGATAAGCTCGACCTTGAGCTCACCTAGGAGCTCACTTATGAGCAGCTCAACTTGAAAATCACCTGGGAGCTCACCTAAGTAGCTCACCTTGAGCTCAAGCACTTGCTTGGGATCTCACAAATAGCTCACCTTGCCAACTCACATAGGATCTCACCTATCAGATCACCTTGCTAGCTCACTTCATTGAGAGTAACTAAGATGGGAACTCACCTGGGAGCTCACCTAAATCAGCTCCTTACCAGCTCACTGAGTACCTTACCTCAGAGTTTACTCACCTTGAGCTCACCTTAGCTTTCTTGAGAGGTCACCTGTTTACATGCAACTCACCAAGTAGCTTGTCTTAAGCTCACCTTGCTAGAGCTCACCTGGGAGTATCTCACCTAGGAGCTCACCTATAACTCAAGTTGGGAGCTCACTTAGAGCTCATCTAGTAACTCACCTGGGAGCTTGCTTGAGTCAGCTCACCTTTCCAGTAGGTCGTATTGAGCTCACTTGTGAACTCACCTTAAGCTCATCTGGTAGCTCAACTTAAGCTCACCTCAAAGTATTTCACAAGGGAGCTCACCTTTGCCAACTCACCTGGGAGCTCACCTAGCAGCTCACCTAGGAGCTCACTTGGTAGCTCACCCAGGAGCTCAGTCGAGCTCGAGTTGACTTCACCTAGGAGATTATGTTGAGCTAACTCACTTGGGAGCTCACCTGATAAATCTTGCCTTTCTAACTCACCTTGACCTCACCCAAGAGCTTGAGAAGTACCTCGAATTGAGCTCACTCAGGAGCTTCATCAAGTAGCTCACCTGAAAACTCACATGGGAGCTTACCTGACAGCTCACCTTACCAACTGGGGAGCTCACCTATCAGCTCACCTTTCCAGCTCACCTTGAGCTTGGCATGAGGAGCTCACCTTGCCAACTCACCTTGAGCTCATCTTGTAGCTCACCTCAGAGTTTTTCGAGTAGCTCACCAAGTATCTCACCTGGGAGCTCACCTAATAACTCACCTGGGACCTACTCACCTTGGGACTCACCGAGTAGCTTGACCCTAGGAGCTCACTTGTGAGCTCAATTGAGTAGCTCACTAAAGACCTCACCTGGAGCTCACCAAGTAGCTCACCCAGGAGCTCACCTAGTAACTCACTTGGGAGCTCACCAAATAGCTCTCCAAGTAGCTCACCTAGAAGCTCTTCTAGGGAGCTCACCGAATCAGCTCGAGTTGAGCTCACCCGAGAGCTCATTAGTAACTCACCTAGGAGCTCACCTTGAGCATCACTGATAGTTTACCAACTCACCTTGATCTCGCCTTACCAACTCACCTTGAGCTCACCTTTCCATCTTGCCTTGAGCTCATCTGGTAGCTCACAAGTAAACTCACCTCAGAGATTACCAACATGCTCACCTTTGAGCTC